>OY986438.1:94400556-95132773 GCA_963920525.1 Dichetophora obliterata
AAATTTCACACAATTTTCGATTGCTTCAATATTTGGCAGAGAGATAGACCCCCACTCAGGCCAGGTTCAAAGAGGAAAAGGGTGCGTGGCCCCTCCCATACAGCTAAAATTTGCGATATCGAATAGCTTTGGAGAAATAGGCCGCAGAGCCTCGGAATTCAGTATTCGAACACGATTTACACGTGCCGTTTCACTGATCAAATTTTTTGGGCGTTGTTAAATGGGACGTGCCTCCTTCCATACAGTCCAAAATTGCGATATAAAATAAGTTCGTACAGCCTCAGAATCCGGTTTTCGAACACAATTTACACGTGCCGTTTCACTAATAACATTTTATGGGCGTTGTCAAATGGGACGTGCCATCTTCTATACAGCCCCAATTTGCGATATCGAATTGCTTTGGAGTTATAGGTCGCACAGAATAGCATTTTATGGAAGTTTGGAAACGGGGGCGTGGCAGCAACATGCCGGGTTTCAGCTAGTTTTATAATAAAAATAATTTAATTGATATGAACATAAAAAAAATAAGATTAAAAAATCCTTCTTTTTGAGAAAAGCTTAAAAAAGCTAATGCTATTTTTGTTTGCTGTTATTAGTATAATAATATGTTGTGATAATAACAATTCAGTTATTATAAGTTATGGAAAAATGCCTTCAAGAATTAAGATTAAGAAAATACTTTCGTATATTTCTGAAAACTGTAATATTTGTTAGACCTGCTTAACAAAAAATTTTAATAGAGAAATAAAATTTGTTTGTGACTTTTTCAGACACCGCACTCCATGCTGTTCTTCACTTAGTTCAACATCTTTCGCGCTTTCTTGCTCGCTTTCGTTGTTCAGGGAAGATCCAGCATAGTGTTACCATCGTGTTACCGATGGATGTATTAATTTTAACTGATTGATACCCCAGAGTTCCTGAAATCCTCCAAAATCAAATGCCCGTTTTGGACTGTGAGAGAAATAGTTATGCATCAAACGCATGATTTCTTCCAAGTTACTTGGCAACAACTTTGCGGTCTTTTGACACTGAACTTGACACTTAAAATTTGTGTATTTTTTCATTAAAAAATGTTGACACCATCCACTTAGAGAATGGAATCATGTTATGCTCAAAGAAGGTTGCGACAATTTTATGTTATCTCTCGGCAGTGCTATCTTCTACCTCTTTATGAAAAAGAAAGCGATCCTCAGGATACATGGCGTTGTTTACAAATCGTGCAATTGCAGCAAGCGTTCTGGTAGCACACCTGTCCGTGCTTTCGTCTTGAAGTATTGAGAACTGGTTGCTTTTCATGAAGTCTATTATATTTTCTTCTTCAAGGACGTGTTTTATCAACATCGTCACCTAGTACGTCCTATTGCGATCTCGTTCAAACTTCAACCCATTTTCTTGTTGAGCTTTTTGATTAATTTACATAAATCGGGCGCCAAATCAAAAGGCAAATTGTGTTTAGCAATAAGGGCAGCAATTTGGAGTTTAATTAATTTTTTCTTGCTGGAGGAGGCTTGCAAATTAAATGCGTGGTTGCTGTGCCAGAGTTTCACATTTCTTTTACGGTCTTTCGACTCTGCGTATCTTCTTACATCTGAGAAATGGGCTTTTGAATGGGTGTTGCATATGCAGCAGTGGTAATATTCACTGCCCTTTATGCTGGCCTTTATCCATTTCTGCTCATCTTCCCAGGATTTTTGATAATAAGGCGTTTTTGTTCTTAAGGCATAATCTAAACTAGATTAAAAACATTACAAATGAAATATAAACTTACTTTTGGTTAGCGCCACTTGCTCACCAAAAAAATTTTAAATATATGACAAATGAAACTCACAGATGTCAATTTCCAAACAGTGTTATATACCATGGTACAAAGAACTACAGATAAAGTATTGCGCATGTCCGCCATCTTTGCTGTGACGTGCAAGGTGCTCCGTGGTTAAAACGTAGTCACAATTTATTCATAGGGTATAAAGATTTTAAAATGCCTACATTTTCTTATGAAAACTTGTTTTACTGATATGAAATAAATTTTGTTATATAAAGCACATGTCCAAAATAAAGTAAATATATTTTTTAGTACTGTTTGTGAAGAAAAGTTTGCATATTTTGTAGGGGTGCTTTTCCCCTTTTTACCGATTTACACAAAAAGCGGCTACGTTGCTTGATGTGCTTGACAGAATTTTGACTGTTTGTTCGTTTTCATTTTGCTATCTTCGTCCCTTTTCGACATTTTCTTTTGAATGTATTCATCAAGTGTCACATTTGACGAGCACCGATGACGAGGTGCGCAGTAAATTTTGTTTGTTGCGCCGGGAATACTTTACCTGTAGCTCTTTGTATCATGGTTATATACTGACAAATTATTTTTAGTGTTAAGAAGGCAAATAAAAAGACTTTCGCAAAGTTGAAAACTAATTTGGCAACAAGAATTGTTTGCTTATGTTTAACAAATTTGAATGTAAGGACAACATTGTATCAAAAAATTTAGTATAAAATCAAATTCCCCGCAAATATTAGATACAATATTAAATTCCCCCCCAACCGACTTGAAATTCCCCACAAATCGGGGAATTCCCCACCAGTTGGCATACCTGCTGGTTACAATTAAAAATAGTGATGTGAAATTTTTTAGTAGCTTACTAGGCGCTTACACTAGGACGTACTGTTAAAACTGATGAAATACGTTTAAAACATTTTATCCATTTAAACTCACTTTTGCAACTGTCTCAACTTTTTTGAAGACAGTTCACGAGACTGTAATAAATGTAATGGTGTAGTAATGACACCAATTATATTAAGGAACAGAAAAGATAAAAATTTCAAAGAATTTATTGGTAATCTATACTATTTTATAAAAGGAGACTCACAAATTTGATCCAGAATAAGCTCGGTAACCGCTGAACCGATTTTAATAATTCTTTTTTTATTCGATTCCTAAGATAATAAAGATTGTTATAGCTTACCAAGTTTTTTGAAAAATGTATTTTTTAATTATTGCAAAATCACGCATTTTATTTGATGCCTACATTAAACCAGCAGCGCAATATAACAGCAAACAAAGCTTTTCTCTCTTTGTCAAGAGAGCTTCTCTCAATATAACACGACAGCCATGTTGTGTAGTTAAGCTGAATTCACTGATAACCTTCAGCATGTTTTTGTGTGATTTAAAATAATGTTAATCAAGTTGAGAGCGTACAGAAATTTTTCTCTCTGAGCGAAAACTTCATATGAAAAAAAACTTTAAAAACATGCTGAAGGTTATCAGTGAATCCAGCTTTACTTTCAGGGAGATTCTTGCTTTCATACAGTCTTAACTAAATTTTCTTTGTTAATGTCTTGAAGGGAGTTGCCAGAATTTAGTTATCTGCATTAATTATGTTTTGCAGCCTTACCAGCCAGCTTTTCCCCACTTGAGATTGTGTTAGTCTATCTTTACGAATATATAAAAGCGTTGTGACACTGCACGGATGTTTGAAAATCACACAAGAACCACTGAACAGATTAACACGATATAGGTATCAAACGATTTGTTATTCCAACTTTATCGTAGTACGCTATGTTAGATTTGCCACGTCTACTTTCCATGCCCACTTTTTGCAATAAGTGCTATATATCAGACGATTTTGGTCGTATGAGACTAGCATTTGGTAATCTACGTTGTATGGTTACTTTCGCTAACTTTACTAAAAATGGGCATGACCCACTTTAGTTAAGTCCACTTTTCGGGGGATAAGCTTGGAGTAAAGCAAAGCGCACTAAGTTTAAGCTGAATTGAGCTGAAATTCTGGCATTCTATTGTTTCGAGTATGAGATGGTTTAAGTGAAAAATTTTGCCACGCCCCCATTACCGCCCAGAATTAATCAAAAATGTTATACTTCGAACGGTTTTGGTTGTATTAGACTAAAATTTGTTAATTTAGTTCATACGGCTACTTTCGGCAACTGTACTAAAAATGGCGAATGTATAACATTTTTTTTCGAACAGCATGAAAATTCGTAAATAGCCAAAAGGTGGTCTGCGGCAGGACAACGTCTGCCGGGCAATACTATACATCAATAAAAATGTTGTATATATCAGAAAATTCTGATCGTCATACATTGATGTTTCAAACGGAAACGTCTAGCATGTGTTTTGTTCGAAGGTCAATTTACACTTTTACAAATTCACAAAACGATCATAAAAAATTCATTGAATTGGGTCAGGACAAATTCTACTATAACTATAACGTTAACTATGAATATATAGATAAGGAAATAGATTAAAACATAGATTTATGTGTATAACTTTGGAATAGTTTGAAATATTTGAAATATTTTTCACAGAATTATTTTTTAAGCTATATTTGAAAATGTTTTTCACATGAATTAGTTTTTAAGCTGTAACACATTGCAAAAAATATAACAGCATTTTAAACAAATTAGTTTTCATCAAAAATCATAGGGGGAGGGGGTAAGTGGCCCATGATTTTAATGGTAGAAACTGTTAGTATCAAAATAGAACAATTTTTGCAGGTAAATTGTGTTATATGAAAGAATAAGGAAAATTAAAATTAAAAAAAATTAAAATTAAAAAAAATATGTACAACAAAAGCAACTCTTGGCCTATTGTTTAGTACACGTTGGATATTTTAGAGGTTTTTTGAAAACAATATAAGACATTGCATTGTTGAGGTAACGGTTAACCTTTTCTAATTTCCCCAATTTACTTAATGGAACTTTCAAACAAAGAAAATTGGATGAAAATCGATTTGTAAATTGCGGAAATGTTTGCTTGCTAAGTCAAAACATGAAATCTCAATCGTTTTTTTCTCATTCTGAGGCTTATGAGTTATACTGAGAAAATCTATAGTTTTGAGATATCGCAAGAATTTTAATGTCATAATAATAGGTTTTTTTAAAACATACCTAATATCCGTACAAAATATTTCCGAAAAGAAAAGAAAATTACCGTTAATTTTAGTAATCAACGACTGTCCATACACAAATGCATTGTTATGCACTGAGAAAGTCTATAGTTTTTGAGATATCGCCAAAAGTTTGATGTCATTATATCGGTTTTTTTTTTAAATTTAAGAAGAATTGTTGCTTGGCCTAAGCCCAATAACAACAATTAATAACTGAAGAAGGCCGATTAACTACAACAATTTAAGAAGAATATATTTATTTTCAGAATATATGTACAAAATTTTAAAAAATTTTTACCCAAATTTTTTTATAACGCTGTTATGCAGTACAAATCAGGTAAATTTATGTCATTATAATAATAACCGTTAAAATAAGTTATTCAAATTAAAAAAAAATCTCATTAAAAAATATATCAATTTTTCATAATTAAACAAAACGAACACAATAATTTTTATATTTTGAATTTGTTTTAATACAACTAAATACTTTCATTTTAAGATTTAAAATTTTTACATGGTATTTAATATTTTTATCGCAAGCGAAGCAGCGGGTATTTGCTAGTATACAATATTTTAGCTTGGGCGTACTATTTAAGAAAATGTATTAAAAAAATATAAAAACATTTTAACTTTTATTAACTGTTTTGTCATTTGTCTTACTTATGATACAAAGAACTACAGATAACGTAGATACATTTCATTTAACGAAAAGGACGAAAGGAGAATAACGTTTTCAAAGCCTTCGCACTCTCTGCTTTGAAAAGTGGAATAATATTTTATGTAGCGGAAAAATATTATTTAACAATTTTTTTTACCAAAATATTATTAATCAATTTGTTTTTACCAAAATAGTTAAATTACCTTTGTATTTCCATAATGTATTAAAAGCAAGTATCTAGAATTTAGATACAACAATTAACTTTTTGTCGCTTAAAACGTTATTCGCATTTCAAAACAATTTGTACAAGCTTTTTCCAAGCACGATGCTTTCACTTGTAAGCTTACTACAAGCTTATTCCAAGCTTGTTTGGCTTATTGGATTTGCTTATTG
Source organism: Dichetophora obliterata (assembly GCA_963920525.1). Taxonomy (NCBI): domain Eukaryota; kingdom Metazoa; phylum Arthropoda; class Insecta; order Diptera; family Sciomyzidae; genus Dichetophora; species Dichetophora obliterata. Next base: position 94,406,509 of record OY986438.1, read on the forward strand.
GTATTCTTTTTTGTTTTGAGCCGTTTTTAATTGGATTTTTTTTCTATTTTGAGCCGCAAAAACATATGTTGATCTTCATTGTCGAATAACTGCGAGCTTAAAGCCAGACAGTACAAATTAAGTCTAAGTAAATTTTGTTTTAATAATAGAAAATAAGTCATTTAAATAAATTTATTAAGGTGCTATTTCCGAAAAATATGTTTTTGATCGAATTTTTTTCAATTTTGAAAACCGCTTGGGAAAGTTAATAGTTTGAAAAAGTAAATTAGAATTGGGACATTTTGGTTAACTTTTTCGAGATTCTACTGTATTTGTAAAAAGAACTGAAATCATCGCGGGGGCACTGCGATACTTTTGAAAAGCAAAAAGTACTGAATACAGTAGTTTAGTACTGAATTTATCATGCCTGCTAAAAATACGAGGAAAAAAGAGTTCTCTGTTTAACTGATAAACTCCAAGCTTTAAAAAAAGTTTAGGCAAACTCAAAAAAAAATTGTATTGTTTTTTGAAAACCCAGGGAGAAAAAAGAAAAAATATTTGTGTACATATAAATATTTTACTGAGGTATGTACAAAAATTCCATTCTTTTAAGTTAAACGATTGAGCCACCCATTTTTTTTAACAAAAATTTTCGAAATGTTTCCTATAGATTGAAAAAATATAAAGGAAAAGACCTATTAAAAGTTCAAAGAGTATAAACTTAAACCAGGTCAACTAGTTATGGTTCATTGCCTCATTTTGTTGAGTCAAAGACTAAAACTCATCCCTTAAGGACAATTGAAAAACTTGAGCTTAAAACAAGATCAGACTTAAGAAATTGGCATATCGTAAAATCGGCCAAAAGGAAAAGATTTACAATGTCGTAGATGACGAAAAAAGCTAAAAGACGTGAAATTAACTGGAACAAAGCCAGAAAACTTGCATTTATACACACAGACACATATACACATATCGCTAGACTACACACACATTTAGTAGAATGAGAAAAACCACAAATTTCAGTTAGAATTTCACAGTCAACCGAAAATTCAATAAAAAGGAATTTAAACTGCATTCAAAGTAGAGCCAAAACCAAAGTAAATAAGAAATAGTGCATCGCATTAAACGGTCACAAATTCCGCAATGCAGGGAGTTTGCACTAAAATAGTATAAAAAAAACATTACAACAGCACGACACTTTTATGCAAACAAGCACATGCAACTAAACAACACACAAAGTCAAATATGCTGTATGTAAAATACAAATAACTGCATGAAAAGTAATTTTTTTCTACAAATCACACTTCTAAGGTTTGTATATATGACATCCTTGTTCCATTATGATTGAAACCATAAATATCTATGACATCTGATATATCCATCTTTGACACAATTGACCAATTAATCAAAGTTGGTAGGTAGGAAAATATGGAGTGTCATACGAGTTGGCCTTTCTTTCACTCAAACTGTGCATAAATAAACAATAATGTTCACTTCCGCCTATGACCTAGATTCGACGTTGAGTTGCATATCACGAGATTTCTTTACTACTAGGTTAGGTCATCGATTTTAAATGAACACGAACTGTGTCATACAGTTGCGTTACAAGAACAGACACAAAGTGCCGGCTGAGTGGAGGGAGTAAAATAAAAATCAATAATAAACAAATAAAAGTCCAAGTGGCGATGCTTTTTTTTCAATCGCAAGTTCATTTACACTTTGTCTTCCGCCCTCCCCCCCCCTCTCCATGGGTGCAAAGTTCACCTTTTGTCACCCACTCGAGCTTTGAGCTGTCTCAAACACTTATTTTAATCATCAAATAACTATCTCTTTCACAATGGGAGTTATTTTTTGTTCGCTATAATCACTTTTTTAAATCTCTATCGAACATTTTTTGCTCTTTGTATAACTTATTTTGAAATGTTTTTTTCCTACTAATTATATCATTCAGCAAAGTAAAATTATTATTTCATTATTATTTCCTTTGCTTTTTCCAATTTCATTCAATGTGAAATGAACTCGTGTTGTTATTAAAAAATTCATATGCGATTTGGGTTCTGAAAAGAATGCTGACTAATTTTTAGACAAGACACTAAGCAGCTTTATGGACTAATTAATAAAGGTACAAAAACAGTTTTATATTTGTTGGAGTTTAATAATGACATCACGATCGTTGATTGCTGAAAAGCAAAAAGTTTTTTATACATACATATGTATATTTCATTGCGATTCTTGCACTCGCCAATAATGACCCTAAATCGGTGCACTAAATTTGAGAAAAATGATCACATAGCATGTGTATTCAGGTCCTACTACTTTCACATGCCTAATACTATTTATAAAATTGCCCACCCCTATCTGCCACCCTTCAAGGTGTTTCCCCCGCACAAAAAAACAAAAATAAAAATAATGGCGAAAATAGTTCATATCTTGTCCTAATCGACCAGTAGTCAGTAAGAGGAGTCAAATGTATAAGTTGATCTATTCTTTTTTCACCCATTACATTTTATCTGAACGCACCCACTCACCCCTATCTGTCACAATTCGGGTATATCAAATAAAAAAAAATAATATTTTAAGAGAAATAGCTTATATCTCTTTTAATAACCCCTTGATAGGTCAAATGAATGAACTGATCTTATAATTTTTTCCACGCCAACATCTCATCTAAGACCTATCAATTGAACTATCTTAATATGAGTTGCTTCCAACCATTTTTATCGAAAAATAATTTCTTGCTATGTAAAGGGTCAAAAACACAAAATTATTTGAAAAAATCATAAAATATTTAAATTTGAATCACTGAACATAAGGGTGAGCTGATTTGATGAAATTATGTCTGTACAATTTTTCTTTGTTAAAGGACAAAAAAGGAATCTAGGGGTATATTTTTTCTCCGTGGAATAAAACGTACCCCCTAATTTTAAGTTTTTTTCATTTTCCAACATTCTTGTACTGGACCCCCTAATGATTATTTTTTTTTTGGAAATCTGATGCAAAAAAAAATTCCCCGGCTCATAAAACTATATTTTGTAAAATTTAAACGAAATTGTAAAAATTGTAAAAATGAAAATTAATTTATTTGCATAGCAACAAAAAGCTATAGTGGGTGGTTCCCAACCACAAATTCTATTTTAAAGGGTGCTCATAATTGTGATTTTTAACTATGAAAGACAATGCCACTATGCCACACAATTGTGAATAAACACAAAAAACTTAAATAATATTAACGACTAGCACACTGTATTAATTTAACCCTTTCAGTGAACTTGCCCAATATATTGGACACGTCAGAAAGTCATTTTTATATGTATATATTTTGCAAAGCTTTTTTAAATCAAAGCGTTTGGCTCTATGAAAAAAAGATGAATCAACATAATAAAAATAAACTTAGAGAGATATTTGACATAAAAGTCAGTTGGATTTTCGATTTTGTGCCGAAAAAAAGCAAAAAAACTTTTTTCGGCCTATTTTATAAGAACAAAATCAACCGGACAAAGATCAAATTATGTTTTTTATCTTTTTATAGCTTTAATGATATGAATATTAAGAGGGCTTAAAAAACAGAGATCTAAAAGTTTGATAAACTGACTGTCTAGTCAGCTAAGTGATTGACTCTATACCGAGTTATTGTTGTTGCCTTCTTAAAAACTTACTCGATCCAAAAAGCTCGCAATTAAATTCATTTAATAATTTAATAGATCACAAATTAATCAACTGGTTTAAAAAGGGATTAAAAAAGACTTTGTGCCGAAGAGAAGCAAAACAATTTGTTCTTTGTACAAGCTTGCAAAACGTAAGTAGCGCAGGTTAAAATCAAAGCTATGTTTTTTTCTTCTTTTAAGGACCTAAATGATAGGAATATTACCTCAATAAAATGTTTTTTCTCAGACTTTTGTCACGTTTTTTTGGGATATTTTTTGGATTTTTTTTGGACCATTAAGATTTTCGATCCAATACTAAGACAAAAATCTCAATGGTTTGGCTGTTATAGGCCAAAATATCCAAAAAAAAAAAACGTGACAAAAGTCTGAGAAAAAACTGCAAGTCAAAATCTGGAAGCTCGATTTTCACCGTAGACGTATGGTCTAGTGGACTTTTTTACTCAGTACAATCCCAAGAATCAGAAACGCGAAGCGCCCATTAAGATGTTCAAATCGCCCCATCCTAATATATATGCTTTAAATTTTTTAATGAATTTAGATTGAAAGGCTTACTTTTTATTACCCATAAAATTATTTTCAGATATTGGGCTTCAAACTTAAAATTTGTTTAAAAAAAAAAAAGAAAAAAAGGTTTTTTAACCAAATTCGATCATTACAACCATACTTCTGACACTATTGGCACATTTTATACCTTAAAATTTTTGTGTGACTAATTTCTACAACATACAACAATTCATTTACAAGCGTTTATGTATATAACTGCTCTCAACAGTGGATTTCTTTGAATTTCGCCATTTATATGAGAAGTTGGGGTTAAACGAAAAAAACCATTATGATATTTGGATTCGACGAAAAATTTCACTATAAAAAATGTTATCGCTCTTTGTTATAGTGAAAGTTTTCCAAAATTTTTGGCATAGTGTAATTATGTTTAAGTAACTTTACTAGCAATGAACAAAAAATTTCAAACTGCATTAATTTCATTTCCATGCACTTGATTTTTTTTACTCCGAAAAATTTAAATAGTCGAAAATGAAAACGCAAGTTCCTAAACTTTCGTATGATCTCGAAAGTACCAAAAATAGAACAATTGTGGCTATAGTTCCATCCCTGGTTCAAGTGCTTATTCATTGTCTTTTGCGATCTTCTTATGTTTGACAGTTACGGTACCCACTTCTTTGGGACGACTCTACCATGTCGAATATACCTTGAGTTAGCTTAAGTTTTTTTCGTTTTTTTGTGTGTTTCGCATTAATGCAGCGTTAAAAGCGTAGGCGTAACAATTTAGGTTACAAATGTTAAAAATGTTTAGGTTAAAAATGTTACCAAAGAATACATTTTTTTCCACCAGAATCCGTTGATAAAAGTAATTTTAATTTATTTTTTATGTCGTATTGTGATTTTAGCATTACATCTATTTCATATCTTATTTATTGATATATCTGCATTTATCGTATAAGAAATATTAAACAAATTTGTATACTTTTCAGCCTGTACTGATACGTGAAATTGAAACAGGAGTACGCTGCACAACATGCAAAACGGATTGTCCAGGATACATGCCACACAACTGGAGGTAAGACATATTTTCAAATAAAACCTATAAGGAATTATCTTCGACTGGACTGAAGTTAAAATGCCTCCACAGTCGTATTATAGTACATTCGAAGTTTTCAATGTTGCATTATTTTGTAGGGCGTTACTTTTATAGGGCGTGGTTTTTATCCAAATATGTACTTTATATTTGAAACTTAACATTTTAATTTTTTTAAATTTCAAAACTTATGTGTAAAAAATTAAGTTTGTACATTAATTTTATTTTATGAAGGTTATTACGATAACTTGGTGTGGAACGTAGGAGGATTTTTCAGTTTTTTTTTACCAAATTAAAAAAACATATAGTGGATATTTAAGATTAAAACTAATTTGCAAAATTTTAAACCATTGTACTACTTTTTGTGGAATTTAAGGAGATTTTACCGTTTTCATAAAGTCGCTTTATATGGGAGGTAGTGGTTTTCATTCGAATTTTACAAATTTCATATTCAGAGTGCATATGAAGGATTAAAACTTATGTACTTATCTTTAAAATCATTAGATTATTTTTTGTAAAATTAAAAGAGATTTTACCGTTTTGGCAAAGTCCCGTTACATGAAAGGCAGGCGTGGTTTTTATCCAATTTGGTTTATTTTTATGTTAAACCTGACCACTCCTTAACTAAAAATCAAAAATATACAAAAAATTACGAAGATACGATTTTTCAGTAAATAAAACTGACTTCAAGACGCCCACTAAACATTTTATTTATTTAGGTATTTATTTATTCATCCAATTTGCTGACTTGAAGTTACAGTGCCATCCACACAATTATGAAATAACTAGTTTTTGGGATAAAACGATATTTTTTAAGTTTCTAAGAGTTTGCTAAGAGTTTGCTGAGAGTAAATTTACATACTTAATTGAGACCAATTCAATTTCTAAGCGTTGCGCAAAAGTTCAAAGAATTAATAACTATAAATGACTTTTGTGCTTGCTTTTATAATGCCACCACTGTTAAGCTTTTGCTAAAAGCTTTTTGTCTATAGTTTTTTGTTAGTATTTTTTACATCACTAGATGGAGTCGTGTGCTTGTTCAAAGCAATACAGTTTGCTGCTTTAAATTGAAGTAGATGGAAAAGTATTATTAAACTTTTCGCAGCTGACATTAATTAATGGCGATTTCGTTTGTTGAAAAAATGCTACATTTTTTCTGCCCTTTTTGGAATTTCTGTTCTCTTAAGAAAAAAATAGTGACCTCTAAAATTGAATCGTGTTCTTTTCTCGAAAATATTGACCAAAAAGTAGAAAAGAATTCTCAAAGATGGCAGAAAGATTACAGAAGAAATGGCACATTTTTTCGAGAAACGAAAACGCCATAAAATTCTATGGTAACGGTTTCCAGAGTATGTATGACAGTTTGTAATTATAACTTAACGGTAGTAAAGGTAAATATTAAAATAAGGCATTAACTTTCTTCTGAGTAGCCTACGACATTGAGTATTTTTTTGATATTTTTGGCTAATTTGGCTAACTGACAATGAGTAGAAAATTTAGTTTTCAATGAATAAAAAATTTCCAAAATATTCCAAAAATCAATAATACTACATTTTAGTCTGCACATATTATTTCTGCAAACTTCGTTTTTTCGCTTGGAAACAACGAGTAAAGGCAATTAGACAAAAGGCAGTCACATGAGTTTTTTTGTTTTTTTTGACATATTGAGGGGAAAATATTTATTTGCCATTTTCCTCAAAATATGCAGTTTAATATTGCATAGTAAAATGTATGCATTATCTTTTATTTGAATTTAAAAAATTAGCAATTGAAAATTTTCAAAACTATTAAAATAAACAAAGACAACATATAAACTATTGAACAGTTTGCAGCTGATATTCTAAGATAAAGATTGTTCTATTAATGGAATTATTTATAAAAAAAATATTATTGCATATAAATACATGTACCTGTTAAAATCAACAGAAAAAAAAAAATAATTGAATTGGAGCAGATCTTTTGATATGTTGATTTTTGTTTGGGTAAACACAGCAGGAGATGGTTATACATAGGAATGTGCTTAAGAATGTATAACCTCTATAGACTATACTGCCGTCACAAGGAAGAGTGCGGCATCTACATATGTATTTCAATATTCTGAGGTAAACGACTTACAGTAATTTATCAAAAATTCACTGATTAGTGTTTGGATGGTTATAAAAATTAGGTTCTTCAGGATAGTGAAATCCAGTTTGCTTTTATTATTAACGACATTTTTTTGATTTTTTTAAAAAAATAAAAAACTGTGGAACAAACACTTTAGTTGCCGCTTTTTTATTGTTTGTTCTCTAAATTATCACAAACAGTTTAAAAAGCCGTATCTACATCAAATGTACGTTTTATATAGTAAAAAGCTTTTTTGTTTATATACGAGTATTTATGAGTATTATGATTATGATATAATGATATTTTTTTTAAAACCATCGTATAGTGCACAAGGATATTTAATAAAAAAATTAATATTTAAAAAATGTTTTTTGGGCCACAAAAATAAAGAAGGGTGATGACATTGCTTTTCAAGCACACTCTCATATGTGCGTAAATGTGCACAGTGCGACATCGGTGCTTCGGTCTAAGCTAAGCGGAGTTGATAAAATTTTTCGAGACAAGAAGCACATTCAAGGAAAAACCTACAAAAATAAAAATCCTGACAAAAATTACCGAACGTGCTTCATTTCCAATAATCGCCAGTTCTGTGAGTGCAAGTGAAGTGCTTATATAGTTCTGTGAAGTGCAAGTGAATATTAAACTTTGACGTCAGTGTTTTCTTCAATTTAAATTTACATAAAATGTTTAATTGCAAAGTTTTGTGTTGTAATCCTTTTAATGAGAAAGGTCACAAATTTCAAAGGCGCAATTTACGCTCGGTTTCTCAATGGATGGTAGAAAAAGTTCCCTTCATAACACTTGAACCAGAGAACTGCACAAGCCTACTTGAAGTCTATTTCAAGTACTTGCTTAAAATACAAGTTCAAGCTAGCTTGAGCTTGATAATTTTGAATCAAGTATAGCTTGTTGTTGAATATAAATAAGCCCACTACAGCTTGCGACTTGCAAGTATGCTAGCTTACAAGCGAACGGCACGAAGATTCAAGCAAAGGAAAGCTTGAAATTGAAGGCAAAAAGCTTGAATAGCTTGAAATTGAAGGCAAGTATCCAATTAAAGCAAATATCCAAAAAATTCAATGAGCTTGTGCAGGAAAAGCTTAAGCGTATTATAACTGTTAAGGGTTCTGTGGACTCCGTGGTTGGAAGTTCTAGGGGGTAGATGATTTCGGATCTGATGTCAGAATTTAAAATTCAAGATGGCGGATAGAGTTGCCACCTAGATTTTTGGGTATTTTTGCGAATTCTTTTAATTTTGAAATTCTGACAACGGATTTGATTTCGAATATAATGTTACAGTTTTAAAATTTAAGATGGAGGTTAGGGTTGCCACCTAAATTTTTAACACAGTATTGCCACCTAATAATATGTATTTTTAAGAGTTTTAAACATCATTTAACAGTGTTAGGGAGTCACTGATTTTGAATCTGAAGTCAGAATTTTCAAGATAATGGATAGGGTTGCCACCTTAATTTTTTGTATTTTTATGAATTCGGGGCTGGCAAAAAAAAAGGTACACCAAAAATGAGTCGCTTAATCCGAATCCGTGGTCAGGATTTCAAAATTATTAAATTTTGAAATAATGAGGTTGCCCATGATACAACTATTTATCAGGTAGCCGCGAACACAACCTATTTTCTCATGAGCTTCGGATGACGAATGTCAAACAAAATTAGCGTACAGCAAAATTTTTTTTTTCAATATTGTGTTGTTTTAAAATAAAAAATATGCGGAAAAACTTAAGCATAACTTAATATTTTGACAAAAAACATTTTTGATAGCTCCATTTTCATCAGCAACCATAGCACGCTCTCGTTTTGGTTTTCTTTTGTTTGACATTCGTCATCCGCAGCTAAAGTTGTGCGGCTACTTGGTTAGTTATATTATGGTATAGCCAGTATGACGCTTTTGGGTTTCTAAGAATATTTCTATTTTCAACTTCAAGTTACTTGAACGCGTTCTTTACGTATTTTTAAAGCTCGAGAGAGAAGAATAAAAAGCAAAAGTCACTCTCTATTCAATTACAATTGCTCGAACCTTAATTGAGGCTAGTACGGAAACAAACCTAATCATGGGCGCCCGCAGGGGCGGAAACTTTTTTTTTTTTTTTTTTGGATTCGCCCGGAGGTATGAAATCTTCCAAAGATACGTATACCCGTCCTATACGCATGCACGATTTACATTCTAAAATCTGCCCGAATCAGCCGGGACAGACAGAATGCACCTACGTACTAAAACATACCCCCTATTGGCAATTAGGATTTTCCACTAAGCACATTAATTGGCTTTTCAGCGGAATTTAAAAATTGAATATATATAAAACGCGTATTTAAGTATACTTGATTCTATATAAATAAGCAACATCGAATTAAATAATAGTAATTATCAATTTAAGGTACCAGAAAAACAATCAAAAACACTAAACTCATTTTAACTGGTTTGCGGCCATTGTCCAACCCAAGGACCTACGTGGAAATGAGATAAATCTCATATCCGCCAAATCAAAATCCCAATTAGTTGAATATGCATTTGAGCCAACGCAGGCATAAACTTGTGTGGAAAAGAGATATACTCTGGCACACCAATCCAGGTGATAGTGTGAGTTCAGTCTAATTTCAAATCAGGAAACCACGTGAGCACGTAAATCCCAATTCGATTAAAAATTAAAATATTGAATAACTAAAAAGTAAGTTTTAAAAACGATTCATATTTGATGGTGCTTACTTTATAAAACATAATATCGAGACAAAAAAGAGTAACAGAACAATCTCAATTACCAATATTACATTGTTATAAAACTGCGTTAGGTATAATAGGATGAAGTTAAATTGATTTAATTATTTAAATGTAATATAATTTTCCGTTTTAAGACGTCTACCGAATCAGAAAAATCAATCATGTTGAAGTTATCATTGAAATCACTGCACATACATCGTAAAGGTTCATGAAGAGCGTAATTAGAACTGCACTGACTCAACTTGAAAAACAGAAAATGTCCTCTCCATGGGATGTTAAAATTTAGAGCTGAGATGAGATATTCCTAATTAATCTCGCCACGAAGTAATTTATACAGAAACATGACATTAAGCATCATTCTTCTGCTTCTTAGGGAAGGTAGTAAAATAATTTTAAGGCGTATTTCATACGATGGAAGCATAATATTGGGGTTACAACGACTATGACGTTCACTGAATTCTTAAGCCCATCTTTTAATGAAACCAAGGACTCCTCTTGCCTTATTTATCACCATATTAACGTGGAGATTAAAGCGAAGTTTTGAATCCATAATAACACCAAGATCGAGAAAACTGAAAACTATTTCTAAGTTAGTGTTATTTATAGTGTAATTTATGTTACTAGCAGATCTTCGCGAGAATGTTATTTGCTTACATTTTTTTAAGTTGAGATTTAATATATTTAAGCTACACCAGTCCACAAGTCTATTTAGATCAGATTGTAAAAGATGTCGTTCTTCGGGTGATTTGTCACAAAAAAAAAGTTTCACGTCGTCAGTGTTTTATTACCGAAGAAAGATCATTAATGAATAGTAAAAACAAAACCGGTCCAAGATGACTGCCCTGAGGAACGCCTGAAGTGACCGAAATACTTTTTGAAAGAGAATTCTTATATAAAACCTTTTGAATACGTCTAGATAAATACGAATTTATCCAATTTAATAATGTGACAGGAAACCCAATAAGGTGGAGTTTTTTCAAAAGAAGATTATGATTAACACTGTCGAAAGCTTTGCTAAAGTCCGTATAAATAACATCAGTCTGCAGTCCCAAAGTAAAACCATTTATAACACGCGTAGTAAACTCTAAGAGGTTTGTTGTAGTGGACTTACCCTTCAGAAAACCATGTTGAAAGACAGAAATGGTGGAAGACACGGAGTGGGTTAATTGATCAGTTATGATTTTCTCAAATAACTTAGGGATTGCACTTAATTTTGCAATTCCTCGATAGTTCACTTGCGGTGAACATTTTTTATATATCTTCATGTTAAATCTAAAAAGCCGTCAGTTTAAATTAAAAAATTTTAAGAGAGAAGCAGAAAGCTTTCTAAATTGAAAGATGCGCTTAATCTTAGGGCTTTGAGAACTTTGTTAATAAAAACGTCGTTTTTAGTTGTAGAAGTGTAGAATTTTGCGAAACATGTATTTTGATAAGGTGCACCATAATCAATCAAAAAGTCGATTTAGCATTTTTTGTAGCTTACGGCTTTTCTAATTTCATATGACGATATGTTCATTATGCGTCAAATATATTTTGAAGTGTATACAAAAATACTTTTTTTAGGATAATTTGTTAATAAAGCTGAGTTAAACCATTTATTCTTAACCCTCATCGGTCCCCTGTATGCGCTTAATAAGTTGAGATTTAATATATTTAAGCTACACCAGTCCACAAGTCTATTTAGATCAGATTGTAAAAGATGTCGTTCTTCGGGTGATTTGTCACAAAAAAAAAGTTTCACGTCGTCAGTGTTTTATTACCGAAGAAAGATCATTAATGAATAGTAAAAACAAAACCGGTCCAAGATGACTGCCCTGAGGAACGCCTGAAGTGACCGAAATACTTTTTGAAAGAGAATTCTTATATAAAACCTTTTGAATACGTCTAGATAAATACGAATTTATCCAATTTAATAATGTGACAGGAAACCCAATAAGGTGGAGTTTTTTCAAAAGAAGATTATGATTAACACTGTCGAAAGCTTTGCTAAAGTCCGTATAAATAACATCAGTCTGCAGTCCCAAAGTAAAACCATTTATAACACGCGTAGTAAACTCTAAGAGGTTTGTTGTAGTGGACTTACCCTTCAGAAAACCATGTTGAAAGACAGAAATGGTGGAAGACACGGAGTGGGTTAATTGATCAGTTATGATTTTCTCAAATAACTTAGGGATTGCACTTAATTTTGCAATTCCTCGATAGTTCACTTGCGGTGAACATTTTTTATATATCTTCATGTTAAATCTAAAAAGCCGTCAGTTTAAATTAAAAATTTTTAAGAGAGAAGCAGAAAGCTTTCTAAATTGAAAGTTGCGCTTAATCTTAGGGCTTTGAGAACTTTGTTAATAAAAACGTCGTTTTTAGTTGTAGAAGTGTAGAATTTTGCGAAACATGTATTTTGATTAGGTGCACCATAATCAATCAAAAAGTCGATCTAGCATTTTTTGTAGCTTACGGCTTTTTTTATTTCATATGACGATATGTTCATTATGCGTCAAATATATTTTGAAATGTATACAAAAATACTTTTTTTAGGATAATTTGTTAATAAAGCTGAGTTAAACCATTCATTCTTAACCCTCATCGGTCCCCTGTATGCGCACGCATACAATTTCGATCTTTAACCTTGAATAAAATAAAAACGGTTCAGTGGAATGACCTTGTATTTTGCAAAGTAGAATTATTTTACCTGAACCACCAAAAAAAAACCCGTTTTTGAATTTGTACCCTTACTGTATTTGCCTGTGCAGTTATAGTTACGAATCGGTCCCTGTGTATGTGCGCGCATACACATAAGCAGGTACCTGGAATTGCCGCTTATTTTTGTGTGTGGATTTAAAGCAAGCTCTTACTTTTTCGTTTTATGAAATTCAGTTTGTTCTGGAACACACATAAGTGAAGTTTGTGTGCGAATTTACTTGAATTTTGGTTGTGTTTCGAAGTATTTGATAAAAAATGGATAGAGTTTTACGTGAAAGAAGGCAGCGAGATGAACTAGACAGCGAAGCGGGCGAATCTCCGTGCAATAGTGACGATGATTTTGCATTATCAGACAAGGAAATGCAGCAAATCCTGAAAATAAATATTTTTCAAAAAATAAGAAAATTGAATATTCATCTCAACCATTTGAACTAAATCGAAGAAATTCATTTCGACGTGCAGAAAATTTCACTTCAGGTAAAAACCTACCCTCTTTGTTATGGGCTCATGTTCATTATATGTTTCATTTTAGTTATAATTCAGGTCCAAAAGCATTAACAGCTGCTACTATAGTTGCTGCTACTATAGTTGACGTTTCATCTGCATTTCACATGTTCCTTGAACCGGTTGAGAATATTATTTTGAACATGACGAATTTATATGGTGTGCGAAAGTACAAAGATGATTGGGAAAACATTGATTTGGACACTCTGCAAGCATACTTTGGATTGTTGCTGCTTTCTGGTGTGTATCGGTCATACGGTGAATGTGTCACTAAACTGTGGAATGACGAAACTGGTCGGCCAATATTTAGAGCAACAATGTCTTTGAAAATGTTCAAGCGTATCCATGGTTGCATTCGATTTGATGACCGCGAACAACGTACGTCCAACACTGCATCTACAAGTACTTCTGTACGTGACAAATTGGCACCGATTCGAAATGTATACGATAAATGGAATCATAATTTGAAAGTTGTATACACACCAGGAAAAAACATTACCGTAGGTGAACAAATAATTGCGTATCGTGGGCGATGTCCTTTTCGTCAGTATATTCCATCCAAGCCGGCGAAATATGGCATCAAAATTTGGGTGCTATGCGACTCAAAAAGCTGGTATGCATACAACACACAAATTTATGTTGGTCAGAATCGTAATGCTACTCCTGAACGTAATCTCGGACGGCGTGTTGTTTTGGATTTGGTGGAAGGACTTTCTGACAGAAATGTAACGTGTGACAACTTTTTCACTTGGTATGAATTGGCAGAAAATGTACATAAGAATCGCATGACTATTTTGGGAACAATAAGGAAAAATAGGACTGAAATTCCTTCAGTTCTACTCGAGATGCGTCACAAGCCAATTTATCATACAGAAGTTGTATATGAACATAGATTGTAAGCAGTTATGTTGTCATATGTTCCTCGCCGGTACCGATTTGTAACTTCTGGAGATTCGCCATTTACCAAGTACATCAAAACGAGGCCGATGCTACATCTGCACATATAAAAATAACAAAAATCTTTTTGCTACACGCTGTGAAAAGTGTAGAACCTTCATTTGTGCTGAACATAATTTCAATTTATGCGAAAAATGTACAAATAATTGACAAAAGTTAAAAATTCCATTTTTCTAATATATGTAATATTCTAATTAATTTCATTCTAAATCTACCTTTATGAAGTTGAAATGTATTAATATGATAGTAAACAATGTAATAAACATAAAAAATCACAAAACATAAATGGTTGTTAATTTTTTTTAGCTTTTTTACAATTAAAAATATATGTGTATGCGCGTGCATACAATGGGACCGATTAGATGTATTTCTCGAGGGACCGATGAGGGTTAAATCGTATGTTGCACCCGTTGCTGTAAGGACGTGTTCATGTTTCGCGTTTCTGTCGCGATTGCGACACCGCTCTCACGTTTTTTTTTCGCAAAAGCAGCTGAAAAATACTGAGTTTTGCATGTATATAAATACGTTTATTTATATATTTACATGATTAAATTATTATATTTATGAATTTATATTATTAAATACCTGCAAAATTCAGTATTTTTTAGCTACGTTTGCGAAAAAAATTGATAGTGGTGTCTAAATCGCGTCAAAAATTCGTAATATGAAAACGGCCTAATAAGTTACGATACCATTTCATTTACCCTTGTTTCACAAACACTTTTCAATACGTATTCTTAAACTAAAAAATTTTTTCTACAAATTTTATTCGTAATTTTCAGCCACAAATAGAATTCGTTTAATGGACGTAGTTTGGTGCACATTTCGAATATTTTATTCGCATTCGTACAAAAACAAATGAATGTATAATGTACGAATACATTTACGAATGATTCTTATAACTAGTTATAAAAAAACCTTCTGTTCAGTTGGGGTTTGAATCGCGTGTAGGGTAGGCTACGACCACCTTGGAATCACACATTTCCTGATGTTCGGTAATTGTTCGACAAACCAGTCTGAACGTTTTCGTTGTAAATTTTTTAAACTCAACTTAAACTTCGTACCTTCTACGAACAATGAGTACGGTCAACCTACGAATGAATTTTTAGTAAATACTACGAATGCAATGAAAGAAATTACAAAGTTATTCCTACGAGAAATTGACGAATGTCAAGGAATGATTAGTTTTTCCCTTATTAGTTCTTCTATTCTTCGTAGCAACAGATAACAAGGGGCGTTTAATTCAATAACGGATATAAACCTTGACAATAAGCAAATTTATGTTTTAAAGTCAAACATTAAAATAAATAAATTTAATATAAAAATTAATGTTTTCCAAAAAGTCGGCTCGTTTTTCTATCATAAAGATGATCCAATTTAGATTTTTTTAAAATTTTTCCTTAACTTAATAAAATGACAAACATTCAGCATTTAAATTAAAGAAAGTTGCAGCGATTGATGTCAATGTGGTGTAAGATTCGATGAAAAATATCTTACTTAGCATGCGGGGAACGTTTAGCGACAACTCAAATTTTCCAATTACCTTAATCCAAATCTGAAAAAATTTAATCCGCTCGGAATTTGTTTCGTAGTTAAAGGATTCCAAAGTTAAAAAACGGCCTAAAATTTTAGTTTTTTTTTTCAGTTTTACAACAAAAAAAAAAATATTGTTTAATATTAGGCAATTTTTGTGTTCTTATTTTAAAAATAAATTTAAAACCTGGGGGCTCAATAGTAATTAATGCGATTTCATTTAAGGATATAGGCCTCGCATTTATAAAACTATTAAGAATATTTGCTTTAGCAAAAAATTACTGAAATGTACTACATGAAAAAAAAATTAAATAAAATTATTAAATATTTCGGACATGATACGAGAAAGATTTTTACACGATCTTTAAAATATGTTAGATTTTCTTATGTGTAAAAAGCGTGTGTCAACCGGTGTAGTGTGCTTATAATGTTTACAAAATTAGTACAAAAAATCCGAGTAAATAGCATTATATAGGTTTTATTTTGTTTGCATTCATTCTAGATTCCTTTATGCCTCTTCCCCCTCCTAGAACATATTCTTCGGACGCCCATGGTTGGAGATGATGGAATTTATATTGAATTTATTTAGCTTGTTCTTCCATATGTACTAAGTCCACTTACGCACATTATTAACCACGTTTTCACTACGTCTTGCTTTCCAAACTCCTGGAAAGTTTCCACTATTACGCCTGTTGCGAAAAAACCCACGGCAAGTGGGCAAAAAGTGACAAAAGATTTTAGACCTATAAGTATATTATCTTCCTTATCAAGGATCTGTGAAGCTCTAATGGCTGACCAAATTACCAAATACATTAACCTAAATAATCTTTTATCTCCACTTTAATCTGGGTTTTGCATTGGACACAGTTGCTCCACTGCAACGATCAAAGTTTTGGATGATATAAGATAAAGTTATGATAATTGATTAGTTACATCACTTTGCTTACTAGATTTCTCAAAAGCGTTTGACACAGTTAACCACTCCCTACTTTATCACAAACTTAAATATATGTTTGGCTTCTGTGACACTGCTGTACGACTCCTTTATAATTACCTATCGAATAGAGTACAGAGAGTTAAAATTTATGAAAGATTCTCGTCCTGTAAACCTGTCTGCAATGGAGTTCCTCAAGGATCGGTTCTTGGACCGCTCCTGTTTTCCATGTTTATTAACGACCATTTCTCAGCTTGCAATCATTCATTGCTGCATGCGTATGCTGCTGATATACAGCTCCATTTATCAAGAAGAGTTGGTCTCATGGAAGATCTGGTTTATAGACTGAACGAGGATCTTCAGCATGTTAGCCAATGGGCCACCAATAATGGTTTGTTGGTCAATGCCTCCAAGTCGTATGTTTTGCCCATCAGAAGAGCAAGATACTTTGTGAAGATATTCCGGACCTATTAATCAATAATCAAAAGTTAACTGCATTATTCTGTATCACGAAGATGCTCACCAACGATGAGAAAGACACGAGAAGCAATATTTTCTTCCATACAAAATTGTATTGCTTCTCGTGTCTTTCTCATCGTTGGTGTGCATGTTCGTGATACAGAATAATGCAGTAAGTCTTGTTAGCAAAGTAAAGAGCTTGGACTTCCATATAAACAGTTCGCTAACGTACACATTGTCGTTCGAAGGATGTACTATATTTTACGTAATCTACGATATTCCGCTGAGTTTACGTCTGTTGAAGCAAGACAGAAACTAGTCATTCAGCTTATTCTACCAATTATAACGTACTCAGAATGTGTCTACAGCAAACATGACTCAAGCTCCGGATTAACATTACAGCTATCATTTAATGAAGCCACGCAGTATGTATATGGATTACGTAGATTTTAACACATACCTCAATTTAAAACCCGAATTCTTGGATGTGATATTTACAGTTATTTGGATGCTAGAAATTGTATATTTCTTTATAAACTCCTGTTGCTTAAAACGCCTTCCTATCTCTTTGATAAATTACAATTTGGACAGTCAACCAGAAATCATTTACCTATAATACCTAGCTTTTATTACCTTAGCTCAACAATATTGTTCCTTATTAATGCCATAAGATTGTGGAACTTCTTACCTAGGGAGTTATAAAATTTAAGCGTGCTGTTTTTCAATACTTTAAAACAGTGTCGGGCAGCTTTGCACACCTATACTTTTCCATCTTGAGCATGTATTAATGAGCGCTTTAAAGCTCACACTGAAAACAAAGTAGTGCTACAGCGCTTTTTGCAGAAATCTTACTAGGCATTATGGGATATTTTTTTGCTCGGATTTGTATTGCGAAATTAAATTAATAAGTAGTGGACGGAATGTCAAAAGGAAACAGACCAACATACGGATAATGTGAAATACAGATAAGCAGACGGAAATGTAAAAAGGCCTGCTAATAATAAAAACAAATATGTTTTTTATTGTGCTTATGTTGCTTATTGTGTTTTTCTAAGGCTAAACTGACAGCGAAAGATGCTTTCATTATATGTACTTGGAACTGATCATTATATGATATGATATGTGAACATGCCGCTTTTAAATAATTATTTAAATTCTCCATCGCATGCCCCACAATTACCTTATATTGGCCATGAAAATTATCGCAATGCCTTGCTATGCATAATTTTTTAATTTTACCTTTTTTATACTATGCCATGCCGTTATTTTCTAAAAACAAAAAAATTTTTTCATACTTACTTCCAAAAATTTTGCATACATAAAATTTTATACAGTGTAATCTTACGTTATTTCTGTATCGATGATCAATAACAGCTTAAGTCTTATTTCAAAGTTTCCAGAAATCTTGCTTCAAAGTTTTCAATCGCCATATAAGTAATATGAAAGGTTCTTTTATTTTTGCGTCATATCTTTGGCTAAGGTCATGCTAGAATTTCTAGATTTTGTGTGTTCATAATGATATATACTTTGAACACAACTATATCGATAACTCAGTTATGTCTTAGGGGTCGTCCATAAACTACGTTACCAATTTAGAGGGGGGGAAGGGGTTTTGAAATGCACTACGATAATTAACGGTAGGGGGGGAGGTGTTTAGATATTGTAAAGGTACCAAAAATTAAAAAAATCGACGAAAAACCTCTAATTAATAACACAATCATTCAAAAATTTTTAACCTTACATGTTTATGTTTGATCGTCTAAATTGATGGTTAACTTTTGTTTCAACGATTTCTTCCATCACCTTTTCCCTCGACACAGGAACCTTTTAGTATTCCTTCACCATCTCAGCACACGTCTGAAAAATTCAGGTCTTTGCTTTTGCGAAAGGCTTTGACGTTAAGGCCTGAATGTTCTTGATCAAAGGAGATACCGTATGACATGTACTGTCCTTCTCAGAAAGAAGAAATCGGTTCAAGGTCGTGTCCTACCTGCGGCTTGTATTTAGTTTTTAAAACTTCTATGAATTGCCATTAGTTTGTATTATGTCGTTTACAATAAATCGGAATAAAAAATACTATTTAAATAAATCAATTTTCAAAAAGCATTTACACAAAAACACAGAACTTGGTGCAGCTCGGGTGCAGCCTTTAAGGGTACTCTGTCAAAGACCAGGTGAATTTCTTTGCGTTAGAAATGAGGATTCACCTGAATGGGTCGACATAGAATCCGATGAATAATTATATTTTGAAGAATCCTCAACAAAGCTACCAGCTTCTTCTATCCCAGTGATTGAGAGCATCGAATCTTGGATCGCAGATGGAATAGCTTTTACAGATGATATTAATTATTGATTTTTTTCCAATTGTTCCTTTAATGTATCTAGTCAGACTAGTAGTCACTAATACTAGTGAAAATTGTCAGAGCTAGTCAAAATATATAATCATTCGAATGAATTAATTTCATATGTCATATTACTTTATGGGGGAGGGGTTTTGAAAAGCACTACGAAAAGTAACGCAGCGGGAGGGGGGGTAAAAAAACCGGAAAATCAGTAACGTAGTTTATGGACGACCCCTTAAATCGACTTAAGCTATTATTGCTTATCGACACAGATATAGTATAATATATTCAAGGAACACGCAAACGCAGACCTTATCTGCTTGACTTTCGCTTCAACACTGAAGCTTTGATCAATCTGTAGGTGAGATGAATACATATTTTACTGCACAAACACAATCAAAGTGTGCAAAGCTGCCCGACACTGCTTTAAAACAGTGATCCTCACAGCCTATGCCCGCGGGCATTTGAGCTTTTGTGCTTAAAAGCTTTCTGTATATATGTATATTAACTCACGGACGAGCACTGAACTGCTTCAGTATCTATTGAGATTTTATGCAGAACGACCTGTGTCATATGCATGTTTGTCCCATTTTAGACAAAGCGGTATGCCACCGATTTCTCTCACAGATATTCTCATTTTTGCTATTCTTTGGTGCAGGAGCTGATTAGAAGGGATAAATAAAAATCGTCAAAAAAATAGGCCCTACCAGCCATTTTGCGCCGATTTTTCGCACTTACTCTTTCACTCCCATGAACAAAGCGTGAAATAGCAAAAAAAAAATTGCTAGGCCGAATTCCATGTTTGCTTTGCATTCGTAACAAAAGAAAATATGAAAAAATCGTTGTTGTTGCTGCGCATACGCAAGATTCATTTACAAGCTTGTGGCACTTGAGAGAAATGCACTCTTTTTTCCCGCCTTTGCTCGAACTGTCACTGTGCTTTTCTTTGTTCTAAGCATTAATTTTCTTCATTTCTTTTCATCCATTCTGATAGTTCGACCGAGCTCGCTCTCAAGAGCCACAATTTTATAAATGAGCCTTGCGCATACGCAACTTATGCTACACTCATAAATATATACTCTTTTGTTAATTCTATGCAAAATGTCTCTTATTGAATGGGAGTTGCAATTTTGTTTTTTGCAGAAAATATTTTTTCTAAGCTGCAATGTACGGTTTGCTACCGAACTGTTTCTGTTCGTAAAAAATAAAATATTGAACGGCATTACAACGCTTGTTATAGTTTAATATACAAAAGTTGAAATGAAACTGAGCGTAGGGAATTAGCGATTTGCTCTAAAAAAGCGTTTATTGAAAAAAATAGCAAACTGGCTACTGTTCAAATGAACAGTTATCCAAAGAACAATGCATTCAAAAATCAGTCCCTTCAAAGTTTTTTTCACAAAAAAAAACAATACTTAAAAATATTTAACTCAAACTTTAATTTAATTTAATAATTATATTCCTTGCTCAAAAACTAACAAAAAAACACAAAAATTTAAAACAACCAAAAAAGTAAAAAATAGCATATCCCGATTAATCAAAAACAAAAAGAAAGTAAACAAAATTCGAACTTTTCATGCCCTCTCTATTCAGTCATACCTTCTTAGGAATCAAACCTTAATTTAATACATAATAACAAATTCACTCCTAAATAAAAATTGCTTTTTAAATTTTTTTTTTTTTAAAAGGATGAAATTTTAACCTTCACTATTTTAAAAAATTTATTCTTATTTGGAACAATGCATAAATCAGTAAATGATCATATGTTTCTTCGATATGAATTATGAACATTAGTAAGACAACGTAAAACGCATATTTTTTCAAAACATTTCCCCCTCACACCCTCCCTTAGACCCCTTTTCCACACGGAAAATTTTCTTGCCAGCAAGTCTACGGTACAGACAAGTCTGTACTGGCAAGTTTTTCTTCTGTGCTGTTCTTTCTTTGATGCTGTGCTGTTCTTTCCTTTGTATTTTCGACTTGCTGGCAAGAAACCTTGCCGTGTGGAAAAGGGATATTAGATTTGTAATACAGCATGTAGTGCATATGCACAATAATAAAAATAGTCCAACAAGCGCACCTTCACTTTGAATGAAAGCTGAACTAAGACTCAAGTATTATTTTTTTCCAGTGCAAAGCTTTTAATGAGCTTTTATACATAAACAAAGTATGCTTGTGTAGAGTTTGATGACCACTGCTATAAAACTATATAAACATAAGTTTAACCAGTTTTCTTCCTTTCCTTTACTTTTACTTTTGTTTTTTTTTTTGACAGTTCGACCGAGCTCGCTCTCAAGTGCCACAACCTTGTAAATGAGCCTTGGTTTTGTGTACATGTGAAAAGTTACGCTCAGAGAGCGCTCAGTAAGTCTCGTCGTCCATAAGCACACAATCAAATTTATGGATGACTTCACTATATAATTTTCGTGCCCGTGTTTTAGCAATCTTATTTTGTTTGTCGTTTCGATTCGATGCTACAATTTTCTTATAAGATCGTAAGCCAACAATTTTGAGTACTTTTTCAACATAAGCCTTTGACATATGTACCTTTTTGTTGCATCTCGTAAGGACAGTCCAGGATTTTTTCTAAATAAAGACACAACTTCCTTGACCTTTGACTGCGACACAAATTCTTTTTTCTTCCACTTCCAGGTCTTCGTTCCACTGACAAGGTCTAATTAAACTTTTTTAAAACATATGTCACCGTACTTTTCGGACAATTTAAAGACTTTGCTAGACCGAAAATTCATACTTCAACGAACACATTTTAAAGTATGTTTAAAAATTACAACAAGTAGATATGCAGAAATGATAATAACAACAAGCTCTAAAAATTGTGTGTACATATTTCTATTTACCGTTAATTTTACGCGAATAATAACCTAGCACAAACGATTAGTTTTTTTCGTGTCTATTGTTTATGCAATATTATCATAATTTTTTGCTTATTAAAAAAAAAACAAGTGTTATCTTTCATCCTATAACTCAGACGATCTGTTAGGCAAGTTTATGCATAAAGTTCTCTTACAGCTATAAAATAAATTTTGTTTTTAATATGACTTTTACGAGCAATGTAAAAATTTTTTATTAACCCACCGAAAATAAGCAATATTCAATTAATAGCTTTTCAAGAGCAAGATTGAAAATTAAACTTTATTACTCAAAACCGAAAATAGTTGTTTTATGTCATAATAAAATGCCATAACTTGTTGTTGCAGTCAGAGGCATCCCTTGGGCAGGCGGAGCAGACCCACGCCTGTGGCACCAAATGTTAGGGGGCGTCAAAATTATTTTTTTTTGCGTGTTTTTATATAATTTATTCTTCACAAAGTATTGTTTCATATTGTTTCAAAATTCTTAGTAGTATTTATTGCACTTCCTACATAAAATTGCAGCGCTGTACTCACATTGTTGGACAGCTACAATAGCAATAATACCATCTCTAACTAATCAAACAAAATATAATAGTAATACTATCTCTAACTATTAAAATTTTAAAACTGCAGAAATAATTAAAATTTTTCTTTAACTGACTGCCGTATAATTTTTCTTATTAGAAAAGGTGCCCTTAGCAGAACTCTTATTGGGAAAGGCGCCCTAGGTTGGCAATTTTTTATTTATTTCTGTGATTAGTGAAAAAAAAAGAAAATTAGGTTTTCTGGGGCGCAAAACAAGAAAAAAAAGCGCTTAGAGATAAAGAAGACAAGTTTCTTCAAAGCTCCCTTTTAAAATTTTTGAAATGTTCCGCAGAAAGTGATGGTAAAAACGAAAGTGATGGTAAGTGATATTAAATTTGATGGGCTATAAAATATCAAAATATTATTAATATATGAATAGGCAAAGACACAACTATGTGTAAAGCAAGCGAACCTTCAAAGTACAGAAAATGTTATGATTCTTGTGAAGAGGATGTACGCTTTGTGCCTGGTCAATAAAGAGGCAGAAGGTGTAACAAACATTGATTTTGATCCTGCCAAATGGCCAAATAAAAGTATCGACACTGTGAGGCAACTTATTGTTGAAAAAGGGCCAGTATTAGTTGCCAACGAATTTAAATATCCAGAAGACAATAATGAAAGGCGTTTCTCATCTAAATATTTTTAGTTGATCTTGTCAAATGGTGAACGCTTTAAGAGAACTTGGCTTGTATACTCCACTTCAGAAATTTAATATTTTGCTATTCTTGCAAACTGTTTTCTGTTTTAAGCATAAAATTCGTTTTACGATAAAATGATTGGAAAATATAAACTTTGCCCAGAGCCGGATTATCCGTAAGGCAGTCAAGGCAATTGCCCAGGGGCCCCGCACCGAGAAAAAAAATTTAAAAATTTTTCATAGAGTGAAAATTTTATTTGTATCCATTGTATGACATTTTTATTGCCTGGTTCTTTTTTTTATATTGTCTTGTCATATTTCCAATTATTATAGAATTATATTAAATTTTTTTGGGGCCGACTAATCAGATGACGGGGAATCAGGGACTTATCGGAATTATTTCTATGAATTTCTAACATATTTCTTGACAAAGTTCCACGATGAAATTAAAGGAGCTTGTTCAAAGTTTAGTGCTTTTAGTTAAGTGCTATTTGCCTTTGCTAGTTGTTAGAAACTTATCGGGGTATTAATTCTCTGTTTGGATTTCTATGAGATTTCTTGACAAAGTCCAACGACGAAATTAAAAAGGCTTCTACAAAGATTAGTGAACAGGACATTGAGCCTGAGCTTATAGACGAGATAGTGCAGTTCAAGTACTTCATCTTACAATTAATGGATTCGGGAACAGATAAAATTTTAACTTCCGAGGAATCGTAAAAATAGATTTTTGATAATATGGCACAATCGACTTTCCTGAATGTAATGCTAGCACTGGAAAAATATAGAAGTCTGAAAGCATCAAACACCTCGGGTAAGCGTTACATTTCAAAATTAAATTAATAACTGAGATAATGGCAAATGAAAATGATTTATTGGAAAAGGTCAACTTACAAGATGTTTTAAACGATTTTGTATAAAAAAATGTTAGAAGAGATAATACTTAAACATACTTAACTTTGCAAAACTATTTTCGTTTTTAAAACACCAACCATCTGAAATTGCATGCGTATATTTTCCTTTCATTTGTTGTGTTGTTGAGGGTAGGTAAGAAAGTAAGTTTAAATAACTAAAACCCAACTACTAAAAATCACGCAACAAGAAAATATTCTCATCTGAAATGTTTGTGAACAAACTATTTTGTCTATTAAATAAACAACTTACACATAATATGTTTTTAATCGTCTTCATACCATATTTATTACATATTCATTGTAATATAAGATATGATATATCGTCATATGTCACCCTCTGGATGTATAGCGTGATGCACTTTGCCCTAAAGCTTATGATCGCTTTCTGCTGTTAGAATGTATTGTTTTGTTAGAGTAGCTGGCATACGATCACGGACATCTTCTGAGCATCACTATGACCATTATTTGCCAAATTATGATAAGTAGTTCAGAAGTTAGGGATTTAATTGACTTTCTGTCCTCTTGAGGGTTCCATATATAGATAAATATTACGTCACATAGCCTATAACCAGCGGATGATCAAAACACTTCCAACAATACCTTATTTGTCAAATTATGATAAGTAGTTTAGAATTGAGGATGGAACAGATAAACATACCATACATACTGGACAGACACATATACCGCTCCTTTTGCCGCTCCATCGCCGTAGTCGGAAAAAACAAGCGTAATTATGAATATAATTGCGTTGTTTTAAAAAAATTTATTTTCAGAAGTTAGAAAAGGGTAAAGGGGCAACAAAAATAGCATTGCCTAGGGACCTCAATATGGTTAATCCGGGCCTGACTATGCCATAACTAACCATGAAAGAAATATGCAACATCTTAAGGCCTTTAATGAATGGACGGAACTTCTTAAAAGAAAGCAAATTAACGGACAATTGATGATCAGTACGAACGATACCTTAAAAGTGAAAAATTCCATTAGAGAAATGTGTTAGAAAGATAGACAGAAATTCTATTGACAACTGCAAAACTTAATTACTTTTTCGTGGACATACAGATACGATTTACCAATACAATAATGGGGTTTTTTTTTTTAAATTTGTTGAGTGAATTGGACTGTACGATCCGGTTTTAAAAGACCACTTGCGAAGAATAAAAAATGAAGAAGCAAATGTTCACTATCTGGGTCCTCGTATTCAAAACGAGTTAATTGAAATACCTGCAAGAGCAACAAGAACTAAGATTATTCAAATGGCAAAAAGTGCTGATTTTGCTGAAGTGCTGTTATAATGGATACCACCCATTACAAGAACAGTTGTCTTTAGTTATTAGATTTATAAATACTGACTCCAAAAAGGAATATTTAGTGGAAGAACACTTCTTAGGATTTATTGAAGCAAGTGATATATCTGGAAAAGGTCTTGCTAAAAATTTTAGGTCTTGACATTCAAAACTGCAGGAGACAGGGTTATGCAGGGGACAGGGAGAGCGTTTTTTGTTCTCTGTTCGTGTCATTCATTGAATTTAATTTTGAGCGATGCTGCTGAATCTAATGTCGAAATGGTGAATTTTTTTTTGGCAATTTCAAGCATTATATAATTTTTTTCTTTATCGCCTTATAGATAGTCAATATTAATGCAACACATTTCTTGGTTAACTTTAAAGTCAGTCGGCACAACTACATGGGAAAGTAGATTTAACGCTGTAAAGCCATTTCAAATGGGAGAAAAATACGATGCGTTAATTGCTATAATTGAAGACGATTCTTTAAGTGGTGCTCACGGAATTAAAACAAAAATTGAAGCAAAAGCTTTTATTCAAAAATTAAAAAACTTCAAATTTATTTTTACCGTAGTACTGTGGTATAATTTACTTTTGGAAATAAACCGTTTAAGCATTTAATTACAAAGCCCAAAGTTTTCAATATTCACAGCAGCAAAAACAATTGAATCTGCACAGTTTGATTCTTGAACAGTTAAAAAAACTAAGGACGGATGAAGAATTTAAAAATACTTTTAAAATAGCGAGTGAGTTAGCAGACTCTATTGATTTGGCTGGAGAGTTTGAAGAAGTAAGAATAATAGATGGACCTAATGATGTCCTCAAGTATATTTTACAGAATTTCCCAGCAAAATTTTTGTTACAAATATGACATGCATTCTTAGGGACACTGCTATAGACCCAGTACACATTCTATAGATCCAATTGTGCTTCTTCTAAGCTTTATCAAGAAGTGCTTTCAAGAAGCATTCTCATAAACCACTTCTCAAAGACATTTAAATAGCATTTAATTTCAATTACTTTTTGATGTATTTTTTCATTTTCCGTGGGATTTTTCAAACCTCCAACAAACCGCAACCACTTCCTGCTTCAAACACCAAAATGACATGAAAATCGGGAAAAGGGATATTTTACGTGGATTTTTTTTTCAACCCCCAACAAAACCCAAACACTTCTCATTTCCAACACTAAAATCGCGAGAAAATAGGGAGAAAGGATATTTTCCGTGGAATTTTTTAAGAAATGGAATGCCATCTTAAAGTTCTCCTCAAAAATACCTACTAGAATCGTTTCATTTAAGAGCTCAAAAAAATCTTCCATTGAAAAAGTCCTAGAAGCACTTCTAGAGAAGACTAAGGAAAGCATTCCTCCCAATGGCATGCATATGTTAAAAGAATGCCTTCTGGGTATGAAAGTGGAAGGGAAGCACTTTTTTGCTGAGTTATTGCAGCAAATATATCCAAATCTTCATATAATCCTGTCAGTGTAGCTAGTGGGAAAGGAGCTTCTCAAAGCTCAAACTAATTAAAAATTATCTCAGATCGAATATGAATCAAGACCGATTATCTTCACTGGCCCTCATATCAATTAAATGCAATATATGTACAAAATTAGAAAAATATGATATTTTAAATGATTTTGCTAATGTTAAGGCTAAAAAAAACTTTAACTTATGTATTAAACGCATGTGTTCGTACCAAGTTTTTCCCTTAAACAGTCAGAAACTGTACTTTTATATAATTTATATTTTTTGTTTGTTTGTTTTTTTTCATATATATTTATGATCTAATTTTTTAAGATTTTTTGTTATTAATTTTAATAAATTGAACTTTTATTGATGTTCCTAAAGTAAAAATAAGTAATAAATTTTAAGAATGAATTATATATATGTTGAAGTCCATGTGTTTGAAGTGATTAAATAAAAAATATGTTTGATATTGTTAAAAAATTTATTTGGATTTTTTCGATAATTTGAAAGGGGAATATTTAAACATGGGAGACCAAAATCATAGCTTGCCTGTACTTCCAGAATGCCTCGGGACGCCCCTGGTTGCAGTTATTAAAAATGATTTTAGGCAATTTCTGACAGCGTTTAAAATGTAATCAACTAAAGTGGTATACCTGAATAATAATTATAGTGTATGTACAGTGAAACCCGCTTAAGTACCTCCCCTCTTAAGTACCTTACCCGCTTTAGTACCCAACATTTTTGGACACTAAACATTTTTCATGAAAATTGATGTATGTTTACTCTCTTAAGTACCTCCCCGCTTAACTATCCAACCCGCTTGAGTACCTCCAATTTTCATACTTTAATTATCATTTTACCTACAATTTTCCCCTCATAAGTACCTTTCAAATATTTTTTTATGACAACGCTACACAATCGATATTTTCATAACATTCACTAAATAATCGAACATCGCTAACTGAAACTAATAACTAAAGAAAGAAAAGAAAACTTACGCTAACTTAAAGAAAATAAAAATGCCTGGCAAAGGGCGAAAAATCACTAGTCTTACTTTAAAAAAGAAAGTGCAAATAATTAACTTAGTAGATCACAATAAAAAGTCAAAAAATGAAATTGCGCGATATTTTAAGTGTGATATTTCTACAATAAATAGAATTTTAAGAAATCGCGAAAAAGTGGAGAAAGACGCTAATGCAACATGCTTAAAACGAAAGCGCCTTCGTGGAAGCCCAAATGAGGAAATTGAAAAGACGCTTTCCCAGTGGTTTGATCAAATGAGGGCCGTAAATGCAGTGCTATCAGATGCTCACATTATGCTAAAAGCGAGAGAGTTCGCAAGCAAATTGCACTGCAACTTTCATCCTACGAATGGCTGGTTATGGCGTTAGAAGCGTAGGGAAAGTATCAAATTCACAAAAATAACTGGAGAGGCAGCTGATGCTGACATCGAGATGGCAGATATGTATAGGCATCAAGTGTTGCAGAATTTGTTAAAGAATTACGAGCCTTGTAATATTTTTAATGCGGATGAAAGTGGTTTATTTTATAAAGCATTACCCAACGGCACATTAGCAAGGAGGGGCACTACAGTGACAGGTGGAAAAGGTCAAAAAGCGCGACTGACTCTTCTGTTCTTGTGTAATGCAGACGGAACAGACAAAAAAATATTTGCAATTGGAAAATCCAAGAATCCCAGATGCTTTAAAGGAAAAACCACTCCGTTGCCTTACTATTTTCAGAGTAAAGCTTGGATGGTTGGTTCGCTTTGGTCAAGTATTTTGAAAGAGTTTGATCAGAACATGGTAAAGCAAAATAGAAAAGTTTTGCTTTTTGTTGATAATGCTCCTTGTCATAAGGTGGCCGATTTGAACCTCGAAAATGTCAAAATTGAGTTTCTTCCACCAAATACAACGTCAATAATGCAGCCACTTGATCAGGGAATCATACATTCCTTTAAAGTCTACTACAGACAAATAATAGTCAGAAAACAGCTGCTTGCAATTGAGAAAGGTTTATCAAACAAAGAGTTTTTGAAATCTATTTCAATTTTGGATGCGCTGACTTTTGCAAAGCGAGCATGGTGGCTTGTAAAAAACGAATCTATTGAAAATTGCTTCCGGAAGGTATGTTTACACTTTATCTGTTAAATATTCTTTTTTTTTATAAGTTTATTGTTCTTGCAGGCAGGGTTCGCTTCTGAAAATACTTTGCTTGGTTGCGTTGAGGAATTAGTAGAGGTTCCAATTAATACTACAGATTTTGAAGAGTTTGTAAATTGCGATAAAGATGCTCAATGTTTTGGGATTCTGACTGACGACAAAATTGTGGCATCCGTATAAGAAGATCATGTCGAAGAATTGCTATCAGAAGAAATTTCTGATGATGAAAGCATTGCTTCTTTTATTGTTCCTACTTCAACGGAGGCATTAAAAGCACTTACTACATTGAGAAAATTCATGGAATTTTATAATCTCGGTATCGATGATATCGAATTGTTAGAAGAAAAGATATTTAAAAATCAGTTTAAAAACATTCATCAAAAGAAAATTACTGACTTTGTCATTTTATAAATACTTAATCTCAAACAAAATTAAAAACATACTTATTATTGTTTGTTTATTTATTTTTTTATTAAAAGTTTATTTTAAAAAAGTCTTTACAATACACAAAGAAGTGCGTATTTACCTTATGTTCCTTTTTAAAAAATTGAATTCTTAAATTAAATGATCTCATAATTACAAATTTACGAAATGTTTTTTTAATATAGATATTTTTTTGTATTTTTAAACAAAAGCACATATTTTTATTCGTTTTAAACGGTTAACTAGCCCATATGTATAGTCAAATGTTAAATATACCAAGTTTAAGCGGACCCGCTTAAGAACCCAGCTCGAGGTACTTAAGCGGGTTCGTTTAAGTACCCAACCCGCTTAAGAACCTCAAAATGCTGACAATTTTGGGTGAGGTACTTAAGCGGGTTTTACTGTATAAAAATGTTTGTAATTTTATTTGACAAACTGAAAAGAACGCTAAATTGTGAGCTTTGTTTATTTTTTGTGCAATTGGTATGAATTAATAGATATGAAGTGGAAAGCCATATGGTAAGTGGGCTCTTTGAATCATGAGATGAGTTTTAAATATTAAGAAAATGTCAAAAATAAATTTCGGAGATTGTAAATAAATTCATTTATTGACTTCAGTCTATACCAGTTCGCATTCTTAATGCTTAGCCAATCGTCGCCATGGACACTGGCATTGAAATGACCGGCAACAGCACCTACAACACAGTCAGTGTGTCATTCTCTGTCCGTCTTTCATTCACCGCGTATTCAGACAGCTAGCTAGACAACCGGCAATCAAGACGACAGCCGTTTGCGTCACGTGCATAATTATAAACTTATGTCTTGGTAGTGAGTCTATCGCTAGTGTATATCGCAAATGTGCTCTCACATAATTAATTGCTTAAGCCATTAAAGGCAAACTCAATGAAAGTCCCTGTATATATGACAGACTTGAATTTTTTTTAATAAAACAAAAACACAAAAAATTGGAAACTGTTTTTATAAATTTTTTTATAAAAATAATTAAACGACCTTGGACCTTTTTGTGTCGATCGCGTGCAAATGTTATCAGAAATAAAAAGTTTATTTCTTCATTTAAGTAAACATCTTTCATATTAATACAGCAAGTAGCAACAATTTAGTTAATGTTTTCAATGCTAAACAATTGTGCAATTTTTTTTTAGTTAGTTTTTGTGCCTATACACATGATATTGTGTATTGCTAAGTTTGCACAGTTGTTTCTAAAAATTCCTTAAATTAAATTTATCATAAAATTTTTTCATATAAATTTTAGAGAAAGTAATTGGAATGAACCAATGCTTTTGTACTATTTACGAGTGAAAAATACTATTAGTGGAAACAATTCATTCGTAGGCTGACCGTACGAATTATTAGTAGAATGTACGAATTATTAGTAGAGTTTATAAAATTGAAAACCGAAATCGTTCAGCCTTGTTTGTAGAACATCTACAGAACATAAGGAACTGTATGATTGTCAAGTGACTGTACCCTACTAGTAGAGTGCGTGGCCGTAAACTAAAGAGCCGAGGTTCAAACCCCAGCTCAGACAGAATTTTGTTTTTGGTTTGTTTTTGGAATAAAATATTCGCAATATGTACTAATATACGTCGATTCTACGAATCCTATTCGTGGCTGAAAACTACGAATAAAATTCCTAGAATGGATGCAGTTATTAGCAATATTTACACACAAATATTTTTGTTAGTAAAATTTCTTTTAGTTCTTACAATTTTATTCTAATGTCCTTAGCTGGGCTAGGATTTCGACGACATGTCATATTTTTTCTGCTGCTTCTAAGACATTTTCTGGTTATTTAGAACGTCCATTTATGTTTCCTAAATTCCAATTATGAAAAGTTTTTAGGTCATTTTTCATCGGTTTTAGTTTTCAGGTCATTTTTACTAGATTTTTAAGTTATTGTTTTACAATACAGAAGTCTTTACAATACACAAAGAAGTGCGTATTTACCTTATGTTCCTTTTTAAAAAATTGAATTCTTAAATTAAATGATCTCATAATTACAAATTTACGAAATGTTTTTTTAATATAGATATTTTTTTGTATTTTTAAACAAAAGCACATATTTTTATTCGTTTTAAACGGTTAACTAGCCCATATGTATAGTCAAATGTTAAATATACCAAGTTTAAGCGGACCCGCTTAAGAACCCAGCTCGAGGTACTTAAGCGGGTTCGTTTAAGTACCCAACCCGCTTAAGAACCTCAAAATGCTGACAATTTTGGGTGAGGTACTTAAGCGGGTTTTACTGTATAAAAATGTTTGTAATTTTATTTGACAAACTGAAAAGAACGCTAAATTGTGAGCTTTGTTTATTTTTTGTGCAATTGGTATGAATTAATAGATATGAAGTGGAAAGCCATATGGTAAGTGGGCTCTTTGAATCATGAGATGAGTTTTAAATATTAAGAAAATGTCAAAAATAAATTTCGGAGATTGTAAATAAATTCATTTATTGACTTCAGTCTATACCAGTTCGCATTCTTAATGCTTAGCCAATCGTCGCCATGGACACTGGCATTGAAATGACCGGCAACAGCACCTACAACACAGTCAGTGTGTCATTCTCTGTCCGTCTTTCATTCACCGCGTATTCAGACAGCTAGCTAGACAACCGGCAATCAAGACGACAGCCGTTTGCGTCACGTGCATAATTATAAACTTATGTCTTGGTAGTGAGTCTATCGCTAGTGTATATCGCAAATGTGCTCTCACATAATTAATTGCTTAAGCCATTAAAGGCAAACTCAATGAAAGTCCCTGTATATATGACAGACTTGAATTTTTTTTAATAAAACAAAAACACAAAAAATTGGAAACTGTTTTTATAAATTTTTTTATAAAAATAATTAAACGACCTTGGACCTTTTTGTGTCGATCGCGTGCAAATGTTATCAGAAATAAAAAGTTTATTTCTTCATTTAAGTAAACATCTTTCATATTAATACAGCAAGTAGCAACAATTTAGTTAATGTTTTCAATGCTAAACAATTGTGCAATTTTTTTTTAGTTAGTTTTTGTGCCTATACACATGATATTGTGTATTGCTAAGTTTGCACAGTTGTTTCTAAAAATTCCTTAAATTAAATTTATCATAAAATTTTTTCATATAAATTTTAGAGAAAGTAATTGGAATGAACCAATGCTTTTGTACTATTTACGAGTGAAAAATACTATTAGTGGAAACAATTCATTCGTAGGCTGACCGTACGAATTATTAGTAGAATGTACGAATTATTAGTAGAGTTTATAAAATTGAAAACCGAAATCGTTCAGCCTTGTTTGTAGAACATCTACAGAACATAAGGAACTGTATGATTGTCAAGTGACTGTACCCTACTAGTAGAGTGCGTGGCCGTAAACTAAAGAGCCGAGGTTCAAACCCCAGCTCAGACAGAATTTTGTTTTTGGTTTGTTTTTGGAATAAAATATTCGCAATATGTACTAATATACGTCGATTCTACGAATCCTATTCGTGGCTGAAAACTACGAATAAAATTCCTAGAATGGATGCAGTTATTAGCAATATTTACACACAAATATTTTTGTTAGTAAAATTTCTTTTAGTTCTTACAATTTTATTCTAATGTCCTTAGCTGGGCTAGGATTTCGACGACATGTCATATTTTTTCTGCTGCTTCTAAGACATTTTCTGGTTATTTAGAACGTCCATTTATGTTTCCTAAATTCCAATTATGAAAAGTTTTTAGGTCATTTTTCATCGGTTTTAGTTTTCAGGTCATTTTTACTAGATTTTTAAGTTATTGTTTTGTCATCGTTTGATATTTTTAATTTTTAGAGCATTTCTCGGTTTTTAAGGTAATTTAAGTGTAACTTGAACAGAATTGTTTTTTCAATTTTTTTCGTACCTTCCAATCCTAAAACAACCAACGTTTAAAAAACAACATTTAAAATTAGGGGTAATTTTGGAGCAACTACTACTATAGAGTAACTACCACGCAAACAAAAGGACAGACATTTCTAAAATGCTTACTGTAACTTACTATAATTTTATTCTATTTTCACGATTGTAGAATTTAGATCATTCGGATAACGAATATCAACAGAGCGTCTACCAATAAAAATCGACAAACGCCCCACTAACGTCAATGATTCCAGAAGGAAGTGGATGTTATCTGATTTAATTTTTGATTTCCAACGTAAATTCACTGAACAATAATCCAACTCTTTTAAAAATCTATAATGCCATCGGAGAATGTAGCGCTCGCTTAAATTATTTATGTTTATTTCATGTGACGTTTTGTTTTGACGACTACAGTGCTGCCATATATGCAAGTTTTTAATGTCGATCGGTTGGTTAAAAATTTTTATATAATTCCATAAGTTTATACAGACATTCATATTTACATGTTGAAATATCATATGCAAATACGTTTGAATGTCTCTTTGTATATATGTTACCGGTACCTCTATCGGACTTTAGTGTTACATACATATAGATAAACTTGCACTTTGTTTTGTGTTGTGTACTTCAACATTTGCGACATATGTTTTGCACATGTGCGTTTACGTGTGTTTGTTTGTGTTGAAGTTCACTCTCATTAGTGTTATGTTTTATTATTTTTACATTTGCTCTGTTTTGAGCCGTATTTAAACGTGGTTTTAAGCTAATTCAGTTTTTAGATGTGGTTTGAGCGGTGTTCATCGTTTGCTATTTTTTATTATTTTCGTTTTGTTTGAAATTGTGTTTTTTTTTCTGTATTTTAATTAAAAAATGAATGACAAATTGTTACAATGTTATTATTATTGTTGTTTTTGCTATTTCATGTTAATTTTTTTGTGATGCAAGTGATTTCCGCAGTTATCCGTCCCTGTGATTCAATCAAGTTGTGTTTGCAACGTGTAAAAACAGGTTTCAATCAACCTATTTCATTTATAAATACTTAAAAATAATTTTTTAAAGCATCGGTTATTTGAGGTAAACAAAAGCTTATCGCTGTCAAATTCTTATCAGCTGCATTATTTGTCTATCTGGCAAATGTAGGTTTTTGGTGCGTGAAACAAAAAAGAAAAACTCAGTTATCAAATAAAGAAGTTAATGTCTTGAGCAGTTAGTAAAAGAAAAATATACAAACATATATAGTATATAATTATGTGCGCCTATTTTATCATTCGCTGTCATTTTGGATACCAAAACGTTATTTAATAAATATATACAAATAAAAATGTCTTATCAGCAAATTGTACGAATAACAACTATTGACAAGTAAATGCCAAACACACCATCAACAACACGGTATCGAAATGTTTGCATTCAGTGCGGCTTGAAACGGTTTAAAGTGCAGTCGGTGCAGATTAATAAAATTTTTAAAGCGATAACAGAAAGGATTCTAGTTAAAAAAAGACACAATTGTCACATTGAATAAAGCTTTACGCCTCTCAATATTATGTGTTGCATACATAAGTTTGAATATGTTGCTTTTCCGTAAAGATTCAAATAAAAAATAAGATTAAACTTGTAAAATGTATAAAGGAAATATGCGCCTAATAAATATTAAACAATTTTTAAAGAAATAACAAAGAGTGTTGTCGAAATATTTTATGAAGAAAAGCTTGGTTTAAGAAATCCAAGAATACAAATAAATAATATAAGTCTTACATACTGCTATCCGAATCGAAAATTTATCTATCCACCTTGTCAAAAATCCATCAAGTTGCTTTTTCATACCCTAGTGAGCAGTCTGTGCAAAATAGTACCGCTAATAATATGCACGAGACGGTGCCAACACTTATAAGAAAAATACCAATGCATCAGTGTCGTGAGCGACATCTAGCAATACGACGTAAAAAGTCGCAGCCACCCAACGACATTGAGTAAGAAATTTTTTATACACTAAGGTTGCGGACAGAGTGAATGCCGATTCCGACAGAAACGAGACAGAAATAAAGCCACACTGGCTTTTATCTCGCTTGTTCATACAGTTAACCTGCGTCTGTCTGCCTGCCTGTCTGAATCGTCGTGCACTCTGTTTGCAACCTAAGCCTTACCTTCTTTCAGTATACTACAGTGCGTATCGTATTTAATATCATAGTTACAAAATTGGTCAAAGCAACTCTTACGCTTTTAATTTTTTTAAAAACAAAAGTTTACTATAAAAAGTTAAAAGTTTAAAATAACAAAAACAGGGTAACTTTTTAAATATTCCTAAACTCAAAATAAGTAAATATAAAAATTACAAAACGAAACTACAATAATTCCTGCAAACAGCGAATCGCTTGAAAGATGACACAATCGCCGGCGAACTCATTTGGGAGTAATGCGGGTATCGCCGACTGAAGGTTAGCAGCTGAGACCATAAAAGCTATTCGCCGGAGAGATTCGCAAACCAATCGTCTAAAGCATAGATCGGCACTCCATACCACAATTGTGGAAAACCAATTCACACAGACGCTTACGCTCTTTCGTATTTTGCGCTCTTTCGTTCAACCACACAGCGCAAAATATGTTATTTTGTTCATTCGCCTTTGAGCCACCGAAGTGAGAACATCGTGCGCAAAATGGAAGCTGAAAATATATGCGAAAAATTTTTCTTATTTAGGAATGCCTTTAATGAAATGCAATGCTTAATTTGTTACACAGCATTCAAAAGTCCACGCGAAGACGCTTTTAAAAGGCATTATGAACATTCTCATAATGAATTAACTAAATTGAATAGAGTTGAAAAATATAGGATTTTTAGGGAAAAAAGAGATTCTGTGTTACAAAAATTCAAGTTATGGCTTTCTGATATGGAAGCAACAGATAATGAAATGAACCATCTGGAAACCCAAAAGAAACTTAAAGTGACATTGTCAACCATAATATCTCTTCATATAGCAAAACATGGCAGACCTTTTACTGACGGAACTTTCTTACAAACTGTTAGCTTTTTATCCTTCCACCTACTTTTGTGAACAAATTTTTTCCGACCTGAAATTCATATGCTGAAAGCAGCGAAATAGATTAACTAATTCTCCTCTAAAAAGCATTCTTTTAATAAGAAACTGCGATAACAAAATTAACATTTCTGAACTTATTAATAACATACCTTTGCCATAGTATGTTTGAAATAGTTTCATTAAATCACTTTTGTGTGCAAGTGTACAAATTTTAAAATCATATGCAGTATAAATTTTTTTCACTGCAGAATATTTGCTCTCACCAACACACACTCAGTTTGAGTTTTGCCGACCTCTGGTCTAAAGCAGCGCTGGGCGCCCCATAGCTCACTGAGCGCTCTCTGAGCGTAACTTTTCACATGTACACAAAACTCACAACAGAAGAGAATATAACACCGCTAACGGTGATGCTGTGAAGACCTATGTCAGAAATTTTATGTACACTCTGAAAAAACCAACTTTTTGGTTTGTAGATTCATAATTCTTATGCATGTATTTTTTAGTTTTTTATTTAATTAATTTAATTCACACATATTGCCTATTAAGATTCATTGCATTAATTTTTTCATGTTATTTGTATTCATTAATTTTATTCATTTATGTTTTAACTTAATTTTTTGAGGTTTTGATTATAATTTTAATGATTCGTATATATTAGGATTTAATAATATTAAAACAAAATCAAAACACCTAAAAAACAATGTTTGGCTCTGAATCGTAATGCGATTTTTTTCTGCAGAGAACCTTTTTTACGAAGCAGAAAGTGTAATTTGCCACTGCAACCAAACTAATATAATTTATTTACTTAAAAAAATGCTGGAGCAATAATGATATAGAAGAAATAGTGAACAATACCAATGACTAAAAATAAAAATTAAACACATATTACAGTATGTGTGAAGGTATAAACATACAAACTTGCAAATCTAGATAATTGTGACAACTATTTCGCTCAGTGTGCGCTATTCGTGAGCGAACCAATACTAACAAGACAAAATAAAATGTGTCTGTGTTAAAATGCCCAGCCCTGGTCCAAAGCGATTCGCTGGGAAAAGTCGCTAATGCCCTGGTTATGAGAAGCAAGCATGTTTGCTATTTAATTTTGTTCATTTTCTTCTCTGCTCAATATTTGTTTCATTGTTTCAAACATTGTTATGCTATGTTTGTTGAACAGTTGCATTTTCAGTTATAAAATGTAAAAATATACATAGAAACAACCCTTAATATTGTAGTATTTTGTATAAAAAAGGGGTATGGTCGAGGGGCCGCCATTAGGAACAAAGTTCCTTACACTTTTTCTTGAACTCGGAATGTAATTCATAACAAAATCTGTTTATATTTATTTATGCTATTATTTTTTATCTTATATGATTTTTTCAAAGCAAATCCTGTAAATGAACAATAAAATCATAAAGTTTAATTTAATATTTTAGGAAAAAAGACTTATTTATTGAAAATTAAAACGTAAAATTCTCATGAGAGATGAAAATAGGCAGTTACCGTTGCTAGCGATGTTTGTTTTATGACGCCTTGTTAGACGTTGAGCATTAATATGCCTATTGTGTATGGCAACTTTACTCTCAGTTGAGTTGCGGTAGCCAAATTCTTATTATCGATGGCAGTGAACTGCAAAACTCACTTTTTGCTTGATTTAATCATTCACTGAAATTCTTACTCAACTCAACTCACTCAACAAAGCTTAGCCTTGAATAAAATCAGCACAACGCTGGCGAACGCGTCCTTCGTGTCAGTTTGAGTTTGAGTTGATCGGCTGATCTAATGACATGTTTGAGCGAACGAGTATTGGCGTCGTGAGCATGACGCTGCTGTAGGCTTCGTTCGTGTGAGTTCATCGACTGATCGAATTCACATGTCTGAGTGTTGGCGTTGAATAGTATGCGGAATTACAGTTATATGTTGCATGCATATGTGTTTCGTAAATGAGAAATTAAAGAAATAGATAAATGTAGTTGCTTTAAAAATGTCAAACGACGAAGTTCTTGTGTTGGAATTAATTTCAAAAAGTGTTTACACATTGTCGCCACGATGCAAGGGGAGAAGTATAATATGGAGCATATTATCTGAAGTAATTAAGGAGGATGGAGTTATTTTGGAGGGATTTTTATACTGCCGAACATGTTCAAAGCTTCTCAAATATTCACCAAAGCATTCATCTAACTTAAGCCGTCATAAGTGCTGTCAATTACTTAAGGCGTCGAAGTTTCTCAAAAGTGTTTCATCGGAAGATAAAAAATCCGCCATCGACACCTGTGTAACATGGATTACTGAGGATTGCCAACCATTTTCAGCTATCACTGGTTCTGGCTTTGTAAAACTCATACGAGCTGATTTTTTCTCTTTGCATTTCATTCCTGATGAAAATAATCGTTGTTGAGCCGAACGAACAAACATCCGAAATATATCGCTACGAAGACGACATAAATCGATGTGTTCGTATGAAGACGACCGATGATTAAAATCTTAGAGCCAACACGAAGCACATGGTTTGATTAAATTAAACTCAACAGCGAATATGTGCATTCGAGCAAGTTTGATCGCTTGAACGAAGAGGAATGGTTTTTACAGTGTTGATTACGTGTTGAATAATTTAATGTGAGTTTTGCAGTTCTCTGATCGATGGCAACACTCAGAACAATTGATCAACTCGCTGCTTTTACAGTTGCTTGTCAAGTTTTTGTGTTATTATCGATAGCCACTGTTATTTGGTTTGGTTGCGGAATCTGTCAAAAGTCAGCAACTGCTAATTACTTGTTGCAAGCTGGTGGCGTTGTGCAAAAGCGAGAAATGGATGCAGCGTAAGTTTTGGAAATTTGTGTTATGTGGATTATTCATAGATTATTTATTTTCATAGAAACATAAAAATTACAAACAAGCAATAGTTCGAGCGATTGGCAGAGCTTATGCTGGAAAGCGGTGTTT
Source organism: Dichetophora obliterata (assembly GCA_963920525.1). Classification (NCBI taxonomy): domain Eukaryota; kingdom Metazoa; phylum Arthropoda; class Insecta; order Diptera; family Sciomyzidae; genus Dichetophora; species Dichetophora obliterata. The sequence goes on from OY986438.1 coordinate 94,446,221, forward strand.
AAAATTTTTTATTTCGTCCAGTACATAACAAAACGCTTCTTTGCTTAATCGGAACTAACTAAGAAACATGTAAAATTTATTCAAATAAGCAAATTTTTATTCAATGTTTGTATTTACAGTATTATATTACTTTGAGAGTTCCAAAGGGTTGGATTTGTCTCTGATTTTCCTTCTTATACTCAACACTTCAACATCACTGCATCCGTTTCCGTCATCAAAATATAAATCATTACTTATATCCATATTTATTTGTTTTCTTTCTATAAATGGCTTTTTCCAATTTTAAACTTATTGAATATATAAAATTTTTAACATGAGCTGTTTTCTTTTTGACAGCTCGTTATTGTTCTCTTTGGCAACTCGCCGAAAATAGCAACTTGAAATTGGTTGTGATACGAAATACCAAATGACGGTTCGGTTGCTTTAAAGTTGGGTTGCTTATTTGGCTACGCAACTCTGTTTGGTTGCCCTACGCAATAGGCCTATAAACATTCATCATGCTCATCGTATGGAGCTTGAATTGATCGAAAAAATGGATTGAAAACTGGATTTACGCAAGAATATAAAAAACACACATTTTTAAGGTCCAATGATGTTATTGTCGAAAATTGCTTTTAAATTCTAACATAAGATTACCCTGTATTACACACATTTGCTGCAGTATCCATTTCTTAAAGCTTAATTGCAAAAAAGATTCTCATGCCTGATTTAAGACAAACACACAAATACAAATAACAAACGCGTTTAAATCATGGTAGAATAAGAAGGTACAGTGTAATCTCGATAATCCGGACAATTAGAAACCAGGCAGTGTCCGAAATACCGAATTGTCCGGATTACCAAGACTTTACAAAAAAAAATCGAAATAATACAATTAAATATAGGTTTAAGTGATTTTTATTGAATAGCAATATTTGTATAAATATTTTTCATTTTACTTTACATTTCTTGTAAAGTCATTAACTTCTTTAAGTGTTTTGAAAAAAGTTTGTAATTTTTATTTGGCGAAGTTTTAATCCATTTTTCTCTTTGTGTGCAACATCTCTTAGACTTATAAGTTTTAAAATATCTCCAGCAGCAAAGTCCTGCTCCTCTGCATATTTTATACATGTATTAAACGCAGATATGGCCTCAGAGTGCATTGTTTTTGGAACACCGTTTTCATCTTCATTGCGACTGCAGTCATCGATATCGTCTTCTTCAACCTCATCATCAGATATTTCAGTATCATCATTCAACCACTCATTTATTTCAGAGTTTTCATACACATCCGGAGATATATCGACAAGTAAGTCAACAATTTCAGTAGAATCACTGGAGCGTAGAGTCGCAAGAGGCAGATCAGAGGCAGATATATCGACAAGTAAGTCAACAATTTCAGTAGAATCACTGGAGCGTAGAGTCGCAAGAGGCAGATCATCATCCGGGCTCCATTCTTCATCATATAGAATTTTATTGAAGCATTTCTTTAGAACTTTTTCATCAACAATATTCCAAGCATTTGATGTAAGAAACGCAACGTCTTTTAAAGAAAAGTTTTTTAAAGTATCCATTATACTTGTTGTACTGGATAAAAGAAGGGATAAAAAACTTTTGCGATAATTAATTTTTAAAATTCGAATGGCATTTTGGTCCATAGGTTGGATAAGAGCCGTGCAGTTTGGTGGCAAAAACATAACGCATATATCCTTATCAATGTCTGTTAATGATTTTGGGTGACAAGTCGCATTATCTACCAGTAAAAGTGCTTTGGATGACAAATTATTATCTTTTTGGTATCGTCTTACTTGTTTTACGAATGATTTTTTAAACCAGTTTTTAAACATTAGCTCAGTCATCCATGCATTCTTGCTGTTAGCATAATCTAATGGCAGATTTACTTTTTTAAATGCTCTTGGGTTTTTAGCTTTTCCGATCATTAGAAGTTTTAGTTTATGATCTCCCGTAGCATTGCAGCAGACCAGAAGGGTAACTCTTTCCTTACCAATTTTACGCCCTGGTGCGGATTTCTCTGAATGCAGAGCAAGTGTTTTTTCTGGCAGCTTTCTCCAAAATAATGCAGTCTCATCAGCATTATATACTTGAGAAAATGTTATGCCCATTTCAGCAACTTTTGCGTGTAGCATCTCAATAAATGGTTGAACAGATGTTGGATCATTCGATAGCTTTTCGCCAGATATTTTTAGAAATTTTATTCCATATCGTTGACGAAAATTGTTAAACCAACCGTTACTGGCCTTAAATTCAGCGCTTGGCCCATAAATGTCTGCACAAAGTTGCTTTGCCTTCTCTTGAATGATGTCAGACGATATTGGCGCGTTATGTTTCCTCTTATTTATAATCCAATTATACAAGCGATCTTCCATCAGTTGGTAATCAGCAGTTCGCATTGTTTTACGTTTACCAAGGCCATTTTCTGATTTATTTATGTATCTGAATAAAAATAAATTTTGTGAATTATGAAAATCATAATGTTTTAGAAAACTTACGTATCAATCTTTACTCTATTTAATTTAATGTCTGAAATTGTTGATTTTCCAACATTGTACTCCACTGCTAGTTGTCGTAATGTCTTCCCTTGTGCCAATTTTGTTAAAATTTCTTTTTTTTTATCAATCGTTAAGAAAGTGTGTTTTTGTTTAACTATTGGTGCCATTATTAATTTGCAATGTAGTTTACATAAACAAAAGTTTAATAGATAATTAACACGCAAATTTTCCACGCAAATTTATGTAACATTCAACTTCACAACTGAAAAAGTGACTGACATCTGTTTGAATATTAACCAGCTAACGAAGTTGTCCGGCTATTTTTTTATTCGCTTCGTAAATATTACAGCCAGGGTTGTCTAAAGAAAACAAAAATTCGTACCAAAAAAGATTCTTAGAATGCATTCAAAACAAATCTTTCGCTAATCTTTATTACATTATCTTTTAATTTAAATATCGTACTGTATTTGCACTGTATCGTACATGCGTATGAGACATCAATTTTATTCAGTTACCATTTGATTCATAGGAAATATAACCGAAATTTGAGAGAGTTGTTGTCAAGTGCAACATTTAACCTGCAATATTGAGAGCAGTGTTATTTTACGCTCTCGTATATTAGAGGCTAGCGCAAGACGAAGTATGTGTATTTGTATGTGTATGTATTTGGTGGGGATAGGCATGCGAAAGCAATTCTCGGTAAAAAAAAGAACAAACACAGCTCTTTATATGCTCTTATTTGTCTATAAATAGCAATAAGTCGAACAAACAGCAAAACAAGACACTAAAAAAAGTGTCCGAATTTAAGAGGTAAAAAATACAAGTACTGTCCGGATTACAGTGTCGACAGTGTAAGATTTGAACTGTCCGGATTTCCGCGATGTCCGAATTAGCAGGTGTCCGGATTAACGAGATTACACTGTATATGCATTTCGGAGAGGCAGACTGCCGAAACTGTCAAAACGAAGTTGACAGCTCATACGAAATCTGAAAACGATGAGAGTGGCCGCAAAAAGTGGCCGCATTCAGCGAAGTCAACTATTGTGAACTGTTGTGGTAGCGATGCCTTAGTGAGCGATGTTTTTCTCTGAATGTGTAATTCTCTAAACGTTAAAAAAGTTGAAAATTATTAAATTTTATTTTTATAATTGTTTAATAATGTAAATAATATAATTGCAAAGGTTTCTCCAGGAATTTTAACAAAACAGTCAGTTACCCACTGTTGACTTCGCTGAATGCGACCATTGATTTCCTTTTGTTCTCATTCGCAAAAAGCTGACTTTGACAATTTTTGATATGAGAAAGAGAACGCTGTCCGAAATGCATCTATCTTCTCTAGTTCTGCCATGGTTTCAACAAAATTTCTATGTGTCAGAAACAGAGACACACAGAAAGAGAGAAACAGAGAGCTGCGCACTCGCCCATGATTCAATTAAATATAAGGTTAAGTAACCATTAAATTGTTCTCATACAACAAAACTTGGATTGAAAAATGTCAAAGTAAAACAAAAAAAGACATGTAAACAATCAAATTAAAATTTCTGACTAGAAGTCAAACTATTGGATTTTAATATTAAATTTGTATTTCAAATAATTTTTAAACAATTTTCTTGGAGTTTGAGTTTTTGTTACTACCTCAAAATGCCGAAAAAGTACGCGATTCGCCAAAACTATTGGAACAAGGAAAACGTTTCCTTTTTTAAAGTGCCCAGTGACATTTTTAAACGAAAACGCTGGATGGATGAAATTTGGATCGGCGAATGTCAAAGTAAAAGATAACTACACCAAACAGCTGTTTCTGACATTCGCCGAGAGATATGTGCTCTCAGCTTACTCAACCTTATATATAATTGAATCATGCACTCGCCCAGCGCTGACTGTGCTCTCTTTCCATACTGCCATGTACATAGTAGAAATAGACAAGGTAGTGTTAGGGCTGAATGTGCTCTCTTTCTTAGTGACCATAACTGTCAAACTCAGCCATTTTTGTATTTTTGTTCTCTTTCTTAGTGACCATAACTGCCAAACTCAGCCATTTTGGTATTTTTGGTTTCATATTGAATTCTCATTGGTTGCAGATTTTGTATGAAATGTCAACTTTGTTTTGGTAGTTCCGGTCACCGGCTCTCCGCCCTAACACTATCTTGTCTCATTTTGCCATGTACCTGCATTCTTCTACCATGCACTCGCCTACTCGTTGGTTTGTCTGCTCGAATCTCAATACTCGCATGCACATACACAGCGCACTCGCCTGCTAGTTTGTATTCTCCCAGCATGATACAAAGAACTACAGATAACGTATTTCACATGTCTGCCATCTTTGCTGTGACGTAGTTGTTAGGTGGTGCTCGTTGTTGCAACCGTAGTCACAATTTATTCATAGGATGTAAAGATTTTAAAATGTCGACATTTTCTTATGAAAACTTGTTTTACTGAAATGAAATAAATATCGTTAAATTATACACATGTCCAGAAAAAATATTCTTTTTAGTACTGTTTGTGAAAGAAATTGCATATTTTGTAGGAGTGTTTTCTCCCTTTTTTTATCCCTTTACACAAAAAGCAGCAACGTTTCTTGATGTGTTTGACAGAATTTTGACTGTTTTTTTTTATTTTCACTTTGCTATCTTCGTCTCCTTTGTTGTTTAATTTTCTATTTTTGACATTTTCTTTTGTATGTATTCATCAAGTGTCACATTGGACGAGCACCAATGACGAGGTGCGCAGTAATATAATATTTTTCGTTGCCCTGGGAATACTTTATCTGTACTTCTTTGTATCATGGTCTTTCAGTAGAATAATTGCCAAGGCCTCCCATCAGCAGCTCTGCCATAACTGCTTCTTAGCAACGCCTCTACGCATCTCATAATCACTTTTTCCATATAGCTTCTCACACTCCTTCTCATATGAAAGCATGCAGTAGAGAATGTGTCGTGCGTTTTTGGTACTCTTTCTCTTGGTGATCAGCTTTATAACGGTAAACAACTGAACACGTGTTCAATATAATTTGCGTCACTTAAAATATTTGCATATTAAGCATCAGTTGCAGGGTTACCGTTTTCAGTAGATTCACTACTAGATTGGTAGATTTAGTAGATTTTTTTCAAGTCGCTACCCAGCTAGAACAGTAAGAACTTTTCCACACTTGGTCAACGCAATTCCAACACAACTTCAACGCAACAGCGAAAAAGTTGTAAAGCAATGCAACTATAAAGTGAATGCTTTCAGACTTGCTTCAAAAGTCATGCAACATATAATAATTGTTATTATATAATAACTCATGTTTTTCGACTTCTTGCACTGATTTAATATTTAACACTTGCTCATTCATCATGCAAACTATTTCTTCTTCTTTTAGATTCTATTAGGAACAAGTTGAACAGGTTGAGAACGTGTCAAAAACTTGTTGCGTGCAAGTTGCTTAATCTGAAGGTTCCGGTATAAATACACAGGCTAGCAACTTGAGTTGGAGTTGCCAAGTGTGGAAAAGGCCTAACTGTTACATACGGCGTATATAACACGAGCGGTCACACGATTTGCGTTACGTCCATATAAAAGTTTTCATGCAAAACTTGTGACCATTGTTTAAACGCTGATCAAAATGTCACAATGTTTGCATCTCTGATTCTCATTCGTGTAATCTGGCATCCCTTTCAGCCGCACATGTTTTTACAATGAGAAAAATATATAGCTAAACTGCTCACACCAATTATAAATTCAGTTGAGCGCTATCCTCCCCCTCTCCCTATGCCGTTGTGTCTAACCCACCCCGAAGCCTTCAGGTTAGAGCTCTGGCCTCTTATATGCCAAATTATAAACACAATTGTTTAAAGTTTTTGCATTAATTTTTTAATAAAATATTTACCTTTCGATTTGGAATTATGATTATACAATTTTAACCAACAACATAAGTCAGCATGAACAGCACATAACATCAAAAGCACATTTTCGTAGTTGCTTGTTTTTTCAAACAATTTGTTCCAAGTATTCATTAGTATGTATTCAATTTCTTAATCTGAAAACAAAAATTATTAAATTTGGTATGCACTATTTTTAATATATTTTCAAAAACTTCCATTTGACTGAACCGCTTTGTGCTGCATGTTTATTTTTCTTGTTGAGTTTATTTTTTACCCGCAAAAGAGCTAGACATACAAACACATATAACTTTCCTTGTTTCCCACGAAGTGACAACGTAAGAGTGTATTGGTGAACACCAAATTTTGTTTCGTTGTGTATGTAAACTTGTTACAGCTGTCCAGCAGGGTAGTAGATTTTAAGTAGATTTTCATACCTGGCAGATTTTTAGATTTTTGGTAGATTTTCTATTTCCCCAGACAAAATTTTTGGCCGGAAAATGTACTTAAAACGGCAGACAGGTAGTCTGTTTATTGGAATAGAAATGAAATTATTTTGGCCCAATTTTGGCAGGGCAGGGCGGGAATTGTACCAAAACCAGCCAGTTCACTGCCACTGTACAGAACAGCAGACTGGCTAACAGAGGCTCAAAAATGTATAAGAGAGCATGCAAGTGGCGTTCAGTGGAAGCAACTTGGCAGGGAATGTACAGAGCAGAATACAAGCAGGTAGTGGCAGGCAATTGGATGGGTCATTAACATGGCATTGAATGCAAAATATTGGTTTCTTTTATATATTGTATATATTTTAGGTTATTTCATATATTTGAGCTTTTTTTATTCAACTATAGGTTTTTGGTCCTTGGGTTTGTCGATTTTTCCCGATTCACCTTAATTTTGAACGGCTTTGATGTTGTGACATACAATTTTGAGTGAGATTTTTCAAACGTAAATTTCGAAGGTTTTTTTTTTTAAAGTTTATCTTTAATATATCAGGTGTAAGCAAACCCAAACAAAGAAGAAAATCCACTCCTGTGGGTATAATAGCAATGCCACTAACAATACCAGAGACTACGTGTGCGAACAGTTTTATTGAAAAGAATGGTGAGTTTTAAAATTATTGCTCTATAAAAACATAGTCCAACTCGCAAAAAATAAGCAGATTTCCTAAACGAAATTTGACAGAGAAATGTTTGTACCGTATAATCAGTTAAAGTTTTTAATTAAGATGATGAATTTGCTGGTCACTCATCCTTCTCAGAATCAAAAAATTGTGCATCAGAGGAGGATAGTGAAGATCCGATAGCTGGATAGAAATTAACAAATGCACTAAAAATTATTCAAAACCGAGGGTCGTATCAAATATTGAAGTCACTCTTGTACACCAGTATGTCAGATCTTCTTAAATACAGTAAATTTCGCCACAATATATTAAAAAATGAATTTTGCATTACATGTAAATGATATTTCTTATGTTTTGTGTTCCACCATATATGATTCTTAGTGTTCCACTACATATGATTGAAAACGAATAAAGCACCTTTACCTTTATACATTTTTAAATAACGTTTATTTATGTAAACTTTCGGCAAAAAAATATTAATTGTAACTGTCAAGTTCACATGTTACATGTGAAAAGGTTTTCAACAATTTCAAGTTAAAGCCAGTAAAAAGTTAGAGCTCGGAAGAGTTAGACAGAATAAAAGCGTCTTCCAGTATAAGACGAGATGATTCTGTTGTCTAGAAAGCAAAACATTTTTATGCTGCTAGACCCTTTCAATTGGATGCCAATACAATGCTTGTTTTTAATAGAGTTCATGTGCCTGCCAGTATAGGACGAAAGCATTCTGTTCTGTAGAAAACAAAACTTTTAAGCCTGCCCAAATATTTCAGTTCAATGCCAAAATAATGATTTTATTCAACAGAGTTCATATGCCTGCCGTTATAGTGCGTAGGAAGGCTGCTGCTGAAAAAACAGAAATGTTTGAGCTGCTTGAACATTTCAGTTGCCGTCCAATACAATGCCGAATTTTAACACACTGCCTTCTACTGACTTTTCCATGCCTTCATGCTGCTACTTTCTGGCAGCCTTTTTTGATAAAAAGTAAACTGGCCGCCACCACATTTCAACATACTGCCAGAACTCTGCTCATTTGCGACAATTATGCTGATATAATGCCATTTTCCTGTCGAATATTTTGTCTGGGGTTTACTAAATATTTATCACTTTTATGAATTGACTACGTTATTGAAGACTGAAAAACTCATGTTTTAGCATTAAATGTAATAAAATTATTTGTTTTATTAAATAAAAATTTCCAACTGGTTTCATATAGCTAGATAAAAATCAATCAGACTAACCAAAAAATATTTTAATGTGATTTAGTAGCAACTTTTCACACATTGTTTTCTTTAAAATATTTTTTGGTATGGCTAAATATTTTCTATTTTCACTAGAAGCTAGTTAATAAAAAACCATTTAAAATGAAGTCGCCTTACTCCTCACTAGTAAGTAGAATGAAAGTAACCAGATATATGCTAATTTTCTATACACTAATTATAACAAAAGGACCATATATAAACTATGTAATCTGTCATATCGTAGGTAGTGCGTACTGGTGATTCGCGGCCATTTCATAGAGAAAATCACTAGTTATTTTCGAAGAAAATAGTTGACTATTCAACCACTGGTGGTTTGTTTTGAAAGTAGCTTGTAATCACCTGAAAGTTGGGTGAAAGTCCTGCAGGGAACGCTTAGGGGATGCTCCCTATAAATGTGTAAATATTGTGTTATTTCGGAAGATGGGTGATAGTTAGTTGGAGGGTGGATCCATGGGATGCATTTTTAAGCTTCAAGTTTTCATTTGTGAATTTTTGCAACAAATCTGTGTATTGTGTTAGTGGAGTGCAAGTATGTTTATGCAATAATATTTTGCGAATGCACTCATGCAAGACCATTGACGAGTAGAAACCGTGAATTTCCAAAGGTAATGTAAAGACGAAACACTTATTGCACGAAAATATCTTGTTGCTAACGCAATACGTAGTAACACAATAGGGCTATTCCCGATTACGGGCATATAGCGTGGCATCGTGGCATTTGCAAAATATAATGGCAAATATTTGGTAGGGCATACACACTCAAAGAAATATTCTTGGTCAAATTGATACATAACCAGTGGCGTAAAACGCGGGCCCGCAGAGCCCGCATTGCGGGCGGGCGCAACTAAGCCAGGGGCGCCCTCAAATCCCGTGATGAAATTTATAAATGAACGACACACAGTGTAAAATATGCGGCCGAAAATATGGAATATCGATGTTTTAATTTTTTCCAATTTTTTTTAGCTTTCAATAGAAAATATCCTGGGTGAAAAAATCAAAATGAATTTTTTTTTTGATAGTTGCAACCGTTTCGTTATGACAAGCCGTCACAGTTACATTTTTTAAAAATTAAATTTTTCTTCTTATTCACATATTATTTAACCTATTTTTTTTTTGTATATCAAAATAAAGTTTAAATTTCTTATATCTGACAAACTACTGTGTTTGTTTACATTTTTAACATATGGTTTGAATCTTATCATAAAAGTAAACACTAAAAGCGGGATACAAATTTTTAAAAATGCTTAAAAAAATATTTTGAGAAAGATTGACTATAGTTTTTCACGAAAAAATTATTAGAACTACGTTACACCAAGTCTTACACCCAAATTTCTAGCTAATACTTACTAAAACGGAAGATATACAAACACAAAACAACTCAATTTTTAAAATTTCCTTGCTGTAATCAAAAAAGCTTACAAATTTAAACAAAAACATAGTTTACTTGTGTTGGTAGTATTTTTCAAGGCTGAGTTACTAAAATATGATTAATGGGATTGGCATTCGCCTATAAAATTTTCCGTTTATCTATAATTACAAAAGAAATTGATGTAGCAAATTTCGCTGTTTTAAAAGAAGACTTAATGAAGTTTCAGGCAAAAATGGGTTTCGTTTATATGGGAGGTGGGTGTGGCAGAGGGCGGATTTGAATAACTTTTTCAACATCACTTAATTTTGCCAAGAAAGATATTCGTGCCAGTTCTCATAGCTTACGATCACTCCTTCTCTTTTTGGCCAAGAATGGGGACGTTAGACTGTGCGACGTTTGTTTCCAAAAAAATTTAGATATACCAAAATATTTATTTCCTTTGCAAATTATTATTGTTTAAAATTAACAACAATAAATGAAAAATAATTTAATAATATGTGCTTAAATAAAATATAAGTCATGTACAGACGATTTCTCAGGGTGCAATAACCGACGTGAAAAAAACCGATTTTTTGAGCAAAAGTCACCTCTGTTTGGCAAAACTTCATTATGGTCGAAGTCGATTTACCCGTTAGCTTTCATATTTTCAGCAAGTCAGCTGCTGATGTTATTTTAATCATTCAGTTGGTCATATTTTGTGACGTTAGTTAAATTCTTTAGTTAACAGGTAACGTCAAATACAAAACATTTATGGTACTATTACAGTGTGTAAAAAATTTGAAATCCATTTTAGTTTTTCGATAGAATATGGTTCTGTAAGGTCTTAAGAATACGTATGCAAAATTTTAGAAAAAAATATCAAATAGAAAAAGTTATAACATATATTATATTCGCTTGTCGCGTAATATTCAAGATCCTTTAAATCTTTAATCGCGTTTTTCTCTAAACAAGGTTTTTCGAATTGGCTTCTAAGATATCTGGAATTCTACTTGATCGATCAAGATTCATTGAGATTTTTATAGACTCTGTTAAGCACTAGACCTATAAAAAGCCAAAAAATTTTTATTTTTTTTGTATGACTGAAAGTTTCGGAAAAAAAGAGAGTTTTTTGTACATTTTTTTTTTTGTCAACGCATGCCTTTTTTTTATTTTTTTTTAATTGCGGAGGTTGAGTGATCAACTACAACCCTTAACTCAAGAATGCACTTTGATTTTTTACTTTCAGACGCTTGTAAATGCTGGAGACGAGAAACCAATGTTGTTATGTGCAACAATTCTTTAAACACGCTAACTTTAACGCCCTGTAGGAAATTAACAACAACTATAGAGACAAAAAAATTTTTTTTCCTCATGAATTATTCTTCATCATGTAAAAAATTTGAATCATTGAAGTTAATAATACTAGGTAAAAAAAGGTGTTTTTATAGCTACACACTGTAATAGTACCTTAAACTTAACATCTTAAAATTATCATTTCACCAATAAGAAAATTATTGATCTCTTTTTTCAAACGTTTATACGTTTTTACGTTATTGCTTTTTTTATTAGAATGAATTTTTTAATAGAATTTTAAAATAATATATAAATTTCTTTATAAAATAAGATATTTATAATATATAACTCTTGTAATAAATGATGACTAGAGAGGATAAAAATATGCATTTGCATATTGCATCGTAATGAAGGATTTAAGGTCATAAAGTCTTCGAAAAATTTTGTTTAAAAACAAACGAGTTTTTAGTGAGTATGCGAGCAAACTTTCACCCGAAGAATTATCAAACCTAAGATATTGCCTGGCAACATCTTGCGATGTTGAACGTAGATTTTCTGCATATTCATCGTTTTTAACAGAAAAACGGAGAAATTTTTCAATGGAGAATTTAAAGCAACACTTGGTAGTTTATTACCATTCTAAAATTTGAGAAATGTTTAACTGCATGTTATATTGTTTTTTTTTTAAGTTAATTCAATAGTAACAAAAAGATTGAAAACGAAGTTGCTCAGTACAAGTTAATATTCTTTTTAATTTTTTACGTTTATTTAAAAAAGGGTTTTTTTACTATATATAGGTATACGTAAAAAATTCAACATATTAAAACGCTTAAGCAAATGCTATTCAAAACATTTATAAGATTGGAAATATATATTCCGTTCAAAAATATATACAATTTCGTTTAATTTTTCTCTTAAAATATTTTTATCGAGCATATTTTTAAATTCATCGAGCATATTTTCGATTTTTCGTGCTTTTTAATGCGCATAAATCAATTTTTTGTCCTGCATATTTTTATACTCTCTAATGATGACTATTGAATTAAAAAAGTCTCTTCTTGTTCTCTTTTTTTTTGTTAAGAGTTCTCTTGTTTTCTCCTACGTTTCTAATAACCTAACATAGTTTTACTCTAAAAGTAAATAGCAGGGCGCTCTTAGAAAACTGCGGGCGGGCGCATAAAATATAGTTACGCTACTGTACATAACTTTTGTTAATCCCTAACAAAACAAAATTGTCCAATCAATTCAATTTTATCAATAATGCATTATTTTTTCGTCAATTCAAAAGAAACTTTATCCATTTGATTAAAAACAGCAACAAATGAAATGCATTGTTTTGAAGAAATTGTTTTACTAGCTTGAAATACAAGTTTGTTAACTTGATTTTAGCCAAGGTATATGTATGAAGGTACTGTTAGTAGACAAAATTCTCTCTTGTGGTGGGTACCTTAGCTGTCAAAATCAGTTGTTTACGAAAAAAAGAAAAGAAAATAACAAAAGTTTTTAATAAAATGTCAATAAGCTTTATTGAGTTGTGAATTTTTGTGTTTTAAATTGATTTTAAGATTTTAAATAAGTGATATAGAAGTGATTCGAAGTGATTTTAAGTGATAAAATGCAACGAAGTTGTACAATTTGTAGAAAACCTTTTCAAAAAGAAAATGGCTCATCTTTTCGTGTGCCTCTTAGTGAAGAAAGACACAATCCCTGGAACTTTGCTTGTTCCAAAACATTTTCGAAATCAGCGCGGTCTGCAACAAACATTTTAATAAAAGTGATTTTATAAATCCTCCGTGGGATAATTACGGTCCATGACGGTTGCAGCCAGGAACAGTGCCTTCATTGGTTTTTCTTTGCGCACAAATATGTTTGTTTCCGGCTCCATGCGTATGTGGTCGAGAAATTCTTCAAGCAGTTCTACACAGAGCGTCTTAGCATTACTGTTGTTGTCTGGCCGTTTGATCAGCTTCCATGATACGGCGATAGCATGAAACTGCAACTTTGTTAACCACTTTAGAAGTTCATGATAATAAGTCCGTCCTTCTTGGTCAAACGCACAATGCAATCATCGGATTTACCCATACGTCTGATTTCGCCACAGATTGCATAGGTCTTGGAACCAACTCTTATTCGGTTGGCATCAACATCGACCAAGACCAATTGCACAGAGGCGTGGTCCTTGACATGAATGATTCTGTTGGATGCCGAGCACTTTCTGGGGCAGCACAAATCAACAGACTCTCCGGCGTCGTTTTTCATGTTTATAGATTTTTTGTACAAATTTACAGAATTTATGACACTCGGCAATGGATTCGAAAAAAGTCATTAAAATACCATCAGCTTGGTAATTATAAACAGTTTAATAAATTTTATTTAATGGAATCTTCACGAAATATACGAAAATAAACATTCAGCACACACAAAAATGAAAACAATATTAATTTTAACACATTTGACAGTTTTCTATCAGCTTTTATTCATAGTCTCTTACTCTCTTCTTATGTTTGACAGTGACGGTACCCACCTCTCTGTGACGACACTACCATGTTGAATATACCTTGATTAAAGCTTATTCACAATAACAGACTCGTCAATCAATCGGAATAAAATTTCATTATTTTTATAAATAATTTTAGCAAACTACTTTGTTCGCTTGATAAATAGATTTGTTATACTAAAACAATAATTAATGTTAGTGGACAAAATTTCCATTTCATAATGATAAAATGGATTAACAATTTCAAAAAACCTTTAATCATGACAACAGAAAAAAGAAATGCTGAGTATTGTTGCAAGCAAATGGTGGTGAGATAAAATTCGGGAAAACTTAAAAGTCCAGTGCAATTTTTTAAGTGTGTGGAAGCTAATTACTCCTTTACATTATTATACCAACAGTGAATGTGATCTTGTGAAATAAATTTTTATTGTGTTGAAGTGCACTAATTATGCCATAATGCAACTTCTACACTCAAAGAAATATTCTTGGTAAAATTGATACATAACTTTTGTTAATCCCAAACAAACCCAAATTGTCCAATCAATTCAATTTGATCAAAAATGCCTTATTCTTTCGTCAATTCAAAAGAAACTTTATCCATTTGATTAAAAACAGCAACAATTTCAATGCGATGTTTTAAAGAAATTGTTTAACTAGCTTGAAATATAAATTTGTTAACTTGATTTAAGCTTGTCCACGCTGACAGACTCGTCAATCAATCGAAATAATATTTCATAATTTTAATAAATAATATTAACAAACTACTTTGTTGGCTTGATCAATAGATTTGTTATACTGGAGAAATAATTAATGTTATTGATAATCGACCGATTCAAGTGGATAAAATTTCAATTTCATAATGATAAAATGGATGATCAATTTCAAAAACCTTTAATAATGTCAACAGAAAGAAATGGTTGGTATTTCAGTGGCGTCATTTCCCTTTTTAAATCATGTACAAAATAAAGTTAAGAAGATAAAATTCAGGAAAGCTTTAAAAAACAGTGCAATATTTGAAGTGGAAGCTAACTTGTATGTGGAAGCTAAGTGTGTACATGTGATCTTGTGAAAAAATTTTGTTTTTGTTTTCAAGTGAACCAATTTTACCATAATGCACCTTCGACATATGAGGGACTTCAACATTTTTGGCTGAGTTTCTAAATGCATTTATCATTAGTGATGACTACAAATTGAGCTTCTTTTTCAATGAATTCAGCATGGATAATATCAACGTTTGTGAATTCCATTATTATATTTATTAGTATGTTTATTATACATAAACTGTAATAAAATCTTTTAATCAGAGCAACAAAACTTTTGAGTATTGTTGATAAAAAACATGTTTTCAACAGAATAGAAAATTCAAAAAACTATTTTTCATGTTGAAATATTCTGTATTCATATTGACAAAGTGTTTTATCAAATCAACAATAAAAACGCGATATTCGTGATAAAGGCTTTTATCAAGTTGAAACATCCATTTATCAAATAAACAAAATAAATTTTAGTCAATATGATTGTAACTTATCACCTTTAATCAAATTGACAAAAGCTTTTGTTGACTGTATATTGACAAAAAATGTATCAACTATATCTAGGAATCGGTCAATATGAACAAATGTTTCTTTGAGTGTACATATGAGGAACTTCTACATTTTTGGCTGAGTTTCTAAATGCATTTACCATTAGCGGTGATTACAAATTGAGTTATTTTGCAATGAATTCGGCAGGAGTTTTGGTTATTTATTTTTGCAATGCATTGCAATTTTATTTATTTCCATTATTTGTTGAGATTATCCGTGCTATTCGTTATTAGTGCTGTTCACTATAAAAATTCACAATGTGAATAGCAATGATAACAATACTGTGATTTATAATAATGTAAACAGCGCTAATAAGGAATAGCATGGATAATATCAACCCTTGCTAATTCCATAATTGTATTTATAAGTAATGTGCTTATTATTGTATATATAAAATGTAATAAAATCTTTTTATCCGAAACACGAAAACATTTTAGTATATTTGATAAAAAATATTTGTTCAACAAAAAAGACTTTTTCTATTCAACAAACCATTTTTCATTTTGAAATATTCTGTATTCATATTGACAGATTTGTTTTATAAAATCAACAATTAAAACGCGATATTCGTGATAAAGGCGAGTATCAAATTGAAGCATCCATTTATCAAATCAACAAAATAAAATGTTGTCAATATGATTTCAGCTTATTACCTTAAATCCAATTGACAAAAGCTATTGTTGACTGTATATTGACAAAATATTTATCAACTAAACCTAGGAATTTATCAATATGAACAAATATTTCTTTGAGTGTTGAAACAGAGAAATTGTAATGGAGATGTAACAAACTTTTTATTGTGTAGTTTTCTAACATCGCTAATTTGTTACTTGTATTGCTCTTATTCAAACTAAAAATGTGATGCGAACACATTCCAGCATTTATTTTAATTTCAACAAAGAGAGCAGAAGCTTCATAAACATTTTTTTTCGAAACAAATTCGTTTGTTTTTACTCATGCTTCTATTAATTTTTTACTTGCCAAGTTAACACACATATATACCTGAATATCCCCAATCATTTTCTTGCTTTTGTATATAATAAAAATCATATAACAAAGCTCAACATATTGCTAAGCAGCTTGTGGTAATTTCATTTATAAATTTTTAATTGACCATCAATAACATGAAGCCGTTGATCGAAGTATGAGATATGAACGTGTGGACTGAGAACTTAGATACTTTTTTATAAATGAGCATACGAAGCTTTGATCGAGTGTGAGTTTGCGTTTTTCTTTGAATCTAGTTTGAATTAAAAAAAGAAGACAAGCCAATTTTAAGTGTTGATCATTAATCAAAAACTCACTAAGCTTTACTTTGGATAAAAACTATTGAATAAAAAAAAATAGATAGAATAATTCAAATTCAAAAGCAGCTCAAAGCAAATTAGGCCGCACAGCTGGCGACAACAACTGTTGCGCTCATAAATCGAAAAACAAAAACATTTCGGCAACAACTAGCCAAACGCCAAAAAATTCAATTCCATGCACGCTATTCCACCAAATTTCCATCAAAGTGTCGAAAGACATGAAGACATTTTTAATTGACCATAAAAAAGATCCTGAAAATTCATCTGGTTTTGTATGTTTGTCCATATTTTCTATTTCTCGTATT
This sequence comes from Dichetophora obliterata, assembly GCA_963920525.1. Classification (NCBI taxonomy): domain Eukaryota; kingdom Metazoa; phylum Arthropoda; class Insecta; order Diptera; family Sciomyzidae; genus Dichetophora; species Dichetophora obliterata. Next base: position 94,463,282 of record OY986438.1, read on the forward strand.
TTGCCACAAATTTCCACGCAAAGTTTTAATTTCTTTCCATTCATTCATGAATTGCAGACAAAAAGATGAAACATTTTTTTAATTTTAATTTGATTTTGATTTCGATGATTTGAATGACGCTTGCTGACGACTGAGAATAGAAAAAATTTTCAAATGATTGGAATCTTATTAGCCGTGGGTGGGTGGTTCAGAACTTTCACGTTATAAAAGTGACTGAGAATATATATAAAAAATTTATAAATAAATGCCTTGAAGTTGCTTTATTTTGGCTTTGAATTTAATTTAAATGACTTTTTGCAACTAATTTATGCGATGAATGAATATTTTTGGAGAAATCTATTTCTGAAACGTAACGAAGTTGAAAATGTTGTGCCTTTGATGTATGTATGTTTAAACATGCAGATGGTTAAAAGCAGAAAAAATTTTTTTCTTGCTTTTATGATTTATTGCATGGCCTTGCGAAAATAAAAAATAAATTTTATGTTTCTTGAAAGGTATAAAAAAGTCAATTCAATCAACTACGTTAAAGCAGGGGTCATACACATTTAATTGCTTATCCCTGATGCATTGGCGTCGGAAGCGGGGGGCGAGGGGGGCAGTTGCCCCCCCCACTTTTTTAGCTAGATAAACAATTGAAAAGGAAAACTTCAAAAGTTATTCAAAATATCAGTTTTTTTTACAACGATAATATTTTTGTAGTATATATTTTCCTCTTCTTTCTCTCTTCTTCATAAGCATGCTTGCGGATAACCATTTTCTTTCTCTGTGTTTGCAAAAAGATAGAACAAAATCTAGAGTTTCTATTGCAAACCCACCACTTCAGTTTAAAAGCACCCTTAAGTATGTAGCTTAATGCTTATTAATTTTGCAACTCTGGTAAGAAAAAATTTGACATGTTCTTAGGGGCTTTCCATATAGGGCTGTTCACATTTCAAACCGAAATCAAATCGATCATCAAATGATTTGACAATTGATTTGACCAACAGAATTTGTATGGATTTGATGGCGATTTGACGAGTGTGAACACTTATCAAATCGTTGGTGAAATCGTTTGATGAAAATCAAAATTTTTTGATTTTTCTGTTGATTTGCCGAACGATTTGACCAGTGTGAACACTCGTCAAATCGTGTAGTACGATTTTGTCAGTTCAAAAAAGTTTTCAACCTGTGCACATCGCGGCAAAAGAAGGAGCGGAAGAAAATAATATCAAAATAATAATAAATAACTGTTGCAAACAATTTATAATAATTTATAAAATAATTTCTTCTTCTTCCAATACGATTTTAATAATAGGTATTAAAAAGGTATTAAAATTTTTCCGTCATCGCGATGTGCTTACTTCGGTGTTCAAGATAAAATGAAATTTGACGAAAAATTTGAAGAGTCAGAACACTTCTGTGGTCAAACGATTTGACAAATGATTTGATGAGCGGTTTGAAATGTGAACAGCACTTATTGAACGACATGTTGTACGATAAGTTAGATGGAAAACTAATGGGACTATTTGATTGAGCGTTCGAACGATCCAACTTGTAAAGCAACATCATTAATTGCAAGCTCTCAAGCAGAACACATCCGGCTAATAGCTAAGCAACTTTTAGATGCCCTAACAATTGAGCAGTAATTTTACATAGTTGTACAATATTGTACAATCGGCAGAAAAAAACCAAAAATTTCGACTTTCGTTTTAGCTTACGCATGGTACTACATGTTGTACAATCTGCCATGTTGGTCCAATGTTTTGGACCATGCGAAAGCCCCTACTGTGAATAAGCTGATGAAAATCCACCTCGACGCTTTGAACAAACATCAAATCCGGTTCCTTCAGTATAGTGACCATTATATGATCGGCTACGAAAAGATTATTTCGAAATTTTTGATCTTCTCTCAAATGAGATAACGGCTAGATTCGATCAAACAGGTTAATATTTGACTTTTTTTTATTCATACCAGCTTCACTCAACCGATTCACTTTGATTTAACATTCGGTGAGTCGGTTGAGTGAAGCTAGTGTAAACTGGCACTTTGTAAATCTTATTGTACATTTAAGCAGATCTTGACACTCTGGAATCGTTGGAAAATATTGTAATCGAAGCCTTCAACGGAAAAGTGCCTTCTGAACAAAATCTAAAAACAAAACTAGATCTTTATGCAGACGAAATTGCTGAAGCAATTGCCTGGCCAAACACCTTGAAATTGTAGTGGCATTGTATCCCAATTTGCGAAAAATTCGGATACTATAAAAAAACTATTAAATGAAGTTGAAAAACTTATTGCTTTGCTTTTGACTGTGCCTGCATCAGCAGCTTCATCTGAGCGTTCTTTTAGTGCACTAAGACGACTTAAGACGTATCTTCGAGCAACTATGACACAGAAACGACTCACTCATGCAGCACTTATACACATTCACAAAGATAAAACCGAAGAATTGAATTCGATGGAGGTGGTGAAAGAGTTTGTTTCTCGCAAGAAAGAAACATTTTGGAATAATTTAAATTGATATAACTTTTTGTACCTTATTGCATTTAAACCATGTAAAGATATGCCTAGTCTTGCTTTATAAAAGCAACCATTATTTCTTATATTTTCATATTACCATATGAAAGATCCTTGATCTCTAATATTGAAATTGGAAGAACTTTTAAAAATAATGAAATTTTAATATTTTTTATATATTTTTATATTTTTTTTTATTTTAAACTAAAATAAAAAATTTGTTGATTCACATTCATGTTTCTTTGAAGAAATTTTGGTAAACTTTTTTTGCACCACCATTTGTACTGCCCCCCCATTTGTACTGCCCCCCAGATGAAATTAGCTTCCGACGCGCTTGCCCTGATGTCAATGATTCTTGAAAAACTCACATAATTAACCTATGATTAAAGATTTTGTATTAAATTCTGTTCTATTTTTTTTTTAAATTAAGAGGGGAATAAAGCTTACTGATTGGAAGTGAAATTTTTTTCATAATATTTTGTATATAAACTAGCTGATATACCCAGTGTTAATCGAGAAGTTATATATCGTTGTCCCAAATTTTTAACCTTTTTTGTCATCGCCAAACATACTAAAGTCCCCAGATTCATCAAACACCTTAAATGTTTAACGTAAATGTTTGCCATGCTTGAATTTTCAAAGTTATATTATTGCTTTCTTTCGTATACCTGAAACACACAAAAAGTTTTAGGTACTAATTTTATTTTTTGGTGAAAAAAAAATCAAAAATTAAAGTGCTGACTTCGAAAGCGATTTACTCGGTCATGTTACAAAGGATTGCATTATTTTTTTTTTATTTTGAAATTCTGATTAATTGTCCGTTCAATTGTATTTCTTTCTTTTTCATTTTCATTTTTCTTCGTATTTCTATAATTTTCCAAAAAAAAACTAAACGAATTTCCTTATTTCGCAAACAACTTTGGTAAAAATATTTGTAATTGAAAATATATTCAAAACCCAAAGTGGCTTTTTTAATGCTCTTTCATATGGTACGCATTTAAAAACGTTTTATACGATCGAAAAAGCAACCCTACTATCATAAAAGTTTAAGTTTTTTTTTATTTTATTCATTTTGTATTTTTGTATTTTTTTTTTTTGCATAAAAAGTAATGATGGAGTGAAAGAATCATGACAAGAATCTCAATTTGTTTCTGAGATACACTCTCAAATATACCTTTAAACACTGCTACAGCAACAACAGCGCCACCTACCAGGTCAAACCTTAAACCTTAACCATCTACAGACCCAGCCGCACACACACACTCCAAATTTCATCAAAATCGGTCCAGCCATTAAGGAGGAGTTCAGTGACAAGGCCATGCACAGAAGATATGTAAAGATATTCATGTCATTATAAAAGGCATTTAAATATACTGCATTTTGTTTTAAATATCTAAAATTAAATGTAAGATATCATAGTATCTTACTGGTCAAAAATTCTAGCATCAAAACTAGTTTAAAAAGGCTCGTAAAATACTAGCTTAAATCATATCGATTTTAATAGAATAGAAAAATAGAATTTCTTTGTAATAGAAAATCTACCGGCCTTTCGGAATGACAATTTTTTTTGATGTTACGTTAATATCTCATGAACCCATCTAATCCCTACCCTAATTGTTGAAAAGGTGATTTTACAATTTTAAGGAAAAAATTATTTTTAATTTGTAATCTTTTTGAATCTTTCCTTTCCAATCAGTTACCTTACCAATTACGGCAAAATCATGCAGAATAACTTCAAAACAAATAAACTGGCTGTAGTAACGACAACACATCGGTAGTCATTTAGAGCTCAAACCCTCGCTAAAAAGTGGAGATTGGATTGACTCAGCCATTGATAGCTTTAGTAATACACTAATCTCAGCGATTGAATATGCAATAAATAAATAAGAAAATATATTGACTATAGCACAAAGTCAAAGAAGGACCTCAATAGAAATTGAAGAAGTTCTTAGAGAATAATTAACTCTAAGAAGAGAATGGCAACGAAGAAGATCGCCTCAAGAAATACTGAGCTAAAACAAAATTCAAAGCTATATACGCAAAAGATAACTCCAACAGAAGCAACCAATTATTCTTTATGGAAGGAAAATAAAAACATAAAAATGCCAAAAGAATGTGAAGCGGCCTTACGAGCAAAAAATGGGAGATGGGCGAGGAGTGATGAAGAAAAAGCATTTGCCTTTGCTGAGCACTTAAAATCTGTGTTTCAGCCGAATCCAAACAGTAACAATTTTGAGATGCCTAACTTGCCTACTCAAGCGAGGGAAAGCCCACTAAAAGTGAAAGTCGAAGACATTGACGGAATCATTAAAATTCAACTTAATACTAAGAAAGCACCGGGGTATGATTTTATTACTCCAAAAATGATAAAATAGTCTCGAAGTATTGCTATAAAATATTATATCATATATTTTATGCAATATTGAGGATTGGTAATTTTCACATGTCTTAGAAACATGTCTCAGATAACTGTGATTCCCAAACCTGGAAAAGACCCAACCCAAACATCCTCTTAGAAACCAATAAGTTTGCTCCCTATACTTTCAAAATTATTTGAAAAGTTACTGCTAATTAAGTTACAGTCACATAAGGAACAAACAAGAATTTCCCCAAGGCACCAATTTGGTTTTCGAAAAAACATGGGGCTCTAGAACAAGTGCACCGAATTACAAATGAATCAAGGAAAGCCTTCGAAGAAAAAAAAAATCCTGTTCCTTCTATTTTCTTAGATAATGCTTAGGTATTTGATAGGGTCTGGCATGAAGGTTTTATATACAAAATAAAACTTTTGTTACCTGTTTACTGCCATAAAATTCTAGAATGATTCCTTTGTGATAGAAAGTTTAGAGTAAAATGTAAAAACTTTGTTAGATCCAATTTTCCAATTTCAGCTAGCGTTCTCAGTCCAGTATTATACCTTATATTTACGGCGGATCTACCAATTAACAATCGATTGGTCACTTCGACATTTGCTGATAAAACAGCTATTTTGAGCACCCATTCAAACCCTATAGTGGCGTCCAAGGACCTAAATAAACATTTAGAAACGCTGGAAACATGGTTGAGAAACTGAAGAATAAGAATCAATGAACTGAAAAGCACGCACGTTACATTTACTTTGCGGACTGAAACATGTCCTACAGTTATGATCAATCAAATAGTTAAATATTCTTCAAGCGAATAACGTGACCTATCTGGGTGTTCATCTTGACAGACGGTTAACCTAGCGAAAGTATATTGAGTCCAAGAAAACTCAAATTAATCTAAAGGCTCTTAAGTTAAACTGGCTACTTAACAGGAGTTCAAGGCTCCAACTGGAACATAAGGTGTTGCTATACAATACTGTAATGAAACCAGTTTGGATGTACGGAGAGCTTTGGAGAAAAAACAGTTCTTCTAATGTTAAGCTAATACAGCGTTCACAATCGAAAATTCTAAGAGCAATTACGAATGCAGCATGGTTAGCATGGTAAAGAATGAAAATATCCACAAAGACCTTAATGTTCTTCTAGTTAAAAGCAGTCTTAGTGCACTCAATCAAAAATACAAAAAGCGGCTTCAACAATATCCGAATTTCTTGGCAAAAAAGCTTACTCAAACCACTAATACCACACGCCTTCAAGGACTGGACTTACCGTCGTACTAGGCATAAATCCTTACTTTCGTTAAATTGAAACATGTTTATCCAGAGCGAGGCCACGCCCGTCTCGCCTGGCATATGTAGGAGCTTGGTCCCGTCGGTCTAGCCTCACGTATGTGAGCACAGCTCTAATCAATCGCTCTATTTATAACGAAGCAACATATACGATACAAGACCTATAAAGATTTATGGTCTTATTATTATGATTTAATGTCAAATACTAACAAAAATTAAAATTACTAGCTGATATACCCGGTGCTACTCGAGAGTCATTTATGTAAACATTTTAATATAAACTTCTCGATTAAATGTTTTTTAAACTCTGGAATAATGGAAAACATGTTGAATTTTAAGTTTGAGCTACCGTTAGAAAGGTAATTCAACGAACTTTAATCCAGTTTTGGTAAATGTTGGCAGTTGGGAGTTCCATCTCTTGCGGTGAGCAAATTAAATTCGAAAGATATTTTAAAAAGTAAAAATAATTTATATATTTACTTAATCTTAAAGCTAGCAAAATTACGTTTTTAACAATATAAAAATTATAGTGGGACTCAATGGGAAGTTGAGATATGGACATTTTAACATCTAAACAAAAATTTATATTAAAAAATATATTGAACTTTTTACCAAAAAAAAAAAATTTTATGAAATATATTAAAAACAGCTGAGATATTAGCATTAAAAGTAAAAACTCTGATTTTCTTATAATTTTATGAAAATGTTTTATGAAAAATTCGTTGCACTAAAAATTATTGTACTAAAATATATATTGAGCCAGCCAAACATGTGAGGTTAAATTTGAAGAGACTTGTGGTAGACATCATTGGGTGGGGAGGCAAAAAACTGAGTAGGTTACTATATGGAAGATTTTATGTTTGTAATTACTCTTGATACACAACTGCATTTTTAGAGAAAAATGTGGGCCTGGGCGCTCAAGGGATATAGAAAAATTTAAAACAAAACTCAGTTTTGGTTAAAAACATAGATTTTTAGCCATAACTTTTGATTGGAAAGAGATATTGGGGTAATTTTTTCACATAAATTATTTTTGAGACTTGAATTTTTTGTTAAAAATATAAAAACAAAATTTAAAAAAAAATAAGTTTCGTCAAACAAGACTTTTTTGTTAAAAATATAAAAAGAACATTTAAAAAAAAAATAAATTTCGCCACACAAATCAATTTTGTTGTTTTGATGACACAAACAGTAAAATAATTTTTGCGCTTAACTGGGAGAATTTTTGCAAATAATTACTATGTTATATAAAAGGTAGCCACATGTGCAATTTTTAATTGATTTAATTTTTACAACAAAAACAACTTTTGAGTCATTTTTTGAGTAAAAAGTCAATATTTTTGAACTTTTTTAACATAATCATAAAACATATATACACTGACTTAACGGTAAAGTTTAACCTATTCAAGGAATTGGTTTTATTAAACTTTTGAACAAAAAAATTTGAATGAAATATATTAATGGACAGCGGAGATATTTGCATCCAAAGACCAAACTTTGATTTTCATGTCGCGTTTTTCTCATTCTTAGGTAAGGATGTTTTATGAAAAAGTCGTTGTACTGAAAATTTCTTCAATTTTAAATATATGTGGGTGTTTTTGATAACAATATAACAGAAATTTTTTAAAATTAAATACACAAAAAACTCCGATGCTAAAAAGTATTAAATAACAAAATTACCGTTAGTTGAAAAATCAGAGAGGGCGTGGCACAAACTAAGTATGTAACATTTTAAGTAAGAATGCACTTAATATGTATACTTAGTTTGAGCGAAAGCCGTTGAGCCGTTTAGATTTGTATAAAGGCCAAACAAACGAACAAATAAATAAACAGAAAATTAGTTTTATTACTATAGATTGTATTATTTTTGCTAACTATACTTTTGTTCCTAGTACTGGTTATGAATTTGTATATATTTATTTTAGGTTAAGATTTCATGAATTATTTGTAGTTTCTAAGAGAAAGATTCAATAAATAATAATAAGAAACTTTAAAAAAATTGTACCTTATCGCAATGGAAATAACCACTATACCCATAAAATTTCCAAAAATTACTTTTTGATTTAAGTCCATTTAATTACCTTTTCAACGGTAGTTGAAACATAACATTCGGTCAAGAAATGAAACTTAGATATTAATATGAATTGATATGAGTTTGAGATATGAATTTTCGTAAAAAGCGATTTTCCAATTTTTGTCGATTTTGTGCACTCCGTAACTCCCCCAAAAATCACTCCAAGCTTATTTTTACAAATAAAGGTTTATATTTCCATGCAAAATTTTACCCAAATACGTACGTTTAAAATTGAATTGCTGTATGTATTGAACCCATATCATCCCAAGCATGTGTAATTTCATCCGATTTGTGTAAAATTCACGTAAGTTCATATTAATATGCCTATAAACAAAATAACACTGAGAAAAAATATTCTTCCGTTCCAATAACAAAAATAAAGTACTGTTACAATAATGGACCTGTACTAATAATTGTATAATATGTATCTTCCGACAAATTGTAATAACTTATTCATTTTTCATGACATATATTTGATATTTGATTTGTTTTTGCAGTGAAACGTCTAATTTCACCATTCCAATATGGCTTTGTTCCATGTCACTCGACGGTAAGAAATCTTGCTAGCTTTTCTGAATATTACATTTCAGCTTTTCTCTCAGGTTGTCAAGTTGATATAGCTTACACAGATTTCTCTAAAGCGTTTGACAAAGTTTTCCATTCCTTATTGATAAATAAATTAGCTAAACTCGTTCTCCATTCTTAAGTCCTTAAATGGTTAAGTTCTTATCTGATTAACAGAAAAAGTTTTAGGAAATTGAAAATTTCAGCTCGCCTGCATTTATAGTGACATCAGGAGTCCCTCAAGGAAGTGTGGAGTAAGAATGATATAACAAATGTTGTCTTGCACTCTAAATGTTTACTTTTTGCAGATGATCTCAAAATTTTTCGAAAAATATGACTGATTCATTTTTACTGCAGTCTGACATAAATGCTGTTTATAATTGGTGTGTAAGAAACCGACGTCGTCTTAATATTGATAAATGTGTTTATGCCACTTTCTCCTCGTCAAGTTGCCCTCAACCTACCTCTTACGCATTGTCTAACCTTCCGTTAATTTGTGCTTAGAAAGTCAAAAATCTAAGCGTAATATTCGATGCTAAATTTTCATGTGTAGCTCACTTGGACTACATAATTCCCAGCAAAAACTTTTCGGTCAAAGCTAGAATACGCTTCTTTCATTTGGAGTCCTTTTTACGATACTCATATCTTACGTCTTGAACGAGTCCAAAAGAAATTTATTTGCTTTGCTCTAAGAGCTCTTCATAATGAGGATCCTATTCCTTCTTATAATGCAGGATGTTTACTGATTCATTTAAAATCTCTTCAAAATAGACGAACAATTGCGTCACTTTTATTTTTGATCTTATGTCGGGGGCTATTGATTATATAATATATTTTAATGTCCCATCAAGAATTTTAAGAAAATCAGATATATTCTATTTGGATACATGTAAAACAAATTATGCTATGAACTCTCCTATACACAGAGCATTATCAAATTTAAATTTATGAGCACCTAAGTGTAATGTTGATTTCTCTGAGCCTAAATGTGTAGTGAAGCAGTTATTGAATTTTAATTTTTAATGTATTACTTTTTACAAAATTGTTAGCTTTAATTTATTTTTTATATCATACTATGTCTTTTATACAATATCTTTTTTTCCTTTTATATTAATTGCTTAGTCTATAAGAACTTTGTTCATTGACTAAATTGAAATAAATAAATAAATTGATGTAAAATAATTGAAGACTTTTTGATGAAATGTTAATTATATTTACATTTTCTCGTGAGACTATTACATATTTCAAAAATCCCGATAATAACACAAAAAGTACAATACGTAATCGCCTCGAATATTGAAATACGCGAAAATAATTTGACAGCTCGTAACTTCAGTACTGCCGCATCACAGTGATAATAAGTGGATGAGTTTCGAAAAAATTATTAAAAAATAATATATAAAGCGATCCAATAATTAAGCACTAGGATGATATGGGCTAAAATATATTTTAAACTTGAAGATTGTATCATTTAATTTGAAGCGAACTTGCAAAAATGACGTAAAAAAAGGACAGCTAGTTTAGTATACGATTCAAGGCCACTTCTCTTGAAAAGTGAAAGAGACGTCTGCCTTTAAAAATCTAAAAAAACTTCCACAGAAGCAGCAGGAGTAAGTTGTAACATCCACCTTAAAATGTAAAATATATACACAAAATGACATCAACGACAACTTTTGTAATAACATTGAATTAATGTTATCTACCGAAGGATCTCAATCAACAGTTGTAAATCCAACAAAGAAAGCAGGTGTAGTCTCTTGGGCGGAAAATGTAGATAACTCTCAAGTCAATATGGTTGCATCATCAAATCAGATGAAAAAGGTGACAAATTTCTTGAGATCTAGGGCTGGTTCTGTAGTCTGTGACTGCATTTTTTTACACATTTTATAAAAAAAAAAACAACAAAACGCCCATTTTACATTGAAGTCTAATATCTGTTGCACTTACCATCTTCGATTTGACTCAAATTTTTTTCTTTTATTAGAAATTGAATTTGTATTGAAAATTCATTAACACTTCACATTTAACGACATGATTTCTGAACTCTTCAAGAGCACACCTTCATTTTATAGCATTAGAAAGGTAATGGAACGTAAAAAAAAATATTTTAATGAAAGTGGAAAAAATTATAGCGCCTGATGCTGTCATGGTATTACACTTTGAAATTAAGATTGAGTCAACTTACTGCAATTTTTTCAAAAAATGTATATTTGTTCCTTAAAAAATACGAAAAAATCTTTCCAATGATACTCTATTTACGAAAATCACATTTAAATTGACTGAGCTACGTTGTCTTAAAATATACCTAATTTTGACGTTCGTAATACTGAGGGTCCACGAAAAAAAATTCTTCAAATCTCAAACTCCGGAGTTGGTTTTCAAAACAATAAACCAATCTTAGAACAAAATTTGAGCAAAATGGGAGATGATCAATGAAACTACTATTGCACGTGAAATGCATGTGAAATGGGCCAAAAAACTAAATAAAAAAAACACACAAAAATCAAAAAAATAAATAACCAGAATACCACCACGACCACGTCGCACAATGTGTCTTTTTCAATTTTAGCGTCCCAAAATACGCACAAATAAAATTTTGAATTTTGTAAAAATGACTTATTTTCCCAAAAGAAATATATTTATGTAATTCAAAAATAATATCGAAAAGTCAAAATAACTTTTGCTTTTTTTTGAAAATTTGTGAAAGTTAGAACTTTGAATTAACGAAGAACAAAGTGAATGCAACGCTTTTGAAGTAAGCCAAATTAAACCAACCATAACTTTTGATGTATGTAATATTTCGCTAAAAAATTTTTCTGTGTGTAAATATTTGGTTAAATTTTATTCATAACTTATAAAAAAAAAGTTTCAAAAGTTACAAGAATTATATAAAAAATTTTTTTAAAAAAATGTTTTTTTTTCTTCATAAAATGATATTTTTATGTTTTTCTTCATATTTATGGTCATATATAGTAAAATATATCTAAAGTATTTATCATTATCTATCATGGGAAATATAACCAAAATAACATTTAGTACATTAGCTTTTAAATTAAAAAAAATACATTGCGAAAACTTGCGAAAGTAAAAGATATCATAATGCAACTGCAACTTTTCATTCCGGAGCCTAATGCATATAACACTTATTAAGACCATTTCTGTAATTATAATCTCACTAAGTTAATTTTTAAAATTGTTATTAAAAAAAACAAATTGTGCAAATAAAATTAATTTCAACGTTGTTAAATTTCATGAATCAGATATATGCCGACTTTATGGTTTTTAACTTCTTAGATCTCTCTTTTGCAAACGAAGAAGTCAAATTTAAAATATTTATGTATAAGTTATAATGATAGTTAAATTTATAAATGTTCCCAATTTCGTTCTTCTACCTTTTATGGTAGAAATTGGCTTGCTTTAAAAACTGTGGGCAACAGCAAAGCAAACACACGTTTAATAAATTCATAGTAAACAAACAAGCTTGCACAAATATCTACTGTTGTCTCTATTAAACATTGAAAAGCCAAAGTGTAACAAAATAAAATATTTATTAAAACTACTTATAAAGTTATAGGAATAAGTTTCAAGTTCCATCCCTTACTGTAATGCACATTTTCGATGCACTACGTTTCTTTCTTTTTTATGAAAGATATTAATGCTAAACACAATATTGTATGTATATCTTAAAAATATTTCTTTTTAGGTTTTCTGTCTAATGTCAGCAATTAAGTTATAATAATTATGTTGTAGAGGCAAACAACCAAAATTTTAAAGATTTCAGCTCCAATCTGATTCCACTCTTCACTTAGGATACTTTTTTTTAGGATTGGATCTTCAGTTGCCCATCTCTGATACTGCACTCTGGGTTTAAGTTCATCTCATAGATGTTCTATAACATTTTAATCTGGGCCTTGTGAGGTTGTTTTTATGACATTTGGACAAATATTAAGTACACAATTCTTCACCAAGAGCGTCGTATGTTTCAGGTTTAAAATTTACTAAAGGACTAAAAATTGTCTGACATTTCTTATTTACCCGCACTTTCTTTTACTTGCGCCATGAGAATGTCAAGGAACATATTTTTGTCCATTATACCTTCAATAAAATGAATCTTTTCAACACCAGACACAGCCCCAAACCATGACTGATCCTCTACCATGCTTAACCGTATGTTTAAAATTTTTATTGCAAAATTCTTCATTCGGTTTTCGCTTTCCATCTGAACCATATAAATTAAATAAACTCTCATCGGTAAACAAAACCTGTACGAAAAGATTATTGTTTAAAAGTGCTAAAGATCCTAATGTTTTCTGTTTTATTAACCTTGCTCCAGAATAGAAAGTCTTTGGTCGTCTGCTCATGCACCAAATTAGGGCGTTCTATTACATTTTTCTTTCTAATACAGTGCTTTTTTCGTGCTACTCCTCAAATTAAACAATTTTTTCTCAAAACTCTTCCAATTGTTACTGAGTGTGCACTCTTTTTCAAATTGAGTTTTAACATGACCTCGAGTTTTAGTACAAATAAAAATGGGTCTTTTATTATTCCTCTTAAAAAATACCTTTCATCTTTGGAGCTAAGTTCATTTTTAGTTACTGTACGTTCTTTGTTGCATATTCTCTTATCTTATTATATAATGCTTGACTATATCGCGTATTGTTGATTTTTAAGGTGGATTGTGAAATTTGTCGCTCGGATTTTCCTTTCAAATAATAATCTATCACGATCTGCATTTCTGCCAGTGTTGATTGATTCTCTTTTCGAGAAATGTTTATTTTTTTAAGTTTTGCGTTTGACTGAAGTTATTCCAACAGTGGTAAAAAGTTGTAAGCAGCAATAACGGTTTAATGCCCACAATTTTAATTTTTTCTTTACTTGCCCGACTTTCAATGTCGTTTTTATAGGTTTGTTTCGATTTAAATTTGTTTCACCGTTATGTTCTAATGTTTTAATTATGTTTCTGTTTACTTTTGTTCACAAAAAAATAAAGTTTTGAAAAAAAATATAAATTATAATATTCATACATTTTCATTTCTGAAATCAATGCGAAAGTGCTAAGAAATGCCTGCCCGACTTTCATTGTGAGCCACTGTACATGCAGACATAAGTGATGCATACTTCCAAAAATTGGCAATAAAGTATTTTCCATATCGCTTTTTTACGATATTTTGAGTTTAGTCATTATTCCTTGTGACCACAGATATGTAAGTTAAACAGTAAATATAGGATATCGAAAAGTTTGGGGAATGCGTCTTTGGTTGAAACTGTAATTAAGTGAATTAAATTAAAAAGAGTTACAGATTAGTTCAGTAAAATTCAGTAGAAATTTGGATCAATTATAACTACAATTAAAATAAGTAAATATACTTAATTTGTAAGTTTATGTGTAAAATAATCAATAAAAATGTAATTTCCTGGTATCTGGATTTGTGTAAGTAAACAATTTAACTTTAATTGATAAAGACAACTTTAATAACTGTGAAAAAATGAGCTTGAAAATCACATAGACTCTTAATTTCTTCAGATTCATAAATGAATTCTTTGCGACAACTACCCAAATGCAAACGGTTCAACTTAACAGTAAATGTAATAAAACTACTAAAGTCTCCAGAATTTCTTCAAGAAAATTCTGATTCAGATTCAGAATAAAACATTTTTACAAAGAAAACTCACAATTTTAATTATATTCAATCAATATTTAAGTGAAATATGTACTGCTTTTTCTTTATAACGAAAATGCACACCAACGACAAGCAAGAAAAGAGAAGCAATAGAATTTCGTATAGAAAAAAGTATTGCTTCTCGTGTTTTGCTTGTCGTTGGTGTGCTGCTTCGTGATACAGAATAATGCAGGTAGAAGTCGTACATTGAAGTAAGTATAGCAGACGTTATACCAAATTTATGCCAATAATACGGTTCCAGTTTTATAGGAGGTGAGCGTGGTAATTGACCTATAAGGCTCATATTTTGCCAAAAGTTATATAACTAACTATACCATAAACTGAGAAACAAAATTTCATCATAATACCATACATAAAACCAAACTTATGCAAAAACTACTATTCCGGTTCCTTAGAAGGTAGGCGTGGCAGTACAATGATCACGTTCATTCTACAAAACATATTTTAGATATTAGATATACTCAAAAAACGAATTTTATAGCTATATAATTCTTACAAACAAACTTATGCCATCATTACTTCTCCAATTTACATGGGAGGTAATCGTGGCCGTGAACCAATCTCGACCATTTTTGGTAACAGTTATTATTTTTTATTAAAAACTCACTAGCAAAATCGTATATCTCCGGCTATGGTACTGATTGAGATATGAGTTTTGGCACGCAAAAATTGGAAAAGATACACTGTGCGTCTTTGGTTCTGGCGAAAGCTGAGAGTGGTATGTCTGGTAAGTCAATGCGATTGAATTGATGTGAATGGTGATGGACAACAACACATTCAGCCGCACCAAAAAAAAATTGAAATGTTACCACCTCATATCAACTGTTATGTCGAAAAAATTAAAAGTAGTGCAAAATGTTTTTATGGGCGTGGCAAAAACAGTGAAATCGGTTTTTGTCTATGACTAGGTTGCTTGTTTTCCGATTATTAAGTTTAATACATTGTTTAAAAGGTCAAGACAAGGGCTTTATTTATGATGAAAAGTCTATGAACTGCAAGTTTATCTTCCTCTAATACTCAACATCATTTTTTAAAAAACCCTTCAAACCACAAATTGTGGTGTTGCAAAATTTAAACTCTTGAACTATTCAATTTTTACTCAAGTTTCGAAAAAATATTAACATTTATTCTTAAACAAAAGAGTTATAATCAGCCCGATTCTGAATAATATTTCCAGAGTGGAATCGGAAAAGGGAGTTTTCATTTTTAAGATAAAGTTTAAGAACATTTATTAAATCTTTAATGCAAATTTGTTAATCAACCGTCAGTATTCATGAGTGTAAACAAAAAAAAAAATGTGACGTCTTTATCTGCTTTTTTAAAAATGAAAACTCCCTTTTCCGATTCCCCGGGAAAAATTATTCAGAATAGGGCTGAATTTACCATTGGTAGAAAATGGTGTCTTCAACCAAAAATGCTCTTATGGCTATATACAGCGGTAGTGCCTCCTAGCTTGTCGTATGGTTCATTAGTATGTATGGTGGCATGCACTGAACAAAGCATACAACACATCAAAACTAGCTCGGATCCAGCTATCCGCGTGCATAGGTATCACAGGGGGTATCCGCTCATGCCCCACTGATGCACTTAACGTCTTGACACATTTATTTCCCATAGATCTACACATTAACCTTACCGCAACAAACAGTGCAGTCAGACTTAGAGAGTCCTGCAGCATTCTAAATCCGCTACGTCGGGAACTGATTCCTAAAAACACGGACTACGACACTTCCAAACTCGACTTCATAAAATCCTTTATAACCAAGTTTTCCACTAGGGTGGAATGGCGCAATGAGGGAATTGATCTAGCCTTCGATGTGTCCTTTTACACTGATGGCTCCAAAATGGAATGCGGAGTGGGAGCTGGCATATACTCTGAGAAACTGGAGGTGGCGGATGCTTTTCGTCTGCCAAACTCAGCCAGCGTCTTCCAGGCCGAGCTTTTTGCGATGAGAGAAGCTTGCCGCCCCTTAAGTAGAGCTAACACCAATCACCTCAATGCAGCTATTCTGACGGATAGCCAAGCCGCCATTAATGCTTTAGCTGCAATCAGTACCAAATCCAAACTAGTAAGGCAGTGTAAGTATGAACTGGCCCGGCTAAGTCACCAACTTAGCATTGCCATTAACTGTAGATGCATAATTTTGAGATGCTCTCAAGACCCTGGAATGACATAGCCAGAATAAGGGCTTTTATTACGGGTCACTGGTGCATCGGAGTACACGCCGAGCGAATCGGACTACCCTTCAACACCCACTGTCACAGTTGCAATGACCCAAACGAAAAGGAAACACTAACACACTTTCTGTGCACCTGGCCAGGGCTGGACTAAAAGCACTTGGCAAAGGAACTTTTAACAACAAAAATCAACAATCTCCTTACGTTCATCAACCGTACCGGATGGTTTTAACCTAACAGTGAGTTACTCAGCCAACTAACAGGAAAACGAAGTTATGGTATCAAAACGGCTCACTAGAGCTACTTGGATCCTACTTGTATGGTCCAGGCATACTCGACTCTTGAAAAAAACCTGGCTCAAAGTCGTTCGAACACAACTCGCTTGCATGAGTTCCACACAAAAAAATCTTAGCAGTAACTGCTATAGGAAAATAAAACAACATAGTATATAACTTTTTCGAAAAAGATAAACTGCTTTGAAAAGGTGTAAATAATAGTGAAAAGGGGGTGAGGGGTATAAATTTAAAAAAAAAGTTTTTTGTATATTAATAACAAACATTATGCCTCAGAAAACAAAACGTTTTCCACTATAAGAATTGACGTTTTTGAGAAATTTTTGACCGTATACCGTGATTTCTCAAAATCATGTCGTTAAGAGGATTATTGATTTAATAAAAAACTGTTGTCGGTTTCTAACTCACATTTTGGCTGTCGTTCTATCCACTGTATTTGTTTCATTGTTATTGTAAAAAAGTACAAAAATGCATTAAATTCCATTCAACTTAATGTGAGATGTGATTTATAATTTTATACAAATTACAACTTTTTGTATAAATATCATTAACATTTTCTCGTTTGAGCAATTCGATACTTCAGCACATAACATGCTGTCAAAAGTATCATATCGGATTACAAAAGATAAGACTCACTCATGTTTAAGTAGAAACATTTGTTTCTCTCTTTGCTGCAATTAAATAAATTTTAATATTTAGAAAAAATAATAAATAATAAAAAAAACATACACCCTCCATTACAATGATTAAAAACGCACAGTTGTCGAACTTTGTGGTGACACATTGACGCGATTACCTGATGCGCGTGTCACGCTTCTAAGTGTCACGTGCACGTTTACGAGAACAAACAATTTGTTTAATACACTTCTTATCCCCACTCCTACGCACAACACATTCTTGCTCCAGCTCTGCACATTAACCGCCACCAACATGCTGACATTAAGCTAAGTGGATGGCGACCAACTAACAACTGATGATATTTTTTGTAGCTCAGCACTCGCACGGAATGCAGACAGCGACCACCTGTAAAGAGCGGCGACCATCCAAATGATATTCTGGAAAAATGCTAATAAAACGGCCACATCTAAGAAAAAAAGGTCAAATTAGTGATAAATATAAAATTGTCAAAAGACGATGTTAGATCCTTGTGTGTGTGTGTGTGTATATAAAAAGGGTTGAATAACCATGAATGGCAATAAAAAAGGGTGGAGTGATAATGTCTTTAAAGGATTCATGGAAGAATTTGAGATATGATGTCATGTGAGGTAGACACTGAGTAAATGATTAAAAGGGAAAAAAGAAAAACGTGAAAAGCACTGTGTATGGACATAACAAAATATTCGAAAAATTTCGCAACTAAACTTTTCTCTTAAAATCAAGAAATTTTCTTTATTATTGAGTTATTTCGATATAAAAAT
Source organism: Dichetophora obliterata (assembly GCA_963920525.1). Taxonomy (NCBI): domain Eukaryota; kingdom Metazoa; phylum Arthropoda; class Insecta; order Diptera; family Sciomyzidae; genus Dichetophora; species Dichetophora obliterata. The sequence continues at coordinate 94,481,642 of OY986438.1, forward strand.
TTGGCTTAAGCCGGTTTTGTACCAATATCATTTTAATTAATAAGGCACAGAATTCTTTTGTGGAATTTTTGCGACTAATGATATTAAAATGGGTGATCCCATGGTATTTCGCGTAACAAGTAGAATGTTTTATTGAGTTAAATTAACCCTCCTGTGTATACGAAGGTACCCGTGTACCTTTTGCCACTTTAAAGCAAAAAAAGGTAATTTTTGTCTAAGGAACTATATACTGAAATCTTTAGTATCTTTATAAAATTAATTGTTTTATTCAATACAGTTTTCATATTGAAAATAAAAAAGGTACCCGTACCTCCGGGTAAAATAGGGTACCTCCGGGTAAAATACTTGCAAATTCGAACTGTTATGGTCTTTGTCGATTTTATACGTTTAGAATATCATGTACTGCTGTAATCAGGATGAAGGATTAGAAAGTAACTTTTGATTTTTTCATTCACATATAGTTTCTTTCATACAGATCGTATAAAGATACCCGGGTACCTTCGTATACAAGAAAGGGGAAAATTTTTCGTATACACATGAGGGATAGCTGTTATTTTTGGATAAATTAATATAATTGGATTCCTTATGAACATAGCACATTTTTTATGCTCTAGATAATTATAGATATATGATATAATATTTATCCAGTGAAATAATTAATTGATTAAGTAACTCGCATTACCGTTTTTGGACAACAGGTTCAGATAGTACATTTCTTTCGAAAAATTCCAAGAAATTTGTGGGTATATTGCTTTAATAAAAGCAGCAGAATTTAAACATGATTTCCTTAATTAGAAACAACAAAATTAAATTAAAGTTTTGAATATAATAAAAAAAAATGACGATAACTTGCTTTACAAAAAAATTGGTGACTCGCATTACTACCGATTTTCATACTGAAATAATTAGTCTTTTCTAGCCCTAATGAACAAAAATAAAAATGATGTAATGAAATTCAATATTAAGTAAAAGTTTTATAGTAATAAGGAACAAATTCAGGATTTTAATTGTGATTTTAGTACAGATAAAGATATATTAGTATCACTACTATTACTGTCACTTCCAGATCCATATACTTCTTCGTAATAGCAGGTTTTTCTCTGATGACCATGTTCACTCTTTTTGATTTGTGGGCGATGTCAGTATATTGAATGACTTTTAGATATTATATTATTTCATTATATAAAATTTTTTTTCTTCCTTAATAACGTTTTCTATATGACCTTGTTATTTATTATGTTGATTTTCTATGATTTAAATACAAAGTCTAAATTGTTGGAAATCTGTTGGAATTCACCACTAACAAAGCATGGTTACTGGAGTTATTTTTAGATTTGCTGACAAATCTTCAGGCTGTTCAGGCTGAAACAACAACAACAACATTTTCAATAAGAAAAGGAAAACATCACTAGCTGATTTTATTGCAATTTCGGCCCTGCTGCAGGTTTCATCAGAAATCTTTGCCACCATCGGGAATCAAACCCGGTCGTGGTCGCCGTGCTTAACTAATAAAAATCTTTAAAAACCCGTTTCAAAGAGGTTCCTATTTTAACACTTTTTAAGTTATTGCATTAAAACTGATGACACCTATGAATGCCATTTTTTGTTATACTTCCGCTTATAGCTCGAAACAGAGGGGAGATGGACCTCCCCCTGCCATAAAATTTTTTTCTTGTCTTGGACCAAGGAATCAACCAGCGCCGGATTGAAACGTTGATCTGGGGCACCCAGTATTTAAAGAAATAAAATATATCGTAAAAAAAATGTTTATGTAGAAAATACGGATCAAAGTTTTTGGAGATTTTTATTAATCACACTTACATTTTCTTTTTCACCCATGCTCCAAATTTCGTCAACAATCTCTTCATTTACTGCATGTTGCATCTTTCATACATATTTCATTTCTTACTTTCTTCAATGCAGAAATTTAGATCGACAATTTAATCGTCGACTTCGCTAACTTCGCCATTGTCTTATAAAATTTAAGCTATTTAATGCAAACATTAATAACATGTCATGTAACATAAACAAATCCACGATATAAAGTTTTCCTAATAAAAGATTTACTAGCAACTATAAAACGGACGAGTGATAAAAACATTTCTATGATAACCCAAAGCTTAAGAGTGTAAAATTTACCACCACCTCCACAGTTCAAAGTTAAAACAATTTTTAAAACTATGTTGATATTTAAAATTAATTAAAGGTTACTTGTTTATTGGTAGTTGTATATAATTTTAAAGCAACTGAATTTCGACAAATACTTCTCTATACTGGTATCGTATAGTATTGAAAAATGAAATTTCTGATAACTTATATTATGATTTTTTATTACTGAATTGTGCTTGTAGGATGATGTATAACCCCACTCATTATTAGCGTGATTTTGACGATTCTTCGAATGCTTGAATGCTTGAAATATTTGTAGAAACCTTTCACGTACAAATTAAAAAAAAAAATTATAGAATAAAAAAAGTCTTTTTTGTACAGTTTCAGATGTTTATAAAACCATATAAAAATATTGAAACGATTGTATTTTATTTTCTTACAAAAAAATCATTCCGAAATAAACCTTGAAAATTAGGGCGGAGCACCGGACTACATCCTTAATTCAACAGATTTATTCAAAATTCTTTTCTATTTAGTTTGTATAAGATAAATGTGCAGCTTTTTAAAAATAACAGTCTGCTTAAAATTAGAAATCTAAACATAGTTTCAATAATACAAGTATAAAGCCAGATTACGTAGTACTAGCATACAACTGGTGTCAAAAAGACTAGAACAAAACTAGTACTAACATACAACTAGTATGAAACCTACTAGAATTTACTGAAACTGATTACTGCGTATCTACGTTTGTATCTGGCAATCAAGTTGACGTAATATATACCGATTTTTCCAAGGCGTTCGACAAAGTTTCACATAAATTGTTACTTTGGAAACTACGAAAAATGGGCTTTCATTCATCTTTTTGGAGGTGGATAAAGTCTTATTTATCTGACAGGACATGTTTAGTCTCTATAAATAACTACAAATCATATAAGTTTGTGGCAACCTCAGGTGTTCCTCAGGGAAGCATCCTTGGACCACTGTTTTTCATTCTTTTTATAAATGACGTATCTAAATGTATACGAAACTCACGTTTTCTCCTCTATGCGGATGACATGAAATTATTTAAGAAAATATCTTGTTCAGCAGATGCTACTGATTTGCAAGCTGATATTCTAAGAGTGTTGACTTGGAGCGAAGTTAATGGTCTCCCCTTAAATTTTTCTAAATGCTTCCATCTTACACTCTCTAAACTTTCTCAAAATACAATAATTAATTCATACTTTCTGTCTAATACAACAATTCAATCTGTTTCTTTATATCGCGATTTAGGGATCATTTTTGACTCAAAATTCACTTTTATTGACCATGTCAACTTTCTTATTCCGAAGGCCTATTCTCTACTTGCTTTTATTCGTAGAAATAGTAAAGAGTTTCTAGATCCATATACTCTTAAAATGTTATTTACTGCTTTTGTTAGGTCGAGACTTGAATACGCCTCCATTATTTGGAGCCCTTTTTATGCCTCTACTTCTCTTAGACTGGAAAAAGTTCAAAAAAATTTTACTAGGCATGCCTTGCGGTCTAGTAACTTTCATGATCCCCTGCCGGCTTATAATGCTCGTTTATTGCTACTGGGTCTAAAATCTCTTGAATCGAGGCGCAAGATTGCATCTCTTATTTTTATTTTTGATATCTTATCCGGATCAATTGACTGTCAATCGCTTGTAGAGCTTATAACTTTTAATATTCCTTTAAGATACTTAAGAAGATCTAAACTGTTTTATATAAAATTTTGTAAAACTAATTATGCATTAAATGAGCCCATTACTAGGGCTTTGACTCTTTTTAATGAGCTAAATGTATTGTATGATTTTGATCTTTTTGTTTCTAAACAAATATTTAAAAATTTTGTTAATAGCATTTTTTTAACTTAGCGTTTTATAGCTACAATAATAATGTTTTCTTACTAAGCATTTATACTTTTATTGTGAATTTAGTCTGTAAGGATTTATACTCCAAAGACTTTAAATAAACTAAACTAAACTAAACTAAACTAAAAAAGAATTGAACTGGCTAAAATAATACTAACATGAAACTGGTCAATATTAAACTAATATTTAACTTGTTACAAATATACTAGCTCAAATAACCCCAGTAAAAAGCCATGTTTGGATAATACTAGTATTTTACTGGTTTAAAAGTTACTACTATTACAACTAGTTCAAATTATGCCAGTAAAAATACTACCTTAGTTCATATCGAGAATAGGACAATTGTATTTTCCTATGACATCAACACAGGAAAATAACCAGTTTGCGCAATGTAAAAAGCGTTTGAGCTAAAGCTTAGTATGCTGTAGGAACGGAAATTTTTAGGCATTTAATTCTGCACGCAAAATTTTAGTGTAGACTCAACACTAACACCGCACTTTACGTTAGGCGGCGCATCGGATAATTTTGACGTAAACTGGTAAAGTGGCAAGTGGGAAGGTGACAAGCATTTTCAAAAATTTTAAAAATTTTCCGATTCATTTTGACGTCTGTTACTTTGAAGTTTTATTGTTTGTCATTTTCCTCTTGGTACTCTTATGTTCCATCAGAACTGATTTACACAATATATTTTATCTAATTATTTTAAAAACAACTTTTTAACTTTATATGTAAACTTATGCCACCTGCACCACTGTAAATATTTAGCTATTTGCACCACGGTTCATTTTATGGTACTTGCATATACGTATAAAATATATTCTTATATATACTTTATATAAGTAAAAACAAGAAGTGCTTTTACTCCCGTTAAATCATACGATGGTAGTTGGCATGAGTTTTGTAAATATAAAAAGGCTAATGCTTTTGCTTAGTTAAGTTAGTTGTGGATATTTTTGTTGAACAACCAAGATCGGAATTAAGTTAATAAAACCTGAACCTGTGATTTTTTTTATTTAACGTTGGTCTGTGCTTAAACACTTATGTTTTGGCGCAAATAAATTTTGTTTTGCCTTGGATGGGTCTTCACTTTTACCCATTTCTAATATTTTTCGTTGCTGTTTAATGTAAGACTTACAAAGTGATAAATTTTCCGAATTTAACAACAGATTCACTGGTCTCTGACTTCAAAATAAGGCGGTCTTAAAAAAGTCGGTAGTCCAGGCCTGTAGCCAGACCAAGAAGACAGAGGGGGCAGGCATGAATCTTGCGGGGGGGAATATTTTGTTTTTTCATTTGAATAAAAAAAAAACAATTTTTTTAACGTGTGAAATGAATACATTACACACATTTATTAAAAAACAGTTAACTTTATAATATTTACATGGATGTGTAGATCTTTTTATACATGAGATTAATACATAAAAAATAATATAAATATTAATTCAGGACTTTTTAATGAAATGAAGGTAAAAATACAAGATTTATTTAAAGTGGCTAGAAATATAAGAAAGAGTAGCGAAATGGGCTAAGATATGTATAAGACATTTTTTAAGTAAAACAAATAAAAAAATTGAATTAACCCGCATTATATGTTTATATATTTAGATTTATATATTAAGAATATATATTTAAATCTTTTGCTTCTTTAAATTTTTGCTAGAATTAAGATTTGCATTTTTTTCTTATTTTAAAATTAATAAACACTCATCATGCATAAAATAAAATTTAAAAATTAAAAACATTTCAATGAATTATATATTCTTTTTGTATCTGCATCAAGATGGTGCACAACGTGCTTTTCATTTCTAAAAAGTTCCTATGGATGCGGGTTAAAAATTATTAAAATTTAAATCTTATTTTTTGGTAGCAAATGTTGGCGACCCAGTAGAAATTTGAAAAATTGTAACAATTTGTCTGAAATGTTTTGTTTAACAAATTTTATATACATATTCAAGTCATGAATAAGGTGAGTGTGTATATTTTTTGTTATTTTAAACTAAACTAATTTTAAAGCAATAATCAAATATATCTACAAAATACATATTAATTATTATTTAAAGTTTTTCATTGTCTGATTTGGCCAGGGGGGGGAAACGGCTGTAGTAGGGGGCATTTCCCCCCCTTTCCCCACCCTGGCTACAGGCCTGCGGTAGTCAGAACACCTGACAGATGCCTAGTCTCAAAATAACGCCATTACTCTGTCTTTTTTAAGTCGAGTGAGAACAGGGTCAATTAAATGTACGCACATATAAAAGACAGCGAAATTTTTACATTTTAACTCTCCAATCATGGTTGTGAACTTGACTGCATTGAACAATTTTTCGGTTCAACAGCATACTTACCAACGAAAAAAATATTTCGCTACCTTTTCGCTGTCAAAAACGCAATGCATTTCTTACGGAAGATTTATTTTCGCTTCTACAGCATACTAAGCTTAAACTAGTATTTTTTGACCTAGTACACTCACAGAACTGGCGATGCTATCAAAACTTCGCTTTTTCTAGCCGTAATATTACGGTTCTCAAAAAATTTAATATGCAAGGCTCTGACAACTTCCATAAGGGCTGTTAGATTCCTGTTTAAGAGATGCTCTGCCGGTTTTGACAACCTCACAGAAAGTTGTAAGAACTTTTAATGGTGAGAGAAATTCGGTTTTGATAGCCGAATTGTGGAGAGGTCATAACAGCGCCTTTTGCGATGGTGAGAGGAATTCGGTTTTGACAGCCGAATTGTGGAGGGGTCATAACAGCGCCTTTTGCAATGGTGAGAGGAATTCAGTTTTGACAGCCGAAATTGTTATCACCAATTTCTTAATGCCGTTTGCTTAATAAAAGTGTTATTTTTAAATATTTTTTAAATTTTTATTTCAAATCATTTGAAAAATATTACTTTTTTGATCAAATAAATATAAAATTTTAATTGTTCATAGAACTTTACAAACTATTTTCTTTAAAATTTTTTTTTATTGAACTTTAAAAATCACATATTATAAACGACAAACCATTAGCATGCATCTGAAACATGCTTACAAATAGTCCTAGACAATGGAATTGTAAAATAGTCCATGCCTTTTTCAGTACAATAGGCATAATATATATTATCAAATTATAGCGATTATTAAAGAAAATACCGATTAACTTTAAAAGCATTTTTTTTTAATATTTGCCAGCAAGCACGCTGCAAAGCCAAAACTAAAATGGAGAAATTTGTCTTTTGTGGTTTAAGTATCATCAGTAAAAGCGTGAAAACCATATTGAGGCTACAATAGCCGTATTGGATTTCTCTACACGCAAGATTTAAAAGTTGGTTGCAGTAGCCACAATACTGAATGTATCACAACTGTAACCACAGCTCTTATTTTCAAAAGACGCTCAACATAATTTTTGTTTTTTTTTTATGATTATTGCAGATTCAATTAGGGCTATTAGAGCTCTAATAAAGTGCTTGCAATAAACTTTCAGCTAAGGTGACTTCATTTCATATATTATAACTCTAGTATGGCTACTACAGCCTCATCTTTTTCATGGCAGCCGTGTACGAAATTCAATAATGCCCTGAGTGTACATTTACCAGTATTTTAACTAGTTGGCTTCTCTGCAGGGATGTCATTTGAAAGATACTGCACTATAGATATCCCGAAATAATAACGTTGAAATTTTATATTAATTTTAGTAAGGAATCTCAGGGCTAAGAAGAGGTAGAATAGTGAACGAGGTATCAGATGAAAGGTCTGGCAACAGTAGGTCTGGAAACAGTAGGATTGCATTTTAGATTAGTGACCTTCAACTTGAAATATGAGCGTAAAAACACAACTAAGTATGTACAAATTTAATCTGGAATGCACTTAATATGTATACCTAGTTTGAGCGAAATCTGTTGAACCATTTAGATTTGTATAAAGGCCAAACAAACAAACAAACAAATAAACAGAAGATGAGTTTTATTGCTATAGATTATATACTTCTGGGGGTCAATTCCCGTTCTGCGTTATCGTCATATGAAAAGTGTTTTCAGCTTTACACGGAAAACGCGATTCCCGTTGTGTGTTAAAAGGGCAACAGTTGTTTATTTTTTGCTGAAATGAAAACAAAGTTAACGTCGATTGCAAATGCGTGTTATCGACTTGCTATATTAGTTTCGGCTACTTTATGCTACCGAAAAACTGTTCTTGGATGGACATTTATTTATGCAAAATTCATTATACTTTTCTTTTTTATTGTTTATTTTTAATATATAATTTTACTTTGTCAATCAAGTTTATGGCTTTGGGAAAGCGATATAAGTCGAAGTGTTCCTCCGCAATTCTGGTGAATGAGTTTTCTTCATCACGAAGTCTCCTCTCAAAAATCCTTGGGTTTTCTCTACATAAATCAATAAAAAAAATGTTAAAGTCATAATAAAGTCATCATCATGCTCAATTAAGTTATTTTTTAAATGTTTTCTACCATCAAATGCATTATTTACATATATTTTTCATAAAAGCTTTGTTTAATAGACATTCAGCAACTCTCAAATGCTATTCAGCAACAACTCCCGCAAAACGGGAATTGACGGGAATTTCATAAAATTTGAAAAATTTACGGATCAGTTTTCAAAAGAGCATTTTCAAGGTTTTTGAAAAAAGTTATATGAATGCGACCGGTTTAAATGTAATATTCATGAAAATAATTAGGTTGTTAAAGAAAAAATATTTAAGTTCTAGAAGCAGAATTGTATCACTTACTGTTTAAAAGTATCACTTTAATTAACCGTAGTCCTACGTTGGTGTAGAAAACTAAATTTTTTTAATATATTTATATATTTCCAAAACTGTTTAGTTTTGGGATCCAATCTTACATGATTTTTATTTTACGCTAAGTGTGAACAGAAATAACTTTCCTTGTAGTATCGCAATTAAAACAATTTTTCAAAATATTTAAAAACTTCAATTCCTCATCTACACCTCAAAGTAGAATTATGGTGTTTTTCTCAACGTACGACTACGGTTAATACAATAATTTTTATTTGTGCTACAAATAATTAAATGTATTTAAAATTTTAATAAGAGTACTTTGAAACTTACTTCATATCTTCCTTGTTTTTATTAATATTGACATTTTATATTAAAAGAAAAACAGTTTTTTTCTGTTCAACCCAATGCCATATGGCATCACTAAGTCGAATGTCACGGTATCGCTCAAAAATTAGTCAAAATCATAATTAGGTCAAAATGAGCCATAGTGTGAAAAAATTGTCCCGTCTTTAAAGAGTTGATACAGAATGGATTACCGTAATTATAATGGATATTTATGATGAAGCTTTTTTTTTCCTTTTATTGGGTCTTGATATTACTTAATACTAGGAACTGTTATTATCTCATCATCTTCCCTCACCCTAACCTTCTTTATATCTTTGGACTTATTTGGAAAATTTGTTGATTAAGTTGTTTTTTGGCTGGGAAAACAAATTCAACTCAATTCTTTTAATTTAGCACAAAATTAATTTTTTTCTGCACGCTGTCTGATGCTGATGAATGTTAAAAGAAGAAAAATAAGCACACAGATGGCACATGATGGACAAACATTGAACATCTGTTGAACTTAAATTGAAACCTATGGAAATTCCGGATTCAAAAACATGTTTATTTATTTTTATGTGTCTTTGTATTTACATAACACAAACAAACAATTTTCAGCTCTAATGCAAGCGTTTTTGTTTCGACTGCTTCAGCGATACAGGTGTACAGAGTAGATCTATTGTTGGTGGGGGGAGGGATTCTTTTTCAAGCGCACCAAATGAGTTCATTCATTCAGTATTGCGTATCATCAAAAGATGTTAATGCTTCTTTCAATAACATTTTACGGCTTGTAATCGACAATATTCAGTTTAATTTCGTTTAATTTGGCTAATTCTGTTTTATTTTTCTTAACCAAACATAACACTCATCCATTTATTCCGTTTGAGATAATTTACATGCATGAGCATCTGCAAAGGGTGTGAAGAGGAGGTAAAGCTGCCCCCCTAGACTTTCGCAAAAGAATAATTCTAATATTATTACAAGAATGAAAAAAACATGAAATTCAATTGATATGTGCTTTACTTATTATTAATTGCTTGTGAGCATTTTAAAAACATACCTCACGACCAAAATTTGTCAATGCAATGGAAATGGTAGAAGGAATTCCTCTTTTGAAATCATTTATATGACTTTAAATATTAAACTCTGGCAATTATTCGGATGCCTTGTTCCAGAACTTTTAAACAACATATCAGTTACTTTAAAATCCTAAAAAAAATATAAAATAATTGTGGAAACGTCACATGAAACAATCGTTTCTCTTTTTATTTTTATAATATTTAATTTCGTTAATCCTTGTTTTAACTACCAAGAAATTAACTACATTATTCTGTATCACGAAGAAGCATACCAACGATGAGAAAGACACGAAAAGCAATAATTTCTTCCATACAATATTTCATTGCTTCTCGTGTCTTTCTCATCGTTGGGGTGCTTCTTCGTGATACAGAATAAAGCAGTTAGTCTTGGTTTCTTAATTACTAATCTTCGTTTAAACTGAGATACACATTTTTTTTTAACTACCCTTTTTTGTATTTCCTTAATTTTACACTGTAAATAATTATATTTAGTTTTTAAATCAAATTTTTTGAAGTCAGTAAGCTAATTTGGTAATGACTTTTAGTTGATAAAACAGTAGATATACTAATTTTGTAATCTCTATATTAAGTAAAAGATTATTGACAGTTTTACAAATTCCTCGTCTGTTCGAGGAATTCTACAATCGGCTGGTGATTGATGACTGAATTTTTCTGTGTGGAAATGCAACGTTGAAATTTTCGACATTCTAATCGGGATCGATGAAAGCCGTAAATTCTTACACACTAAAAAATTTCAAAAATAAATTCACACCGGTAAGCGGATATTTACATTTTTTACACCGAACGGTGTTAATTTACACCGCTTTCTCGGTGTGAAATGACGAACTTATCCGATCGGTGTGAAATAAGAATAGCAAAGAATAAAAGCAATATTGAAATCATATTCTCATTGATAAACAAATTAAAAATTGAAATTTCTCAATTGAATTTGTTCAGTTTAATTTTGTAAATCTTGATTAAAGACTTAAATGAAATTTTGGCACCACAAAGTAGACCCCAAAAAAATTAAATAAGCCCTAAAAATGTCCTTACATTTTTGGGTATTACTACATATGAAATAACTCCCAATTTTTGGGGACTATTTCATAAATTTTGGGAAATATTTATTTTTTTGGTTTGGGTCATATGTTATTATAAAATAAGGCCCAATAAAATAAGCCCTAACTAAATTTTATATGGGGCTTATTTCATTTGACAATTCATAAATTTAATTACAATTTAATGAAAATTGTAATAAACATCTATTCAAATACATAAAAATTACACCGTTCGGTGTTAAAAAAATTATCATTTTGCGTATTATAAATATACACCTAACAGGGTACAAAACAAACAACCTATCTGATATTTACTTTTTACACCGATCGGTGTGAAAAAAATATGCTCCTTCGGATATTAAATTTTAGCACTTTGACACGGTGTTTTTTAACACTGAACGGTGTAGGACTCCCTGGAACACCGATCGGTGTAAAAATTCTATACAAATTTTCAAGTGTGTAATAACTGATTTCACACAATCTCATGCCAAGAACTCATGATAGATTTTTGTTAGTTCATTTCGAAGTTTCGACCAAAAGCTTTGATGTATCAACTTTTGTCCAAACATGGTATACTAACTATAAATTGAAACTGTCGTTTAAAATTTATAGTTAGTACCAAGAAATCTTTTTTATATCAGGGACTGTAATATTGTAGAACGTCCGCGGAATTTGTATGGAATAAAATTTCTTCCACCTCTACGATCATTATGTACCCAAAATGTGGGTAGAAATGGGTTAAAATACTGAAAAGATTTGAAATATTGCTTAAGGAAACATTTTATGCAGCAATATCAATTCCCTTCTGACCGATTAAGAAAAATATTTGGGAAAACACTTACTTTTAATGTTTTAGGGTAATTTTCGACACAGAGGGTTGATTATTTTGGGTTAGTTTGTATGTTTATTTAGCACTGGTACTTAACGTGAATATCAGCATAAGCGTCAAAAAGCTTATTTGTTTTTGTTTAAACAAGAATTGTATAAGAAAAATGGCTTTTTTGTCTCTGGATTTCATTTCAACCCGGAATTTTGGGTTTCAAGGGTTAAACAGCTCTATAAAATTATTTTTGAAGTGATTGTTCTCGTTCCACCTGAAGATATGATTACGTTAAGGTCAATCAAACACAGTTTGCAAAAAAAAAAATACCCCGACAATAAGATTAGTTAAAAAACTTCTTATTCAACCAGATAAAATGAAGATGTATTTTTGTAAAACACGATACTTGTGTCTTCTTCTCTTTTGTACCATATTCCATTATTTTCTATTTGAACTATTCGAAAGATATAAAAATAGTTCCATTATTAAATTAAGACAATGTAATGTGTGTTTTTTTAAATTTCTTACGTTTTAATTTTAACCAAACTACTCGTAAACTTTGTTCAAGAATTGTATAGGAAATACCACATCATTCAATTACATTTTTTTCGATTAAAATAAGTTTATGAAATCTTAAAGATCTTCATGTATCTGTACCAGGATTATGCAGTCGGATACTGTGTCGTTGCTACTGAACCATGGATCTATTATATTTTTTGCTTATAAATAAAAAAATTAATAAATGGAAAGTCATCCAATTACATAAACAAATTAATATTCTTGGTACTAACAACTGAGCTTCGTGAAAGTCTTTAATTTAAAAGGTATGCACATAATACAAAAAACTCAAAAAACTAAATAAGTTTTATTTTATACTTGGTTTATTATACGTAAATTTAACAAATATACCTTTGCCCCCGCAAAAGAAAATACTACAGACACCATTGCTTACATGTGCTATCGGTTAAATTTTATGGCACAAGTTCAATGTTTTTAAAATTGATCTTTATTTGCTAATTAAAAGGAAAAGTACAGAACTCTTGCGATATTTTTAATTAAAATATTATTGATTTTTTTGGTAAATGTGAAAAGGTGAACAGAAATGCATTTTTAGTTGTGGAAAATTTTTTGAATTTCACTTTCGAAAGATAAATCCATATAAATGTTTCTTGATGAGTGTTAGAGTTTATATAAAAATTATTTTTTTTTTCATTAAGATTCCTCACGCAATTTTGCATTTTTTTTACTTAAAAATTAATTAACTACCTTAAGATAGTATCCCAAAAAGTGAAAACCCAAAAGAATGTTACAAAGGACACCGAAATTAATCAAATGAATCTGAGGCCGAATTACAGCATCCGTGATCGAGCAAAATTACGAAGGGCACGACGAGAAAAAAGCCTATCAATCTTATACAATTTTGCTCGATCACGGATGCTGTAATTCGGCCCCTGATTGGCTTATTGGAAAGAAACAGTCAAACTGCTCTCAAAATAAATCGAGCAACATAGCTGTTCTTTTGTCAGGGGATAAACATGGAAGTTAACACCTCAATGGTCTATTTTTTCTGCACAAGTGTTGTTTTTGATATATGTTTCTTTCATTTATAAAAACAAAGATTGCATAAGAAAATGAGGGCTCTCATCACGTAACTTTTAAAACGACTATTGTTTGAACGAAACTATCTGACGATATCGTTTTTAGTTTTCTTCATATAAGTCCATCGCTATCGTCTCGTCTATTGTTGAGTTTTCTAAAGTTTGAAAGCCACTGCATAACATATATTCAGTGCCAAAAGTGACATTTACTTTTTTGTTTAATTTAATTTGTTTAAAAATATTTAACTAGTTATTTTGATGATAATGATTTGAAAATATATTATTGGGCAGCGACACCTAAGTAAATGAAGATATCGCTACACTAAATTGATGAACATACGCAGCTGGAGAACAATTACGTCGCAAACACAGTGAAGTCACGACATTCCATCAATTTGCTATGGAAAATTACCTTAAAAAAAAAGCTCCCAAAATATTTCACAATTATTTTTATTATTATTTCCAAGCAGAAAAATGGCCAAACGATATCATTTGACAGTTATTTGCCATACATGAAGCAAGCAAAACGATATCGTTTAGACGATAAATAAAATTACAGGTTACGTAATGTTAAAGTATCGTTGAAACGATATCATCAAACGATTCTCGTCATACGTGATGAGAGCCGAGCAGATTTTGAAATCGAGTCTAACTATACAAAATTGTTTACTACTTTTTTTCAGTCAGTTTGACACTCTCTTCCTTGTCACAACTGACGTCACATTCAAGTGCCACAATGATGGCGGACATGCGCAGGGCGGATTCTTATATATATTATTCTTGCATTTTGTATACGTTTATATTGGCAGTATTAAAGAAGAAGGGGTCGCTGATTTCGAATCTGATGTAAGAATTTCAAAAAAGTTTTTTTACCACTATTGTTTTATTGCTTACTGTGTTTTATTGTTTGTGATTTCGAATCATACATTAGAATTTAAAAAAAATTTGTACACTAGGCCAAAAAAAAAATCAAAGCTGCAATTCTGCACTTTTTGTGACTTAACTTTGTTGGTGTAATTTCAAATGAAGGAAATCAATAACCTTTGCATATCTTTTTTTGTTTGTTTTTATTTTTATAAACATATAAAGAGAAGGTTTGCGAGCAACACAGTTACTTATTTGAATTTTTATGTGCACAAATAAATAAATATAAATAAAAGAATTGGCGATTTTAGCCCTTTGACCGAGCTTCTGTTGATCAAGTTTTGTAGGTTACAGCAGTTATTTTGCATTTATCAAAAATGTTTCTGTTTATGTTTATTATCGTTTTAGAATCATCTCCCGTCATCATAGCTCATTGCTTCTTTACAACCTTAGTCCTTGCACCACGCCAATGTTCGCGTAGGGGTTCATGTATCTTACAAATTATATTTAAAAAACATTACGTTTCTGATAAAAATGAAAAATTAAAGATATTGGAAAGAGAGAAGTATGTGTTCGAGATCAATTTAGGTTGAAAATGGAGTTCATTGTAGATAAGCCTTAAGCTGGTGATGGTGGTAGTTCCAATGGCGGAAATACTACAAGAAGATTTTTTTAGAGACACAGTGCAGTCTGCACAAATCACAAGTATCGAAGAAAATCTAATAGCACGATGCGCAACAAAATTGGAAGATATCAATTGCGGATACAAAATAGATATTTCAAAATTGAGGCAAATGCTTGAGAAACAGCACGCGCCATAGTACATAAATATACGTGGCACTATCTTCCGTCTTCAGTACATAAAATATTAATGCATGGCTCTGAAGTTATAAATATCACACTGTTGTCAATATGGGAGATGTTTGAAGAAGCTGCTGAGACAGAAAAAAAAAATTAAGAAATTTTGATCGAAAAATACCCGAAAACGTTCATGCATTTTGACAAATACGGATCTTCTTAACCGTTTACTTTTCAGTTCCGACCCATTTATATCAAGCACAGGAAAGCTGTCTTACAAAAAAACGTTTTTATCGAAAGCCGCTTTAGACTTACTATGTTTTCAATGAATGAATTTTAATTGTTTTTTTTAACAGAAATCCTACAATATATTATACTAAGCTAGCGTTTGATTATTTTATTGCATTAGATTTCCAGAAAAAATCTTTTCTTTTTACTTCCGTTATTTGTCATTATAATAAAAAAATTTTAAACACAAACTTTTTCATTTTTAGTATTCTCAAAAAGTGATTTATTACCCCCCAAATACAAAATCTTATGCAACAAACATTTTCCAATTCAGTTTATGTTTAGAATATAGGAGCGTGTTATCATGTTGAACATAACATAACTGCAAAACTTTATTACTTTATACGTGGAATTCACTTATAACGACCTCGGTTATAACAACATTTCTTCTATAACGTCGTATTCCTGAAGCCCGCATTTTCTAATTTCTCATTCCTTAGGAACTGCGTTCGCTTTTAACGTCGGTGGATATAACGACGAGTTCGCATATAACGACGCAGTTTTCATAAAATATAATAAATATTTTCACATATAGCGACGACGAAAGCAAGTTGAGCCTAGATTTGCTTACTTATGAATTTTTTTTTTATTTATATGTGAACAAACAATATTCATTGAACATATTTGCAATTTTCGCTTTGTTGAAAGGGAAATAACCGTATAAAATTCATTTACAACAAAACTGCATAGCTTCATTTGCGCATGTGATTTTACTCAGTATACATTTGTTCCTTCAAATGCATGATTGATTTTTTACTGTGTTCAAAATGCCTCCACAAACTAAACGTAACGCGTTCATCATTGAAGAAAAATCTGCAATAATCTTGCGTCTTATTCTTCAATATCCATCATATGGAAACATAGGAAAAACATAAGGATCACACCCCCTCAAATTATAGAAAATCCAAAAATCGCGATATATACCTCTAACCGATCATATTTTACAAGAAAAAGCCAATGATTTAGTTAAAATGTTAGATAAAACGAAGTTTTCTTGTTTAGAAAGTTTAATTTACCATTTTCGATAGCGACACTGCATTGTTAACTGCAAGGTTTCAGGTGAAGCAGGTGAATGAAAACACATGATGTATCCCAAGGTGACTACAGAAATTTTCCCAAAACTTCGAGATGGCTATAAGGACTCAGAAATGTATAATGCTGATGAAACAAGGTTCTTCTTTAAACTCATGCCCGATAGAATTTTAAAATCTTAAGGTAAGAAATGTATAGGAGGAAAAGTTTTGACGATTCGTGTTACATTTTTGGTTGCTGCAAACATGGATGGAAGTTTGAAAAGGAAAATATTTTTTATCAGAAAGTCAAAGAAACAAAAAAACTTATTGTATTTATTTACCCTAAGTTTTATGTTTTTATTTTTACTATTGATAATAAATTTTTTTTTCTTTATAATAAATGAATTAAGTTAACAATGAACAAAAAAACTTATGTTTGTATATAACGACATTCGGTTGTAACGACGAAATATTCCGGTCCATTCAGGGTCGTTATAATCGAATTCCACTGTATTTAATATTTTTAATGATATTGATTTTCGACCGCACCTTCATTTAGGCTGAACCACTGTGGGGACTCAGTTTTCGAACCTGATGTAAGAATTTCAAAAAGTTTTTTGACACTAGAGCATACCCTAAAAATTTTTTTTTGTTTGATACTCTTTTTTTCATTTTTTTTATATGCCATATTTTATCAGGGTGTAATTGCATGCTCTTAAAGTAAGTCCAGTTTTCAATCCAACTTTTCAATAAATTAAAACTGCATTTGAGGAACATGATGCCTTGTTGCGTAATGAAACAATCATCGCTGGCAACGGTAACTGTATATTTTCATCTCTCATAAGAATTTCACATCTTAATTTTCAATAAATAAATTTTCTTTTTTCGTAAAATATTTAATCACGCTTTCTGTTTCGATTGTTTATTTACATTTTTTGCCTTGAAAAAATTATATGATAAAAATTAAAAAATATAGAGATTTTATTTCGAATTACATTCGAAGTTGTAGAAAAAGCGTAAGGACTTCGTTCCAGACGGGGGTCTCTCGACCGCACCAATTTTTTTATATTTAAATCTACTTACGAAATCTTCATAAAATTTAATTAATTATTAACGGTTTTTTGCATATTTAAACTGGAAAAATATTTTGTAAATTTGGAGAACTCTATAAAAAAAATTTGTTTTGAAATTTGACAATGAGACATAGAGAGTTAGGCTATGTTATAAAAATATAATTAAATACATTTTTTAAAAATACATAGTTTTTTTCATCGATTAGATAGTGTGCGTCGTAAGAGTGATATCAAAAATTTTCATTTATTTCCATTTTAAAATTTCCTTAGATTAAAAAAAAAAAAGATTTAAAGAATTACAAATCCAAACTAATAAAGTTTCAGAGAATTTATCATACAGCTTCTCTACACCATTTCCAATTGTAATTCAGAAGATCAATTGATATTCAGAAATTTCATCCGGTGGCGGTTGGTCTCCAGACTGGATCACTTAGACAGAACGAAAGAAGTGAGTAATTATTCGAAAATTTTGTGTATTACTCACCCGGCACAAAGTCCGATTTAGATATCGAAAAATGTAAATTTCTCGAAGAATTGACGAAGAAAACAATCGTATTCGAATTCGTTAAAGATACAAACACGATCCATTTGGCGTTCTTAACGCACTGTTCGTTAGCGAGTGATGATTTTGTATTGAAAAAGAATCCGTTTACGATGTCGTAAGCAATAAATTTGATGTAAAATTAACGGAGGAAATTATTGTTTTTTTACTGTTGTACGAATCGAAAACTATCTATTTGGCGCAAGTAATGATCATTCGAAAACGAGTGTTCGTTTATGTTCCAAAAAAGGGGCCATTTACGATGTCGTCAGCGACAGATTGTTGTTTAAATTTAGGGAATGAATTATCTTATTTTTTATTAAATTTAAACATTTTTGGTTTTTAATCGTTCATTGTTATTTTTTGAATATACTAAATGATATTTTACGGGCTCCAGGTCCAATCTCTTGGTTAAAAATTAACGTTTTGTTTAAATTTTTAAATTTTATTTTCAATATTTCGCTCGCCATCGGCTAGCATCATCAGGAAAATTTTTCAAAAAATTTTGAAAAATAAACGAGCTACATCTAACATTGAAAACATTGAAAATTAATTCAAAACTTTAAAATTTAAAATTTTTAAAAAACGGAATAAATTAAAAACAATTAGCACTAAAAATCACGTCTACATGTTTTCTCGTCAACTTGTCAAGTCAAGTTTTTAATATACTTTTTTAAGTTTACGTTTCATATTTAAAAGAACGAACTTCTTTATAAAAATTTAATTCCTCTTTTATGTTTACTTTTCTTCACTTCAAACCGAACTTTTTAATTAAATCCAAACAAATGTAATTACTTTTTTTCATGCAAGAATTCTTAACCACATTTTTTTTTATTTAATGCAAACGTCATTATTTTTTTCTCAGCAAACATGGTGGCTATGAGTTCTCAAAAATCATTAGAAAAAGTGTGGTTTATGCAGGGCGATGGCAACTCTGAATGCTAAAATGTATATTCTTCGTAAATTGTTCGCCGAACCGACAAAAATTCGAAATTTACATTCGATAATAGTTCGTAAGAGACGAACATTCGTTTTTCGGGTGTGTTCTTAGTATGACAGAATGCTGTAGATACAAGTGATATTGAATCTGGTCGTTATGCCGTCTCCTCAGTCAAATCAAGTTACTTAACCATCCCCTCCGTAAACTTTCGTGCCACTAACAACTTTTCGGTCGTTATAAATTTTTAAATTCTTTTCATTAGAAATACCAAACGAAAGATTGGAGCTTAGGACCTTTGCCTGATCAGGATTTGAACCCTTGACCTTGGCGACTAGTTCATCGTGCTGCCACTACATTACCGAGGCATAACTAAACGAACATTTTATGTAAGTGTAAATACATCAACTTAATTATGCGTTACTCATACGACCGAGTGGCCTGAAGAGGTATGCAGATGCATGATAAGCATGCATCAAGCAACATCAAACAAAGGTGTCTAGGAAAATGCAACAATAATGTACTTATTTATTTATGTGTTTTGTAGTTGCCATTAGCACGAAATGCCAATCAGCTGCTACAAGTTTAAAGTTCACGGCGTGTTTGTTTTGAACACAATATTTTTATTCCACTAACCGGCAAATAAATGCAATTCTGCGGCCCACGCAAAGAGAAAAAAAGAAGGGAGCGAAAAACAAACAATTTCCAATACATGCAAAAGTAAGCACTCAACAGATGTTCGTTGAACATGCAGCAAAAGTTGTAAGAAGCGGGTATAACTGAGTGGCTCCATGAGAGCGCCAGCAGCATTGCCAGATGTTTGTTACAAACAACTGTAAATTAAAAAAAGACTGTATTTTCAACATAAAACTGTTAACCCAAAAAAAAAAAACGAAGCAACTTGAATTTTATTTATATTTATTATATTTATTTTAATATATTCAAATGAAAATAATGAAAAAGCAATTATTTTATAAAAACATAATCAATAATATAAGCAGTGCAAAGAAATAACTTTTTAAAGCATTTGTAATTTTGAATAGCATTTGATCAAATTTTGTTTTTTTTTTCTTTTTGAAATTTGATTCATTAGTTTTTGTAATTGACTTGTCAATTTCTTTGTACACTTTGGTTGATTTACCAAATTTAAAACAATTTGATGCATTTTTTTAGTAGATCTTTTGTTCTGAGAATACCACAAAGTGCAGGAATTTGTAATTTATTTCTAAGTTGTGTTTTATTTACATCATGATTCAATCAGAATAAGGTTAAGTAACCATAAAATTGTTCTCATACAACAACAAAACTTGGATCGCAAAATGTCAAAGTACAACAAAAAAGACAAGTAAACAATCAAATAAACATTTCTGACTAGAAGTCAAACTATTGAATTTTATTCTTAAATTTGTGTTTGAAATAATTTTTAGGCAATTTTCGTGGATTTTGATTTTTGTTACCGCTTTAAAATGCCGAAAAAGTACGAGATTTGCCAAAACTATTGCAACAAGGAAAACGTTTCCTTTTTTAAAGAGCCCAGTGACCGTTTTAAGCAAAAACGCTGGATGGATGGAATTTGGATTCGCGAATGTCAAAGTAGAAGATAACAACACCAAACAGCTGTTTTTGACATTCGCCGACAGATATGTGCTCTTAGCTTACTCAACCTTATATATAATTGAATCATGATTTATATTAATTACTGAAAATATTCTTTATACGTTTGGAGTGGCTACTGGAAGAGTAGCAGAACCCATTTTCCCAAAAAAAGAAAAGCTTAACTACTCTCATTTCAATTCAATATTGAAAAAAATTCAGTAATATTGAACACTTAAATTTAAATCGCTAAACTTTGACATTATTCGCGCTATTCATCATCAACTGCGTGCCATTCATTAATGCTTATAACATTTTTCAAATGTGGACTCAATTACGATATAGATGGTTGATAAGAATTTGCAACTTTAGTTGGAGACAGAAGATGCATATCTTTTGTAAAATCATTTTGAAATTAAAATTTAACTATCAGTTTATTGAGTATCTCAACGTAAAATTTTTCTCTGAAGTCGATTTCTTCCGATTTTGGTAATTTCTGAGGTGGCGTCAGTGCTATAGTTATTTCACTACCTAAATTAATATCTTTCAAATTTTTAAGACTGTCAATATTGTTAATATCAAACTTTTCAATTCACTTACGTTAACAATCTCATATTTATAAAATATTGCAATATTTTTCTGTAAAATCGAGTTTGCACTGTTAATCAAAGGAATTTGCGAAAATATTACTTTAAAGCATTTTATTTAATTTACATATCAAAAAGATGAAATAAAGCTCAAACAGAGGATTTCTGTAAGTCTTAGTGTAAAGAACAACAATTTTAGAACATCAAGCCAGCTGAGAAACTGATTGACTGTCAACTCTAAAGACAACCAACGAGTTTGAGAAGAAAATAACATCCCTGCAAAAAATCACTAACCAATTTGACTAACACTAATAAAAAATTTTATCTTTTAACCAATACATGGAAATAAAATTTTCACCTCTCATTACTTTGAAAAAGAAAGCTACAGTGGTTTTATTTTTTGATAAAGTAGTCTTTCACTTTGTTGTGAAAAAAAATGTTTCCTGTGTTGAAAAGTGAATACAAAATTTGTGAAAATATTAATAAAAAAATTAGTAAAAAACAATTAGCAACGAAATGTGTTTACTAATAAAACGCGAAAAAGTAATGAAAATGTTTCCTGTGTTGAAAGAAGTGAATACAAAATTTGTGAAAATATTAATAAAAAAATTAGTAAAAAACAATTAGCAACGAAATGTGTTTACTAATAAAACGCGAAAAAGTAATGAAAAAACATTGGCTTAAAACAATTTAAAAGCTCCCCTTCCGCGTCTTGTGAACGATTCTCGGGGCAGGTGTGCAACGCAACAACGGCAAAAACAGTTGCCTAAAATGCTTTCAAGAGGGTATTTTCATCACACAAGATTTTCATTGCAAATTGGTGAGCCCAGGACGGACTAGTCGTTCGCAAGCAGACTGCATAAGTTGAACCATCGTGCAGAATTAAAAAAAAACTTAATTTTTTACTTTGACATCTAGATTGATTGTTGTGCAATAGATTATTGTGCAATTTTATGTTTAACTTTCCATATGAAAATATATTAATATTCTGTAGATTCATTTTAATGTAAATTTGCATACTTGAATTCCATGTAAAAAAAATCTTTGAATTTTTTGTATTTAAAAAAAAAATAAATTTTGAAACTAATAAAAATTGAAAACATTAATCTGGGAATGCTTTTCTGAATTTTGATTTATTTACTTTGGCAATGAGCAGGAGTACGATATTCACCACCCCAACGACATGTGCGAAAGAGACGATTATATACTTGAAGCTCTTGTTGGAGGGAGATACAAGGTCTCATGTATATTATCGCCGACGGGGAACTTTCGGTTAATTTTTTCCCGATGCTCTTACAAAATTAACTGGTAAAATCCGGAAAGATTAACTGGTAATTAACCGGGTAACTACCAGTAGCCTTTTTTGATGGGATCTTTTTGGTCCAACAACTTTTGGAGATCAGCAAATAAATCACTGCGTTGTGAACTGTTCTGAATGAAATTATAAATATTTCTTTGTCATTTCAATTTATTTTTTGAAATCTGAAAGTTTAAAAAAAACTATAATTTTAACGACGAGAAATTTTAAAAAACTGTAAACCTGTTTGAAAAACTGTAATTTACAGGTAAAACTGTGAATATGGCAACGCTGGCGCCAAGAGATGAGCTTGATTAAGTGTGGGTGTGTGTGTGTGTGTGTGTATGTGAATAAATAGAGCAGCGTTCGTGCAATCAGCTGTTTTCTTCTGTTGTTTGTAGTATCTTTTGTTTGCTGACCCATTTTTCTTCCGGCACGAAACTCTTGAACTCATCGTTGACAATCGTGAGTCCGATAAAATATTGTTCATGTAGGTTTTGTTATTTTAATTTGGGGGTTGAATAAAAACAAAACCAAAAGCTGCGTTTATTGTGGTCGTGTTTGATGAGCGGTGAATTGTTTCGGTGTAGATTTGGTGAGTGTATGTTTGTGTTTTTGTGTCTGTGAATATTGGGGGTGTTGGAGTCTCATGTACATATGTGTGTTTGTGCATTAATTGAGCGCCATACAGATGATTGTTTATTTTTTCCCTGCGCTTTGTTCAACTCTTTCGCCTTTCCTGCGTTGCGACTCGCATGCGACGCTTTTTCGTGCGCTGCTGAATTTAGTCGAAATGCGGTTGTGAAATCGCGCGGTTCGATATTCTGTAAAAGTTAAAAACGATTTAGAATTTTTAACTGCTAGTGAACGTGTTTAATTGGTGCGTTTGGCGGGTTTTCGCGTCTTTGATATAGTAACGCGTAAAATTGTTTTCCCTCTCTTATCTTTAGCTGTGCATAGCGGTTGCATAAAAAAACAGGGTTAAATTTGTGCGTGCGTCAACGATGCGTTTTCAATTTAATTTTCATTTGACTTCAATTACTTACGCTGATGCAGTGAATTGTGAATTTTGTGTTATTTTGTGACAATGTGTTGTTTGAACTTATTTAAATGTTCTTGTTTTTATAAGCATTTTCCCTCTGCTTGGAATTCATTGTTGCCACAAGTGTCGACATTTTATGATTAATTGTACCGTTTGTGGTGTGCTTGTGATTTTTTTTTGCTTAATTTTTTTTTGACTTGCATTAATTGATGACTTGTGTAAAATGTAAATTTCGTGAAAAATCAAACAAGTTATAGTGAAATGTTATTTTTTGTCGGTCTTCGTTGTGAGAATTTTAAAATTTTGGGCAAAATAGAACTATATGGATGAGCTTAAAATTATTGCTTGGCTATAAAAGAAAATTTTGAATGATTAACGTTCGAATAAAAGATACTCTTTAGGATTTGCGGTTTGTGTATTTGAGGTTTTGATTTATAAACAGATAAAAATGCAAAATGACGCAAGTAATTAAATTTAGAGCCAAATAATTTTTTAATGTCCGCAACTGTGGACACATTTAATGTGATTATGTATTTTAATGTTCTGAAATTTGGCAGTTGTGTAAACGGTATGAAAATAATTTTTTTTTATGAGTGATAAAAAAACATTAAAAAAAAATTTTAAAGGTAAATAATTTTTTCATTAGAATAGAGCAGGGCCGAAGCCAGGATTTACCCATGGGGGGGTTTTGAAAAAAAATTTTTTTATTCAAATGGAAAAAAGTTCCATTTGCACCCCCCTAAAAATTAACCTGGTTTTTTTTATAAGGATTTTCAAAATATTTTGACTGTAACGATAGCCGCCAGTGAAAAATTTCCAAAAAATCATGTTTTTCGTAGATATATTGGCTGGTAGAATAGTTGTAAATAAAATAAACTGTCAGATATTAACTCTTTGAGGTACGAATATACTTTAAGAAAAAAAAAAGTCAAAAATATTTGAGAAGTGTCTGTCAAAAATTACCTATTTCGACATTGTACGAAGTTGAAGAAAACGGAAAAAAAGTCTAGTTTTTGTTGTGCTTGCCATTCGGAGACTTTCTTAACACAGTTACATATTATATCTACCCACTGGTACTAAATGATGTAAGCATGAATACAAAAATTTATATGGTTTTCAAGTTATAGAGATTTCATATTTAAAAATAGGACCTTTTGCGAGGTCACTGAAGAAATAAGCCTTTTTGATTAGATTTTTAAAAATGTTATTAAATGAACATAGCAATAAAATATTCATAAGCGATTCTGATGCAAATAATTAATTAACTAAAAACGTAACTGCCCTATAACGGGCTCAATGCATTCACATTATTTTTCGGTGTCGCATTGTAGTGATAGAGATACATTAAGGACTTTCATTCATTGAATAACCAAATACAAAACAAAGCCTCTGATAATCACAGCATACCGCCAATTGTGCTTAAAATGTGTGCTTCTTCGCTGGCTCGGCCTTTGCGCAACCTTTTCAACATCTCCTACAGAACAGGAATATTTCCATCTTGTTGGAAGGTGCCATGCTCTACGCTTTCCAAAATTATGGAGAGCGTAATAAACTTCAACGTTGTGAACTATCTGGAGTACAAGCAACTGCTCAGTGACCGTCAATATGGTTTCCGTAGGACCTTCTGTCGTTGACGCATAACCCAATTTCCCAAACATTCATTTGCGGACGACAGCAGTATTTGTCATTCATATTCATAAAAAAAACGCCCGAGCTCTATTAAGATTGAGAGAAAGAGGCAAAATATGACTGATACACTCCTTAATGATACACAAAAAATCTCGGAGTGGGGTCTTGCTAATAGAGTAGAATTTAATGCAAGCAAGACCCAGTGCTGTCTGTTCACCCACAAGCTTGTAGATTGTCCCTTAACTCCTCTCATTATGAATGGTGTGGATCTTGTGAAATCAGCCGCTCTTGACGTTCTGGGCATATCGATCCAATCTGATCTTCGTTGGAATGATCATATTTTCGATGTGCAAGCTGGAAGAAGCGTGCAAGCTGGGTTTTCTAAAATGGTGCAACAAATATTTCACTTCAGCTGATTTTCGCATGATCTACACCTCATATATTAGGCCGAAAATGGAACACAATTCGCACATTTGAGCAGGGGCTTCAAGATCTTATTTGGAGCTTCTGGATCGAATTCAACGTTGTGCGATATATTTGATAGGGGATGAAAGTATTTCATCCTCTCTGAACTCTCTTGGGCATCGACGTAATGTTGGTTGCCTAAGCCTTCTGTATAGGTATTACCATGGGAAGTGTTCAAGGGAGATACATGGCCTGACGCCACCAGCTCGTGTGTTTCCCAGGTCCACTCGGGCAGCTGTCCAAGCCCACCCCTTTACCATTACATCGATGCCCAATAGAACCTCACATTACCGCGCCAGTTCGTTCTTTAGTCGCACGGTTAAGTTGTGCAATAGTCTCCCTGCGAGTGTGTTTCCCGGCAGTTTTGAGCTGTGCAAATTTAAAACAAATCTTCACCGACACTACTCCATCTATCCACCATCCAACTAACTATCAACCATCTTCCGAATCAACACAATGCTTATAAGAGCGTTGGTTCAGTAAAAAAAAAAAATAACCAGTTTCTTAGCTTAAATACAATAGAACTTGTAATTAGGTCTCTAAAAAAATGTAATAGGCCAATTTGATTAAATATTTTACAAAAACTAAAAGCTTGTATTGATATTAGTCTTTTTGTTTACAAATAAATATCTTCAAAAGCAATTTTTCAGAATTCATGAAATTATATGCAAATATGCCATTTTGAACAGAAACATAAACTTTGATGCATAAAATATTGTAAATATTTACGATTTTCTTAATTGTTTATTTGTGCAAATGATGGGATTTAATATTTGAAGTGCTAAACCATAGTAAAAACAGCTTTTTCAAAAATTTTAAATAGGACCTTTTGAAGAGACACTCGTCATTTGATAGCTAATATCAAATATATTTGATATTGAATAGCTGGTGAGGATTAATTTAAACCGCCGTATTTAAGAGCGATTCAGATCAAATCTGAGTGGGTTGAATTTTATCCCAACATACCACAAAGGTTTATTTTTCAGTGGTTCAAATTTTGTCCAATGATACTTCAAAAAGTTTTAACTGGGGAGTTTTAGCCGGGCCGGAAAAAGTCTCTTCTAAGGGTTACTTGAAGTAAATGATGGTAAAACAGCAAGGCGTTTTTTTTTAAACTAAAAGTGTATCAGCTGAGATTACAGACTTAGATTTAAATCTATAAGGAAATTTTAATCTTGTCTTAAAGGTAATTGAAAGCTGGAAAAGGTGAATATTTTCAATTTTGAAAATTTATTAGCGAAAACAAGGAATATTTTATGGTACGATTATTTCTGTTACTAAATGTCACCAACAGTCCATAAAATTCTTGTGCACGGATGTACAATTATTAAAAATTTCAACTTGCCAGTCGGAATTTTTTCTGAAGAATCTTTGGAAGCAAAGTTTAAGGACATACGAAAGTTTCAAGAAAACTATATAATTATAATCTGATTCTGGTTTCGCTTCTTATATCATCTGAGCCCCGAATGTATTGCGGTAACGGTCTTAAGCGTAAACATGGTAAAGATATTGATATTGCAAATTATGTTTATAATGACGAAGTACTGCAGGAAGAAGAACAGGAAACTCAGTTCTACGCAAATTAAAAGTATTAATATGGTATTGTGATTCGGTTGTAAAAATGTTAGTTAAAAATATGTTAAGAGTAAAATTATTGTTGTGGCATTGTTTTTCGGAACGTCTTATAAATATGCCAGAAATTTCTTTTGAAAAATTATTTTATAAATGCATCTAAAGTACCAGTGATAATAAACAACATCGCTTTGTGTAGCTACGTTTAATAAAAACATCCTTTCGAAGGAACAATCGTCATAATATGCAGAATATGCAACACTTGCTTTTCACATCATATTTCTATTTTTTCCGTACCTATTTCAATATTAGATATATCGTTTTTAGATAAGTAGACTTTTTTATTTTTGAGAAAGGATTTGTTTTTATTGAAAAAAATATTTCGCATAATGAATATTTCATCTACAATAGAGAAATGTTATTAATATTTTATAAATTTTTTTGTAAAAATGAGAATTTTTTGTGCGAGAAAAATACTTATTATTATTAGAGACATGAAATATTATCATTTCTCACAGGTGAAGAAATATTTCTTCGAATATGTGTTAATTTATTCTAATTGAAGAAAATTTTATTTGAAATAGAGAAAATTGCTATTATCGAAAATAGATAAATTTTTTATCACAAAAAGATAGGTGTTCTTTCTGAGTGTACCTAGTTGCAAAAAAGCCCTGCTGTATATCTGCCGGCAACATGCGTTCGAAGTTCAGCAGACATTCTCGCCACCATACCAGCTTATATAGTTTTTCTATAGGAATGTTTTTGGACATGCCTTTCTAAGTCATGCCTATAGAAAAAAGATATAAGCGGGTATGGAGGCGAGCATGTCTGCTGACCTTCCCAGACATGTTGCATGTTCCGAGGGTCCTTTTCCAACTGGGCTTCAATAGCAGAGATTTCGTTTTGGATTTTACAACAGCTGTAAATTTAACTTTGTCATCTACTTATCTTATTTTCTTGTATCTTTTATTTTATATGACACACATAAATTTGTATTTTCTCTGCAGCTACTGAAAATTAAGTCAGTCGAGACTTTATCTAATAGTGGCTTTGCTGATAGTGTCAGAATGTGCAAAAATACACATTTTATTGCAAATTTAAATGCATTTGTGTTTGTTTTTGGGCATTTAATAGCATATCGTCGGTGTGTATTACCGTAAGAACTATTTGCTTAAGATACAATGATTCGCTTCATCGTCGTACATTGCGGCAAAATAAATTGTTCAGAATAATTGTTGCCAGAGTTCTTTTACAGACAGACATACAGACAGATAAAAAGACAGACATACGGACAGGCGTGTTGGAAGCGCTCATTTAGCTCAGTTATAAAACCCACTCAATTGAAACAATCATAAATCATGTAAAGTGAATTAGATTGATTAAATCAATCTGCTACAAATTATGAAAGAGGTTGTAAATTGTGCTATAACAATTAGGAAGTGCGATTATACCACAGCGATAACAGCAGGAAAATTTATGAGATACGAAAAATAGACTACGCGTTGATCCAAAAATAGGTTATTTATGTGTGCAAAATTAAAAAAAAATTAACCGCACAAAAGTTCAAACACATCCCCTACAATGACATCAGCGACAAATATTAATTAAAACGTTTGCATACAATTTGCTAAATTTTATTTTCTTTTACTCAAAAATCATTTAATTGGAGTTAAAGCGTTATTTATTGGTTTGTGTAGCTTGTTATAAGAAACTGCAAAAAAGAATCAACAACGCGCAATTTTCAAGCACTTAACACATGCTTGTTTCGTGCAGCAATTTAAAAAAGAATTACTATAGCAATAAAAACAAAAGCAAAGTGAAGTGAACAGCAGCAATAAACATAACACCACCAAGAAACAACAACGACAAGAAGATCATCATCGAGTTGGCAATAAATGTTGAAATAAACTCGATACCGAATGCGAATCACCAAAGTGATATCTTACAAAGATTTGTGTTCGAGCGAGTAGACGGAAGATGCAGAAGGAAGCTATGAAATCGAAGGACGAGTCACAGACGACGCACAGTGTAATGCAAAAGGACAAAATTAGCTATAGAAAAAAGTCGCAATTTGGTAAAATTAAATATACAGATTCATAGTTTGGAGTTGTAGATATTAAAGGTGCCCCCAGACTATATGTTTCATACATAAGACATGTCAAATAAAATTACATACCGAATTTCATCTGTGTGTCAGAATTAAGTTTTTGTCAGACAGCTTTTTTCTTTTGTCTCCACACTATCGACACGTCATTTGAAAATAAAAAACAGCTTTTGAAATTTTTGTAAACCTTAAAGCTCTTAAATGTCCTCTTGTAGCCATTCAAACTAAGAATAAATTAATTATAAATCAATTTATTGAATATATATCTTCATATTTGCCTTTTCTTCCATTTTCAAATAAAAAATTTATCAAACTGACATTTTGTACAGATAGAAAAACATACGAAATTAGAGACAGTTCTAATTCAAAAATTTACAGACGCAAATACAAACGACATTTCAAAACCACATTTTCATATGTTCCACACTATCTGTAGCTAAAAACCATTTGTAATTTTTTGACGTGTCATATGTATGAAACATATAGTGTAGAGGTACTTTAAGGGCATGTTCTCATGAAGCTCGAATAGAAAACTCAATATTTTTTATTTTCCGATAGCTTATGTTGTGTAGCATATGTTCCCAAAGCCAAAGGAACCCATATTTTCATAAGCGCAAATTTTAAAAAGCATTTTCTGAAAAATCATCATTTACAAACTGGTGTCCATTTAATCTTAAGAACTACTCTATAGATTGACTAGGATTTTATTTTATTTAAAATTCGATAAAATTTATTGGATCCTAAACCTAAATTTAGATAATATTGGCCGGTTTTTTTTCAGATAACTTAAAGAGCGAAAAATGTGAAAAACCGCTACTTAAAATTTAAATGTCGGCCATTTTTGTTATTTTCAACTATTTATTGATATTATATGTTTAAGCTGCAATAAATATAATATAATTTATAAAAATGTTTGTTTTTTTGTATCAGATTACATGAACGTACTGTGGGATGGAGACCGTTTTGATACCTTTTTTTTCAAATCAATAAAAAACTGTAAAAAAACTCAGGGTGTTCATTTCCTTTCTTCTATGAAAAAAAAAACATCAAGAACATCACTGTGTTTTTGGACCTCTGGATGAGAACCTGACCTTAATGCGATATTTTTTCAGTTGTGGACATGTCACTCTTCAAAATTTGGCTAATGTAATATCGTGTTGCATATTGTGTTGCATAGCATAGCTTCTACATAGCCTTTTTAGCTTAAGATCTATAATCATTGTAATGTTTCAAAAAAATAAAAACTACAACTTTTTATCACAATTTTCTGAAAAACAAATGATTTTTTCATGAGTCCATCGTCGTCCCATCATGAAATTTTGTACACTTGTAGCAAAAATATAAACAAACCACATATATTAAAAAAATTGTTAAAAATTAAGAAAAAAAAAATTAATATAAAAAGATATGATACATGTCAAATTGAAGCTGTTTATTTTAGGTTTTAAATGACCTATGAAACATCTAGATAGCTTCTTTGGTTTGAAATCTAGAACTTTTCATGCTTGTGCTTACAAATTTTATTAAAAAATTCATAAAAAATTCAACTTTCATAAAAATATACAATTTGGTGTAAAACCACAAGCACTACTAAAAAAAATCACTGAAATTTGAGACATGAAATTCTAACATTGATTGGTTTAATATGGAATGACCCTAAAGCAAAATTTGCTTAGTAGATATCTTTCCTTTAATATTGCTTGAGTGTGTTAGTGCTGAAAACAATGCTCTTTTTGAAAATATTTTAGATGCCTAAATTCTTCTTTTATTCATTATTAATCTTACAAAAATGAACAATTAAAGTTCAAAATTAAACAGAATCAAATTTAACAAGAAGTATATGTTTTTGTGTTTATCAAAGTGAAATTTTCATACTAATTTTTTTTTAAAAAGGCGCAGAGTGCTTTTGGGTTTGAACTTAGATCATCAATAAGTAAGAATCAATCATATTGTATTGAAATATTGACAGAATTAAAAGCACTTTGCGTCTTTAAAAAAAACTACTTTGAAAATTACATTGCAAAAAAAAAAATAAAGGTTAGCTTAGTTTTTTGAAAACTTTTAATTTTTCAAAAAACATAATGCCTAAGAATAAAGAAACTCAATTTTAACTAATGCAAAAAACAAAGTCACGAAATCTTTAATCGTTTACTTACAGTATACCTTTTACTTGCTCACTTGAATTTCTCAGTTGTGAAAAAAAATGAATGAAATTGTGTCATATTTGGATACGCATATCTTCCAGCAGAAAATGCTAGAAAGCAGAAAAACTACTTTCAGATGCATAATTTAATGGAAAACATAACTGCGTTTTTGTTTTTCCAAAAAAAGCATTTTTTAAAAATTTAACTTTGAGCACCCATGGTCCCAATGTGCGACGCCAGCAGAGCGTTCCTCATTCGTTCGTAAGAATGTTCTAGCATAATTTTATGTAAAGAGAACGATAATTGAGAACAATCGTATTTCAAACGTTCTCCGCACACTGATAATTATGGCTGTATTTTGTAAAGCGCACTCAATCACAGTGTTGCCATATTCACAGATTTAACTGTAAATTACAGTTTTTTAAACAAGCTTACAGTTTTAAAAAAAGAAAAAATATTGTGAAGTGGTAATTCATAAATTACCACAATCGGAGAAAATCGGCTTCAGAAAACATTACGTAAAACTTTGTTGAGATGTTATAAGCTGTTAATTAATATAAGTAGGGCCAGGAATTTCATGCACTAAAAAATCGAAGATATGCGTCTATAACATGATATGCGCATAAAACAACTCTAAGATATGCGCTAAGAACAGGTAAAATATGCAATTCAAAATATTTATTTAATATGTTATTACCGGTACAATAACTAATATTACATGTACTTTAACAAAAAAAAATAAACAATTAGTTTTAAAGTACAATAAATTTATAAGAAACAACAAAAATATAAAGAGAACATAAAAGTAATCTTTTCCTAAAAGATGTCGCAGTAAATTTAAATGGTTGCAAATCAAAACAACTAAAAATATGCAAAAATCACATGCATTTATTGTGCAATACACAAAAATATGCGCAATAAATCTGTGGTCATAAGGAATAATGATTAAAATCAAAATATCGTAAAAAAGCGATGTGAAATTTACTTTATTGCCAATTTTCGGAAGCATGCAGATATCCATTTTTTGCTCAGAATTGATCATCGCGTATGTCTGCACATATTTTGTTTGTAATGGTTCATACATTTCAAAAAAATGGGTCGTAGTTCGTACATTTAAAATATCGTTTTTTACGATACTTTGCGTTTAGTCGTTATTCCTTGTGGCTATAAAAATAAGCAAAAGCAGCCATTTTTTGTAAAATATGCAAAAACATGAATTTATTTCAAAATATGCAAAAATATTACTATAATATCACTAACGATTGAATGCCATTTTATAGGAAATTTCATGATTCGTTAAGATAACTTAACCATTTCCATTTAAAGATGCCCAGTAAAAGCATGCATTTGCATGAGATTCCGAGTCCTAGTTATAAGCATTGTTGAATTGCAAGAAGTTTATGTTAAATGGTGCAAATTACGTCAAAGCAATTTAAGCGATTTAATGTTAAGTGTTGACAGTAATATTGATTTGTTTTTACAATCTTTTTTAAAGTTAAAAGAAGTGATGTAGTGAAGTGTTGCCTTTTTTAAGAAAAATGGTTTCTGCTGCTCTCGCATTCCAATAGCCAGTGCAAATTTTCGGTAACTAATGTAAATAAAACTAAACCGAGAAATAAATTGCACATTCCCGCACTTTGTGGTACTTTAAGAACAAAATATCTCCTAAAAAGGAATGCACCAAATTGTATTTAATTTTATAAATAACCCAAAATGTACAAAAAATTTATTAGTCATTTCGTGAAAATTAATGAAATCGAAATTTCAAAAACAAAAATGCAAAATGTGATCAAATTCTATTCAAAAGTACAAATGCTTTTAAAAGTTTTGGAACTTTTTAAGAATAGCGACTCTAATTTTTAATTTTTTTTGCGGATCGTACACATTTTGACTTACTTACTTTAAATCTCGAAATTTCAGGTCATTCGCAATTGGTTTAGAAGTTATAACCCTCCGAAGTTGGAAAAAATGGTCTAAAAATTTTGCTATTTTTTTTAGTTTTCTAAGCTTTATGGGTATCAAAAGAAAGGTAATACGAATATCTATTAAACGAGATATATGAATATCCATGCATAACTTTTTAAAATATAACCCTTTTTATATTTAGAATTTGTCTAAGAAACTAGTGGTTTTCCCAAAAAAAATTTAAAAGATTTGAATAATTCTTGAATTATTCCAAAGTTTTCTTTGTGTTTTTTAGGGTAACAATTTTTTTGTTGAAAATACAGTTGTTTTTTTTAATTTACGGTTTTTAAAAAAAAAGTCTGGCAACGCTGAGCCATCTCCTCACATGGCCTATGGTAAAACTAGACATGGTAGTGTTAGGGCGGAGAGCCGGTGACCAAAACGAAGTTGACAGCTCATACAAAATCTGAAACCGATGAGATGGCAAAAATACCAAAATGTGTGAGTTTGACAGTTATGGTCACTAAGAAAGAGAGGTCATTCAGCTCTAACACTACCTAGTCTGGTTATACTATGAATTGGCCTTTTTTTTTTGGTGTGGTATTTCGTTTTCATAAGAAGTAAAACAAACTCTCTTTCTCTCACTGAAATTTTCTTATGAAATTTCTTGCCAAGCAAAAAAAAAACCCAAGTAAGGTGATTGCGTACGATTTAAAATATAAAGCCACAAGTTTCATTTTGAACTTTTCGTTGACTAAATTTGACTTAATCTTCTAATTTCTGAAGCTTCCAATTTCTGAGGTTCCACTGTATAAATTTTGATTAGAAAGAGGGGCTAATTTTTGAGACATTTTTGTAAAAAATACTATAACGAAATTTTTAAGAAAATAAATTTCGCCAAAAAAAAAAATCATAGGTACCCTTGTTGTTTTGATGACAAATGCACTTAAACCATTTTGCGCAAAACTGAAAGTATTTTTCATATGAACGCTATGTCATGTGAAAGGTAGTCAGAAATTCAATTTTTACTTGTTTTTATTTTTACAACAAAAAACTTTTGATTTATTTTTTGAGCTAAAAGTCCACACTTGGGAGCTTTTTGGAAAAAAAAAATAAAAATATATGCACTGACCAAGCGATACACTTCAACACTTTTTAACCAGTGCATAAATTTAACCAGTTTTTTAGATAAATAAAGTATTCTGTTTTATTAGCATGATAACTGAAATAGAACGATTTAGTAAAACAATTTAATAAAAATTTACATTTATTTATTAAGCTTTCCTTTAATAATAAGTACGTCTCAACATCTCAATCATTTTAACAATACTGAGTTGGTAATACCATTTTCTAATGAGAATGACATTTAAATTGATGCAATTATTTGGAATAGACTTAATTTGCTACCATTGTCTGCAAAAACACAAAGGAATAGAAGCGTTTTGCTCCCAAATATGGAATAGAACTGTTTTTCTACTAACAAGTCGTTGGAATAAAATCGTTTTGCAACTAAGTATGATTTTTTTATGTAATTTTTGAAGAATACAACTGTTTAAACAAATAAAATGTCATGATTTATATGTGTTTTCATCCGCCAAACATTATGCAATCACTTTTAGAATTTTTTTTAATTTTTGGAGTAGACACCGTTTTGCAACTAAACGACACAAATGTATACCAAATTTCATCAAAATCCGTGGAGACGCTTAGATTTGTATTAAAGTCAAACAAACAGAAAAAAAGTTTTACTACAATAGATTTATTTTTAATATGTTAAAACTTAAAAAACTGTTTAAAATTTGTACCGAACGTTGATAAATTTTATACTTAATAACTTTAAATTGCTTTTAAGAATGTAAAAGCTCACGTCCATCATCCATTTAATCGAAATAAATAATTTGGTATATTTCGCATAAAAAAATTTCCTAATAAAAAAAAAAATAATATACATAATTGTTTCATACCAAAGAACAATTGGTGTTAAAATTAACCAAAACAGCCCATTATCATACCTACCATCCATATAACTGAAGTCGATAATTGCTATATTTTGCCAAAAAATTATCTCATATCAATAAAATTTGGTACACATAACTAGTTTGTACACGGTTAAAAATTTTGGACTAAATTTTAAACTTTTTTCGATTACATATAGCACAACACCAAAAAAAAGATTACTTTTTAATCCAAGGAAATGTTTAAAATTTTTCAATCCAAAAACGATTATTTTCAATCCGCAAAAAGTTTTAAAAAGGCAATATAAATATCAACTTAAAATTAAAAACTTTTCTGACCAGTTTAGGATTTCAACACACGTCCTCTGTTGTGCTGGTCCAACACCTTATCCACTCGTCCATCTCAGTTTTTAGGAAAGTAACGCTTATTTTGCATCATAACAAATGCAAGTAAGCTTGCAGTAAGTAAGCAAGCGTGCAGAAACGAGGGTTCGAGACCAAGCTAAATAAAAGTAATGGTGTTTTCTTTTCTCGCGATAATGTTGCATTTATGTGCCCGGCGCAGGACAGAATAAACAAAACATTATTGCGAAAAAAGAAAATGCCAATAATAGTTTCGGTTATTTTGCATCATTACGAATGCAATTAAGTTCCTTTCAGGAGCGTGGGTTTGAGACCCAGCTAAATTAAAATAATGTTGGGATTAAAAAATAGTACTTTTTGGATTAAAAATTCCTTTAAACCAAAGTTTGAATTAAATAGTAATCCAAAATTTTTAACAGTGTTCCAATCTTGTGTATTTGCCAAAAAATTTGTCTCAGAGCAATAAAATTTGGTACACATACATTTTTTTATAAATACCGACTTTGGTTAAATGGGAGATGCGCATGTTTCTGTGCAAAATAATTTCATCTATACACAAAATATTTCCTGCCACAAAAAAAAAATGTTTACAAAATTTTTTAATACATTTTGGAGATGGGCATATAATTTATCAATTCTATACTCGAATCATAACACTTATTCTTGTAAAATTGCATGATTCTGCGGGAACTCTTTCTAATTTTGTCCATTTGCTTTATGGACGCGTTACACTGTGAGTTCGTTGTTACAGGCACACAGCTGGAGTTCTAGCTACATCAACCCCACTCCCCCCGGGATTTGTCGTATGAGTTCATAAATCCACGCATGAGAACATGTCTGTTTTGTATTGTTATTGATATTCTGCGAAGTGTTTATCCAAACGACATGTTAGCGATACTTGATTCTTGTTTATATGCTCTGAGCAGAGGTGGAGCCAGAATCTAAATTAAGGAGGAGAGGAAAGTGGGTTGTCCGAGAAATGTGTCTTTGAAGTATGAAGCTAGCTGAGCTTTTTTTACATTTCGGTCATTAAATTACTTTCCAATGTGCACAAAAACGGATGCGGATCCGTTTCGAATCCGCTACGAGTCCGTCAGTATGCATTTCACTTTATTATGTTTCGACGAATCCGTTTCGAACCCGTTACGAATCCGTCAAAAACATGGCCACAACGTTAACATAAAAGGCAGTCTTAAATTTGTTTTAAAATCTTTTATTTTCAGTTGATTAGGGATACGAAATACAATTGTGTGCTTATTTTTGTTTTAAATAACTTTTTTTATAATATAAGGCACGTGCCTATATCATTGTTTAAATAAATTTTCATTTCCTTATTAATTTTAAATGTAATGTGTAAAAATGTAAGAACTGAAATAAAAAAAAAAAATAAACCGAAAATATTTTGAATATAGCATAAACCGTATTGTTTCGTTCTGAATTCGAATTATTTTGAAGCGAATTTTCATTATTTAAAAAAATTTCGAAACGGATTCGTATATGAAGTCCGGTCCGAGTCTGTAACGAATCCGAAAAAGGGGAAAAAGCGATTCGTATTTTTGAGAGGAATTTCATTTGAAAAAGATCAGTTCCGGAAGCGAAACGCAATCCGTTGCGGATAAAATATACGAAGAAGCAAGTCCGTCTCGAATTCGAAACGGATCCGTTCGGCGCACTCGGTTGTCAATCTGTCTGGCCATGTTTACATCTTCCTATTTTATACAATTTTTGTTAAAACACACACAGCCCAATTCTGAATGATTTTTCCTGGGAAATTGGAAAAGGAAGTTTTCATTTTTAAGATAGCAGATAAAGATGTCACATAATTTTTTTTTTACACTCATGAATATTGACGGTTGGCATTAAAAATTTCCAAAACGTTTTTAAACTTTATCTTAAAAACTAAAACTACCTTTTCCGATTTCCCGAGAAAAATAATTCAAAATTGGGCTGTCGATTTTTACTAAAATCCAACCCAGTTTTTACTAAAAACACAGTTTTCTTATGGGAAAACTTAACCTATAGGTCCGATATAAATTGAACTCGCGCAAAAATTTATTTTTGAATTATCAATTGAGTTTATATCTTTAAATTAATCGTTTTTAATTGATTTATCTATCAATCTGTCTTAAAGTAGCCTATTTTTGCTAAAAACAATTTTTACAAACAAAGAATGATTCGAATTAACCCAAGAAAAAATGTGAACAGTTTTTAAAATGTGAGCTATTTTTTGGATTTTCGAATTTGGGAAAGTTTTTGAAAACTCCAAATGGGTTCTGAGAAAAGTTCCATGTATACTTTCGCTATTTCGAAGAAATTTTTGGTCATAATATTTTTTGAATACTTATTGAATATTCAAATAAATGAAGAAGCAACTAGAACAGATGGCGCAACCCTTCATAGAGTTGACGGCGGTGATCTATAAACAGCCTACTGCTTTGAAATGTCATATGATTAACAGCCATACAATTCATAAGAATGAATCCCAAAATCTGCACATTCATATGCTAGTTTAAACAGTGAGTTGATCATAGCTTAATCACTTAAAGACTACTGAAGAGGAAAATGTAGCGATTTCCGAAACAGTCAGCTAAGTGATTGACTCTATACAGAGTTGTTGTTGTTGCCTTCTTGAAAACTTACTTGATCTAAAGCTCACAATCTTAATTCATAATATTTTTTGTTTAGTTGATCCTTTACTCGAAATTGATTTTTTTAATACAAAAATATTTATAATTTAAATCAAAAATCTTTCTAGTCAAATTTATCTTTAATTCAATTTTGACCTTTTTTATAAATTAATAACATTAAAAACATGTTAAGGAAAGAATTAGAAAGCTTCTTAATTCATGCTCGAATTCATTATTAATATATGAAAAGACGTATTTAAATAGAATATTAAGAATATCCGCAAAAAAAAAATTTAACAAATATTATTTCAGATAATTTAATTTTTAAAGTAAATTAAAAGAGTAGTGTCCGGATTATAGAGTCGCAATGAAAAGCAGTTGGGTGTCCGGATTGTCGGATTGTTCGAATTATCGTAATATGACTGTATATGAAAATGTATTTTATTTCAGCTACATGGCTCACTCTAGAAATCAGTTTTAAAGTTGTAATTGTAATTAACTTGCACTTTTCAAGAAGTTTACGAGGAAGGGGCGACCGCGTTATCGCCTCAGCATGGATCCCCTCTTATTGCGATTTATTTCAACATTTCATGCCGTACAAGGTAAAATTTGTGTTTAATTAAAACACTTTAGTCTGACAACTTGACACCCCGCGCCAGAGTTAATTGAAAATTGATAATCATTACAATTAAATTCAGCTCATTGCCTTTGCACTGCAAATGATAAGCAGTCGATTGTTTTGACAAAAGCCAAAGTACTGCACACAATGAAAACCGAATAATCGTTATCGTACGAATCGTTACTCGTTCCGCACTCTCTTGCTTTGCATAATTTACACAGTCACTCTTTTGCGTGTGAATCACGCTATTATTGTTTACGTATTCTTTCACTGATTGTTTTAATTCGTTTAATCGAGGCAACAACAATCAGTTTTTGTTTTTACTTTCCGCATTTTCATTGAATGACTGATGACAGCAATATAATTGCCGGGCAATTTTACCTGGCTTTCAGTTGATATAATTTGTCACTAAAAAACTAAAGCATAACGTGTAAACAACAAAAGAAAATACAACCTAACATATGGCAGAAATTTCTGTTGGTGTCGGTACAATAGAATAATATTCTGAATTGTTCAATTATTTTTGAATAAAAATATTATTTGAAATAAGCCTATAACATTTATTTTTGATTAATGTGAAATAGATATAAATATTAAGGTGCCTCACGTTCGATAGAAAAAAATTAAGTTGTTCGGGTCAGTTCCTCAAAATGATCCGTGATTTATGTTATGTTGATTCTCCAAATATTTCTATTCTAGAGATAGCCAACCGTGAACTGGAATGGTTTGAAAGAAACTCTAAAAATCGATTTTTTTTTAATAATCTTCGCTGGTGTGATAGCTTAAAAAACAAACGTGCAGAAATAATAGTAACGAAAAAGTTCTTCCAACCTGCATCAAAAAATTGTAAATTTTTGCCGTCGCACTATGGGACGCTTGGCCAAAACTCCAATTCTTATTGAAACTTCACTAAATTAGTATACAGGTACTTTACTCTCTTGAAAGAATTAAGAGCTTGTTAAAAAATAACTTTAACAGATGAAAGTGGCTCCTCCCATACAATCGAAATTTATTTATTGGCATATTTTAAAAACTACCGAGAAAAAACGACAAAATTTCATATTTTGATTTAGATTATTTATTGAAAAAGTAGGGTAAGTTTGGCTATGATCTAAAAGGTGGACGTTGCACAAGTAGGCATGGCACCCTTGTTCTATCGAGGTTTAAAATATAAGTATTTTACTAATTCCATCAGGATATAGCCTAAATTTAAGTATACATAATTTTAGTTTATTTTATTAGTAACAACTTACATCATACACATGCCATAATACAATTATTTTTAATCTGAATCTTCTGAATCAATATCCATGTTTTTAACTTCAAGCATTTCCAAAACTTCCGGATTAAAACTTTTTCAGTTATCCACATATTTGGCAGAAAGCGAAAATTTTTAATGTAAGGGTCTGAAGAAATCAACATGCAAATACTAGTATATTCAATGTTATGAACCCTGCAGGTTTTCAGGCTAAACTTTTCCCTTAAGTACTTAAAA
The DNA here is from genome assembly GCA_963920525.1 of Dichetophora obliterata. Taxonomy (NCBI): domain Eukaryota; kingdom Metazoa; phylum Arthropoda; class Insecta; order Diptera; family Sciomyzidae; genus Dichetophora; species Dichetophora obliterata. The sequence goes on from OY986438.1 coordinate 94,522,147, forward strand.
TCATTTTTTTTTTTTTTGCTTCTTGTGCCTCTTCACTTAATTGCCCTATTGGTAGCACGGCTTTCTCAAGTATTTTGTTTCCGTGAATTAATATTTTATGGACACTCGGCGACATTGGAAGCCAATGGTACAGGCTGACATAAATTCTTGACGTATCCAAACAAAACAGACTGAATATGTCGGAATTTATCTCGAAGCCAGATAAAATAGTTTGGAGTATAATTTAAAAAGTTTTTACTAAATTTTCGTTTATTTTTGTAATTTCAGAGCTTTGTTGATAATACTGAAAAAAATATTTGTGCAACATTACCATGCGCTTTATTTTCTCCTGTAACACGCCAAGTTTAAACAGGTAGTTTGTAAGATAAGTGCAATAAGAACTCAAAAACTGAGTCCAGGAATGAAGTACTCAATAAATGACCAAGCAACGCAGTTTAAACGTCATCTCTTTTGCTACAAGTAAAAACACTCATAAACAGAAATAAAACATTGAAAATGCCGCTTGGTATAAATATTTTTTTTACGTTTTGAAAACAAGTACAGAAAATTTATTTGCTATATTAATAATAGATATTCACGCATTCATAATCATCACCATTTAAGCGAATTCTTATTGATAATATTAGGTTAGGTTAGGTTATTTCCTGCAGTTGTCATCCGTGGTGATGCCAAGCTTTCTCGCGTGGGCTGCCGTCATGCAGTGACCAGTGAGCATGCCCACTAGTATCCTGCAATCTTTGCGCGGGCGTGCCAAGATGAACAGAGTTCGTTTTTTGCATTGTGCATTTTCGAGATTTTGCACGATGTCGTATCTCTCCATCTACGATTCAATGCTTGTATGGCTCTTCTTTCGAGGTTCCTGTACAACTCTTGTAGCGGAGTAAGTACATGTTCTGCGAGTTCTGATTTCAGCCCGGCGCCTTCCTTTGCTAAACCATCTGCCATCTCGTTTCCCTCAATGCCCTGGTGGCTAGGGACCCAGTAAATGCGCACTCTCTTCGAAGCGCATAGTGCATCTCTGCCAGCCAAGACACTTTTGGACTTGATGCTAGCGGAGCGCATGGATTTGATCGCCGCTTGACTGTCAACGAAAATGTTGATGTAAGAGTGTTTTGTGTCCATGCTGAGGGCTATCTCAGCAGCCTTCCTTATGGCAAATATTTCCGCCTGGAAGATACTGCAGTGGTTCGGCAGTTTATATGGCTGCCTTATCTTAGGCTCTGCACAATACGCAGCCGCACCTACCCCCGTAGGCATTTTGGAGCCGTCTGTAAATATGTTGACCGCCTGCTGTGCTTGTTCTATACCTTTGCACCAGTCATTTCGTCCCAGAAGAGTTCGTGCTTTGGAATTGACTATCGTGTGAGGCACCATGTAGTCCGTGCTACTAACTAGATACTTACCGATTGTACAATGTCCAAAATTTTGAATGCTGAACAGTAGCGAAACAATTTTTTTAATACGAGCTTGCAAAACGCAAGTAGCGCAGGTAAAAATCGAAGGTATGTTTTTTTCATCTTTTTAGGACCTAAATGATAGGAATATTACCTCAAGAAAATTATTTTGTTCTTAGCCTAGCCATTGAAAGAGTTAAATTGTCACAAATAGTGTCAATCGATGAATTACAAAGTTCTGCATACATTTTTTTGGGAAAATATCTAAGATATTAATTTTTTAACTGATCCAAAGTGTCATTGCAATTGTAGTGACTGCTGCTTTTCATTTCTATCAACGATTAGCATTTATTAGCACATTTCTCATGGTGCTAGTTTACACTAGCTTCATTCAACCGACTCTCTCTGACGTCTACAGAAGACATGAGGAAGTGGGAAGGTGAATGAAGTGAGGCAAGAGTATTAAAAATTTTAAAATTTTTGCTACTCACTTTTATTTGACATTCGGTGAGTCGGTTGAGTGAAGCTAGTGTAAACTGGCCCATGCGTTTCGAAAACAGCTTTGCTATTTTTAAATTTTTCAATTTGTGATTATTTTAAATGTCTAATATTTAAATAAAAGCACTTTTAAGGCTTTTCAATAAACTATATTGATTTTTTATAGCTTTCAATATGCTTATAATCTTTATAATCTTGCTTGCAATGTGAGCAGGGCGATTTTTATCTATGACCGAAACACAGGATTGGCTCACAACATTTACAAATCGCTCAGTATTTTGGGAATGACATGGATATTCTGAAACTTATTCGTTAAGAAATGGAAACAATTTGTTTTTTACAAACTGATCTTTAGCTGCAATTTTAATAATTTCATCAGAGATACGACAAGTATTGTTACATATAGAACGGGATGCATGGTGGTTCGGTTAAAGCTCCAAGTTTTTTCCAATTAATCATATTTTTATATAAATCGGAATTGAAGAGTATATTGGGCACAATGAATTTGCGAATTTTTTCGGCGGCATGAGCTCGCGATTGAAAAATAATTTCGTACGCCTCTTCTCGTATCGCCTTGCTCTCGTCTGTTATCATCACCAAGAGAATATTCTCAAGATGGGCAAAAAATCCATTTATTTGTATTTAGCGCTGGACAATTATTTGCATTTCTTCTTGTCATTTGAGCGTCCACTCTATGTATTTAAACAGGTGGCGGCTGTCATGAATGGCTTGAGGCCGACTTTTTACGAGAAACCAGAATGGTGCGTAGACCCTTATGTTGAAAAATGACAGCTGTTTTAATTTTTCCGATGCGACTGGTTTCGTTACGTAAAAACGCAGAATTCTGGACACTGTTGTCAAACAGCGTGAAATATTAAGTGATTTGGCCAGGTTAAATGCTGGCCTAATAATCACCGCACACTCCCCTGTCAACTGCTCCTATTGTATTGTATATATTTTTGATTGGGTCCCAAAACCCGAGCCCTCAATATTTGTGGTCATATCACCCATCGCAACCGAATCGAAGTTGTGAGTGATCTAAGTTTTGTGTGTGAATGTTACTAATAACTGCGTCCATTCTATGAATTTTATTCGTATTTTTCAGTCACGAATAGGTTTCGTAGAGTATATTACAAAAATTTTCTTTGTATTCTTACAAAAACAAATGTATATTGTACGAACACATTTGTTACATTTACCAGAGCTGTAAAAGATTTGATCAATTTGATTTTATCCACAAAAAAGTGAATCAGTGAGTAACGAAATAAGAATGCATTCAATGAATGCAAAATTGATTTATTAACAAAATTTTTAATTCACATTCATTTTTAAAAAAATGATTAATCATTCATTTAAATTATTAATTTTTGTTATTCAGAATAATGAATAATTTTTTATTCATTTGAATGATATTCACAAAGAATACTATTCACAAAGAATTTCAGAATTTTCAATTATTCTTTCTTTAGTCATTATTTGTTTTTCGTTCATTATTAATTTTATATTCATTATTAATTCATTATTCATTAATAATTTTTTATTCATTATTCATTTTTAGTCCTAAGCCATAAATAAAAAATGAATAAAGAATAACAAATGAATAATGAATAAAAAATAATAATAAATAAAAAATTATTAATGAATAACAAAAGAATACTAAATAAAAAATGAATAGTGAATAAAAAAGAATAATTGCAAATTCTGAAATTATTTGTGAATAGCATTCAAATAAATAAAAAATTAATTCATTATTCTAAATAACGAAAATGAATAATTGAAATGAATAATAAATCATTTTTGTAAAAATGAATGCTAGTTAAAAATTGTATTTGTAATTGAATGCATTCTTATGCAGTTACTCAGTTGTACTTAAAATTCTGAATATGAATAACGATTTTACAGCTCTGGCATTTACTAATAACAAAAAAAAACATTTTCTCTTAGCTGGGGCTTGAACCACGGTTTTTTAGCTTACGGGTCACTTACTCTTTCAGTAGTCTACGGCCACCTTGCAATCATACATTTCCTTATATTTGGTAATTGTTCAACAAACCAGGCTGAAAAATTTCGGTTGTAAAATTTTTAAACTCAACTAATACTAAATAGTACGAAGCCATAAGTACATACTACGAATATAATGGAAGAAACTACGAAGTTATTCGTACGAGAAATTGAGGAATGATAAGGAATGATATCCCTATTAGTCGAAGAACATTCTTCGGAGCAACAGATGGTAAGAGGCATTTAAGCTAATAACGCAATGAAATTAGACGATAAGCAAATTTATGTTTTAATTTAATTAAACACAATATGAAAACAAAGTAAAATGAATTAAGGAAACTAAATCCTTTCAAAAAATTCAGCTTAAAAAAATTTTTTTCTGTCATAAAGATGATCCAATTTGGATAATTTTTTAATTTTTCGTTAACTTTATAAAATTGCTAACAATTTTGCAGCATTTAAATTTGAGAAAATTGCAGCGATCTAGGCGAGGGAAAAGCTTCTGATTCAAAAGCAAAAAAAATTATGAGATTCTGAATTAAGTAGGCTAATTTCAAATCATGCATGCACTAATTTTTAAAGAAAATCTGACGGCAAATTCTTTTTAAGAAAACGTTCTTACATTAGAATATCTTATGGTCAATAGTTTTTTATGACTAAAATTTAAAAAGGAAACTTGATTTGAAACATTTATTTTATACTTCTTCAAATTCACGTTTTTTAACAGGCGTCCACCCATTTTGAGAATTTTGTGGATTTTTTCGCGTCACGTGCTTATATTACATCCAGGATTCAGAATGAAGCCTTGCAAGGAGCTTCTGGAATATGTTTAAAAAATGAATGGAGCTCAAAACCCATGTATATATTTACCTCTTTATCCGTACTGGATTAAGGCCTAGGCCCGTGAGGACCGGGCCTAGAGCGGCAACATTTAAGGGGCGGCAAAATTTTTAACAACTGAAAAATGTTGGGGGAAAACAAAAAGTTAGGAAAGCAATCAATTTGGTTACAGCAGAATTGAGAGGGCGGGCAAAATATTTTCGTAGCTAATTTATGAAAAACGAACTCAATATAAATCAATAAACAAGTTTAACGAGTGCTGTAAATTTTTAAACGGCCAAATGTTAAGCGACAAATATTTGAGGAAAACTAACCAGCAAAAACTTCACTTACAGGCAATGAATAAAATATTGCAGAAAACTTGTGCAAACGACTACTTTTTGGGTTGCAGAAAGTATTACTTTAACATAAGCATGCCATTGGCGGTAATTGAAAAAAAAAATTATTGAATAACGTTTTGCAATTAATGCACTTTTGGTCTATCTGACTTGATATAAGGTACATTTGAATAAAAAATTAGGGTTATGAATTGCAAAATTTTTAAAATGTTTTGTTGAGTGAATCATTTTGATGGCCGAAAAATCTAAAGGATGACAGAACAATATCGTAGCTTATTTAAAAAGTTACTTTAAGTTACACGACAACGAAAATTTTTCGTTCATTTAAAAAGCTTTCTTCTAATACGCAAGAAGAGAAACAAATTTTTAGTTCTGCATCAACAATAAAAAAAATAACTTTTTGCATTTACGTGATCTTTGCGATGTATATTGAAATGTAGAAATATTATTGTTAAATTATTTGAGTATTTTTGTTATAGCTTTCGAAGAGGTTTTATGGCATGGTTATATGGAAATGCTAACTGAACAAAAGATTACTAATGGTTTAATGAGACTTGCAGGATTGCAGTCAGGTCCAAAGAGGAAGATTTTCAGAATTGGCGTTCTAAGAAGAATACTGATACTAAAAGACTTCGCATCGAGGCAAGGAATCGCTGTAATGCAGTTTTAAAAAGCGAAAAGTTTCTGCATGAAGCTGGCATTTGAGAACAGGTTCTTATCTGCCCCAAAGGGAGCAAAAATTTTTGGACATTTGTTAAAAGAGTGAAGAATCAGACATCGTCATCGATTCCAACTCTTTTAAAATACGACCAAATCTAGATTGTTTGCACAAAATTCCACTCGCTCGGACAGCATTCAGCTACTGCCCTTTGTTGAGGGCAGATCTTCGGCAATGCAAAAAATTTACTTTCAAACGAGAACAGTGAAAAGACTTCTTTCAAGTCTCAACATAAACAAAGCTTCCAGAAGGTCCTGATGGAAGGACGCCAATTGTGCTTAAAATGTGTGCTTCTTCGTTGGCTCGGCCTTTGCGCAACCTTTTCAACATCTTCTACAGAACACGAGTATTTCCATCTTATTGGAAGGGAAGGTCACAAATGTCCATCAGGTCAAGTACCTATGCCACGAGCCCTGCAAGCTGCCGATTCATTGCGATATGGTTTACGATTTTCAAAGCTAGGTAGAGCGTAATAAACTTTAACATTATGAATTATCTGGAGCACAACCAACTGCTCAGTGATCGTCAATATGGTTTCCGTAGGGCCTATTGGGAACCTTGAGGCGTTCTCAACCGAAAAATGGAACCAATGCGTTCATTTCTTCGGAAAGAACAAGGTTGTTTCTCTTGATATTTTAAAACGTTTCACACATAACCAAATCTTTTCAGTTGCGTACGACATTTGTCATTCATTCTCATTAAAAAAAAACGCCAAAGTACTATGAAGATTCAGAAGAAGAGGGGAAACTGAAAACTGTTCAGGAAAATGCTGATTTTTAGCTACATTAAAACGAATTAAAAACTATTTACGGGCAACTATGAATAAAGAGCGTTTAAATGCACTGGCCTTATTAAATATTGAAGCAGATCTAGTACAGAAGCTGAGTTCTGAGGGCGTAATAAATGATTTCGCACGAGCACATAATGAAACTCTTTATTTTTATCAATTGTGTGTAAAAAATTAAAAATACAATTTTTTAATTTTGTTTTTTATATGAAAGAATTTAATATGTTAGAGGCGGCACTTATGTCTGCACAGCGGCAAAATGACTAAATCCGCCACTGTGCGGATTATATATTTATTCATATTCGTATTATATATTTATTCATAAGTTTTAAATTAAAAAAAATATTTTTTTTTAATAATTCATATAATAGGTATGTTTCCAAACTCGATTTTAGGAACTTGCATGCTGCTAGAACTGATTCATGTTTTGAAAAATAAATAAGTCATTTGATGTCCATGCGGGGAACATTGTAAGAATAGCGGCAACTCTAATTCTTAATTTTTGCGGATTTTATGGATTTTTACCTCCTAAATCTAAATCTGATAAATTTCAGGCCGCTTGCAATTGGTTTATGAGTTATAGACCTCCAAAACTGAAAAAAAGTTGTCTAAAAATTATGCTGGTTGTATTTATTTTTCAAAAAAAAAAAATATAAAAAATATTTGGAACTTTTTGTATTCTTATTTGAAAAGAGGAAATCTTGGTGCATAGTAGGGAAATAGTAATTAATGCGATTTTATTTAGGGATAAAGAAGACCTCACATTATTTAAATGTAAGGTGTTTGCTAAAGATAAAATTGCTTTACTATTTATTGGTCCCTATTTTTGCCTTTTAGGTTTAACTTGCAGCTAGGCTTTGCCGACTGTCGAAGCATTTAAATGCACCATTTGAGATCTTGATAAATAAAGTTGAGCGACTAGCGCACAGTTCAGTTTATAATTCAAGTCTAAAATTTTTTTCAAATTGTTCTAGTATTTATAACAAACTTTCTTTTCTTGTTCTTATTCTAATTATCATAATATTTACAAATCGTAATTATCTACAAAAAAATACAACTTAATATTGTCATATGAATATTGATCTTCAGTGACGAATATGTGCGAATATGTGCAATGTAAACATTAACCCTTCGTGGGACCCTAAGGTCCGTAGGGACTTTTTCGATTTTGAATCGCAAATTACTCCTATTTTGGCCACTACGACCCCCTCCCAAAGTTACAATGTATTCCTGGAACATTTAGTTCTGCGTCTTTTGCGGGTTCGATCATTAAAATCGGACCAGTGGTTACCGAGATCTAAGGATTTACTTTTACTGCCTACAAGAAAGGTCCCTAAAGTCCCCTGCGACATAGTATGAAAATTAAGCAAATTAATGGTATTACTTCGTGGAATTCATTGTTTTATGGCTCAAAATTGCAGCTGCGTTTAGTTTCAAGGTAAAATAAATATTTTTGGTAATTGGGTGCAACCGCTAACTGCGTGCCTACCTGAATGTTGGGGAAAAAAGGTGTATAAACCAGTTGCTTCAAGAATATTCAACAGTTGTGTACTAACTTTTGAATTGAATTGAGCTAAAGAAAAATGTGCGAAGCGAATATCAATATAAATGAAATACTAAATGAACAAAGTTGTGATTTCTATGATGAAATAAGTGATCCATCGTTCCAAATAAATGAAGAAGCCTCTGATTGCGAAAGTGGAGCCACTATTGAATACTGGGACGAAGATACAAGTGACGATGATGATGAAACGCCGCCAAATCAAGAAACAACTTCAGATGACTATTATGTTGGCAAAAATGGTATGAAATGGAAGAAAGCGCCGCCACCAACTTCACGTGTAAGATCGCAAAATATCTTCACCATGAGAAGTAGAGGAATAGGACCAATAATGACTTCGGATGATCCATTGAGCATATTCAAAACAATTTTTACCGAGGAAATAAACACATAAACACATAAACACATAATCGTAAGAGAAACTAACCGAAAAGCCAAACAAACTATTGAAGCGTGGAATGAAGCTAATCCAACACGACCCAAAGAATAGCAACCACTGACACCCAAGGAGTTTGATGCGTTCCTGGCAATGCTTATATCTTCTGGCCTATATAAGTCAAACAATGAACCAGCTTACTGCCTGTTTGATACAAATCATCCACCAATCTTCAGAGCTGTAATGTCATTCAAAAGATTCAAACTGCTATTGAGGTACATACGATTTGACAACGTGAACACACGCATGGAAAGGTCACAGAGCAGCAAAACGGCAGCAATTGATGATATTTGGCTCATGCTGCAAGCTAATTTGGCAAGTCGGTACGAACCACATGATGCTCTAACAGTAGATGAACAACTGTTTCCATATAGAGGACGGACATCATTTACACAGTACATTCCATCAAAGCCTGCAAAATATGGAAGAAAGGTGTGGTGGATATGTGATGCAAAAACCAAATATCCGCTCAAAGGTATCATATACTCTGAAAAAGCACCAGGACAGGAGCGTGAAACCCAGCTGGGCTACAAAGTGACAATGAAGCTCGCGCAGAAATACTTATTTACTGGCCGCATTGTGTATGCAGACAACTTCTTTTCGTCTCTTGAATTGGCTGAAAACTTGATTACCCAAAGAACAGCATATGTTGGTACCTTACGCACAAATAAAGCTTGTATTCCCAGTGAGTTTAGGAAGAATCGCAATCGCCCAATTGATAGTACATTGTTCGACTACCATGACAACAACGTTGCGCTATGCTCATATGTGCCGAAGAAAAATAAAGCAATGGTACTCATTTCAACAGCACATTAAACAAACGCCGTCGAAGGAGCACATAAAAAACCAATGACCATTGTGGATTACAACAAAAATAAAGCTGGAGTGGACACGATGGACCAAATGCTAGGTACATATACGTGTAAAAGAGGTACTAAACGCTGGCCACTGGCCATGTTTTATAATATTGTGGACGTTGCTGCATTGGCGTCATTTATCGCCTATAATGACCTCAATCCGAGCCAGAAAAGCGACAGGAGGCGGTCGTTCTTATACAAATTAGTTCAGCAGTTGGCTACTCGCGAAATCGAAGAAAGGGCGCTCAATAATCGTATAACCCGCTACCCCCATATCAAGAGAGCTATGATGGACTACAACGTCATACCACTAGAAGAGAGCATTACAAGCGAAGCACCACCAATCTAACACAGGGATCAACGGAAAACTTGCTATTTATGTCAACAACACAACAACAGGCAACGTAAAACAAGATTTGCATGCTGCGATTGCAGGAAGTTTGTTTGTATGGAGCATTCAGAGCAGATGCACCGTTGCATGCCGTGCAAAACGTGCAGGATTCAGTGAGCAGAACAATAAAATAATATTAGATTAAGACTATATCTCAATAAAAATAATTAATATTTAATTTAAAACCAAAATTTGCCCGTGTTCAATCATTTTTAGTGAATTTTATATGCAATTTTCATATTATGTCCCAGCGGACCTTAGGGACCTTTGACGTATAATTTACTTAGGGTCCCACGAAGGGTTAAACAATTCAACGACATTTAGCATGAATGCAATTCGTCACACTTTCATGACAACGACACCAGTGTCTAATAACAAGCTTTGTTTTTGTTGCACAGCAATATTAGCTGCTGTTGAGTGACGTATGCGCTTGTAAACGTTAGCCATATGCACACTACTAAATTACTAAGAATATTTGTTGAGAACAAAATGTTTTAAATTACATGAAATTTGAAAAAGAAATTTGAAAATGTTTCGGGCATGATACGAGAAAGATTTTTACCACCTGTGGGACACCTGTATTTTTATATTTAAAGCTACATGAGTTATATACAAAGTACCCCAGATATAGCATTAACTCCCTCGGCTGGTGATTCTTCTTGATAAGGCGAGTATAACACTTTATGGAGTTTCCTCCCACATTGTTAGGGTGTTTCAAGATACAGGGTGTTTTACGGTTTTGGTACGTGTTTAGTATTATTGATCTAGAATCTGAACTACTCACCATAAAATGAAAAATAATATTTTGTATTTTAGAAAAAATATGAACTTTTCAAAAAAATATCAAAATTTTGAGATTATCCAACGAAATATTAACAAATTTGTATCTTTTCTTTTAGCGGAGCTGTTATCATCCAATGTAAGAATTTAGAAACAACTGTTGGCTAAGTGTATTTTAATATGAAAAACAGAGATTTTAAATTTTGACGATTACAGCTCCACTAAAATAAAAGATACAAAATTTGTTAATATTTCGTTTGATAATCTCAAAATTTTAGCTCCGCTGCAGCACATGACACGAAAGTGGTTAATATATTGATGGAAAAGTTGATATTTTTTCTAAAATACAAAATATTATTTTTTATTAAAGTTTTTTCTAAATGACCTCTATACTTATTATGTTGACTTTATATGATTTAAATACAAATTCTAAATGTTTGATAGTTTAAATCATACTTGATTTTAAATACAAATTCTAGTTGTTTGATAGTTTAAAATGGTTTATTGAGCTTAAGGTCAAAGTTAGAACAATTAATTGTTCTAACGAATTTTTCCAAAGAAACAACAACAACAACAACAAAGTTTTTTCAATATGAAAAGGAAAAAATCACCAGCTGATTTTATTGCACAATTTCTGCCCTGCTAAAAGCGTCATCAGAAATCTTTGTGATACCCGTGCAAGCATGCATTAACGCACTGCACCACCGGGGCGATGAGATTTGAAGTGTCAATTTCTCAGTTTTTTCTCAATTTCAAAATTTCACATTTGTTGTTGTATTTCTGTTTTACTTTAGTGTCTATGCTTATGTTATTTTTTATTTTATGGTGAGTAGCTTATATTCTAGAATCAATTATACTAAACACGTACCAAAACCGTAAAACACCGTGTTTCTTGAAAGGCTTACAATGTGGGAGGAAACTCCATAAAGTTTTATACTCGCTTTATCAGGAGGAACCACCACCCGAAGGAATTAATGCTTTTATCTGTTGCACCTTGTATGTAATTCATGCAGCTTTAAACATAAAAATACAGGTGTCCCTGTATCTTTGCACATCACTGTATATAATTTACTTATATGTACAAGCGTGTGTCAACCAGCGTATCATGACACAAAATTAGTACCAAAAATCTCAGAAAATAGAATTATATATGTTAAACTTTCTTTATGTGCATTCTAGACTCCTTTATGCCTTTCACCCCCCCTCCTCCCTAGAACAAATCCTGCGGACGCCCTTGCTTGTGCGTGTCCAGACTTTGAGTTCTAGATACGGGGCTGAGTGAAATCATGACTCGAACATGAACGCATAATTAAATATCTTTATCAATTTAGAGAATCACGTTGATCGAAAATAATGTGTTATTTCTTTTAACTCTTTCCGTTGAAATTGTTAATATGTATGTAGTTGACAGAAACAACCATACTTAAGTGTATACTCAAAATCAAACAATATTGTACTTATTTCATTTATCTAAAAAGTAGCTCAGGTATTTTTGTCGAATTACTCAAAACCTTTCAATATTTACCGTTTTACTCTGAAGAGATAAGATAAAAGTGGATTTGCACGTTTGGCTGTGCTTCTTTTTGTGTCATTTTATTTTTTTCGCATAACGTATAAAAGGTAAATTAAATTACAAAATTTTTTCTTTAAAAGTAAATGATTGCTTTTTTGAGTTACTTTATCTTTAACAAATTCGTTTATTACGGTTGCCAGCAATGACATCATAACAATTTTTTTTGAACCCTTTTTATATGTTCAGTGAAATAATCCGCTTTAAGTTGATTTTACGTGGTATCACTTATTTTAGAATAATAAAAAGAAAATATGTGAAGCTTTTATTTTTTTTCAAAGTGCCTTTTCAATAGTGTTCAGAATTTATTGTAGCTTTTAAAATTCTTATTCTCTTTTTATATGCATTTTCGCATATTTGGGAGCACATATTATAAATTGGAAACGATTTTAAGTGTTACGATTATTTTTATTGTAAAGTGCTGTTGAACTTTTGATGTTAAGTGGTTGGTGACATGTGTGTGAGTCATCTGTATGGTTTTGTTTGATTTCTATATTTCTATCTGTATTTCAACTGCAATCCCCCCTACTAAATGTGCAATAAACTGAGTTTTTTTGCTCAAGGATTATTTCGGAAAGCATTGCAAATTTTATAACTTACTTCATAACATTTCTATTCAATAAATTCATTTACAGCTTTATTCTGTATAACGAAAATTCACACCAACGACAAGCAAGACAAGAGAAGCAATAGAATTTCGTATAGAAAATAGTATCGCTTCTCGTGTCTTGCTTGTCGTTGGTGTGCTGATTCCTGATACAGAATAATGCAGTTAATTAGCTTCTGGAAAGCGATTTTGTAAGCCGACCTGATTTTATTACTGTTTAAGTAAATTCAACCGAAAAACGTTTTTAAAAATGCTAACATTTATATTGAACATAATTTTGCCAAATAATCCATTTAATTCATATTAATATGTCTAACTTCAAGCAAACATTTTTGTAAACATCTTTGCATTGCCAGACCCCAAGAAAAGATTTAATTTTATTTATTTTCTAAATACAATTATACAAATGCTGCCCGATATTTTTTTTTCCTAAAATATGTTTAGATAAACATTTCAAAATTATGATTTGTTTATACAAAGGCACATGAAGCTTATACAAAAAACGCATAAACGTCGTTTAATTACACAGAATTAGGTCTTAGTTGTGACGAAGACCCACAAAAAATAACATTTGAATTGAAAATATGTAATTATTTTTTTTTTAATAAGAATATCTAGAACTCTAAGAAGAAGAAGAACTTAACTAATTTCAAGAATATGCCAACAAAAGCAAATAAAAGAAACATTAAGAGAAAATGGTGAAAATGATTGACATTGATCGCCATTCTGTTTGTCCTTTGGGCGATGCGTTGGCATCGCCTCAGATACCATGGACTGGAATGCGATATGCTTGCCTGAAAGTATTGCATGCTTACTGTAAAGTATTTGATAAAAAGGATATTTATGATCTCATTGTAAGGTAAGAAAATTTTTGAAAAAAAAAACATTTAAAATTGAATTTTGAACATGGGTTAGTTTGTTTTTGTAACTTTTTTCAATACATCCGGACTAGAGTTGTAAGTTCTGGTTTCGGATTATTCTAGAAGCTTTATTTTTTTATTTTTTTTTTCCAATTTCGGTTTTCTTGAAACCGTAAATTTTGAGTGATTTCGAGACCGATTTAGAATATTTTATACTTAATTTTGTCTCCTATAAATACATCAATTAATGCTATATACTAAAATTTTTACAAAGGAATATTTTTATAGACTATTTCGATGACTAATTTTAAGAGTAATTTGTAGTTTTTTTTTAATTAGTCAAAAATATCTTATCTACCAGAATCCGATAATCGATGTCTATAATTATTTTGGTTGTAGGACCATGTAAAGAATTTGTCGATTAAAGAAAACCAAAATTGTATCAACTGCAGAAATATTCACTATAAATCATCGAAAGATGTTTTCATTGGATAGTTTTTGAATTATTTTTCTATTTTTCTCCATATTTTCAATATCCTCTGCCACAATTCATTGATCGAAGTCATTTATCATTTTGGTCGTTGAACTGTGTTATCGATCAACTTTGGAGCTCACCATCTCGGATCTTTATGTAACTTATCCAGTTTCAGGACAATATTAAAAAAAAAAAACATTTTTGTTATTTCTCTCTTTTTTATTCCAGCTGCTACCTTACTAATCGAGTTCTCTAGTAAAATGTTGTATTCACGGTTTGTTTTTTTGACAAAAAAGAAGAATAATCAGTTTTTATAAAAACAAAATAAACTTTTAAATACTAAAACGGATCCTAAATCTTGATGGAAGGCTTTCAAATTTCTTGCGCCAACTTCAATTTTTTTATTTGGTTTTTTCTTAAAAAAAACTTAAGATGATTTTTGAAAAACGGACATTTAAATTATTGAGATTGAGTTTGACAACACTCCACAAGAATTTAGGATAATTTTTGAGTGAGTTTGACAACACTCCACAAAAATTAAGGATAAGACACTATTTTTTTTTTAAAAAAGGAGTAATAATTTTTTAATATAAAACTAGTTATTAATTTTTATTTTTATGTCGTGAATAAAACATTGCCTTAAATAACTTCTTTAGTAGATAAAAGCTGAAATAAAAGGGAGAAACAATTTAATACTTTTTGTAAACATTGCACAGTGCGAAATTTTAACAATCAAAGTAGACAAAAAGCAAAAAGGAGTTTTCAGAAAATGGTTGATTTTCACGTATAAGCTGTGTGCGAATTGATCTAAATGCGGCCTTCACTAAATTGTGTCGATAAGGCAGTGCTTCCTAATTTAAGGTTCAAGAGGCTCAACCCCCTCGCCTTAGCAATCCAAACACAGATGAAGATAAATTGACAACTGTATATGAGTTCTCTGGTTTGGTATTAAGTTAAATATAATACAATTAGGGTATTCACAATGTGTGCTATTATGTCATAATATCATTTTGTCCTAAAATTTTACACTAGTTCAATCATTTTATTGTTGCCTTCCATAATATAAAAAAAGTACTAATATGTTACAACTCTGAAAGCTATGTTTATTGAAGTGCCGTAATTAAACGGCAGTTTCTTATTTGCATTTATTTACCTTGTAAATTTTAGTTGTAAAATTTTGGGACAATATGACATTATGACATGATAACACACCTTGTGAATACCCTAATTAAAAATATTTTGTTCTATTGTTTGCCTATCTATTGTATCTAAAGTACTAACGTTTGTAGAACGTACGCATATAAGTTGAACAAAACCATTCTGAACCAGGCTGTGAAATTAAAATGATAATGAGCGCAACTACCTTGTTCATTAAGTTCATCAGAAGGCTGTATTCTCGTGTAGAACATTTAAAAAATCAACATTTTTAATTTTTCGATAACTTATATGTTAAAAAATATCTCCTTAAAAGGATTTTTAGAAATTCGAATTATTTTAAAAGTTACAGCCGTCTTGGTATCGTCAATTAGGCTGCCTGAAACTTAACTTAAAAACTTTAAACGCGTTTCCTCGAAACTACTTTTTCCAACACATTTGATATGATATCTATCTAATGAATTATGCAAAAAAGTTGCTCCCTAGTAGCAACATTGTAACTAATTAACAATCCAATGAATTGAATGTATTCTCCTGTCGTTATTCAGTTGTACTTACTTAAAATTCTGAATATGAATGCCGATTTTCAACCTCTGATAGTTCTTATATGAAATATCAAATCTGTTATATTTTATTTCAATCTACCACACTTTTTGAGTCCATTCTACCACTAAAATTTTCAAGTCCGTGCACTGAACCGGCCGGTCAACGATTTGAATTTTCTATTTATTTTTACTCTCTCTCTCTCTCTCTCTCAGTACAGTTGTTTCTTAGAATTACTGCACCAAATTTAGCTCACAAATTTTGGTAGAACAAACCATAAGTATTTCGGTCACTATTTATTTTGCTTCTGCTATTGACCGACCGCAAAAGCCAAAAGTCTTAAAGCTAAATAACAGCGAAAATCTTTGCTAACAGCAAAGAGCTTTTAAACAATGATTTGGGGCGAAAAGCTCAACGCTTGGCAGCTCGCTAGCTTGATGATTTCTGACAATGCCTAAAACTATGCAAGAGAAATTTTAATCACACTTTATTGTTTCTGTGGACTTTTGGCAAAACAACTTCTTTGAAAATTGCTTACTTTTCAGGAGAGCAAACAAACAGTTACACACCTTGACAAAATGCTTTGTGTATATATTTAAGAAAATTAGTTTTTATCTATCCTGTTTTTTTACCTGTTTTTATCTGAGTGCAATGTTGTTCTTTAAAAAATTCGGATAGATAAAAAGATGCATTGTCAAAAAGATTTTTGGAAAAATTATTAGCTTTTATCATGCAAGTTATTCTGTATCAAACAATAGTATCAAACCTTGGTCACTTATGTCGAGACAAGTTGTTTTTTATGTTGAAAATGCATTTGACAAACTAACTTATTTTTAATGAAGTTCTTTTGTAAGAAGGAATTTGGATTATACATATAACATTATACATATAACATATTGTCCAATGAAAATGGGCTGTTTTGTAAAAATAATATTTAAACATGTTCTATTAAATTTATAAACTCTTTGCAAGAAGCTGTTTTGTCAAATGGAACTTTTTAAAAAATTTTGAGAAAGAGGTTGATTTATTGATAACTCATAAACGGAAAAATGCGACGATGATCCCAAAGGAAACGTATTCAAATTTTATCTCTAGAAAAGTTGTTTTGTTGATGCTAATGGCCACAGATAAAAAATTTAAAAGTTTTCAAGTAAAACTTTAATATAAGTTTAAATAATATTAAATAATAGCACAGAGTTGCGACTCGAACAAGTTAGCTAAACAAAATTTTTTTTCGGTTTTAGAATTTATAGGCGAAACAAACAAAAAATTGTTATAGGATATGCACCATTCACCAGCTGGCAAACATTTTACCGCCCTCCCTTTTACCAACAAATTTTTTATTTTTACAAATCAGTTTAAAATGCTATATTTAAGACGGTGTTGGTCATATTAGACCTAAATTTAGTAATTTAGTTTGTATAATTAGCGTCGGCAAATGAACAAAAAATGGGCGTGGTGGACGAGATGGTTTAGAAAAAATATGCTGCTACACCCCGTTTTACCCCACACACATTGGTGCATATCGTAAGAAAACAAAAAGCAATTAAAAATGGTTAAATAATTTTAATTGATAATTTAAATTAAATTATAAACTTGCAAAAAAAAAATTATTTATTGAAAAAATGTATTCTAAAAAAAGAAAAAAAAAATTTAGGTGCGAAAGTTTGTGAAAATGGTATTCAAATGTGAAATGGTATTCAAGGAAAGGAAGTGCTTCTTATAAAAAATATGGAAATTTACTTTAATGTTTTTTAAATAAAAATTGAAATTTGTGCATCAAGTAAAACTTTCAAATTTATCAAAAAGATATATTTTAAAAAATCATATCTACAGTGGCTCACAACGAAAATCGGGCAGGTATTTCTTAGCACTTTCGCATTGGTTTCAGAAATGAAAATGTAAGAAGAAACTTGGAGTAAATATTTTTTCAAAACGTTCTGCATTGGTGACCAAAATTAGACAGAAACATAGTTAAACAATTAGAACATAACGGAAAAAGAAAATTAAATCAAACCAAAGCTTTTAAAACGAGCTCACATTAAAAGTCGGGCAGATAAGGAATTCAATGTTAAAACTAAGAATTCAATATTTTGTTGCCAATCCTTTTTCTTTTATGACTTTTTGGCAAACATCAGCTCCAATCTGACTTCAACTCTTCACTTAGGATACTTTTTAATAAATCTGATACTGCACTCTGAGTTCAAGTTCATCCCATAGATGTTCTATAACATTTTAATCTGCGCTTTGTGCGGTTGTTTTTATGACATTTGGACAAATATGAAGTACACAATTCTTTACCAAGAGCTTCATATGCTACAGGCCATTGTCTTGGTAAAACTCAAAATTGTCTGCAATTCCTTATTTACCCGCACTTTCTTTTACGTGCGCCATGAGAATGTCAAGGAACATATTTTTGCCTATTATACCTTCAATAAAATGAATCCTTCCAACATCAGACGCTGCCCCAAACTATGACTGATCCTCTACCATGCTTAACCGTATGTTTAAAATTTTTTTTGCAAAATTCTTCATTCGGTTTTCGCTTTCAATCCGAACCATGTAAATTAAATAAACTCTTGTCGGTACACAAAACCTGTAATAAATGCTTATTGTTTAAAAGTGCTAAAGATCCTTATGTATTCTATTTTATAAACCTTGCTCCAGAATGAAAAGTATTGGTCCTTTGCTCACGCACGAAATTGGGGCGTTCTTTTGTATTATTTTTTTTTACTAGTGCAGAGCTTTTTTCGTTCTATTCCTCAACTTAAACAATTCAAAACTCTTCCAATTGTTTCTGAGTGTACACTCTTTTTCAAATTGAGTTTTAACATGGCCTCTAGTTTTGGTGCAGATAAAAATGGGTCTTTTATTATTTCTCTTAAAACATACCTTTCATCTTTGGAGCTAAATTTATTTTTAGCTACTGTACGTTTTTTATTGCTTTTTATCTTGTGTTTTTATCGTGCACTCTTAATTTACTTTTTAAGACGATTTGTGAAATTTGACGCTCGGATTTTCCTTTCAAATAATGATCTTTAACGAACAGCCTTTCTACCAGTATTGATTGATTCACTTCTTGAGAAATGTTTATTTGTTTTAAGTTTTGCGTTTGACTGATGTTTTTCCAACAGTAGTAAAAAGTTTTAAGCAGGAATAACGGTTTAAGGACCACGATTTGCTTTTTTTTTTTCTTTACTTGCCCGACTTTCAATGTGAGCTCGTTTTTATAAGTTTGTTTCGATTTAAATCCGTTTCATCGTTATGTTCTAATTTTTTAATTATGTTTTCATTTAATTTTGTTTACCAAAAAAATAACGTATTGAACAAAATATATATTGCAATTTTCCTCAAACATTTTCATTTTTGAAACCAATGCGAAGGTGTTAAGAAATACCTGCCAGACTTTCGATGTGAGTCACTGTATATTAAAATTGAAAATAACAAAACCAAACTGAGAAGCATGTAAAGACTAAGGTGGGGACTATATTCTCAGTCTTAAAGTTTCATATTTTTTTGAGGTTTTTCACATGCCTGTTTTAAGGATCAAAGTAGAACCTATTTAAAAATTTTAATTTTCAAATGTCTTTTTCTTTAAGATTATCATGGTCCAGAAACTTAAAACTGTACATTCCAAATCTTGAGTGCAAGTACTGCATGGGTGATAAAAATAAGCGGTACCGAACTAATAGTGTGGGCAAAGGACATAATGCAATATCACAAAAATCAACAAACTTTATCAAATTGCCTACCATTAATGGATAATTGTAAAGATGATAAATTTCCATTTCTTATAAGAAGCACTTCTTCTAAGAAGCAAATAAAATTACAATGATAATAATATATGTTAAAAAAAGTTGTAGCCTTCTTAAGGAGACTATGAAAATCGCTCAATTTCAGATTTAAAATGGGTGCCGATGTAACTAAAAAACTAAATGAATAAGGTTTTAAGTATGAGATACTCATAAGATCATCCTCAAATTTTTTTTATCAAAATTGGAAACTATGTAGCTCACCCATAAGGCGTCTTCATATAGAATGACCCTTTTAACATTCCAATAACACTCAAACAACACTCAAATAACATTTAATACACCCAACAACACAAGAATAACATTTAAATACCATTAAAATAATTCAAAAACATTTAAAAATGTTCCAATAATATTTCAAACGCTAAGAAAAAATACTTCACAGGTTTTGACGAGATCACTTATTTTTCAGTATAAATTTGTTGTGCATTTAAGTCAAAACCATGGTCCAGAAAATTTACCATAACTTAGTTATTTTTGAGTTGCCGATACCAAACTTTTTGGAAAACTTTTAATAAGGTCATATATAAATATAAAACAAAAACAAAAATATCTTTTTTTTTTGTGTGCACTTTGAACTTTTGGAAGTTTTTGCAATCGTCCCATACATATTAACGCATTTTATGAACTTTTCTTTTTTTTCCTCAAATCAAGATGTTGCTAAGTCTTTTTATATTCCAAATGATTGGATTCTTAGCTGTGATTCTGTATACTTAGTTTTCTAAATTTGAAACCAAACATATTTTTTACTTTTGTCCGCACCCGCGATAGTGTGTGTCATCTGCACTGCCAATGCTCCACTAGGAATGTGCAACTCGAAGTCAAAATAAGTCGAAAATCGGCTTTTGCTTGAAAATTTTCGACTTTTGGCAATTGGCTTTCTAATGTTGAAAAACCTTTTTATGCAAAACAAAAATTTGACACTACTCTGAGATAGTGATGCAAGTCGAAAGTAATTTGCATTAATAAAAATAGATAGAAATTGATAAAAAATTCCTTCATAATACTGAAACTTTATATTTTAAGGCAATTTTAAAAGACACAACTTAAATTACTTCAAAGGCTTACTGCTTCAATAATTTTTTTGCTCTCATTTAATTTTTATAAATTCAAATGGAGCAATAATGGCCTCATTTTGCTTATCACCGATTGTAAATTTATTTAAAAATAAGTTTTTGTAATATTTTTCTAACATGAAGTTGGAAAGTTACAAAAATTTTATACCTTTATTTCTTGTCGAGACCTTTTTGTGTGTTGACGGTTTTGTCAAGTAGCTTTTGATATAATTTTAGACTGAGAAATCCTTATAATTGTAAATGAATTTGCAATTGTCAATCACAAGAATAAGTCAATAAATATAAGAAGTATATTTTTATGTACATACAGTGAAACCTCTGCTCGCGGACTCCTTCCATAAGCGGACACCTTCCACAAACGGTCAAATTTCCTAGACACAAGCTTTTCGTTACAGTTTCAAGCAATCAACTATTAATACCTTTTTTTAAGTCAAGTAAATAAAGGTTTTTAATATTTTTTGATACATACAAGACAACTCCCATATCGCCGGACAAAAATACAACGACCATCGGTGTCTGGTTATGGGAGGTTTCACTGTATATGGTTGTATGTTTTTGTATTGTTTTGTTACTTTAAATGAAAATTTTTAATGAATTTAAAAAAATACTAAAAGTTTTGTTTTATTTTATTCACTTAGTTTCAAAAAATTTATAGGGAATTTAATTTTTCATAACAAATACTTATGTATAATACAGAGAAAGGAGTTTTTAAGTCAGAGTCTATAATTCTTTTAGTTATAACTAACATATAATATATAACATATAATTGTATGTTTATGTTTACGAACATGAGTTATGTTTTTTAAAAGATTTTTTAGATTTTTGATTGAAAGATATTTTAGAAATTTTTCAAAACTTTAAATGGGAAAATATGAAATTTGTGAGAAATTCTACATAAATATACTAGCTACACTGCTCTTCTCTTAACTAAAAAACGAAATCGCTGTTCAAAAACAAATAAATGCGTTGGCAACTCTTGTGTCGATAAATGTAAAAATTTAATTATATATTTTAGTGCGCGTCCTTTAGAAACAGGAATTTATTTGCAAGAAAATTATTTATATTTGGGTAGTCGCCCACAAATGTTTATTAATTGTTGTAACTTCGGTGTTATTCGAAATGTTATTTTTTATGCTGGACTTACGAAATAGGCTTTCAACACAACATCTTAACATGTTACTGGTTCCTTTAATTGTTCATTCACTTATGCACAAAAATATTGTCTATTTAAGAACTAAAATTGCAATATTTTTTTTTATATTTATTACCTAAACTTTTTTAATTTTTAATAAATAAAACAGATTTTTTATATTGAATCATTTGCTTTTTAAATATCGAACAAAAGCGGTACAAAATGTATGTGAAAAAGTTGAAAAGTCGACTTTTAAAGGTTCAAAAAGTCGATGAGTCGACTTTTACAATTATAACTCCTGAAAAAGTCGAAGTCGACTTTTGCTGGCAGTTGAACATCCCTATGCTCCACATCAATCAAAATCATTATATCTAAATTTAATTATTTTTTTCGCCATTTTTTTATATTTTTTTTTTTTTAATAAATGGAATACAATGCATATAGAAATTTTTTAATTTCTACGCAAACATATTTTTTATGACATATTTTGAAAATTTGAAAAGCGTACCCGAAATTTTTCAAGTTTTTCTTTGTTTTTGAGAGATCACTCCCACGTTTAAAAAACGTAATGGGGGTATATTAATTTTGTCACTCCGTTTGTAACGCCGATAAGGAGGCGTGGCCGGTATAGAAAAGTATATATATTCCTGATCAGCATCACCTCCTGAGTAGATTTAGCCATGTCCGTCTGTCCGTCTGTGTCCACGATAGCAGCCGTAGTTTTTGAGCTATCATAACGAAATTCAAAATATAAGCTTTTTATATAAAAATGGAGGTTAAGTTCGAATCTGAGCAAAATCGGATGAAAACCACACCTACCTCCAATACAAAGTGACTTAACCAAAACGGGAAAATCTCTTTAAATATATTTAACAGTTTGCTTAAGACTTTATATATACTCTAATTCGGCCGTGGGGGTATTTTAACTTCGGCCCAGTCGAAGATAATTCCTTACTAGTTTTCTTACTCTTTCGCTTTTGACAGTTTCACAATTTTCAGTCCAAAAAGTACGGAAACAGACCTCATGGGTGGGTCTGTCATGCGAAAAACGTTAAATTTTATTTTTTAAATTTTTAGCCGTAAGACAAATAGTGTCGCAAATGACAATCAAAGGTCGTACGGCAAATGTGATTTACATGAAACTCATACCACAATTATTGAGGTTAATATATTTTTCTTTCTTCATTTATTATTAATAGAAAAACTTGCAAATCGTGCAAGTGTGCACGTGAATCGCATGCCGTTTACCACGAGCAGCTGGCATCGGTGCGCGAGAGAATCGGCATTAAGCTCATTGTACCCACACACTGGGAGTCGGATCCACGTGAATTTGGCTACGCCTGGGTGCCACCGGGCATACGTGCTTCATCCAAAATTAACCGTTACTTTGAACAGTTCCCTAAAGAAAAAGTGCCTAAATTGGGCACCGATGGTGAGCGCTATCGCGAGCATCAAATCATCTGCCAGCTGCCCAAGCAGGACTTGTCGCTGGAATACTGCAAGCATCTGGAGCCGGAGTATCATGCATCGTATGAGGATTTTGTGGCGGGACGGAATGAGATTGCCTTGGATATTGGTAGGTTTTTTTAGCTTTTGCATTTTGTATTTTGAACTCAAATTTTCTTTTTAAAAGGTTATGTGAAGGATGCGCCGCATGATTCGGACTGTGTGCGTTGCTTGAACCCCATTGATAAGGGTGAAATGACTGTGGTTGCGCCAAAGCTGGATGACAGTATGACATGGCATCCCAACTGTTTTGTTTGCAGCACCTGCGAGGAGCTTCTGGTGGATCTCACCTACTGTGTGCACGAGGACAAAATCTACTGTGAACGTCACTACTCGGAAATTTTAAAACCACGCTGTAATGGCTGCGATGAGGTGAGTTTTCTGCACACAAATGAGAGTTGTTTATTTTTTAATTATCATTTTGGAGGTCATGTTTACAGAACGCACCCTTTAAATTTTTCAACTCATCAAAGCATGCTCCTTGGCTTTGTTAATTCCAAGGAAACTCTTAACGAACTTTTTGTGAGCGTAGTGGAACATAATCTATTGAATGTCATTAAAATGTTTCAAAAAGTTAAAAAAAAAAATCATGTTAAAATGTAATTTAAAACCACTTCAAATGACAACACAGCTAAGTACACCTTTCACAACAACCGAAAACAGTTAAAGAAAATCGCAGTTTTCAATTAATTTTCCACGCAGTGATAATTAAAAATGTTGTTAAGATAATAAAACTTTTATCTGACCGATTAAAACAACCTTTCGATCGTTGCAATCACTCATTGATTTTCAACAATTAGTGAATAGCCATAAAGTGTCAGCCAATCCTTTTTCAGTTTACGTCATGGTTTCATTTTTAAGCTAAATTCACTTTCTACTTGCTTAATTGCACGACTTTTTATAGACGTTTAATGCTTTTGCTTTGCACTTGCGTTAAACTGGCTGAGTCATAATGTGTGTCCTTTGTGCTCAATTTATTTTGGTCATTTGTTAAGCAATCGCGACCATTGTAGGACGTTTTTGTTGTTGTGTCATTATTTGTGCAGGTGCGCATTAAACTTTGGCCTCATTCAAATTTAAAAAAGGGCTTAAATCGTAAATCTTAAAAAAAATAATCTTTCTAGTGTGTTTGTAGGATAAGCAGATAAAAAATACATAGTATTTGACAATCTATTATTTTCTCCAATAATAAGTCTTAAATTTAAATGTGAAAATAGAGTTTTAAACATACATTTGGAAATCAATGTACAAGAAGTTAGGTAAAACCTTATGCAACTTGTTCATGTGTAAATATAATCCTGTGTATTAAAAGGAATAATGTGTAAATAATACTTTTTCAAAAAAGGCAATTTTACCATTGGCAAATATTCAAAATACAAAAAGTAATAATAAACCAAAAAATATAATTAATTTCATTAAAGTGCTATTATTTGAATACGAAAAATAAATCTTCTTAACTTAATATCTTAAATTAGTAAGTCGAATACTGGGCTGAAGTGAAAATATCCCAGTTTAACTGTATTCGAAGTTTTAAATGTTTTATTTTTGTGACAACGTGGTTTTCAAGTTTCAAACTCAGTGCACGTTTTTAATAGCAAAGCTTGTCTATAAACTATCAATTCAGTACATTAATTTTCTCAAAATTTAAGAAGGTTTTGCTATTATGATGACATCACTTTGTATAGCAGGTAAGCGAAGTTTTCATTTTATTTTGCCATACTCCAAGCTTAGATAGTAAAAATATTAAAACTTTTTCGCAAAATTTCAAGTCATTGTGATAATTTTTGTGAATTTAAACAGAATTTTCATTTCATGCTGAGTCATTACTGAACTAGTTATAAAATGATAACTTTGTAGTGGGAGGCAGTTGCCTGTGAATTACAACACAGAGAAATAAGGCATTATTTTAGCATGGGCTTGTCATAGGCAATGTGTGGTGTTTACATCAAGGATTACTTGTAATTAATTTTGTATTATCAAGTATTACAGCTAAGGTGATTTATTTTCAAATTGTAAGCGGGGACGTAAGGTTTTCAGTTGATTAATTGAGACCCATCGAATGGCAAACTCAGAAACTCAAAATTTAAGTATACAATTATTGTGAATGTTGAGTTGAGGTGTTTTAACGAAATAATAAAATTCCTGCTAGGAAGTAGAGATGGGTTTATATACAGCTGTGTTCATAAAAATAGTAGCGCTATTATTTTCAGACATGTTTGGATAAATTTAACTTGCCTACAAATTTCGAATGCGGTAAATCCGTTATAATTCCTATATGTACTTTCAATGCCGGTTCTAAATCTGTACTCAGTTTCCTTCTACATTGTACAGTTTTCAAAATACAGGGTGTTTTAATTGTTTGGCAGATGTTTAGTATTATTAATCGAGAGTCTAAACTACTAACCGCAAAATAAAAGTTAATATTTTGTATTTAAGAAAAAATATCAACCTTTCAATCAATATTTTAACCACTATCGTGTCATGGCATTCGGCCTATATGCCCAACACTTTTAAACAAAATCTGACATAAAGCCGCCGCTCTTATTTAAGAATGAAAATTGAACGTGACGTGAATGAAAATTGGCTGAGAACGCCACTAAACCCTCTTGTTTAGGTTTTTAATATTAAGTTAATATTATTAGTGTGTTTATTAAAATAAACGAACAAAATTATATATATTTTAGTATTTATATTTCTTATATATTTATTAACTTAATTTTCATTGAAGTTAGTAAATTAAAATAATTTAAAAAGTTATTAATGCACTAAGAAATTGGAGCAATAAAAGTACTAGAAAAAAATTAGTAGTAGTCAATTTAGTACCAATGAGTATGATATTTGGGCAACCGTGTGCATTTTTAGCTCTAATGACATTGCTCTCATGATTTTATTCTGCTCTCATTTTCAAATAAACATACCCAATTTGAGAAAACGTCAAAAATGCGAATATCCTTTAAAGAATTCAATCATGGATTAAAGTATAAAATATTATTTTTTACTTAACATAAAAAGCTCATAACAATTCTATTTAAAAAAATTTAATTCATGCATATTTTTTTAAATTATAGATGGAAAGATAACAGTGCATTTAAAAAGGCAAACAGATAAATGAAATTTTGTATTTGAATATTTTTTCTCTGATATCCTTGTATATTTTTTAACTCTTTTTTTATTAAAAATTACCCATTTTTAATATTTTCGTTAATTCTTTACACTCAGTCAAACTCCTTTGTAGGGCTGAAAATGGCAAATTTATTTATATTTATTTATACTTCTTCATACTGTTTAGTACGGGCTGGACTGAGTACTTTACAACATTTTTATCAAACTTAACACCAGACAAAATTTTTGGCCGGAAAATGAACTTAAAACGGCAGACAGGTTGTCTGTTTATTGGAATAGAAATGAAATTATTTTGGCACAATTTTGGCAGGGCAAGGCGGGAATTGTACCAAAACCAGCTAGTTGACTGCTACTGTACAGAACAGCAGACTGACTAACATTGACTCAAAAATGTATGAAGGCCCCTATAGACGAGCAACTAATCGAACAACTGGTTGATCAACTGGTTTGTGTTTTTTGCTACAGACACAACTTTCAATTGATGGCAGATGTTAAAATTCTGTTCAAAACATTTTATTTATAAAATGCCCATAGCATAACTTCAACAAAAACCGAAGAAAAAATTCAGTTTTCCGTTTAGTTGCTAAGTTTGCTAAAAACACGACAACTAGTTGATCAACTCGATGAGCTTCAGCCGAAAAAATCAAAACTTTTTGATTTTCAGCAACTGGTTGGAAAACTGGTTGAAAAACTGAAAAAAAACCAAAAACCCACCTACACACTGCTTATTTTCATCAACCAGCAACCATTTTATCAACCAGTTGTGCGATTAGTTGCTCGTCTATAGGGGCCTTAAGAGAGCATGCTAGTGGCGTTCAGTGGAAGCCAGTTGGCAGGGAATGTACAGAGCAGAAAACATGCAGGTAGTGGCAGGCGATGGTATGGGTCATTTACATGGCATTGAATGCAAAATATTCGTTTCTTTTATATATTTTATATATTTGAGCTTATTTGATTTAACTAACAGTTGTTAGCCTTTGGGTTTGTCGATTTTTTCGATTCACATAAATTTTGAACGGCTTTGATGTTGTGACATACAATTTTGAGTGAGATTTTTCAAACGTAAATTTCTAAGTTTTTTTGAAAAAAAGTTTGTCTTTAGTATATCAGGTGTAAGCAAACCCAAACAAAGAAGGGAATCAGCATTGCCAGAGACTACGTGTGCGAACAGTTTTATTGAAAAGAATGGTGAGTTTTAAAACTATTGCTCTATAAAAACATAGTCCAATACCCAAAAAATAATCAAATTTCCTAAACGAAATTTGACTGAGAATTCGCGTTAGTGCCGTATAATCAGTTAAAATTTTTAATAAAGATGATGAATTCGCTGGTCACTCATACTTCCCAGAATCAAAAAATTGTGCATCAGACGAGGATAGTGAAGATCCGATTGCTGGAAAAGATCGATTTGTTCTAGGATCTCCGATATCAACATCTGAAGTCTTCACCTCAATTCTAGCATACTTTTTACGACGCAAACTAAGCGGTTCTGCATTAAGCAGTTTGTTGGAATTGATTGATTCCATCCATAAGCCCTAAAACGTCCATCTTCACTTATGTCTTTAAAAAACAATCCATAAAATAAATTCCGCTATTGAGTCTACGGCGCACTGCAACAACTGTTACAAACCAGTAAAAGGAAATGCGAGGAATATAATAGCACAGAATAATTCGGATATCTGCTCACCTTTGCAATAGGGACACAGCTATAAGCAATTATTTCTCGCCCAGATTTCTGCAAACAAGTGCTCACCATTTTAGCAGAAAAAAGAAAATGTTGACAGGCTAGAAGACATTTACGATGGCGAACTGTATCGCAATCAATGCGAAAAAAGATTCATGAATGACCACAGGAATTTATCATTCACGTGGTATTTTGACAGAGCAGCACTCTATTTAACTTATACTATTAACTAGATTTTTATGTAGTAATTAGCAAATGCACTAAAAATTATTCAAAACCGACGGTCTTATCAAATATAAGTCACTCTTGTTCACCAGTATATTAGATCTTCTGAAATTCAGTAAATTTTGCCACAATGTATTAAAAAATTAATTTTGCATTACATGTAAATGATATTTCTTATGTTTTGTGATCCACCAAATATGATTCTTAGTGTTCCATTAAATATGATTGAAAACGAATAAAGCACCTTTATCTTTATAAATTTTATAAATTTTTAAATAACGTTTATTTACGCAAACTTTCACCAAAAAATAATTTATTGTAACTGTCAAGTTCACATGTTAAATGTGAAAAGGTTTTCAAAAATTTCAATTTAAAGCCAGTAAAAAGTTACAGCTTAGAAGAGTTAGACAGAATAAAAGCGTCTTCCAGTATAAGACGAGATAATTCTGTTGTCTAGAAAGCAAAACATTTTAAAGCTGCTATACCATTTCAATTGGATGCCAATACAATGCTTGTTTTAATAGAGTTCATGTGTCTGCCAGTACAGATCGAAAGCATTCTGTTCTGTAGAAAACAAAACTTTTAAGCCTGCCCTAATATTTCAGTTCAATGCCAAAATAATGGTTTTATTCAACATTCATATGCCTGCCATTATAGTGCGTGCGTAGGAAGGCTGCTGCTGAAAAAACAAAAATGTTTGAGCTGCTTGAACATTTCAGTTGCCGTCCAATAGAATGCTGAATTTCGACACACTGCCTTCTACCGACTTTTTCATGCCTTCATGCTGCTACTTTCTGGCAGCCTTTTTTGACAAAAAGTAAACTGGCCGCCACCACATTTCAGAATACTGCTGGCAGAGTTCTGGAACTCTGCTCATTTGCCACAATTATGCTGGTATAATGCCATTTCCCTGTCGAATATTTTGTCTGGGGTTGTCGCAAAAAAAAATTTCGCAGCATTGATCTGAGTTTTTATTTTTAATTTTTACTTGTTTTGCTTTAAACTACGAGTATTTAATTTGCATTTGACCAATATCTTTAAAATTTAATGAAAACTGTAATAGAAACTGTCAATAACAGTCTGTGTGCTCTTTCATATACCAAAGTAGCAATACAGATATTTTTCACTGATTGTAAAGTAGCAATCACAGTGAGTAGCAGCGACTGCAAAGTAGCAGTTTTGCCCATGACCACTAGGAAGTGATTTTTTTTTTAAAAAATCGAAATAGAAAAAAATCGTGGTCTTAACCTGGTGTTGTAAATTGATACTCTTGGACAGGGTGTTGTTCAGAAATATGTGAAGAATCTAAATTAAGGAAATTAACTTCGGTACCACTTCTGGTGGCCGAGATATAAAACCTTATATTCATTTTGTTGGAAAATTTAGAAAATTGCATTTAAGTATACATTTCTCCAAAGCAGGAAAATGCTTATGCAAAAAATATGCAAATTATAAATTCGCCAAATTTACGGAAAACGTCAACACTATACGCACAATCGCCAAAATTTAGACAATCAGATAGCAATAAAAAGTTATGTGCTACCTCAAATGCACTTTAGATTCGAATATCCTTCACACAGAACCTTGTGGGTGAAAATCGAGAGTGAAATCGTGTTTTGCAGGATATTGTTAGTTAAAGTCCTTATTTATTTTTACTATAAGACATATGTTGTTTTTCTTACAAAAATCAAAGCATTTTGAGATCGTGATTTTTACTGTTTTTCTTAAAAAACAGCATTGTCCTTGCGGGAGAGGAAGGCATCCTTATTCCTAACATTTTTTCTGGGAGATCTTGACCACCTTTTGCAACTTTTGAGACCTCTTAGAACACGATCTAAATTTTTCGATAGGAAAACTACAGTTGTACTGCCCACCTTAAAAAAGCAATTTTGCAATTGCTTGAAGTTTCTTATTTGAAAGGATCAACGAATTTTTCACTGCTGAAACAATTACTTTATTGTTACTCATACTAAGCCAACATAAAAGTTAATTGTTGTAACAACAAAAGCTCTAATGAATTCTTATAAGAACTCATGTTTTTTATTTTTTTTTCTCAGTGTATTTGTGACGTATTTGTTGAACCTGATCAAAAAATTAAATGAATTGTTTTTTTTTTGGCCTTAAGGTGCAAAACTATATATTATTTGATAATTTGTGAATCATTTTTATAGCTGCATATGAAAATATAAGCATTCGAGAGAAGAGATCATTGTCATTTTAATTAAAAAAAACCATGATGAATGAAACACATCGAACAAACGATTTAATGTCAAAAGGAATGCTAACAATATCGAATGATTGACAGCCATTCCTGTAGAACTAAAAGAAAACAAGCTATTTTTATAGCATTTGACACTGAAACGTTGTCGTTTTATCATACATTTATTTATTTCACTTTTATTTTCATTTATTGAATCAACGATTCATGACATATGTTGGCATTTATGATATGTGAAATAATATTTAAAGAGAACATATCTTTTATTTTTTTTTTTAAACAAGTGCTTTCAAACTAAAAAGATATCGGTTGCTATTTATTATAACTAAAAAGTGTTGCTTTTATCATGTTGAGAGTGAGTTAACAGATTAACGAGTTAAATTTTGAAAAATTTGCTTAATAAAAAATTGTTTAATATTTTAGTTCGCTAAACGAATATTTATTTGAGTTACTGAACATTTGCAATGTTTTGCTTAGCAAACGCCAACGCATGCGAAATGCACAGCATCACGACGCACACTCTTTTAAATATAATAAATATTTTATATTTTTTCACATTTGTTTATATTTGCTTTATTTCGCTGGCATTGAAAAAATATTGCCAGAATACTTGAGATTTGTAGATACAATATGAAAGAGATATTCACCACACCTTGGAATGCGTGTGGCTTGTGTGCAAGAGAAAAGAATAAGAAAAGTGTACTGTTAACAAAAAGTAAGAAAAAAAGAAAGAACTTTTTCATTCTCACATATTATCAAAACTAAAAATTTTTAATTTCTACAAAAACTTCAAAACACTGTACAACAGCCGAAAAATGCTAGGGATTAAATGCTTTATATTAAAGGGATTTTGCCAATTGATTACGAATCAGTTTTTAGTTTTTTTGGGTCAGGACAAATTTCTGAGATATTCCTTGTTTCATTTTAAAGTCTTCCAAATTTGTTCCCCAATTCCTTCGATTTCTGTGAAAATTCGTAGAATTTTTTTCCTCCTTTTTACCGACGATTTTTAAAAACAATTAGGTTTTGCTAAAAGATATGCTCGACCGATTCCTAATTTTTGCACTGATGTTGATGTTTTCTGCTTTTAAAAAATCGGTTTAAAAGAAAAAAAAAATTTACATTAAAAAATTAAAAAAAAAAATCCTAAAACTTGCTGTTAAACTCAAATCCAACGTTGAACCCGAAAATTAATCATGTACACTCAAAAAACTGATCGAAAAATCACTACAAAAAATGTACAATTTTACGACAGTGAGTTTTTTCAATTCTGTCTTAAATTCAGGGATTTTTTTTTATGTATGTATATAAACCTTTTTTGTCAAAATTTTGGGACGATGAAGCGGAATTGGAAAGCTTATCACAAAAAAAGAGTTTTAAGAATTTTTTCAGATTTTTTGAAAAAGGTTTAGAGGGCGCCCAAGGTCGTTTGTTCCAAAAAAGTAGTTTTTCAAAATATTACTTGTGCTGTCTACCCAAAATGGGTGCCTATCTGAATAATATAATGTTTCAACGATCTTATTTAGAAAGTAAGATGTTCAAATTTTATTTCAGGGGTCTTCAAAGAGGGGTTCCGACTATTTTTCTGCGCAGAAGGGTAAAAAAAAGGAATTTTTTCAAATTTATCTTTTTTTATTGAAGATATAAGAATTTGAAGTGTTTAAAACATGTCTTTTTTCAGTCGATCTTTTACTGTGAGCAACGATTTTATAAATAACAGTTATAATATCTTTGGTATGAAGGTACATATGTATCAAGAGGAGAAAAAGTTTAATTTAAATCAAAAACTATTTAAAATGTTAATATTTGTATTAATTTTCATTCTTTTTTAACTCTTTTTTGCAGTCGTACTCAATTATCTGTGTATATTTGGTTTTACCTTTAACTGAAAAATCTGAAAAGATTCTCAAAATTCATTTTTGTGATGAACTTTCGAATTCCACTTCAGCCAACCCAAAATGTTGACCAAAAAAAAGTTTACGCCCTAATGTATATTTTCTTTACTTTTCAAGCTCGGAAGAGATTATTTTAAAACAGAGTTTTTTAAGAGAGTTTTACGGTTTTCCTTAAATTTGGCGAATTAATAATTTGCATATTTTTCGCATACACACTTTCTTGTTTTGGAGAAATGTATACTTGAATGCAATTTTTTAACTTTTTCAAAAAATTAATGTAAGGTGTTGTATCTCGGGCACCAGAAGTGGAACCGAAAGCAATTTTCTGAATTCGGATTCTGCAAATAATTTTAAACGAAACCCTATCTAAAAATATCTATTTTAAAACAGCCGGAAAAGGTCACGATTTTTTTCCTATTTTTATATTAAAACAAAATTACTGCAAGCATGAAATGTAACAATTTTGTTCATATCTCCTTTATGGTTATTATTTCATTAAAACACTTCTTAACAACAATTGTTAAGTCAATTGAGACCCATTGAATTTCAAGTTCAGAAAGTCTAAATCTTAGTATAACATTTTTGTGAATGCTAAAAAAATCGTGGGCTTAACCTGGTGTTGTAAATTGATACTCTTGGACAGGGAATTGTTCAGAAATATTTGAAGAATTGAAATTAAGGAAATTATCTTCGATACCACTTCTGGTGGCCGAGATATAAAACCTTATATTAATTTTGTTGAAAAAGTTAAAAAATTGCATTCAAGTATAAATTTCTCAAAAACAAGAAAATGCATATGCAAAAAATACGTAAATTATTAATTCAAAAAATTTAAGAAAAACGTCAATACTATAATCAAATTGTTAAAATTTAGACTGTCAGATAACAATCAAAAGTTCTGTGCTACCTCGAGTGTACCTTTAGATACGACTATCCTTCACACGAGACCTTGTGGGTAAAAATAGAGAGTGGCATTGTGTGTGGCAGGATATTGTTAGTTAAAGTCTTAATTTTCTTTTATTTATTATTTTTTTTTAATTTTATTTAAATTTTTATTACAGGGAATAAATCCTTACGCTAAAGATTACTAGAATCTTATATAAAGAGTATAAGAATTTAAGAAGACTTTAATACAAATATTACAAATATGTAGATACTAACAGGTTTAATGCAACATATAAACTAACAGAAATACTAACGATGCAAAAATTAACAATAAGAGTTCCTGAAATATTTTAAAAGGCTTATTTTAAAAAGCTTTCTTAAAACTCGCGGCGTTGCAGATGTTTCGAAGTTGATGTGGAAGAGATTTCCAAAGACGTACTCCATAAAGAAAAAATTGTCGCTCTGATACTAAAAGATTGAGTCGCCTGTGTATTAGCTGTTTTGACCATTGAGAGTGTGCGAATCTAAGTTTTTCGAAAAGATACGATGGCTCTTTTGTATATGATTTTATGTAAAAGTAGTAAAGTGCGAAATTCCAAAAGTTTATCAAAAGTCATCGAGCATATATGTTTCACGCGATGGGCTATCGACTGGTCTCTGACTTAACCACGTAAGTCGAAAAATCTACTGTTTTCAGAAGAAGCAAAATACTAATGTTCTCCTTAAGGGAGTAAAAATTTTTTAGTCTGTTTTATTTTTATGGCCAAAATAAGCTTAACGAATTTATTGACATAAAAAATGGAGCAAGATTAATTGTACGTAGATTGTAAAAATGTTGCAAATGACTTACGAGGTTACTGCTTTTGAAAACAGACTTCTTTATATTGGTTCAGGGAAATAACGCCCAACGAAATAACGCCCAAAATGAAAAATGAAATAAAGCCCAAAAATTTTCCATACAAATTTGGGCGTTATTTCATAATGAAATAAGGCCCAAATTTTTGGGCTTTTGAAATTAAAATTGGGCTTTATTTCATTTTTCTATTTGGCATAAAAATGTTAGATGAATTTCAAATTCAATTCAGAAGTACTGTAGACAGCGAAGCCGGTGTTGGACTTGGCACCACGAAAAAGACCCCAATTGAAATAAGCCCCCAAAAAATATTAATTTTTGGGTATTACTTCCCCATTTTTTTGGGGGCTATTTCATACATTTTGGGAAATAATTCACTTTTTGTTTGGGTCTTATTTCATTATGAAACCAACTACACGGTAAAAGTGGGAAGAATTAAAACTTTAATCAAAGCTTTTTTCCCATTTTGTATATTTGATCATTTTTGGCATAATTTTTTTCTGTGAAAAGTGCATATTAAAAAAAAATTTGCCCTTGTACGAAATGGTGTTATCACCATTCTGTATAAAAGCAAATCAAGTTTGTCAAGTTTATGGTGTTTTTTACGATAAAATGATTTTCCCTTGCACAGAAAGTTATTATTTCAGGCATATTTGCCTTAGTTGATCTGCTTTCTTTACAAAGCCGATTACGGCTTGCGACCAGCAAGTTTTTTGGTCTTATGATCTTTTTGAAGCTGGCCATAACCCATAAAAGAATTGGGTCTTATTTTATTTTCGGTTTGGGCGTATTTCATTTTTTAGGCTTCATTTAATTTTTTATTTTGGGCGCTATTTCATTTTTATAAGCCGAAAATATTTTGGGTCTCATTTTATTTTCTGTTTGGGCGTTATTTAATTTTTTTTGGCTTTATTCAAGCGCGTCGGAAGATAATTTCATCTGGGGGGGCAGTACAAATGGGGGGGCAGTACAAATGGTGGTGCAAAAAAAAGTTCACCAAAATTTCTTCAAAGAAACATGAATGTGAATAAACAAATTTTTTATTAAAATAAAAAAATATAAAAATATATAAAAAATGTTAAAATTTCATTAATTTTAAAAGTTCTTCCAATTTCAATATTAGAGATCATTCTTTAAAGGATCTTTCATTTGGTAATATGAAAATATAAGAAATAATGGTTGCTTTTATAAAGCAAGACTAGGTATATCTTTACATGGTTTAAATGCAATAAGGTACAAAAAGTTATATTAATTTAAATTATTCCAAAATATTTCTTTCTGTCCTTGCGAGAAACAAACTCTTTCACCACCTCCATCGAATTCAATTATTCGGTTTTATCTTTGTGAATGTGTATAAGTGCCGCATGAGTGAGTCGTTTCTGTGTCATAGTTGCTCGAAGATACGTTTTAAGTCGTCTTAGTGCACTAAAAGAACGCTCAGATGAAGCTGCTGATGCAGGCACAGTCAAAAGCAAAGCGATAAGTTTTTCAACTTCATTTAATAGTTTTTTTACAGTATCCGAATTTTTCGCAAATTGGGATACAATGCCACTACAATTTGAAGGTGTTTGGTCAGACAATTGCTTCAGCAATTTCATCTGCAAAAAAGTCATCTGCATAAAGATCTAGTTTTGTTTTTAGATTTTGTTCAGAAGGCACTTTTCCGTTGAAGGCTTCGATTACAATATTTTCTAACGATTTCAGAGTGTCAAGATCTGTTTAAATGTACAATAAGATTTACAAAGTGCCAATTTACACTAGCTTCATTCAACCGACTCACCGAATGGTAAATCAAAGTGAGTCGTTTGAGTGAAGCTGGTGTAAACTTGCAAAAATAAAAAAAAAAAAGTAAAATATCAACCTGTTTGATCGAATCTAGCCGTTATCTCATTTGAGAGAAGATCTAAAATTTCGAAATAATCTTTTCGTAGCCGATCATATAATGGCAACTGTACTGAAGGAACCGGATTTGATGTTTCTTCAAAGCGTCGAGGTGGATTTTCATCAGCTAATTCACAGTAGGGGCTTTCGCATGGACCAACATGGCAGATTGCACAACATGTAGTACCATGCGTAAGCTAAAGCGATAGTCGAAATTTTTGGTTTTTTTCTGCCGATTGTACAATATTGTACAACTATGTAAAATTACTGCTCAGTTGTTAGGGCATCTAAAAGTTGCTTAGCTATTAGCCGGATGTATTCTGCTTGAGAGCTTGCAATTAATGATGTTGCTTTACAAGTTGGATCGTTCGAACGCTCAATCAAATAGTCCCATTAGTTTTCCATCTAACTTATCGTACAACATGTCGTCCAATATCGAAAGCCCCTAAGAACATGTCAAATTTTTTCTTACCAGAGTTGCAAAATTAACAAGCATTAAGCTACATACTTAAGGGTGCTTTTAAACTGAAGTGGTGGGTTTGCAGGAGAAACTCTACATTTTGTTCTATCTTTTTGCAAGCACAGAGAAAGAAAATGGCTATCCGCAAGCATGCTTATGAAGAAGAGAGAAAGAAGAGGAAAATATATAATACAAAAATATTATCGTTGTAAAAAAAACTGATATTTTGAATAACTTTTGAAGTTTTCCTTTTAAATTGTTTATCTAGCTAAAAAAGTGGGGTGCAACTGCCCCCCTTTCCCCCCGCTTCCAACGTCAATGGCTTTATTTCATTTATTATTGCCGTTATTTCATTGGGCGTTATTTCACTGAACCTTTATATTGACTTACGAGGTTAAGACTTTTGTTTACTTCCAAAATTTTATCTTAATTTTTTTTTTATTCTTAAGTTTGCAGATTGTTTAAAGAAAAACTGTGCGTTTAATTTTAAATATTTATTAAATAGTTATGGGTAAAAAACTTCAGTACATTTAAATATATAAAAGTAATATTAAGAGCCAATTTCAGCATGTGCCTATAAAGTGTTAAACCGATTATTCAGAACTGTTTAGAACACAAATTTCATTTTGCAGAAATTAGTTATAAAATTTTTTTAAATATAAAAAACAAAAGTAATACAAAAAAGATTTTCCTATTTTTAAGTTATAATAGGAAATTATGAATTTTAATGTTTTAAACTATCGTAGAAATAATGATAGTCAGCTGGAATATATGATATTAAGGTTTGAAAGTCTTAATATTTCTGAAATGTTAATTTAAGAGGCTCCTTGTATAAATTTTCGAGAACTAATTCAGTTTCATTATGAAATTTATCAACCTTTCTTCGGTAAGGCAATAATATCCAATCATCACCATAACTTCATTTGTAATAAGTTCCATCTGCTGAATATTTTACTAATCACGAAAATTTTTATATTCATAAAATTTTTGTTTTAGTTAAATTTTTTTTTTAAACAATGACTAATAATTGTGAAACTTAGAACTAGTGTTTAACGTTTAACTTTATAGAATATAACGGCGGCCAAGATAAGTGTTGCCACAATTTTTTCTTTCAACTGCTTGAATTTTAAACAATATACGACGTTATTGCATTTACTTAAATTCCTGTTTTTGTGTACGAGGTTCCTGCACACACATTTTTCACCCAAAAAAAATACACAAAGTATCTTGAAGTTTTTGTGCTTTATGCACAGTATCTTAAAGTTTTTAGATGCAGAACCTAATAATAAAGCTATTTCCATAAATTCCATAAATTCGAGTTTTTTGAGTTAAGAGGTTAAGTCAGATACCAGTCGATATGTGATCGTATTTTTTCAAACAGAATATATATCGTGCAATGTTATTTGATTGTTCCACGTGAGAGTCTTATTAATCGTGATCCCTAAATTCTTTGCGGTAATAATATAAAGTATTTCAGATTTGACAATTTGCCTTTGGCAATTCGGAGAGATTATTGGCTTTTTGTATATTACCATACTTTTGGACTTTGACGCATTCAGGCACAAACCATTTTTCAATGCCCAATTAGAAATATTTTCTAAATCAATCATGCTGATTGTGGAATCCGGCGGATCAGTTGCTCCGAAACTCCGTTGTTCCCGTGTTTACGTTGTTCCCGAGTCATCCTGATCCACACTAAGACATTTCAGCCTTATCTCTGCTGCTCCTGGTGCAGATTCCAATGCTATTTGTTGCTTCTTTGGCCCGGCGATTATGTTTCTACCTTGGCTAGATAAGCTGCTAATAATTTTGTATACTTTGTTAAGGAAATGGACTCGATTGCGTTTTTTTTCGATTTGCAAGGTTGCTGTGTTAAAAATATTTGCGATCATATTTTGCAAATCCCACAATGCAAGGCTGTTTGCTTGTTATTGGGAATACTCCTAATAGATAAATTCAAACCGTTTTGATGTTTTATTTAGGTGTTAAAAATGGTTGATTACCTGATTTTAAACATGGTTGGTGTGTGTAAAAGCGGAATAAAGCACATACAGATTTGAAAACTCGAAGATTCGAGTTGACAACTCGAATAAGGTCTGAAAAATTTGTTTTGCTATTGAACACCGAAAACTTCTACGAAAAAAATTACATTTTTAAAATTTATAAAAAATTATTTTTGAGTAAAACAAAAATTGCGACGTATACGAATATTTTTAACACTGGATTCGAGTTCAGCGACCTCAAATTACCCTGAAATCATATATCGCATTTATTTTTTTGAGAAAATTTTTGCAAATCCGCACCAATTTTGTTGCGGATGAAATGTGAGAAAATTTGTGTGAAGTGCGGATGAACTGCGTTTTCAACAATAGCCCTTTTTCACTCCGAATCCGCAAACTTTGCTGCCAATTCACTCCGAAGCAACTCGCCGGATTCGAAAAGCCAACGAAAACGAGTTATTCTTTCGCCAAAACAGTTCCGCCGGATTCCACAATCAGCATGAATATTTGTTTTTTGCATACACTGCGAAATTTCGTTAAGCGGGGAACTAGCATAAAGCTGAACGTCATCTGCATACAAGTGAATTAAAGAGTGTTTTAAAACTGTACAGAGGTCATTAATGTAAATTGAAAATAGAAGTGGCCTAAGAATAGACCCTTGTGGGACTCCCCGTGTGAGTGGAAGGTTTCTAGATTGTAAGTTTTTGGTGCTAACTGCCTGTGTTCTTCCATCTTAATAAGTAAAAATAAGCTTTGTAGAAGTATAAGAAAAATTTTACATTTATTGTAATTTGGTGCAAAGAATGCGATGGTTCACGCAGTCGAACGCCTTAGAGTGGTCAAGGAGAGTTAATAATGTAAACGTCGTTGTTGTCTAATTGTGAGCGAATCTCCTCTGATACATTTATTAAAGCGGTAACGCAACTTCTATTTGGCCTGTATCCATACTGAAATTCAGTTATTTCGTTAATTAGGAATACGTTTATTTGGTTTTTCAGAACTATATCAAAAACTTTTAACCCTGGATAACCAATGTTAGTCGTTTCGACTAACACTGCTCACTTTTTTGCTTACAACTTTTCTTTCTCTCATCTGATCGTGTTCTCTATCCATATTGTAGTAACCAGAATAGTTGTTAAGCTGCCCTTATTGTGTTCGGATGTGTCTGGCTTTTTAATTGGATGGTGTGAATCTTTTTATAAATGTAGTGTACGTCGAAGCGACCAACATTTTCCTTAACGTAACTTTTTATACCTCCACGCGTACTGCGTAAGTGGTATATTAACTTTGTCACTCCGTTCGTAACGCTAATAAGGAGACGTGGTAGGTATAGAAAAGTATATATATTTTTGATCAACATTATCTCCTGAATCGATTTAGCTATGTCTGTCTCTCCGTATGTCTGTCTGTCGGCACCATTAGAGCCACAATTTGTAAGCTATCGTAATGAAATCAAAAATATATGCTTATATTCAAAAACGAACATAAAATTCAGGAATGAGCAAAATCGGATGAAAACCACGCCTACCTCCCATAATAAGTGACTTTATCAAAACGGTATCTCTTAAAATATATTAATATATTAAATATATTATTATTAATATATGAACTTGGAATTTTGCACATTAGCTTTGGAGTAAAATATTCACCATATTTGAAATTTGTCAAAATTGGATGAAAACCACGCCCACCTTACAGACAAAGTTGCGTCATTATAATACAAAACCTTCGTAAATTCAACAAAATTATGTTTTAAACTTGATAGTTTCCACATAAGCTTTGATAATAAGAATAAACTCTGAGTTCCAAATTTTATATATTTGGATAAAAACCACGCCCTATAAAAGTGGGGTCATCAAAATTATACAACATTGACATCGTATATACTAAAATACGAATGTGGGGGTATTTTTAATTCGATACAGTCGAAGTTAATTCCTTTGTTGTAGGAATAAAGTGTTTTGGTTATAAGTTTGTTATAGTGGTGCAACGAATTGTGTCTCTTGTGCCAAACAATTGATTTATACTTTTCTATTTTAATAATAATTAATAATGCTTTATTCGTTTAATGATAGAAAAGCCTTTTAAGTTTTTTATATTTATTTACTATTTTTTTTTTCAATAATCTTATGTGATATATCTCGAACTGATGAAATAAGTAGCTTATGAAAATATGTAAAAAAAAAACACAAAGACCAATATTAATGTTTTTTGATTTCTAGTAAAATATACATAGTTTTTCCATTTTCAACAGCTTTTAATGTATTTAATATACAAACAGCTCCTCTATAACGAGTTTTGGAGCGTGTTAGTCGAATCGACTAACTAACATTGGTTATAACGTATTAGAAATATGATTGGTTATCCAGGGTTAATAAGTATGGAAGTATCGCTATTGGTCTGAACTAGATTTTGGAATAAGAATTATTTTTGCAGACTTCCAGCTGATCGGCAAAGTCGAAGTAGTTAGGATCGTGTTGAAGATATGTGTTACGTACTGCAAAACTTTTGGTAGCATTATTCTGAAAAATTTTGGTTGTATGCATCAAAGTCTGTCGCGCTAGAATTTACCTCATAAAAACTTTGTAAAACATCAGACTGATTAACGCAAACAATCTCGAAGTATCTTCCCGAACAAAAAACGGAGGAAAAAAATTGTCATAGTGATTTGACGTCACTTTCGGAATTGATAAATTGCAGAATTTTTCATTTAATGAATGAATTTCCCAATGAATTTCCCAAGAAAAAAAATAGCTATAAAAATGTTTAATAACAATTTTTGCACAAATATTCTCAGCCATTATATTGCAAACAATTTTTAATTTTTTTAATTATATATCAAAACTATTATATATCAAAAATTTAAAACTGGCGCGATTTTTTATAACAATTTTTAATTATACATATTTCAAAACCATTTTTGGTAGTTTTATACAAAAAAAGCGCCGCAAGCGATAAATTGTTATAGAAAATCGCGCGATTTTAATAACAATTTTTATTTTTTTTAATTATAGAAATTCCAAAACTATTTTCAGTAGCTTTATAGGGAAAAAGTGAAAGAAATAAAAAACCGCGCCGATTTTTAACAATATTTGCAAAAATATTTTCAACAATAATATTTTTATCAAATCTTCTAAAAGATTTATAGTTTACAATGTACTACTAAAAAACCTGCAACAGTTTAATTATAGATTAAAAATTTTTCATCTGCGGCGCTTTTTTCTGTCTAAAGCTACCGAAAAAAATTTTGGAATTTCTATTATTGTTTTGGAGAGATTTGTTTTTGGAGAGATTTTACAAATACGTTGATTGAAACTCTCGTTGTTATTCTGTGTGAAACCTCCAAGACACCAATGCAAAAGTGCGTTCTTGCTCAAATCTTCGTGGATTGGCTTTATGGCTTCTGTAACACCTGATGGCACTGTAGCTGTGTTTGAATGAATCCAGTGTGTTTGCAGCTGCAGTTTTTTGCCATTCACGCCAAGAGTTCTCATCTCTCTGGCATTTGTCGTGCTGTGGTTTCTCGTTTGTCGAACAATAATGAAAGTATGTTGCCCAAATTGTATTTTTAATTTTTTATCAAATTTTATCAATAAACGGTCAATATGTCGATCATTTTAAAAGTGAGTTTTCCTTTTCCAGAGAGACTTTTCTTTTTAATTGTTTTTGCCTGTTTTATTTTCGCTATCGACCACAGTTTTTTTTACTAATTTACGTTAACGAGTGCCCATTCTTTTCTGAACATAGTCCAAGTCCATAGTCCATAGTCCATACTGAAAGAATAGTCCAATGCATACTTTCTTATATATCGTGAAATCTTCACCATACAGTTTAGCATTTACCAAACCACTGTAGGTTTTCGAGTCGCCATCTCCTATATAATTTTTATATTGGATTGGGGAAAAAGCATTCGGCGTTTTTGAGTTCGCTTGATTTCAAAGTGTCATAACATTGAAACGGTATGCTACCTCTGGGAACTCCTTTTTTTTCTCTTAACAGATAAGATACAAATCAGCTGATTATTTGTGATCATTTTGCTAGTATTGGTGCATCGTGTTAAGAAATATTGCAAAGCAAAGATGAGTGAAATTTCAGAAAAAATATGTCATATTTTATAATTTTACTACGATAAAGGGAAAAATGTGTCACAGGCATGTGAAAAGATTTGTGAGGTTTATGGTGAAGGTACTCTATCCCAATCAACTGCCAGGAAATGGTTCGCTGGATTTCGTTCTGGAAATTTCGAAGTCAAATATGCTCCTCGCTTTGGTCGGCCCATTACCGAAAAAGTCGATGAAATAATGGATTCAGTTCAAGAAAACTATCATGTGAGCAGCCACGACATCGCTAAGGAACTGAAGATCGACTGCAAAGCAGTTTTAAGCCATTTGAAGAAAGTTGCTTTTAAAAAAAAGCTTGATGTTTGGGTGCCTCATGAACTTAGTGCAAAAAATGTAATGGACCGAATTTCTATCTGCGATTATTGAGCCGACAAAAACTTAAAGAATTTAACTGGAAAGTTTTGATGCATCCACCGTACAGTCCTGACATTACACCGTCAGATTATCATTTGTTCCGATCTCTTTAACACTCCCGTGCTGAGAAGAAAGTAACCTCAAAAGATGACTGCGAAAACCACCTACCACCTATCGTTGAAAAGCCCGGAATTTTACAATAAAGGAATCATGGTCTTATCCCAAAAATGGCAGAAGGTAGTTGAAAAGAATGGACAGTATTTGGATTAATAAAATCATTTTTTTAAAATAAAATTTTGTTTATTTTTACAAAAAAAAAACGCCTGTTGGACCAACATGATTTGTTTTGCAGTTTCCGCTGTTGACGTATTCTTCGTGCTATTCTTCGAATTCGCCTATTTACCCAAGTTTTGCGTTGGTGGCAGTAAGAACTTTTGACAAACACATCAAAAACCTTTCCCGTATAGTAGCCGATCAATGAAGAGACACTGAATAGCGCAGTGGATCCACGTTTCTTCCACGTTCCGTCTCCTGATGCTGTTAATTCGTTGTTATATTCTACATTATTCGCTCTGCGAATAGTTACTTTTTGATAAAAAAAGACTCCGCTAAATCCATCAAACTAAGGCAAGCCAACACATCCATATAAGCCAAGGAGTATTACATGCATGAAGAAAACAAAACGATGATTTGTTTCATAATGTGATTGCTTTGAGTCTGTTTTCAGTCTTTTACTAGACGGAACATATCGAGGATCATTGCATTTTTCACATGCCACTTTAATTTTGAAGGCTTACCCTTCCGATTGCATGTGCGAAAAGACATTTCCCCATCACAATTTCTGCACTTCACTAAATAATAGAAATAGAAATAGTTGAAAACACTAAAAGGAGGATCCCTCTGTAATGTGTCTCCAAACCTTGCTCTACACTTTCTGTAGTACTCAGTTTA
Source organism: Dichetophora obliterata (assembly GCA_963920525.1). NCBI lineage: Eukaryota > Metazoa > Arthropoda > Insecta > Diptera > Sciomyzidae > Dichetophora > Dichetophora obliterata. Next base: position 94,566,134 of record OY986438.1, read on the forward strand.
ATTTTTTATGCGATGCGCTGGACGCTTCCACATCGTTATTTTCTCGTTGTCGAATTTTAATTTTGTTCGGTCGACTCAAAATTTGACCAATTTTCTGCCGATTTTTTCTTGCATTTTTGCAAATAAATAAATAACCACGTCACAAGACCGAAAAGAAATAAAAACGAAAAACTACGATACAATTTTAGCGCCTCTGTACGAAACCGCTCGGAAGAAAGTGTACCTGGCAACTGATTCATACAAGATCTACCCTAAATATATAATATATACAACTTCAGTTTGCATACCTACAAATACACATAAAAGTATAACATAATTTGGAGATTGCAAAAGGACTTGAAGCAGATTTTAGATAAGCGAGTCGTGCAGCTGCAAATCCTTATGATAATTCAACGTTGTCAGGCATGTATGTATAAAAATGGAGCATGAGGTCCACTCACTTGAAACGCTGTAATTTTGTTAGTTTAAGCACGATTTACTTGAAATTTTTTTAAAACAGTAAAGAAAACCGAAACTAAAAACCGCAAAATGAACGAAAAAAACTTAATTTTTAACTTTTATTTCAACCGATGCTTATACAAAACCGATGCCGATTAATCGGTCAAGCACTGATATAAAATTTGATTTCGCTTATGTGGTTTCGCATATGTAGCTTCTTATGCCAAATTCCTTTTGAAAATTTTTTCTTTACGTTGCTTTTCGTGCATGCATTACCAGTTTTATTGCCGATCGTGAGTTCCATTTTTTACAGTTTGCATATTGAGAAATTTTGTTTTATCATTTTTCAATAAAAGATAATGAAATACTCGTAACAATTGAAGTATTGCTATTCGCAAATACAAATAAATTGCAAATAGTGAATTCACAGTTTATACACTCAAAAATGTTTGTAGTTTTCAGCTTCGAATAGTATTCGTAGAATCGACATATATTAGCACATATTACGAATATTTCATTTGTATTCGTACAAAAACAAATGTATATTGTACGAATACATTTGTTACATTTACGAATGATCATAATATCTGATAACGAAAAAAATGTTCTGTCTGAGCTGGGATTTTAACCTCGGTTCTTTAGCTTACGGGCAACGCACTCCAACAGTAGACTACAGCCACTTTACAATCATAGAGTTCCTTATAGTCTGTAGTTGTCGACAAACCAGGCTGAATGATTTTGGTCTTACATTTTTCAAACTCGTCTAATAATTCGTACGTTTTACTAATATTTCGTACGGTCAACCTACGAATGAATTTTTTCTACTAATATTATTTTTCATTCGTAAATAGTACGAAATCATTAGTAAATACTACGAATGTAATGAAAGAAATTACAAAGTTATTCGTACGAAAAATTTTCGAATATTATTATTTATGTATATGTACTAGGGCTTTCAATCCTGAAATCCCGGGATCCAAAACAAATTTCTAGTCCTGGAATCCCTGGATTAAAAACCCTAAATGCCGGGGTTTTATTCTCAAGAAAATGTAAAAATTTTGTACTACAAATGCTACTGCAATGTAAACGATGTTTTTTTATATTATCGAAATCACCCTGTTATTTTTTATCTCTCTATGTCCCCTTTCACATTGTTCAAGAATTGAATTCTATTTTTTTTTGTCAAGAATTGAATTGAATTGTATGTCATCTATGCTTGCTTTCTTAAAAACAAAAGCGATTGCATTAACAGCTTAAAATTATTCGTAAAATATTAATTATAATTCATAAGCGATGGAAATTTGCTTATTAATAATAAATATCGAAAATAATTCAACAAAATAACTTGTTTTCAAGTTTCAGTACATCAAACGCACGCCGATACACAAAAAAGAAAATGAAGCAATCTGCAAAAAATGAGAAAAGCACAAAAGGAACACGAAAAGTTGACGGTACAGAGCATGGCAGAACTAGAGAAGGTATATGCATTTCGGAGAAGGTATATGCATTTCGGAGACTGCCGCAACTGTCAAAACGAAGTTGACAGCTCATATAAAATCTGAAAACGATGAGAATGCGATAAGAAAGCGAAAATAGGCAAGAATAGCAAAATGCTTGAGTTTGACAATTCTGGTTATGAGAAAAAGAGAGCAGTCTGAAATGCATATACCTTTACTAGTTGTACCATGGTACAGAGACACCGGATTTGCGGCGAATTGCCTACAAACTATAAAAATTGAATTCAATTCTTGAACAATCTGAAAGGGGTCTATACAATTTGAAAGTCTATGTTTTAGTGTGTTTTGGTTGTGATCTTCAAAGACTCTGTTTACTAGGTTGTTCAATTTTCATGGAATTTTGAAGATAGCAATAATTTTATTACCTTACTATAGTCGTATTACTGTACTATAGTTGTTTTACTATAAAAGGAATATTTTATTCACATCATACTTTTTATTAACAGCTTACTAATTTATTTGAATAAGTTTTTCTTTTTAAATTGCTTTAACCCATTACCCACGGTAAATCATGCTTCTGCAGAATTGATAATATCTCAGGATTGGTAACAGCTAAGTGTTGAATTTTTCGATTGTTGTTTTAAGAAAGCATAGAGCTATAAATTTTTTTCGGAGTGTGTCAGGAAAATTGTCAAAGTCAGAAGTTTTTAAGTTTAAAAATATGAAAATTTGTGTTATTATCATTTGTAAAAAATTTTATGTATTAAAAAAATTTAAAAGCTCTCTAAGCCAATTAACCAACTATACCCGCTATTGATAGAAAATTCCTGATATAAAACTGTGCTGTCGTTGCAGCAGAATTTGTGCCCATTTTGAACATATTATTGGGTTTTTTTTATACCCAACTCATATCTCGACTACGATGAAAGATACAAAGTTTAAATTTGATGTGGTAGTTCCTGTGATCAATGCAAGAAAGCACCTACATTTTTAAAAAATCGTACGAAGCGCTTGGAAACCGCGGTTAATGGGTAAAAAATAAACATTTATGTTGTTTGTTTTGTTTAACTTGTTTACGTTTATATTTTTATGTTTATAATAAAGTGTAATATTATTTGATATTTTTAAATATTTTTGGTTTTCATTCTTAAATAAATGTTAAACTTTTTTAAAACATAAAAAATTATAACTTTTTTATTAAATAATCTTACTAAATATTTAATTTATATATTTTAAAATTTAGCAAGTATCGTTAATAAGGGACCGTAAAGGTTATGATTTTTATTTTAAAATCATCATTCCATAATCGTTATTTTCTAATATAATTTTTTTTCGATCTGGTCATAAAATATACAAGTATTTCCCCTAAAAATACAAAATGGAATTTCAGAATTCGACTTTTTCTTCCAGTTATTGTTTAATTTTTTTCCTTTATATTCTTCTATGTACATTACAACTGCTTTGTAACCCTTGTCTGTATTATTAATTATTATTTCGACTTTATGCTTTCTTATAAACTTTCGAGTGTTTTTGAATATTTTAAGTATGAATAAGGATTAAGTTTGGATTTATATTTAAAAAAAAATAATAATATGCAATTCTTTTCGGTAAAACGCAGAAATTAAAAGAAATAATTTTAACGGTCCCTGCTTTTAATACAGCTTAATGTCATTATTTTGAAATTGTAGCATTTGGGGATCCCGAAAAATCCCGCGATCCCGGTATCATGAATTTTAAATCCCGAAATCCCGGGATTTACCAAAACACTTCGGGATTGAAAGCCCTAATATTTACGCAATCATACGAATAAACACACAATAACATTGTAGCACTATATAAAAACATATGCTTTTTGAATTTATCGTTTTCGATGTCAATTTTTTTCGCAACTTAGTTAATTGCAAATACAATTTTAAGTCATCGTTAATATGGGGAATTTTGATATTTGCAATATTTTTATTTGCAAATAAGGCCGACGTATAAACGTAGTGTATGAATATTAATTGTTCTGAATTACTTGCGTTAATTCCTTACTATTCGGCCATTGAGGGAGAAAACATTTGTTTTGTATTCCATTTCATAGAACTAATTATGGCATGAATGAGCCCATATCTGGTTACAACATATATAAACTACTTTTAAAAAAATTCCTTCAAAATTTTATAGAGTAAAAAAAAAATAGAAAATAAAATCAGGCAAGAAAAACCTTCAGAAAAACAGTATACAAACTTTGTTATTTTTTAAAGTTAAATTTTGTTGTACTGTGTAATTTTGTTTTTTTTTTTTAATTTTAAAAGCTGATATAAACAGCTTAAGCTCAGATTTCAACCCTCCTTGAAAGACATCAACATGTTTCGCAACATTTTCCTGACTAACACGACTCGCTAGCTATCAAACTATTCTCTACTTTTGCAGTAGCGTGTCCCAAACAATAGATAACCAGTGGCAAAAAAAACTAAATCCAACTCATCGAATTAATCATTTAAGTCATAGCGTGGGTCAGTCAGCAAGCAAGTCGACCCTCAAATTTGTTGCCAGCAAAACTAATCAAAATAAAAGCGTTGTCGATGACGATGACGCCAATTCATAAATTTGGCCAAAGCATCATTAATACTAGCTAAACATTCGCAGTTTTCTGCTGCTTCTTTTCTTCGTCTTGTGCTTCTAAGCATGTAAAGAACTTTCGTTCAGTTTTGTTGACATTTTCATTGTGCTGTGAACAGCAACGCAGATCGCAGCTCGTGGTTTTATTGTATTTTCTGCAATTTATTTTGTATCAATAGAATTTGATATAAAAAACGAATAGTAAAAGATTTCGTGTTTTTATTGGATCCGCGCAATTTTCACTAATTGTCGGCGTGATTCATTGAACCGTTCGTTGGCCCTTTGTTGCAAGAACGATAGCGTGGCATCGATTAGTCGCAAAACGATCGAACACAACGAAACAAGTGCATCAATTCGCCGCTCGCGTTTAAATTTCAACCTTGAAGTTGCAAGTTTAAGTGTATTAAGTAATATGTGTTTTTTTTCTTAACGAAGCGTGTTACTGTTTCTAAAAACTTATTATTTATTAACGAGCACTAAACGAAGCATTCAACTGTGAGAAAATATTTCAACCATAAATTTGAAGGACTATTTCTTTGCATTATCTATTTTATTTCGTGATTGTGGTGAATTAAGTGTGCTGTGGTGAACTTGAAAAAATTACTCTAACAACGCTTTTTCGCTGGCCAGCGCATTCATCTCATTGCATTGCTGACGGTTGGAAGTGCCGATTAAGACGGTGGCGCTTAATTCGCTCCCCTTCCTATCATTTTAACGGCGTATTACGAAATTCATTGTTAGCTAGAAGCTTGTGAGAGAAAAAAAGTGTCGATTACGCAAGCGAAAATTTTTTGTAATCAAAATTAACATATTATCGAAGTTATAATTTCACGAAAAAAAACATCATTAATGGGTGAATTACTCGCGCAAGTTGGTGACCTGGTGTTCTCGCTGGTCATAAGCTATCTGGGCGCCATGGAATTCTATTACGTAGTGCGTCATCTCTACCACTGGTCGTTCCGGCATCCCAATGAGGTAGAAAACGATGATGACGGACTCAGACACTTGCAGGACGACATGCGTAACAAGCTGGCTACTGCCGAGGCCAAAGAGGCAAAAGCTGGCGCTAATGCCATGCAGGACGGCGTGCTCTATAAGGATGGCTTTAGAATAGATCCACAGGAAAAGACGAGGCATAATGACAAGCAGAAAACGGAGGAAGAAAAACAGCGGCGCCGCAAAGAAATCGAAGCAGAATTGGCGCGACAAAAGCAAATTGAAGAGGAGATACGGCAACAGCTAGAGAAAGCAGAAGCGGAACTCGAGTTTGAACGTAAGAAGCTGGCAGCTCAGGAAGAGCAGCGTAATGCCGAGGCACTGATTATGTCGGAAAGACTGAAAGAGGAACAACAACGTCAACTAGAGAAAGAAGAGCAGGAGAGAGCAGAAAATGAGCACAAAATCGCAGCCGCAGAAGAAAATAGAGTAGCGAAGCAAAGACTAAGAGAAGAAGAAGAAGAAAAAGCCGAAGCGGAGCGTAGCATAGCCGCGGAACAGCAGCGACTAGAGGAAGTGCGCAATGCTCGTATGGCACAATTAGAGATGGAGCGAGAAAAAGAGGAACAGCGTCAGCTGGAACTCGCGAGAGCAGCTGAAGAAGAGGCAAACCAGCGCCAGCTGGAGCTGGCGAGAGCAGTCGAAGAATCAGAAAGACAGCATCAGCTGGCGCTAACGAGAGCAGCCGAAGAAGAGGCACTTAGAATGGTGCAAGCCATCAGAGAGCAGGAAGAACAAGAAAAAATGGACGAAGCGAATGAGCAACGTCTAATCGAAGCAGAGAGATTGCGTGAGCAAGAAGAACAACGGGAAGAAGAAGAACGAGAACGTCTCTTTTTAATAGAGAGCGCAATAATACCACAAGAAAGCGAACAACAAGCAGCACAATTGCTCTTGGATGCAGAACTTGAACAGGAAAATAAACAACGCAACGTAGAAGAAAATGCACGCAAATTTCTAGAAGCTGAACAGGAGATGGTTGAGCTGCAGCGACAAATGGAAGAAGCTGTACAACAACGACACGTGTCGCTTAACCAACAAGTATCCATCGTTGAAGAACCCTGCATCAAAAAAGAGTTCAAGCCGTTAGAAGAACATGAACCCATGACGCAATCGGTTAAAACACAATTCCAGCAAAGCTCCAAGTCGCTGCTGTTTCCGGATGTTTCTGATGAGGGCTTCTCGCCCCATGAACCAAACACCTCCAGTGCGCAATCCTCTTTCGGCAAACAGTTGTCCGAAGAAATAGCAGCGCAAGAACGCGAAGCTCCAGATGGTGAAGACAATGCACCTGATATACAATACACCGACGACTATCTGCGCTCCTTGGATGGCATTAAGCAAAGGCCCTTGGTGCGCGAAGATGGCTCTGGACGCAGACGTGCCTTCAAAAAACGTCGTTCCAGTGGCAGCTCCAACTCATCGCGTGATTCACGCAATTCACGCGAAGACGAGATTAAAATGTTTACTTCACTCGAAGAGGAGGAAATGCATGAAGAGAAGAAGGGCGACGACGACTATACGACAATTAAGTACTCCAGTGAACCAACACTCAAGGTAAAGGGGCATCACAGACGACACAAGCGCAGTCCAGCCAAAGATGCCAAGCCTAGCGACGAGAGTCTGCGAAGTTCTTTAGAAAAACTCAATGAAGAGCAAACGAATCCGTGGGGTGAAGTTGTGCCTGAACATTACAAAGAAACTGCATTCTGGAAACGTGAGAAGGAGTATTCCATTGACGAAGAAGATGTAGAACATCAAATGGATACAAATACATCGACACCGAAAATGTCTTCGTTTGAAGAAGCTACGCAGCAACAACACGATCTGGCGATCAAAGCACTGCAAAAACAAAGTGCCAAAGAGATGGAAGAGGTGAGTTTTTTGCGATACTTTGTGAGAAAAAGTTATTCTATTTATATTCTCCAAACATTCAACAGCAGGAAAATCAACATATTTCCGATGACACAGCAAGTACCAATGAGAGAAACCCAAATGTAAGTTCCTTTGCTATACTAATACTTCACGCTAGCCATGCTTTTTGCTTCGCTTACGCACCTCTCCTAACCCTTACCGCTTCTGCTTTAGCTACAAACATCCCAAAATACTGAACGCGCATCATTCCCAGCTCGTTCATCCTACTCCCCACGCTTACGACGCAGTCCTCGTATCGACGAACTCGATCAATATGAGGAACAAGAAGGACAGACAACTAGCGCAGACAGTAATGCCACAAAGATAACCGCTGTTGCTGAAAGTCCCACCGTTATTGTCGAATCTGCTGCTGATACTGCGAATTGGCGCGATGCACACGGTTTGTTACTGCAGGGCATAAGTGATTTCTACGATTTTTCGGCCTCAACCAATCCATCACGTTCACGTCCTCCGTCGCGAAATGCGTCAAGAGCTGCCACTCCCACCAGTCCAAAACCAGAAATGGTATATCCTAACAGTGTTTCCTATGAGCATCAGCCTGAAATAACAGAAACATTGGATATTTACGACGATACCCATAACTTAGATGAAAATGTTCTAAGCAAGCAAACCTTAATGAGTTTCATAGATGAGTTGGATTCGTTTAAAGAAATTTTGGAGCCTAGTGAAGAACTCGACGCAAATGTTATCCTAACATCGGAATTGCAAAAAGTGGCCGATAAACTAAATAGCCTTTCAAATGTAGTCACTCAAGATATGCGTGTAAATGATTTCTTGACACAGGAGTTAAAGACGGTAGCCGATGACCCAAAAAGGCGTCCAAATATAGCTATGGAAATGACAGCTTTGCCGCATGTTGTTATAAAGAAAGTAGATGATGTAGTTTCTGACGAAAGGACAACATGTAGTCTTCATAGTTCAAATAGGCCAACAGAATCTGATGTTTCAGGCAACAAAATTCAAGACGAGAGTATCAACAACGAAAGTTTGGAGGATGATATGAACAAATTGGTAGAAAACTTGCGTCAAGAGCGTTGCCAAACCCGTTCTCGCTCACATTCTCCCCTACCTACGTCCCAAAATATTGAGCGCAGCATTGAATCGCGACGCAAAAAACGAATACAACACAATGACGAGCTTTTTGCAAAATTGGAACAAACATCGTCTTCAGAAAGCCAAAGAAAATCTAATATTGAAACACCTACCATATCTGTAGAGGATTCAGAAGATAAAGGAACTATCCTTATAAATGCTGAGCATGCTGATTTGTCTTCTTCCGAAATGATCGGCTTAGTTGAATCTTTGCGCGTTTCTCGAATTCGTTCACGTTCACGGTCAAAATCACCCATGCGAATCCCTACTGAAGCAAATGTTTCAAATAGTGTAAAGGTACGTCGGAGTAAATTAATACAGCACAACGATGAGCTAATGGCTCAATTAACCGAAAAACCCAAGACGCCGGAAGGACTTTCACCATCACGCTCAATAACACCAAAAACCGTAACAGAGCCAGAAAATGCTACTTACAAATTTCTTCCAAGTTCGTCTAGAAGCGCCAATTTCGAAGACAACAGTATCTCTGTCAGCCATCTTCAACATCTCAGCGACTATTACGACTTTCACCAGATGCTCAATGTGGAAGCTTCACTACATAAAGCTCTTACGAACAATACCCAAGGTTTTATTGATGAGAAAGACTCAAGAAAAACTCAAGCAGACAATGAGCAGGCTGAGCTACGCTCTTCTTTATCCGCAGATGTTTTGGATGAGGCAAAATCAAGCGAATGCGAAGATAATCTGGGTCAAAATTTTGACAAAAGCACTCTTCGGCGTCTCAAATGTACACCCACTACGCCAGACTACGATCGTTCAATATCCAGTGAATTTAAAGATGTTCAGCGCATCAAGGCAGAGATTTTGGCTAGTGGCTTTAAGCGCTCTACCTATGTAGGAGAGTCAATGGATATGGGTAGTGAATACGAAGATTTACGCCGCGAGGCTGCCCATTTTCGGCGTTCGCAAAGTCGCAGTCCCTCGCCATTCGCCCAAGAGGACAAAATTATTCAACTAGCACGCGATGAGGCTGTCAAGAGACGTCAAATTCAGTTCGATATTCTTGCCGAAATAACCACCGATATTCGAGAAGAACAGCTTATTGAAGTTCAAGACAGATATGGAGCAAAACCGAAAGCAGAGCGTAAAAAATCACCGCTCAACTTAGAGCTTTCTTTCTCGAAAGAGTGCGCTGACACGCAACGCATTAGAGACGAACAGCTAAATAGCGGATTTCATCGTTCCACCTATGTAGGTGAATCGCTAGATATAAATGCGCAGTATGAACAAATGCGCCGCGACGAGGCTGTGTTTCGACGCTCACGCAGTAAAAGTCGCTCGCCCTTAGATGCAAAGGAGGTGCAGATGATTGCGGAAATCGATGCTGAAGCAGCAAAACGAGAATTACAGGATCAAATTTTAGATGAAATAACAAAAACAACGATCAATTTTCAGGATTTTTCACGTCACCTAAATGCAGACTTCTTAGATGATCGCAGAGCTTCAGACTCAGCTCTCATGCAAAAACCAGAAATACTCTTTCAACTACAAGACAACGATCCAGATCTAGATATGGATCCAGAAGAATACCATCACTTCAGACGCTACTCGCTGCGGCAAGAGGAACAGATTGAAGAGTATCCCAACGACTCAGATTTCATGTATATGTCACAGATGGAAATGTCCAGCCCGAGCGGCTCCAGAACCTGGATGCGTGAAGACTACTACACCAATAATTTTGAAAATCTACGCGTTGAGTTTCTAGACATATTAAATTCTCCTGAGATTTCTGCAGAAGAACTAAGGAATGAGGGCTCTGGACTGGGGCACGATGATGAAGAGACCGATGGTAGCGAAGATGAGCGTCGGACTGTCGTAGATGTAGAAGATGAAATTGAGGAGGATATTGGCGATTTCAATGAGTGTGGCACAGGCGACGAGTCACACCACGAACAATCCGAATGCGAAGAAGCCGACAGAGAAGTAGATCATTATGCAGATAGAAGAGCAGAAGACTGGCAGAATATGGAAAATGTCATGGAACTTGAATTCTATAGACCGCGACAAAATGCCTTTGAAGTGGAGGAAGAGGAGGGTGCTGTGGGTGGCTTGGGCGGTAATACTAGATCATCCTACGACTCCGACTCCTTTGCAATCGATGAAATTTACGACGAAGCCATACGTAATCGTAAGCAGTCGGGCATCTTACGAGACTACGATAGTATTCTACAGGAACTGCAACCGCCGAACTACAAAGAAAACTCTGAGTCAGGTCAGAGATACGAAGATAATTGGCACAACAACGTCGATCGTTATGCACTCTGGGCAAAAACCAGAGAGTTGGAAAGAGCCAACTCAAACCTAGGGAATAGTGCAGACTCTGCACTTAATTTCATTGAGAATGAACGACGTTACTTGGGAGACGCTGTTACGGATGCCCGAAACTCAGCTCGCTTACGCTCCCGTTTCGGTTTTATGCCAGTGCTACAAAGAACTAATTTGCCAGAAACAATCACCGATGTCGATTTGAATTATAAGCCGAAACGAGAGTATAATTGGCGTAAAAACTTTAAGCTCGATGAGGATGACGGTCAAAGGGAGGAGGAAGAACGGAAAAACGATGCCACGGAAGATGAAGATCCCAATGATATGTTTGGAGAGACAAATGCTCAAATGATAGATAAACGCAAATTTAGTCTCGGTGGTGAAAGCATAACGCTCTTTTCAAGAAGTCCAGAAAAAGAACTACTAACCGGAGTACTTGAAGAGGGTTCCACTCTCAACTCCACAGATCCCGATCAAGAAATAAAAGATGAGGCGAAAAATATTACAAACATTAATAAATCCGACTCCTCTAACACAGAGAAATCTAAGAAAAGGAAAAGCAAACGTAAGACCCGCAGAGAATCCAAAGAAAGCATTAATAGGTTTGCCAAGGATGAAGAAGAATCGGAAACTCAGATGTACAGCAGACGCAGCAGCAGCATTCAAATGGAAACAGATTCAGCCAAACGTAAGTCTCGTTCACGTAGAAGCTCCAAACACAGTCTCAACAATGAGAACTCTATAGAACTGTACTCACCAAGAGCCAGTATTGATGAAACCAAAGGAGAATATGCTGTTGAAGCAACAACATCACAAAAGAAAAAGACCAAGAATCGCAAGGAGACCAAAGAGTCTAAATTTGTACACGAGCCAAAAATTAAAGAGGAACATTTCGCCAGTGAAATCTCCATGGAACTCAATGGGACTGAAACCATGCTCTCAGTTTCAGCGGCAATAACGCCCAATTCGGTGGAGTCAGTTGGTTTACTTTCAGCACTCAGTGCAACGAATAGGGCTGGCATTACCCCAGCATCCATTGACTCCGTCGAATCCAATGGCAGCTCAAGCCCCAAAACAGCGGAAACAACAACTACAAACGCAACTAGCGATACCTTTGATATTTTGAAGGATGCTAACTTGTACCCCTTATTTTGAGCTACGCCTATATATATCCCACGTAATTATTAACTGTTCCTTGTGTCGTCTTTTATTTAGTTATTTGCTTATTTTTATATAGCATTAAGCACATATCTTTTTATTTTATTTTTTATATTAATTTATCTCTTCTATTTTATTTTGTTTTTATAGAACTATTCATGATAAAACACATCACGTTGATATGTCACAAAAATATCTATTCCTGCACCTAGTCCGTCCTCTCCCGCAATGAATGAACGCAACGCTATGAAACAAAAGACAATCGATATCATGTTTTTCTCGAAAAAAGAACACAAAACAAACTTTATATGCAAATAAATATCGTTAATTGTTATTGTTTTTATGCAGATCATAGATTAGAGAAAATATTATATAAATATTTATCTATTTTTAACATTATACTTGAATAAATTTAAAAAGAAACTATGCTTTATTTTTTCATCAGCTTTTTGTTAACTCAGCGCTCTCCTTTTTGTTTTTAAGGCATATATATTTTTCATTCGAAAAATATGAGTATATCTATTAAACACTGACAATTGTCGATAGAAAGTCTTACAATAGAATTCAATTAAAATTTTATGAGAATTAAAAATTATGTTTTAAAGTCGCAAGTCACAATGGCGCAAGAGAATACATGTTTTATAATAATTCAAGTAATTTTAAGAAAAAAATTTCTATAGAAAATGTAATTATTTCTATCTCTTAAAACTACTAGTATCTCTGAAGTAAGCCAATTAAAAGCCTATTCTAATGCTCTAATGAATGAAATAATGCCTATTCTAATGAATGAAAAAACTGTAAAATTTTACTAATACCTTTGACAGTTTCAGAAATGTTTTGAAAGGCATTAAGTATTTTATTAAGTTTTACCCAGAAAAATACAATGTTGCAACATTGAAAACGGCCAGAGTTAATCTCTGATACGTTGATTTCAATTTTAAGAGAGGGACTATAAAATAAAAAACACTACCCTTACTACCCGGAAAAATTGTTCAACATTAGTGATTTTATAGTTTTCAAGATTGGTGATATACTCTATGGTAAAAGATCATTTGGATTCTATGTATATTATATCTTTAACAGGAAATTAATCTTAAATAAAGATAAATAACTTTAAATTGGAAAAATCAAAGTTCAAAATTGGGAAAAATAAAAAAAAAATATATATCGCAACATAAAGTTAAAAAATTAAAAAAAAACTTGACCTGTTTTGGGAAAACATTTTCTCGATGTTTTTTAAATGTCTACGACATATTCAATTTAAAATAGAACAATAGTTGCTTTACATTCGCTTCAAAATAATCTAGACTATTTTTTTTACATGCAAAGCAGAAACAAAAATAATAATCCTGTAACAAATAGGATTAATTTTGCTATCCGTATAAAATTGTGATATGGACCAGAGAACAGCTTGAGAGCATTCAAATGGCGTTTCGATTGTCTCGTCAATAAACGAGCTACGAAGGTGCTTTCTGCATTTAAATTAATGCGCAAATGCATGTTACCAATCGCTCTTGATACGAATGCCTAGAGTACGAGCAGGGTTGCCACAAAACATTTTCTTCCAAAAATCTTATAAAAATTTACCAATATGAAAAAAAAATTACCAAATTTTTCTTTAAAAAAGTAAATAATAGATATGTATTTACATATGGATTTAATATTACTATTTGTATTTTTGTCTTATTGTATTATTAAATTGGCTTTATAAAATCTTTATTTAAATGTACTATATATTTGAGAAAAAAATATTCGATGCCTTTATTTTCTCTCAATTTTTCATTAAATTAAAAAATATATTTTATTAAAAAGGTTTTGTCAAATATTTGACAACACTATTTGGATGGTTACAAATATTCGGTTCTTCAGGATAGTGTAATTCAGTTTGGTTTCAATATTAATTTATTAATTTTGTGATATATTAAATGTTCTAAGAAAATGCAAAAACTGTGAAACAAACAATGTATTTGCCGCTTTTTTGATTGTTTGTTCTATAAATATAAATTACTAGCTGAACCCGGTGTGCTTCGCTACCCCCCTCGTACCAGGATTGCATTTCAAAATTGTGGCAATACCAAAATCACTTTTCACGCCATTGAATTTTCGAAATAAGTCCACCCCAGCGCCACCTACCGTGTCCATTTATACACAAATTATTTTCTTATGATTAAACAAACATACATTCTGAATTTCAGTTAAATTGGTCCATAAATTCAAATTTTCGATATAAGTCCACCCCAACGCCACCTATCGGACTTTCCCGGAGGGTTTTTCCAAAATTTTCCTTCGTAAAAACCTTCTCCTGGCAATTATAAACAACTGAAAAAAAATTTTAGACAAATCGGCCCAGCCATTCTCAATTGATGTTTTACTATACATTTTTTACACCATTTTTATATATATAGATTACAAACAGTTAAAAAAAACTGTATCTACATCAAGGGTACGTTTTATATAGTAAATGGCTTTTTTGTTTATATATTTATGATATTTGAATGATATATTTTTAAAACCATCATATCATGTAAAATGATATTTAATACAAGACCTTAAAGTTGTGCATTAAAAAATAAATTTTTAAAAGATTTTTCGGGCAAAAAAACAAAGAATTAAATACATTTTAGAAAGTTTAAACTATAAATACAAAGGGAAAACGCAGTATCTGCCTGTTTACGTAGATGCCACTTTTTTATCTCTGTTTATGTACGTACTGCGTTTTTTGCTTGAATGGTTGCTTAAATTTGTGTAGATTAAGCAATTGAGCAAAAATACGCAATTTTTATTTTATTTTCTTGAAGATGAAAGTAAGAATATTAAGAAAAATCAATAAAACTAATTTTGATTTTCATGCTAGATGCCGCACTTTTCCGCATGACGGAAGAATGGTAATATAGAAATTTCCGATTTTGACAATTCGGAATAATTAATAAATAATAATTACTTAATAATGTACTTTTAGCTAATAAATTCTTTACTCGTGAAACATATGTATGCAATAAGGGCTTCTAATTTCAAATCTGAAAAAATTAACTGCCGCACTCATCTGGGCCAAATCTAGGATTGCGAAAAAGATTTCCAACGTATTAGATTTATTTGTAATTTGAATCTAATTTGTTGTTTTAAAAAAAACGCCAAAACATTATTCTGAATACTGGAATAATTTAAAAGTGGAGAGGTAAATACTTACGAAGCAACGAATTTTTCACGTCAAATAGATGGCAAAAGCGGTTTTTTAATTCCGAACACGACATCTTTGACAACGTCATCGGAACGTTTTTAGAAATAGACAATGAACTAACAAGTTTAGACAAGTTAAGAAAAGCACTCTGCGGTACGCTTCGCACGTGTAAGTTGCAGTTGAAAACTCATTGCTCCGTATGTATTAATTTTTTCACTCTCAAATCATACCAATAATAAGACAAATATTTTGGTTTTCATTTCATAAAAAAAAAAGTAAGGTTCAAATTATAATATATTGTAATATAAATTCAATTTTGTTGGAATCCCTAATTTTCGCAATAAGAAATAATATGATTAAAGACTAAAAATATTACTTCAAGTCTTCAACTATTGTCTTCAAATTTTTCTATCTTCGTCAGTTATTGCAGTATAAGCGATTGAAAAAGATTTGTTTTTTACAAACGTAGAATAAAAAACAAAAAGTATAGCAGTGAGGGGACTGCCGACCGAAGCGAAAACATATATGTTAAATATTAGTATTCCCTGAAAGACTTTGTCCTGCCACGACCGCCTTACTGCTATATAAGAATTTCATGCTAATCGGAAAAAAATGTATATTTTCACCCCCTTCAACCTTTGATTATTTCTTTCAAAATATTTTTTATTCAGATAGCATTTTTATTTTATAATTACACCAAACTATATTATTACATTTAAATTGAATATTGTTGTTAAAAAATAAAATACAGGGAGCACTATTGAATGAAAAGTAATCCTCAAAAATTATATTTAATTTTTTCTTTCAATGTATATGTAGAGCTGTAGCTAAAATATAATAAATTTATTTTTTTTTATATATGATATTTTGTTTGATGGGTCTTGAAGTCTCTTTTAATGCCTGCATTTGAGATCTTGCTACAAGGAAAGCAGAAAACATATGCTGAGGTCAGACGATGCTCGTTTGCTCGGCGAGCAGATAATTTTGTTGTTGTTTCCAATGCGAAACTGTCAAAAATTTTGGAAAATACAACAACAATCATATTGCACGGCCATGTGTTCGCCGAGCAAACGAGCTTCGTCTGACCTCAGCAATAGCAAGCAAAGTGGAGTTTATTTTCTGCCCCCGATTCGGTTCATCATTATTTTCATCTCTTATCACTTCATTATATTTTAAATTATGGGTTTTAATATCAAAAACAAAGTAAAACATAAACAAAAACATAAATTAAACTTATTGATATAATTAATAAACACTTAAAATACATAATAAACATAAAATTTGTATTTATATACATTTCATTGAACTTCATTTACATTATTTTCACTGTTTGCGTCATTAATCATTGCATTATATTCTAAAAAAGATACTTTAGGCTTATGGTAGCTGAAATAAGAAGCAACAATAATTTGGACGATGCAGTCCCAGTCATGAAAAAATAATTATTAGGTAGCCTTGACAACTACTTATTTTCTCACGAGCTGCGGCCATCGCATTTCAGACAAAAGAAAACAATATAAAGTGCGTATGTCACACACATTGGCAGCTTTCAGCGTAGTCAATAGTTGGCAACTGTTTTTATTTAAATTTGAGTGAGAAACCTTTGCAATTAAATGAACCATTCACAGTAGGTGGCTCCTCTGAATGCGGCCAATGTGTGTGACACGTTCTCTATTTTGTTTTCTTTTACTTGACATTCGATGTCACTTCGAGGTCATTCGAGGTCACTCCTACCTATTACTTATTATACCATGATACCAGTCAGAGAATATGCTGGCGGCATTTATAAAACTACAAATGTTTTTATGTTGGTCATTAAACGCAAATACGCGCTCTTGGATATTGGCTACCAGGCGCTCAGCAAATGCAGCAAACATGGCAAAATTAAACAAGGTAGTGTTAGGGCGGAGAGCCGGTGACCGAAACTGTCAAAACGAAGTTGAAATTTCATACAAAAACTGCAAGCAATGAGAATGCAATATGAAAGCAAGAAATGGCAAATATATCAATATGGATGAGTTTGACAGTTATGGTCACTTAGGAAGAGAACACATTCAGCTCTAACACTACCTAGTCTAGTTCTACTACAACGACGAACAGAGAAGAGCAGTATCACATCGGTTGCGCAACGTTAGAGGGGATGAACCGAATTGGCGGCAGAAAATAAACAGCACTTTGCTTGCTATGTTTTTTGTTTGCCTGGTAGCAAGATCTCAAGTGGAGGCATTAAAAGAGACTTCACGGCCAGTCCATGGTGTAAGAAATCCAGGTGTTAGTGAGTTTTTGACAACACCTTGAATTTCTTTGTTTCTGTCAAAAAATTGTGAGCGAAAGAGCGGAACTGTTGATAGTTGTCAAATTGTGTTATTTGAGTGAGTTGCTAGATGATGCGCTATAGTTTTTATTGTGCGAATTAAGTATAAATAAATATTAAATGCAATTAATTGTGCCGTGTTGTGATGACAAAAAGTTATTGCAGTTGTCTTCGCCGATTTGACAAGTTTGTCGTTGAATGTTTTGGCCATTTTATCAGAAACGTGCGCTGGAAGGTGCCGCCGACATGAAGCTTTGGCCAGCATGCAAATTGTCTTGCATTCACATCGTTTTTTTTTACATAACGCACAGCGTCTCATATTTTTTATAGTTTTCCATACCACTTTATTCTTACTCTAGTCTTAGTAAAAACCTTATGAACTTGCAGAAAGACACGAATTTAACAAAATTTGTTTTCATTGCAATTCACCGTCAGCCGTTTTTGACAAGAGCGGGGAAACATAATTTTATCATTTTGAGAGAGAAGTGTTAAACTCACTAACACCTCTATTTCTTACACTATGGGCCAGTCAAACAAAAACCGAATATCAAAAATTTTAAATTTATTTTATTTTATTTACCAAAACGATAAAAATTTTACCAAGTCAAAAATTTTCTATCAAAAGTGGTAATATTTTACCAAAACGGCAACCCTGAGTATGAGCACTAGCGATTACGAACCTCTACGACACAAGAATGTCGAACTAGGCATGACATGGGGCACAATCGCCAAAAGCAAGGAAAATACATGCTTTTATGCTCATTCGCACAAAGGAAAAATTTTTGTTGCATTTTTTGTATGCTATAACTGTTGTTACCAGACACAAAAAAAAATGCGATAGTATAAAAGTAGATTTTAATTAAAGTTATAGTGCACAAGTTGGTGGATGTGTAAAAATCAACTTCAATGCTAATTCGGCTGCAAGTTAGATAGCGAAGGAATTGAGTCTGATTGATATGATCCGACATTAAAAACGAATTTTAATTGAAGAAGAATGCTACTCGTATACCATATAAAAAGTAGTCAGAATTGCAATTTTTACTTGCTTTTAATAATATAGTAAAAGCAACTTTTGAGTAAATTATTTAGTAAGAAGCCAATACTTTGGACATTTTTTAAATAAAGATAAAAAATATAAACACTGATTACAGGAAAAAATTTAAATTAGATATATTTAAAAACAATGGAAATTCAAAACTTTGATTTTCAAGTCGTTTTTCCTCATTCTTCGTTTTTCATAAAACATCGTTACGTTTTATGAAAAAGTTGTTTTGCCAAAAATTTCTGCAGTTTTCCGAACGTTTAACTTCTACCGTGCGTTTCACATGAAGCGGTTTTGTTTACACTTAGGTAAGGCACCTTACGAGAAAACATTATTCTAGTGTGTTCCTCAAAATAATCTTTGCTAATGTTATGATGATTTCCCAAATATTTCGACAGTAGCGATAGCCACCCTGCTATTTCAAGCTGGAATAGTTTGAAATAACTTATAAAAATATATTTTTTTGTAAAAATATTGCCTGGTGTTGTACTTTAAAAAATGCAAACGGTCAGAAATAATAGTCGCGAAAAATTTCTTCCAATCTGCATCAATATATTTAATATTTTTCTTTCTTTATTTTTAATTTACTTTTACTAAAATTAAAAATTTTAATGTTTTCAAAAGCGAAAAGTTTTAAGTGCCTACACTGATTCCTGGACAGATAACAGATAAACTACAATTACAATTACAATTAAGATCTATAATCGTAATCTTAAAAAAATAAAGATTACGACTACCATGGGCGTCCGAAGGATTTGTTCTAAGGGGGAGGTGGGGGGACAAGCGTAAAGGAATCTAGAATGAACATAAACAAAATGTAACTAATATAATGCTATTTACTCGGATGTTTGGTACTAATTTTGTAAACATGATAGCCACACTACACCGGTTGACACACGCTTTTACACATTAGAAAATCTAATATATTTTAAAGATCGTGTAAAAATCTTTCTCGTATCATGTCCGAAATATTTAAAAATTTTATTTCATTTTTTTGTTATGTAATACATTTCAGTGTGGCGGCCGTAGCCTAGTGGGTAGAGTGCGTGGCCCCTAAGCTTAAGAACCGCAGTAGCCCGGGTTCAATTCCAGCTCAGACAGAAAGTTTTTTCAATTGAATTAATTTTTCTGTTCGGTCGTCACCTCTCTGCAGGCAATGGCAAACCTCAGAGAGTAAAAATTGCCATGTAAAGCTTCTTGAGAACATAAGCCCTTCGGAGTCGGCATAAAACACGTAGGTCTAGTTCTCGGTCATTTGTGATCAAACATTTAATAACAAGCACAACACAATTGATCAATAGACGCTAGGTCAAAGTCCTTCCAAGGGCTGAAATGGCCAGTTTATTTTTTTTGTTTTTTTTTAATACATTTCAGTAGTTTTTTGCTAAAGCAAATATTCTTAATAATTTAATAAATTAAATAATGTAAGGCCTATATCCTTAAATGAAATCGCATTAATTACTATAGAGCCCTCAGGTTTTCAACTTTTAAAATAAGAATACAAAAGTTTCCTAATTTTTCCTAAAAAAACCAACTAAATTTTTTGGCCATTTCTTAACCTTGGAAGCCTGTAACTCCTAAACCAATTTCGGGCGGACTGAAATTTAGAAATTTGGATTTAGGAGGTCAAAATCCATATCATTCGAAAAATTCAAAATTTGAGTTGTCGCTATACTCGAAATGTTCCCCGCATGCTATGGGAGATCTTTTTCATCGGATATCACACTGCATTGACACCAATCTACTATTTCTTTTTCTAACGTGAATCAGTTCTAGCAGCTTACAAGTTCCTACAATCATACCTACGGAAACATACCTTTTATGTGAATGATTTAAAAAATTTATTTTTTTTTGTAATTCAAAACGTATGAATAAATAACTAAAGAGGTACATGTATACTAGATTTGTTTTGGGTTTCATACATTTTCTTAACATATTCCAGGACCTCCCTGCAAGGCTTGATTATGAATCCTGGTTTAATATAAGTACGTGACGCGAAAAAAGTCTAGAAAATTCTCAACCTGGGTGGGTGCCCCTAAATAACGTGAATTTTAAGAAGTAAAAAATTTCCCAAAATTAGTCCTTAATCCAAAATTTTAAGCCTATTTTATTAAATTTCCTAATTTTTTCTTTCGCTTTTGAATTAGAAACTTTGCTCTCGCCTAATTTTTTTTTTAAATTTATTTACTTTGTCTTCTGCTTGTTTACAATGACTTTAAAACATAAATTTGCTGATCGTCAAAGTTTATATCCGTTATTGAATTAAATGCCCCTTGCTATCTGTTGCTACGAAGAATGATATTCGACTAATAAGGGATGTATTAGTTTAACTTAATATTCCTTACATTCGTCAATTCCTCGTAGTATTTACTAAAAAATTCATTCGTAGGTTGACCGTCCGCATTATTCATAGAATGTACAAAATTTTACAACTGAAATCGTTCAGACTGGTTTGTCGAACAATTGCCGAATATAAGGACATGTGTGATTGCACGGTGGCCGTAGCCTACTGGAAGAGTACTAGGCCCATAAGCTAAAGAACCGTGGTTCAAACCCCAGCTGAACAGAAGGTTTTTTTGTAACTATGTATTAGGATTATTCATAAATGTATTCGTAATGTATTCAAAAATAAATGTATATTGTACGAATTCGAATAAAAAATTCGAAATGTGTAGCAAACTACGTCCATTCTACGAATTCTATTCGTGGCTGAAAATTACGAATAAAATTCGTAGAAAAAATTTTTTTATTTAAGAATACGTATTGAAAAGTGTTTGTAAAACAAGGGTAAAAGAAATGGTATCGTAACTTATTAGGCCGTGTTCATATTATGCGTTTTTTGTCGCGATCGAGACACCGCTACCAATTTTTTTTCGCAAACGCGGCTGAAAAATACTGAATAATAAATAAATAAATGTTGGTGTCGCAATCGCGACAAAAACGCGTAATATGAACACGGCCTTACAGCAACGGGTACAACATACTATTTAAAAATGGATAAGTTACAAAAAATTCAAAATCGACTTTTGACTGATTATGATACACCTTATCAAAATACATGTTTTGCAAAATTTTACACTTCTACAACTAAAAACGACGTTTTATTCACAAAGTTCGCAAAGCCCTAAGTTTGAGCACAAATTACAGTTTAGGTAGCTTTTTGCTTCTTTCTTAAAAAATTTAAATTTAAAATGACGGCATTTTGATTTAATATGAAAATATATAAAAAATTTTCACCCCTGCGGACGCCCATGACAATTACTGTAATCATAATCGAAATAGCTTTTATTACAATTGCAGCAATCGTTACTAATAACAAAAATCACAATTTCAATTACTGTACTAATCAAAATATTTTTTATTACGATAACAGTAATCGTTATCAATAAAAAATTATAATTAAGATAACTGTAGTCATAATAACATATTTTTGATTGCGATTACAGAAATTGTTTTAAAAGCAAAATTATAATTAGAGTATCATCGGGTTATGTGATATAGGTATTTTTATTTTTATAATTACTCTTAACTTTCTAACGTTAGCTTATACCGCATTACACGGTATAGTTTTTTGATGCATTGTGCAGGGTATTACGACTTCGTAACTTTTATGGTTTTTTTTTAACTTATTTTCAAATAAAAAAGCTCGTTCTTCAGAAACTCCGACAAATGATCCAAAGAGTTCATTTCTGAGTGACCTAGACATACTTTTCTTTCCGAAAAGGTTTTCGAATGAATTAAACAAATATAGTTCTGGTTAAGTTGTGCAAGCTCTTAAATAGGCACAATTGGAAAAAAATCACATTATTGTGGTGTGAAAAGATGACTATTGAAAACTTTAGATTTTTTATTAAATGTATTTAATTTCTGGGTTCTCTTTCTTCCTTCTCTGTTTTTACGTTCATACTTGTCAATCCGTAAATAGTTATAAAATGTTTAAAAGTCTTCAGAAGAATCTGGAAATGCTAGATTTCATGATAATCTAGTAATATTGTGATACTGAGGCAATTTTGATATGAGAAAATAATGTATTAAGCACTTTGGTATCAAAAATTTTTACTGATATTTGCAAAAAATCTATATTTTAAAACTTACGTAAGCCCAACTAAAGAGTACACAGCTTGTTCCATTTTATTTTCATTTGCGAATGCGGACATACATTTTTCAAAAGTCAATGAAATTAAAGAGTCAATACTTTTCTCACACTTATTACCGTCGAATTCTCGATGCATGTTTAACAGATTTTTCGTTTTTGGTCAGAGACTATTTTTGCTATAATGAGCAAAAAAATAAATAATCGAAATCATGAACAGCAAAATGCGTGTGCTGCAGAACAAAAAATACCAGTGTTCTAACCAAAAGCTAAAAATATATCTTACACAGCTACCGTAAATTTTGTTAATTGCTAAAAAGAAAACCATTAACCAAAACAAAAAAATTAAATAGTGCTATTCTAACATTGACACAACACATTCATGTGGGCCACTTTGAGAGATGTGTACTCTGGCATTTTTCTCTTATATCATTATTTGGGTGTTCGTCGTATTTCGTTTAATTTTATTTTGGCAATTCATGTGTTGTTGCAGCGGACTGGCTCGCATTCATGAATCTGCGTTACGTTTTGCTCCTGAGCCCGAATATGTAAAAATTTTAAAATCATGAACCAGATTTCGGCCGCATCGAACATTTATGTTCTTCAATTATGCGCCACATTTGCACACGACTGTACATTGTCATTGAGTAATTGTATCGGACAACGGTACATAAATTGTTTTTGTAATCTGTCATAGTTGTACATTTGGTCGTCTGACTGACTGACCGACTGTACATCTAAATAATATTTATTTTTGCTGTCAAAACGGACATCTTCAAATAATATGATGGCCTAGTTCCAAACGTTTTAGTTGCATACGTACATAGGTTTAGATAAATACGTACAAATATATTGAATTTTTTGAGTGCCATGCAAAACAAAAAAATTAAATTTTATTGAAAATATTGGATAATTTAAAGGAATGAGATCATCGTCCATATTCAATATTTTTAGTTTCAATTAAAGGTATTTTTTAAAAGTTAAGTAAGATAAATTTCTTTTATTGGCCTAAGACATACAAAAATAACTATAAAGTGGACTTAACAAATTAAAAAATATCTGCAAAAAGGAATTTTGTAGAATTTTCAAAATTTACCAAAAAATTATTATTTATTCTTTTCATTTTATATAACATGAGTTGCCACCATAAAGACCACCTCGCTACTTTCTAACTTTTTATTTTTAAAGCAATACCAATATTATACAGGTTTTTCACAAAACAATTTTTTCACAATTCTTGCTTAGAATTTATTCAAAATTCATAAAAAAGACTTGTAAAAATAACAATAAAACATTAACAACTAGCCCATTTGAGTCCGCTACAGTTAAGCTAGAAAAGTGATATTTAATCAGTCCTATCGGAAATAATTTTTCACGTGGAATCGAAAAAGGGTGTTTGCTGTTTTAAGATAAAGCTTAAGATTATTTTAAAGATTTTTAATGAAAATTTGTTGATAAATGAATTAAGATTGTGAGCTTTAGATCAAGTGAGTTTTCAAGAAGGCAACAACAACAACTCTGTATAGAGTCAATCACTTAGCTGACTAGACAGTCTGTTTCGGAAATCGCTACATATTCCTCATCAGTAGTCTTTGAGTGATTAAGCTGTGATCAACTCACTGTGATCAACTCACTGATAGAGTTGATGGCGGTGATCTAAAATGGCCTCCTGCTTTGAAGTGTCATATGATTAGCAGCCATACAATTCATAAGAATGAATTAGAAGATCTGTACATTCATATGCTAGTTTAAACAGTGAGTTGATCACAGCTTAATCACTCAAAGACTACTGATGAGGAATATGTAGCGATTTCCGAAACAGACTGTCTAGTCAGCTAAGTGATTGACTCTATACAGAGTTGTTGTTGTTGTTGTTGTTGTTGTTGCCTTCTTGAAAACTCACTTGATCTAAAGCTCACAATCTTAATTCATGTAATTATTGTTGATAAATCGTTGATGAACAAATTTGCATTAAAAATTTTCAAAATGTTCTTGAGCCTTATCTTAAAACTGAAAACTCCCTTTTTCGATTCCTCATGACAAATTATTCCCGATAGGGCTGAATATTTTACCCATTTCTGATTTAACCAGATGGGTATTCGAAATAACATAGTCGGAAATGTTTTAGTTTTAATAAAACTCCGGAAAAATAAATTCTTCCCTTTTCACACCTGGAGCTTGCCTGATGTAAAATTGTATTGAAGCCAATGTTGCTACTGAAAGATAAATAAATAATATCTAATCAATCTGTTTTCGGATTTTTTTTGAAAAAACAGTTTTCATGATTTTTTTAAGATTTATGTTATTTATTCAATTAATATTTGTACAATAAGACTTAGTATTTTATAGTACGTCAATTGAGGTGTATCACATTTATATACTTATTATTTATTTAATAATTAACATTTGTCTTATTAAGATTAAGCATGTAGGTTAAATTAAATTAAAATTAACATTAAAATTTTAAAAAAAGAATTCAGAATAAGAGAGCTTAATGAATGCTTGATTTATAATCTAAAGTTTTGAAACTTTGAAGAAAAAATTAAAAGGAAATCATAAAAACAATTTGAAAAAACTGAAAACTCACAACTAAATCGTATATGTCAGGGATAAGTTTGAAAAATTTTTTGATAAATTTTCCAGTTTTTGATAGTTGAATTTTGGCTCAATGCAAAAATCGTATGCAAAATTTATGTTTTAAACGTTTTTTCACGCTAGGTGTCGCTAAACTAAAAAAAAATTCCTAATAGGTTCTTGTGTGTAAAATTTGCACACCATACTCTAGACGCGCACATGTCACTGTTCTTCTGCTTTATTGTTAATTTTTGTTTCGATATTTTCCCAATTTTTAAATTTTTTTTTAACCCGGCGCGGTTTTATCAGTGAAACGACACGTTGTGGTCAAATACCGAATTCCGATGCTGTGCCATCTATAAATGCAAAGCTATTCGTTATAGCAAATTTGGGTTGTATGGGAGGTGACATGCCCCCTTTTCCAATGCAAAAACTATCCTAGGTGTGTGTTTAATAACTTCCTAAAGTTTCACGAAACCAAATTCCGATCGAAAATTATTGGGTATAGTTGAAGTGCCACGCCCCTTTCTATAATCTGCACGAGACTTCACAGGAATATTCTTAAGACTTTGCTACCGTCTCTCTCAAAATTTCATAAAAATTGGTTCAGCAGTTTCGGAGCCTTTTACGTGATATACACACATACATATATTTATTTTTTTTATAAAGGTAGACAAGCGAGAAAAGAAGTCGTGGCAACATTTAAATATTTAGTGACCGCCACTTGGTCCCATTGCACCTACTAGGGCTTTCAATTTCGAAGGGTTTTGGCAAATCCCGGGATTTCGGTATTCGAAATTTGTGATCCCGGGATTTTTCGGGATCCCGAAATGCCAGAGTTTTAAAATAATGTCATTTAGCTGTATAAAAAGCAGGGACAGTTAAAAGCTCTTTCTCTTAATTTCTGCGTTTTAACAAAAAAAAATTACATATTATTTTTTATTTTTTTTTTTTTATTTTAAAATAGAAATCCAAAAGTAATCGTTATTCATACTTAAAATATTCAAAAAACTCAAAAGTTTAAAAGACAACACTAAGAAAAAAATAATCTTTATGTGTATTATTACGCAAACAAAAAAATGTGGTACCATTTTACCAGTGTTAACGTCAGCATATTAACATAAATTTTACATCGTTAGAAACATATTTTCGAGTACATTTGCAGAATATAATTTTTATTCGAATAAAATGTCACTAAGAAAAGCAAAATTAATCAAATGTAAAAATTTTTTTCGAATGGGACAGTGCAAATCAATAGTAACATAGCTCTGTTGATCATCGTTACTGTAGCATACACGAGAGAGAAGAGAGTGACTCAGAACCAGGGTTGCCAGTTTGGTAATTAATTACCAAATTTGGTAGAAAATTTTTGACTTGGTAATTTGGTAATTTTTTCATAGTTTTTGTAACTTTTTCCCTTTAATGTAAAAACTAAAAACTAAAAAATTCAAAATAATCAGTTTGTTTGCAAGATTTATATAAAAAATTGTATTTCAAATCAACGCATCATCTGAAAATATTGCGAATCATGTCAAAAAAAAAAATTTCAAAATATTTCAATCTTGAAATTTAACGTTAACAAAGAAGTCTCTTATAAAAACGAAGCTATGAAACTAGTTTGGTTTTAATACAATAAATAGCATAATGATTTCAAAGGAACTCTGCGAAATGAGAGACAAGCCTCATTATGTGTGGTCACCAGAAGAAGATTTTTAGTTGTAAAATTGAGATTTTTTTCGCCATCAGCTGTAGTTTATGAGTTATAGGCAAAAATGTAAAAACCTGTTATATTTTAGCAGAATAATATCTTTAAATTGCATCAGTCGATTTCGATCGTATTTGACAGCTTTGATTAGGAAATATTCAGCCTTATCATGTATAATTTTTCACGCGGAATCGAAAAAGGGAGTTTTAATTTTTAAGATTAAGCTCTAGAACAGTTTGGACATTTTTAAGTTATTTTTTCCTTAATGTTTTTTCCTTGTTAAGTTTCCTGAATGTTCTTGAGGTTTATCTTAAAAATTAAAACTCTCATTTTCGATTCCACCGGAAAAGTTATTCATAATAGGGCTGATTAGGTCTAAGCATTTTTGTAAACAAATTCTTTTTTATCTTTTGTTTTGAAGATAATGGCCTTCAAAAATCATAATGTTTAAAACTTTTTCATAATATAAAAATTTGCTACCGTGAATTGTCTGAATCATAAAAATATCTTTTGTCTTTGAAATTTAAGCATACTTTTACCCTTGCAAATATTGCGGATAATTGCAGATATATTTTGAAATAACGAAAATTGATTACATAAAAAATTTATAGGAAAAATTTCTAAACTAACTTACTGAAAAATTAGGGTTTTCCAGCCGCTTAAAGTTGCTTTGAATAAGTTTAATAAAATTATCGTTTCTCTGTTTAATATGTTTTTCTAAAACGTAAAAAGATATCAGCAAAAGCTTTAAATACTATGCAATAGTTTGTGTTTAAGAGCAGTTATTGGAAAAAGAACTATATATCATATTTTTTCATAACTCCTTAACTTGATGGTGAAAAAATGTCCGTATATTTAAATCAGTGCGCGTAGTTAGAATTGATATCCAATAAAACAAACGACCTGTATAGTTTCTGATTTTTAGTTATTACAAAATGATTTAAATTTTAACTTGAAGAAACCAATAATTTTTTTTAAATATTAAATGCCCCATCTTTGTATTTATTCATTTACTTTCTTAAAGTATTTTTTTAGTAACTACTTATTTCAAATAAAAAAGATAAGGATCTTATTTTTCTAATTACGTTTACCTGAATTTACTACTTATTTGTGATTTTTATATTAATATAATAAATAAATTTTAAGCAAGGAAAATGTTATACTTTTTCTATATATGTATGTAAGCATTTATTTTTTTTTATTCAAATAAAAAAGATATACGTCTCATTTTTATAAGTACATGAGTTTATGAATTTTACTTACTTTTTATTTACTTTTGTGATTTTTCGTTATTAAAAATAAGAAATTTTAAACAAAAAAAATGTAATATTTAATAATATTAACTAAATTTATTTTACCACTATATCTGTTTATAATTTTAAGTATTTTAATGTTGAATAAATGTTTTTTATTAACAAAAATTATTATTTTTTTTTATTTTCTTACTTTAAAAAAAATGTTTGCTTGTTTAATTAATTCTTATATAATTTTGGTAACTTTTTGATGAAATTTTGGACACTAAATTTTTTTACAAGTGGCAACCCTGCTCAGAACACTTCAACAGAGCTGTGTGGCATAGTTGTTGTTGCTGTTTCTTAATTACTCTCTCGAAATGATAACCTCAACAGAATGAAGCAATTTCATTCAATAAACACAGTGGTAAATAGACATATGATATAACCAATTATTTCTTTTATACCTACAATGTAGCTGTGAGACCTCAAACGCCTGTAGAGTTGATAATTGAGTTTTTGAAGTAAAAATTTCTTCAGGCACGTTTAGAAATTTTGACATCCACAAATTAAAAGAAATGCCACATTTCAGACAGTTTTAGTCGTATTACCCAAAAATGTATAAAATGTAATAAATTTGGTAAGTTAGTGATATAAAGAAATTTGCCACGACTCTTTCAACGGCTGTTAAACGACAATACTGTTTGTTTGTTCGTCCTTTATCCCTTTCAGACCTGACGCTAAACCATTGAGAATTTTTTATGATTTTTGGACTATATGGAGTTTATTAGATCTGAAAATATATTCAAAGCCAAAATTTTGACATTTTTATGTCCTTCAAGAATTTTCAAGAACCAAAAGTTTGTACTGAAATAACTTATTTTGCACCAAATGACCTCAAATCAATTAAGATCTCAAAATATATTATTTTATTTGCTAAAATGTGTTCACTTCACTTAAATTGCGCCGTTAGTATTTTAGTAAATGAAAAAGCAACTAACGTCCGCTGCTCATTTTTTAAAAAAAAAAAATAAGTGTGACGCGAGAATTCCGTGAAAATTTAAGAAGCGGCAAAATGAACATTAAGACAATATTAGAAGCAAACATAAACAATAATCAACGCAATCGATACATGAAAATTGGTTTTACATTCTGATTCTGATAACAGCGAGTACAGAGTACGTAAAATGAGTTGTGGATATGTTTTAGCAAAAAAGATTTATTAATGTAAGGTTTTTTAACTCTGATAAATGTTTTTCAATAAAAATTTAAAAAAAAAACAAAATACAAACCTATTTTGATGTGGTCGAACTTCGAGCACAGGCAATACTAGTAATTCATAATACAGACCTCAATGGCTTTAAAAAAAAGTCCTTTTCGGATTTGTAAATTTCTTTTTTATATTGAAACTAAAAACCAAAGAAAAGCAACGGTTTTTAAGAAAACCTTTTTTTGCATCTTTACCGAGTGTCTGTTTTGTAAGATGTTGGCGCACGTTTGAAGTACGAAGAATAAGGACAAAATATTCAAAAATAATAAATAAGTCGAATTCTAAAATCCCATTTTGTACTTTAAGTGGAAACACATGTAAATTTTATGATTGAAAATATTGGTTGGTATATACCAACCTGATTGAATCAGATCGAAAAAAAAAATTAAATTAGAAAATAACGATTGTAGTATGATGATTTTTTTAATAAAATCATAACCTTTACGGTCCTCAATTAAAGATATTTTCTAAATTTTTAAATTTTTTAATTATATAACAAGTTGATAAAAATCATTATATTTTATATATCAGAAAAGTTCAGCACTTATTTCAAAATGTAAACAAAAAACACAAATTTATCTTTTAAAAAAATGTAAAAAGAAAACAAAACTTCTTATATTTTTCTTTTTGTATACAGTCTTTTAAGATCACAACCAAAACAAACTGAAAATAGTCTTTCAAAGTGTATAGATAGATAAAATAAAAGATCATTGTGATTTCGATAGTAAAAAAACTATCGTTGCTTTGATAAGGGTTGCTTTGAAAAAGGGTTTGTACTCTCGGGATTCCGGAACTAGAAATTAGGTTCCATTACTTTTACTCCATATTTAATGTATCTCTTAACCAATTTCCAAAGTTTACAACTTGTTGAGAAGAAAATTAAATTGACATTAAGTTTTTATAAAACATTTTGCATAAAGTTACAATAAAGAAAGTTATGAGCAGCCAAATTCTAAAAAAATTTTAAATTCAACTTTGATAATAAATATCTCAAATATTAACTACATTTTTTGATAATTTTTATGATGTAATTTTTTAAGATAAAGTTTGCTGTTGACTTGGTTTTTGATCTTGCCTTAATTCTTGAGTACTCAATGCAAACACAAATACTTTTGCATTTTAAATTAGCATACGTAACATTTAAGTAAGCATTTTAATTAACAGTAAGCTTTTAGTGTGGTCCGATTAGAAAATTACTTTTGTATCATTGGTTTGAAGGTCATGTAGTCTCTTTTTCAAGATGCTATTTACTTCGGAGATCGCTTAAGAGATGCATTAAATATGGAGTAAAATGTAATGGCACATATTTTTACAGTTTTCCTCTCTAGCTCCCAAAGGGCGAATTGAGTCACCCTCATCCATGCATTTTCTTACTCGTATTACCAAGGAGAATCACCATCCAAAGGGAATTAATGCTATATATGGGGCACTTTGTATAAAATTCATGCATATAAAATACTAAATACTTTGTATATAAAAAAACAGGTGTCCCTATTTCTTTGTACATCACTGTACACACCAATTTTCACTAGATATATTGTGACCATAGTAAACATATGAACTAAACTACAAAATTTTAGTATTATTCGATCAAAACCGTCTGATGTATAGAAGTTCCATTGATTTGTGGGTGGTTAAATTTGTGGGCGTGGCAACGTTTATGTATATAGTTCACTATCAAAACTTTTACAACTCAGGAATGAGCATAATTTCCAAAAAGTAGACGTAGATAAAGTGCAGCCACGCCAATTTTAGTACAGTATCCGACAGTTACCATCTAAAAAAATTTAGCTTTTTACGATCAAAATGTCTGATATATTGCATTTTTTATATTTTGTGGGTGCTAGCGTAAATTTGGGTTGTATGGGAGGTACCACACCCCTTTTTCCAGGAACACAATCAAATTGTTGTTTCAATTTCGTAGAAAATTTCATAAAGATCGGTTCAGCGGTTTTTGAGGCTATACGTGACATACATAAATACAAACCCACATAAAGGCTGGTTAAATTTCAAGGGCCAATGTTGATTTTGAATAAAACACAAATTATGTAGGAAATTATTGTCATTTTTTTTTATTATGATAATTTTGGTATGGTTCAATTATGTATTTACTAAATATCGGCCAAATGGCCGCCGCGACCTTGGCGTCACATCTCCATCCGATGGTCCAAATTTTCGATGACGCTGAGGCATAATTGCGGTTCTATGCCGTTAATGTGCCGCATTATCTCATCATTTAGCTCTTCAATTGTTGCCAGCTTATCGACGTACACCTTTTCTTTCAAATAACCCCAAAGAAAGAAGTGCAACGGTGTCAAATCACATGATCTTGGCTGCCAATTGACATCGCCGCCTCGTGATATAACACGGCCATTAAATTTGTCGCGCAAAAGAGCCATTGTTTTGTTAGCTGTGTGGCAAGTGTGGCCACCGTCCTGTTGTTGAAACCAAATATCGTCCACATCCATATCTTCCAATTCAGGCCATAAAAAGTTCGTTATCATCTCACGATAGCGAACACCATTCACAGTAACTGCCTGATCGGCCTCATTTTGGAAAAAAACCCGGCCCGATGATGCCGCCAGCCCATAAACCGCACCAAACAGTCACTCTTTGTTACGACAATCACTCTTGGATTATCATTCGCCCAAATTCGGCAATTCTGCTGACGAATCCACTGAGGTGAAAATATGCCTCATCACTGAAGATGATTTTCTTCGAAAATTGATCATCCACTGTTGCCATTTCTTGCCACCATTCTGACCATTGACGACGCTTGAAATGGTCAAGAGGCTTTAGTTCTTGAGTCAATTGCACCTTGTAAGTGTGTAAATGTAAGTCTTTATGCATAATGTTCATCAACGACGAGCGTGAGACGTGCAATTGTTGGGCACGACGACGAGTTGAGATGGATGGCTCTTCGGCCACACTATCGCGAACAGCAACAATATTTTCTGCAGTACGAGCTGTACGAGCATGCGCTGGTGTTTTCACATCTCCTACAGACTCGGTTTGCTCAAATTTGTGCACGATTTTTCCAATTGTACGCACAATTGGACGATTAAATTGACCGAAAAAATCACGAAGTGCACGATATGCATTTTGATTTGAACGTCCATTTTCATAATAAGCCTGAATAACTTTTACGCGTTGCTCGATTACGTATCTTTCCATGGTTCAAATTGAATAAGTCTGAAATTGAGAAATGTCAAATGAAATGCAGAAACAACTTGACGTTTAGGTGTGGTTCACATTCAACATCGGCCCTTAAAATTTAACCACCCTTTACAAAGAAATTAGTATTTATAAATACTTATTACATACTGTGACACGGACTATTCTATAACTACTACATTTCAAAACTGTACAAAATGTTTATCAAAGATATATAAATGTTGTGCTTAAAAAATTCATATATAAAAAAAAAGATGAAACTTTAAATACCAAAGATAAGCTAAGCGCAACAATTTACATTAAGCCAAAATTAAATATTATGGAAATCTTTAATTCTCTTAAATTTTAAAAGAAAAGCCAATTTAGCTTAATAAAATATGCATTCTTAATTTTATGCATTTCATTTACTAAATATACTGATACATATGAAAAGCCTACACAACATTTTACGCTCTAAGCATAAAAGACTAATTTGGTAAGACCATTAGCAACGATATTGTGTGAAGAATTTTAAAAAGAGTAAATCACTAAGGCCATTCACTTCACTGCTGAAATTTCCGAAATGCTGCAATTTACGAAAACTTCAGTGCAATTGTTGTTGTTTTGGTTTTCCGAAGTTTGCTTAAATTTAATCACCTATTGAGTTGATGAAAAATAATCGTCGGAAATTTGCGAAAAAGAGACGTGTTCAGTAACCATAAGCAAATGTGTTTAATGATTATGAGTCATTGTGAATATGATAATTTTGACAAGAAGAAGAGCATTCTGTCAAATCCCGCCTAAAGCTA
Organism: Dichetophora obliterata; assembly: GCA_963920525.1. Taxonomy (NCBI): domain Eukaryota; kingdom Metazoa; phylum Arthropoda; class Insecta; order Diptera; family Sciomyzidae; genus Dichetophora; species Dichetophora obliterata. The sequence goes on from OY986438.1 coordinate 94,599,470, forward strand.
ATGCAATGTCTGCAAGCAAGAACAAAATTATCATTAATTCTATTGTAGCTGAGTGGCAGTCGACTTATATATTTGTGTATTAATCTGTGTTTAACAAAATATGAACAAAATTATTTGTTTTGGTAACAAGCGCACTAACGAAATAAAGCAATGGCGATTTTAAGTTTGACAGATGTATGTGAAAAAAACGAAACATTACAAACAGGTCGCTCACTTCAACTCGTCGGAAATTTCCGATTTCTGAAATTTCAGCATTTTAGTGAATACCCCTACTATATTTGTGTATCACGTAAAAAGGAATGTGTGTATGTTACCAGCCGGAAACTACGCATTGCCTCTGCCAACCCCTTCACAAGCCAAGGAGTTTTGGAACAAGGTGCTTTTCAATGCCGAAAACAAGTTCTGCATTTTCGGGATCAAAGGTAAGCAGCTTATGTTAAGAGACATCCAAATTAGTGCAATCTATGCAAAAACGACTTCAAGATGTAATAGATGTAATAATCTATAATGTAAGATTTTTTGCAACTTATCTTTATTTGAACGTTGACTTTTGTATATGCAATATACAGCGAATAGTTTTTTTATTTCTCTAAATTTATTTCCCATGTCCTTATCATCATGCATTACTTAAAACTTACAATATAATATTTAAAAAAATCACTCAAAACATTTTGAAGTTTATAAGACCAAATCTTGCTTATTTTTTATTAGACCTCTATGTTCAAAGACCTTTTACTGCTGAGTGTGTTTCTAAAGCCATAAACTAAGTCATAAAAATAAGAACAGTTAGTAGCTTTTTAATATATCTTTAAGTAAAGCAATAGTGTCTGAAAGTTTTTTAACGAAAATGTTTAGAACGACAAGAATCTGTACGCATTACAGTGCTTTTTTATGAATTAATTAAAAATTCTAGTTTCACATCTTTCACTTCAATAGTCTGATGCACCTTTAACATATTTTATCAAAATTGACGTGATTATTAAATTATATTTTTCAAAAGTATGTAAATTAAAACATGAGTACAAACACAGATAGATATCGGAATTTAGCTTTGTCGTTGTATTTTCACAACAATTTTCACTGAATTTTTCCCTGCACACATAAATGCATATAAGAAAAATGTTTTAAAAATATATCCCAAAATTAGATCATGCATTCATGTCATATTAATCTCGAGCCTAATAAATTTAAGACATATAACTTGCTATCCATGGTCTGCATTCGGATAAGTGCATTTTTTTTTAAAAGAAAAAGAAGCTTTAGCTAATTTTCAGACATATATCGGATGACATAATTTCTAAAAATAGCTGGGATTGGCTTTTTAATTTGTTTATTTTATTGTTTGTGCACAATTAAAAAAAACATACAACAAATTTTGTGTCGAGCGCAACAAATGAGATCGTATTAAAAGTAGCAATGTGTATATTGTGTTCTACTTAAATAAATTCACATATGGTTTAACATATATATGGAAATTTTTTAAAGAAATGCTTTGAAATTTTTGTTGGTATATACGACATGTAATAATTTAAATTTTTAAGTTTGGTAAATAAAAGATTAGTTTTAGAACTATGTCCAACTTTTTCCATTAAGCATCAAAACCTTAACCACCAGTCATTGTCATCAAAATTATTCTAGAATTAATACCTAGAAGAAGAAGTTAGTGGTAGCCACGCACGGTAGAAGTGAAACCTTCAGAAAACTGCAGAAATTTTTAGTGCAATGACTTTTTCTTTACCTAAGAATGAGAAAACAAAAATCGACTTGTAAATCAATATTTTGACTTTCGATGAAAATTCGTCTGCTGTTTTTAAATATATTTAATATAAATTTTTTTGTTCAAAAGTCCAAGCAAAGAACTTTACCAAAGAAGTTGAAACTGTACCATTAGGTCGATCTTTATATTTTTTATGTTTTTTTCAATAAAGTTCCAAAATATTTAATTTTTAGAAAGAACATGACTAAAAGTTGCTTTTGTGGTAAAAATAAAAACAAGTAAAATTCGCATTTCTCACTACCTTTTCATACGATATAGCTTTCATTAGCAAAAATTTTGACAGATTTGCGTAAAAATTATAAAACAGTTTTTGTTAACAAAACATGGTCAATGGTGATTTTTTCGCCAAATTTATTTTTACCAAAATTTGATTTTTATATTTTATTGCAAAATAGTCTGCACCAGCGCTGGGCACCCCATAGCTCACTGAGCGCTCTCTGAGCGTAACTTTTTACATGTACACAAAGCACACAGCAGAAGAGAATATAATTCAGTCGTTCGCTGACCGTGATGCTGTGAAGACCTATGTCGCAAATTTTATGTGCACTCTTAAAAAACTGAATTTTTGATTCGCACTTTCATAATACTTGTGCATATATTTTTTATTTTGTAGAATTTCATATTATCCGTATAAGGTTATTTATATTATTAATTTATATTATTTGTATTAATTTTCTGATACTTAATTTTTTGAGTTTTTGAATATAATTTTAATTATTTGTATATATTAAGATTGTATTATATTAAAATAAAAACAAAACAACACAAAAAAACATACCAAAATGTTTAACTCTGAATTGGAAAGTAATTTCTTTCCCGCAGATAATTTTTCCGGCGAAGCAGAATGTTTAATTTGCCACTGCAAGCAAACTAATATAACTTATTTACTTAGAATAAAGTGCTGGAGCTTTTATGTTCACATAGTAGAAATATTGAACGCTACCGATGACTAAAAATAAAAACATAACAAAAAAAACACATACGACAGTATGTGTGGGGGTATAAAGACACAAACTTGCAAATCTAGATAATTTTGACAACTATTTCGCTCAGTGTGCGCTATTCGAGAGCGTGTTAGAATGCCCAGCCCTGGTATACATCCTAAAAACTGATTGAAAAATCACTACAATAAATGTTGTGAAATTTCACGACATTTATTGGCGATTTTGTAAAAATATCACGCTAAGCAGCGGGTTTTTTCAATTCTGTTTAAAATTCAGCGTTTTTTTAATACGTATATTTTCTCTGCTTTTACGCTATTTCAGCGTTTTGTCAGAGAGCGCTTGTTCACTATTTTTTCACTCTTTTTCAGCGTGTTGTCGCTCAGAGAATCCTAAAAACGTTCCAGCAGCGATATTTTACGCTATTGGAGCGGGTGTTAAGCTCTGTGTTGCCAGATTTTGGGAGAGATCATTCCCTTTTTGGTCTTCATTTTAATAAGTTTTTCCCGTTTTTTCCTTAAAATTTTCCCGTTTTTCCCCCTTATGTAAAGTTCAGTGTTTTATTTTAAATAAAAACCATAACAATACAAACATTATTAATATAATTAAAAATATGCCTTAAAAAATATATCACATTTATAACTTCGCATTTACTAGCCGCAGCGCACTACAACTAATGTTAACATCTTTCAAAATGAAAAGGTCTGATTATGTTGCTGTGCTTGGAAGAAGCCTTCTCCCTTTTTTGGAAGAAAACAGACCTTCTTAACGAGATGTTCCGTTGAAACTATGAATTGGCTGGCATGCTCCCCAGGTCTCAATCCTGTAGAGAATATTTGGGGAGTTCTTGTAAGAAGGGTTAACGCTAAAAATCACCAATTTGATAGTGTTGCAGAGCTAAGATGAGCTATTGAGGCAAATTGGAAAAGCTTTGAAAGCAGTTTACTAAAAAAATTTTATAAAATCCATGAAAAAAATAGTTCTCAAGGTCATACACGCCTGCAGAAGCCATATTTTTTTGTTATTTATTACATCCTAGCTTTTAGAATTAGTTTTCTACTTAATACTCACTTTTCCTTATCCTTATCTGTGTCCCTTTTAAAAATCTTTAGAGAATCATTAGACAGCGGCATCTTCCTCTAAAGTTGGAAATTGTCTCTTATCGATCCAACCCACAAGGCGTGTCCTAAACAAAACACAAGAAACTATTGTAACGATGCGTTCTCACGGCTGAGGTAAGCTCGCCGGAACCAGGATCGTTGCAAGAATTTAGTAATTGCAAACACTAAATCAAACTCAAGGGTTTTCAAATAATGACAATATTTATTCACAATTCGTAGCTTAAATCTAACTTAAATCTACCTAGAGCTATCCTATTCAAATTGATCTGTGATAATGTGTCGCAATTTAGATAATGTTTCGTAGTTTAATAAATGTTTCCTAATTTAAATAATGTTTTGTAATTTAAATAATGCTTTGTAATTTAAATAATGTTTTGTAATTCAAATATTATTCGTGAGTTTCTGTAATTTAAATATTGTCCTTGAATTCCCAACTGTCTAATCAGCCGGGGAGAATGCGTTACAATGCCAAAGGAAAGGATAGTTTCGAAGCACAAAAGGGTCGCAGTTCTCGCTAACCTTGAGGAAAGGAAAAATGCAATCGGGCTACAAGTCGCAGTTCACGCAAAGCTTGTAGTTCACCGAGGAAAAGGATATTTAGGTTGGGTTTAAAGACCAAGCTTACGTTGGCTACGGGCTCGTCCTTGGACAGCGGATCCGAGAGTTCGCGTTCACGCTAATCTCGTTGCAGGAAAATGGGTTCTTGGAGGATTAAGAACGGACTGGATGGTTAGAAGCACAAAAGGGTCGCAGTTCTCGCTAACCTTGAGGCAAGGAAAATGCAATCGGGTCACAAGTCACAGTTCACGCAAAGCTTGTGGTTCGCCGAGGAAAAAGATGCTTAGGTTAGGTTTAAAGACCAAGCTTACGTTGGGTACGGGCTTGACCTTGGACAGCGGATCCGAGAGTTCGCGTTCTCCCTAATCTCGTAGGAGGTGGGAATAAGGTTTGAGGAGGAATTAATTTGGCCGTTGTAATTTATTTAATTTCACTCACATTTAATATTAAATTATTTAAATATCTGTTAGCAAAATAATTTTATATTTTTTTTATATTTATTAAATAAATCTACGAAAATCAATAAAATAATAAATAAACAGAAATAAATGATACTTAGTATTGTCCTGCTGCTGCTGACTTCAGGATTTGTCCTGGTATGGCCGGCGTTGCTCTGTCTCTGTCGCTGTTGACGTCTTCCTGGTGCTGACGCTGTGGCTGCTGCAATTTGGTGCTGTTGACGTCGACTTTGTTAATCGTCGTTGATTAATTACGACGTCGTTGGTACACTGCTGCTGCCGATTTGGCTATACGGTTTTGGTGCTGTCGATGATGTCGATGATCAATACTGCGCTGTTGACGCAGTTATCCTGTTGCTCAAGCCGAAGTCTCTTTCAACTGTGCGGCTCTGTTGCTACTGACAGGATGCGGTAGATCTGGCAGCGCTATGTGGCGCTGCTACCATTGACGCACGTCCGCTGCCTGCTAGGCTGTGCGGTTCTGATGCTATTGTCTTCGGTGTCGATGATCAATACTGCGCTGTTGGTGCAGTTATCCTGCTGCTCAAGCCGAAGTCTCTTTCAACTGTGCGGCTATGTCGCTGTTGGCAAAATGCGGTAGATCTGGCAGAGCTGTATGGCGCTGCTACCGTTGACTCACGTCCGCTGCCTGCGTTGACTGCGCTGCTCTGGCGCTGTCGTCCTGACGGTCGATGTCGCTGCTGCGCTGTCTTAGCGTAGCTGTCGTAAAGGAAGTTGTGCTGCTTGTAGCTTCTGCTCACTCGCTGGACTTACTGTCCTACTTCGCGGTTTTAATAAGACTGGGTTTTTACTGATGACTTCTCGGTTTCGCGTTTCAAACAAGACTCCCTTCTTCATCTCGATTCTAGTTTGGTATACCCTCGCTTGTTATGCTCGATCTCATGCAGGTGTTCGTTTCTCATAAACATCGTACGATGGTGCCGTTGTTACATGCAATGAAAAAAGCAAATACAACAAATTATCGCCTGATCGTATAGCTGTTGTTTAATTACGCATTAAGTTTTGCCGAAGCAACAATTATATGGAATTTCACTATATGTGTTTTATGCTTTCCAGCATCCCAGTGAGAAAAAGGGGCACACCTTATTGGCATGACTAAGTGGTTCCTGCCTAACTAAATTAAGATGAAGAATGTCATGGTAGGTATGGTTTAATTTCATTCCTGTTTTATTAGTTCTGTTATATAAACAAATACTATTTATATAAATGTAAGTATGAATATAAAATTTAATAAGAATTAAATTTAAATAAAAGTATATTAAATAAAAGTAAGTAAAAGAATATTAGAAATAAATTAGCCTATAATTCATATTTTTCTTAGCCTACTTAAAGCTAATCTAAACCCCTAGATTGGGTCAACCACCCCCCGTCTTCTGCTAGACCTAGCCTTGACCACCCTTGAAGTGGCCCTCGCATGGCTAATCTCCGCACTGGGTAATTTTGGGTTGGACTTTGTGTGTAGTCGACCGTGTACGACCCAGCAGGAAACGATATCTGAAATGAAAGTTATTACTATTAAAACATGTAGGGCAAAACTTTGCAAAAGTTTTGGTCCTTACACTATAGACCGATCTACAAAATCTCTTCCATCCCTAAATTATTCGAAAAAATTATTTATGACAAGATTTCGACTCAATTTAACTCTGAGTTATCTGATCATCAACATGGTTTCAGAGCCGGTAGGTCTACTGCAACAAACTTGCTCCTTTTTTGTAACTATGTTATAAAAAATTTCGAAAATCATTTGCAAACCGATGTTATCTTTACTGATTTTGGAAAGGCATTTGATAAAGTTAACCATAAAAAATTACTTAAAAAGCTGCATAGCCTAGGTTTTCATTCCAACTTGCTATATTGGATAGAATCATCAGGACCCCTACTATTTTTGTTATTCATAAATGATTTACCTTCAGTCATCAAACATTCACAATGCCTCCTATTTGCAGATGATCTGAAAATATATCGCTCTATAAAATCTTATAATGACTGTACGCTCTTGCAATCTGATATAGATTCCGTCTCTAATTGGTGCGATGATAATAGCCTGCCGTTAAATATTTCTAAATGCGAGTGTTTTTCTTTATTTAGAACTAATATACCTTTAATTAGCACTTATTCCATCAAACTGTCTGCCCTAGAACGTGTCACATCTAAAAAGGATATCGATATCATCTTGGTTCGGCGTTTAAATTTAACTCAGAATGAACCAATCGCTCGTTGCATCAAAGAAACAAATTCAATTTTGCCATCTATTGATATTTTTAATTTTATGTCACGTTATACCTTTAACCCCAGAAAGTTAATCATATTGTGTATACGTAAAAGACAATAATGCGTCAAATTGACGCATGAATTCTAACTAGCTACAACGTCAAGCCTTATTTATTGATTTGAATAAACCAAACATTTTTGCTTATGTTCACATAGGTATAATAATAAATATCACAATTTATGTGTTTATACATATTTATTCGTGGCGGCCGTAGCATAGTGGGTAGAGTGCGTGGCTCCTAAGCTAAAGAACTGCGGTAGCCCGGGTTCAATTCCAGCTCAGACAGAAAGTTTTTTCAATTGAATTAATTTTTCTGTTCGGTCGTCACCTCTCTGCAGACAATGGCAAACCTCAGAGAGTAAAAATTGCCATGTAAAGCTTCTTGAGAACATAAGCCGTTCGGAGTCGGCATTAAGCACGTAGGTCCAGTTCTCGGTCATTTGTGATCAAACATTTAACAACACGCACAACACAATTGATCAATAGAAGCTAGGTCAAAGTCCTTCCAAGGGCTGAAATGGCCAGTTTATTTTATTTTTTTTTTTTACATATTTATTCATTAAAAAAACAAAAACTTTAAACCTCTTCTATAAGTAACACAAATAATGCGTAAATTTGACGTAGATTATCTTTCTAGGTTTAAGAAAAATGTTATTATAGTCCTAAACAAATAAAAAAAAACTAGCGACGGTTTATTTACCTTCCATGCCATAGCACACATTTAAGCGTATCCTCTCCATTTACCTATTTCCTTAGATCTCTCTTCCATTTTTATCTCAGTTATAGATATAAGCAGCGTTGCCGTTTGGCTACAATTGTAGCCAATTGGCTACATTTAAAATTAAAAGCTACAATGCTACGATGCTTCTTAAATGGCTACATTTTCATAGTTTCAATAATTTTTTTGTATATTCAATAGAAAAAATTGTATGAGGAACACTTTATAAGTAAAAACACAGAAAAAAGATTTTGTTCATGCCTTTAGTGCATTGTATTTAACCTTTAGCGCATAAATCAATTGTCAGTTAACAAATTTTACATTTTCCTTTCCATGTGTCAAAACTCTCAATATGATTATGTGGGACGCTTGAAGCACTTGTTAGCTGATGAGAAACGGAAAAATAAATTAATAGGTATATTATGTTTATTCAACAGGCTTAATTTGTTTTGAATTTTAAGAGCAAATCAAATTAAGATTTGATTTCACAAGAAAATACTTGAAACTTTTAAAAATAATAACTCCAATCGAAGTTTTATCATACAATGCCAATAAAATTTTGGAACTAATTTTGTATTTTGAAGACATATGTAATGTTGATTGTGATATCGTAACTGAATGGAATTTATTTAAATTAAGTAAACAACTTAAAATGTGATATCGATATCGATTCCTTATTGGAAAAAGTCTCTGTCATTAAAAATGGACAAGGCGAGCAAATGTTCCCAGATCTTACAAGTTTCGTATTTAATTTACTATACTTGCCTCACTGTTCTGCAGTCGCAGAAAGACAGTTTTTGTCCTTTCGACAATTAGAGAAAAAACGAATACAAGAAATAAATTGGAAGAAATAAATCATGACTTGTTATTTAAAAATTTAAAAAAATTATTATTATTTAAAAAAAATTGTGTGGACGGCCAAGAAAGAATTTTTGTAAAAAGAACTGAAATTTAAATTTTTGTTGTTAAATATTTTTATGTTGCAGGATGTAGCTCCACTGTCATATTATCGTAACTTCATTAGGGTATTGCAATACTCAATGAGATATAACTATATTTTATTTTATGAATTAACTTTTTGATAAAAACAAATTCTATTTAATATTGTGCTGCCTTCAATTACACAGTGCGATAAAATTTACTAAAAGCAAGCACTTTTCAAATGACCTAACAGTGCATAAAAATTGTCTAGCATCCTCAAAATTTTGACTTACCGTCAAAAAACTGCGTTTGCACTCCTTCAAGATAATACAGATCTTTCAAATGATATATAATACTTTGTGGAGTTTGTATAGTTTCTACGTATATTTATCAAGTAAATGTTAATTGTATGGTGTATTTTCCAACTTATTTACCTTTGCCGATGTTTTTTTCGACACAATTTCTTCAAAAAGCATAGCAATCGTATTAATATTAGAAAATAACGTACATTTATTTAACGAGTAAATTGAGTGTTCGTTATTCAAAATAGACCAAAAGTTGACAAAGTTATGGAACTTTGTTTAAAATTTCATATAACTTGTTTTATTTATTTGTTTACAATAAATTGTAAAGTTGAATAAATTAAAATAAAAAAGTATACATTATCTTTACGAAACTGGCATAAAATCTTGAAGCAGTTGATAACTGATTGAGTAAATTGGTAGAAAAAGCAGAAATAAACGCAAAACTGGTTTTTTGACGGTAAGTAAAAATTTTCAGGGTGTTAGACAACTTTTATGCTCTGTTTTGTGTTGTACTCGACCAGATGTAAAACCTACCTAGGTCATTTCAAAAGTGAAAAATTACTGTTACATCGTGTTAAGCTAGGCTTAAAATTTTTTTGGCTACATTGCAGCAAGACTTGATACATTTTTTGCTACGAAGAAAATGCAATGAGTGGCAACCCTGGATATAGGTCCCTCTATATTTTTCCTCCTCTTCTTTTCTTTTTGACATAATTTTTGAAATTATGTCAATAATTTTTGAAATTATGTCAATCCTGTGGGTGGAATATGCCCATGTCGAGCGTAAGCCCAAAAAAACAAAACAAGGAAAGAAGATAATGGAAAAAATAAATCGTGTTAAGTTAAGCAAAACCTGTTTAGAATAAGTTAGTTAAGCAAACATGTTAGAATATGTTATATATGTAATAGTAAATTGTAATTAAAGTAATCTGCCAGAGTATTTACTCAATTGATGAATTAATAAATAAATAAAAACTTAAAAACTTTGGGTGGGTTATAAATATTACGCGAAAACTGCAGCTAACAGCCCTATTCTGGTTGTTAACTTAACAAGAAATAGTTAAGGAGCTCTTGTTAAGCTGCTTGTTATGTTATGTAAATGTTGGTATTCTTAAAAATCATTAACAACATAAAAGCTTAAAAAGCTTTTAAAGTTCACCATGCATGGTGAAAATCGATATGCCTGTTGAAAGAAGAGATGCGCTATATAAACAGATGCTTCGAGTGCAGCTTGTGACTTTGCAAGCGCTTGAAAAATTTGCCACGGCTACTAAAAGATTTCATTATCAACACTTAAAATAAGTAAAAAATTCTTTCATTTTTCAGTTTAATGTATTTAAACTCAATATTATATTAAAATTTGTATTTTTTTATTATTTTCACAACAATTTTCTATCTAAGCACATACATTTCATTCGTTGTTAAGACTCTTTCTGTTATTAACAAAATTGTAAGGAAAAGAGCTTTTAAAGTTGCAGCAGAATACGAAACCTTAACAAATAGTTAATATTAACTATTTTGTTAATGTGGTGAGCTTAGTTAAGCTGCCAGAATAGGGCTGTAAATATGCAGCTTCAAGCAAAAAGTTAACAGTGCTTTAGCATCAACTGCTATACAGGGACCGTACCGGTTATGGTTTCAATCAAAAAAGTCAGATATTAACAGTTATCATTTAACTTTTACTTTTTCCGACGAAAATACTAGTTATTTAATGCCTTTTATTTTTTCGGGCAAAAATAACTGCTACTTTTGACTTTTATTTTTTTGGTCAAAAATAACAGTTATTTTGTGCCTTTTATTTTTTCGGTCAAAAATATCAGGCAATTTGAATTTTTTTAAAAGCCACTTGAACGGCAAAAAAAATTTTTATGCAATTTTTATCGTCTCATCAGCGCGCACATTTTGAGCTATAAAACTTTTTAGTTTTTAAAGTTTTTTATTCGGCCTTTGAAAAAATACAAATTGCCTGATATTTTTGACCGAAAAAATAAAAGGCACAAAATAACTTATTTTTTACCTAAAAATTAAAAGTCAAAAGTACTAGTTATTTTTGCCCGAAAAAATAAAAGGCAAAAAATAACAGTTAGTATAAATTTTTATAGTAACAGCCAAAAATTTAAAAGGCATTTAATATTTGCGAAGCTGCTGCCATTACGATAATAATGGTATATTTAAAAAAGTACTCCGGCCACTTTTTCGTTATGCCTTTATCATCTGAAAATTGTAAAATAACAGTCATTTTCGGTCCCTGTTGCTATATTAATAAAGTACAACAAAAACTAAGATCCCTTTGTCTCATACTTGTCTCTTATAGTACTCTCTTTGCACAGTGGTGTCGAAAGTTAACTTTTATCTTAAATCATTCAATGCTGGTAAGTGGGTTATAGTTGTGGGTTGTGTTACGAACCATAGATTTCAGCAAAAACTAATCGAAATTTGCTATTCCAGTTTATAATAACTTAAATTTAATCAAAATTTTGCTAAGTAGTTATAAACTGCGAGAGAAAATTTCTACTTAATTCAAGCAAATATTTGCTAATGTATTATAAATTAGAATAGCAAATTTTGATTCGTTTTTGCTTAAATCTAGCATATTTTTGAAGTGAAATAATTATTAACATTAAATTAAATAAAAAAAATTACCATTATCTGGAGACTTGATACTCGGCCGCGTGAGTGTAAGTGTATGGGCTTATCCATTCGACCAGCGCAGTTGTTAATTAATCGTCGCCTAGTTTTCTTCATTAAGAATAAACGTGTTCTCGTGTGTTTGAAAGAAATTTACTGGAATTTAGTTAAAATTTGCAATTTGAGTTTATAATAACTTAGCAAATATTTGCTTGAGTTTAGTATAAATTTGCTATCAGTTTATAACAACTTAAGAAATATTTGCTTGAGTTTAACATAATTTTGCTGTTTCCTAAATATTTAAGGGTTATTTGAGTTTATCAATCTTTTTCTAAAATCACACCCTGATTAAGCAAAGTTTTGCAGATTTGCTTTTAAGCAAAACATTTACTTGATTAAGGCAAAATAATTATCTCCGTGTTCTAAGACATTTTCATCTGCAAAGATGTACCTAGTATTTTTACAAATTTCTTCAAAACTTCTACAAAAATGAAGCATATTACAGCACAATATCCAATTTCCTGAATAATAAGTGGTGAGCTTACTAAACTTAAAAATATGCAATGCAGCAGTCTTATTTTGTGATTTTATATTAAAAAATCTGAGCTTACATCATAAACATCGTATACAGAGGTTTGAAATCTTTATTCATTTTCCAAAGATTGAATTTGTTTTTGTTTTACTTAAAAATCAACTCATTGTAATAAATATTAAACTTTTTATACATAAAATACTAAGCGTTTGCATTTAAAATTAAAAATTGTACTCTTTAAATTGAACTTATCAAACAAACTGAATTCAAAAGGGTCGAATGTTGAATTTAATTTGTAAAATGTTGATTTGAAAGTTCAAAAGTTCAGTTTGATTTTAAAAGTTTTTATTATGAATAAAAAGTTTATTTTTTATTCAATAAAAAAATTTTAGTTTAAGACTTCGCTTTTTGCTATTTATAATTTTTATATGTAATATTTTTTATTGATATATAAATAAAACGTGTAAAATGCTACATTTTATTTACAAATGTTGATTTTTAAATTTAAAAAATTTATTTCAAAGTGTGAAATGTTTTATTTGTTTTGTAAAAAGTTAAATTTGAAGTAAGAAAAACGTGTGTTATTCAAATATTTTATATTTAGAGTTTTGTTTTTTTATATTTCTTATATTTTTTGAAAAAACTAATCAAAAAATTTTAAACTGATGTTAGTTGATTACGCATCTGCTTTTGATAAACTTTTTTAGATTTCACAAATAAATTAAAAAAAAAACACATGCAATTAATTTCAAAATCAAATATGTTGTATTTTTTGTTTTGTTTTTGTAAACAATTTGTCTGCAAAAACGAGCCTTAAGTGTTTTTCAATCATTTATTTCTTTAAACGATTGAATAATGTTTAGATAGTAGATTTGCACAGTTTGACGCAAATTTAATTAAAATTTTCCAAAGTCTTTAAGTAAATATTATCTTTTCAATGAAAAAAGCAATTAAAATTATTTTTTTAAACAAATACACATATATTAAAATTTATTTAAATTAATTGGAGGCATTTTTGAGGAATTCTCTATACATATACATAAAAATTGAAAAAACTGATAATGATCACGTCTAAACCTGCAAGTGTCTATAGTTTTCATTAAAATGTTGAAATATTTTTAGGGAAACAATTCTACGGATAATCTGAAATGAACTAAAATCAAATGTGGAGTTTTAAGAACACAATATCACACAGCTAGAGATATAATATGAAATAACTGAGAAGTCAAAAAATAAGCTACGAACCAGACATCGATTAATGTCTTTGATATATATAAACATCAAAAAATATTTTTAAACTTGAACTTTAAATTTTTCAAATGTTATTTATATACCTATGTAGTTTAAAATTTAAGAAAAATTGCCTCTTTTTTCTCTTATTAATAAATTTGGAAAATATCTGTGAAAATTTCTTAGACAAAATCAATTTATCACATTTTTTTTAAGAAGTGTTTGACACAAACAAAAAATACTACGTGGGATTAGTTGGAATAACAAAACGAAATAAAATTTTTATAAAATAATTTAACATTTATGCACGCGACAACTATAATAAGATAAATGACGCATTGGATCGGGCATTTAGATATGAAAAAAGCAGGTTTTCAGATTTTCACTTAATACTGTTAAGTCAATTCTTTGCTGGAAACTTTTTCGTAACAACAGGGTTTGTACAAGCGAAGCAGAAATGTAGCAAAATTGTGGATGCAATCCATCTATTTGTAGTCTTGTACATTCATATCTATGCCTAAAATTCTACTGTCGATTCTTATTTTTTTTTTTTTAAAGTTACCTAAAATGTTCTAACAAATAAGCATATGGACAATTACGCCAAAACAATTTTGTTACTTTAAAATACTCCAGCTTTTTATAAGCTTTTATATAACTTGCTTCGTTCGTACGTATGTCCGTCAAAACTTGCAAGCCATTTTTTGACAACTTGTTGGTATCCGATTAAGCTAAAATTTAGCATACATTTGTAAGTCCGGTGAAAATGCAATATTATGATAAAATTTTTGCCACACCCCCTTTTACCGCCCACAAATCAATAAAAACGCTATATCTCCATAAGTTTTGAAAATAAAAGATGTTAATAATAAACCTTAAGATGTGAACTTAAAGAAAAAATAAATTTAAGTGACATTTGTCATATATGTATATAGAAGGTATATTCTAGGTGCAGAAGAACCCCTCTCTTGATAACTCATCATCATAATATAAGCGTACGTAAATTGGTAAGTTCTAGAGACTTATATAAATTTAGAATTTTTCATATGCATTTATGCTTAAAACCTTGAGGCACCGAAGTCCGCGATCCGTTATACAGGTTTACTACACATTATCAGTGGCGTTAAATCTTTTAGTAAGCTTACCTGTATATAAACTGCGATCCATTATACAGGTTTACTACACAATATCAGTGCCTTAAGCTTTTAAATATAAATGTATTTAAAAAATTCTAAATTTATATAAGTCCTTAGAACTTACCAATTTACGTACACCTATATTATGATGATGAGTAACCAAGAGAGGGATTCTTCTGCACCTAGAATATACCAACTATATATATTGGGGGTTGGAATTAATTTTAAAGGTTTTTTTTTGGTTTTTGAGCATTTATTTAGAAACAACGGTACAATGTATATTATTCAAAGTATTGTCCATCGTTAGCTACAACATTTTCCCATCTTTCTGGCAGCATATGGATTCCGCGCCGGAAGAACGATTCGTCTTTTGAGGCAATCCACGAATCGACCCATTTTTTGGTATCCTCGTAAGAAGTGAAGCGCTGCTCAGCCAAGCCATGCGTCATCGATCTGAATAGGTGGTAGTCGGAAGGGGCTATGTCTGGGCTATAAGGCGGGTGGGGTAGCACATCCCAATTCAGCGCCTCCAACGTTTCCTTGACGGTTCTTGCAACATGTGGCCGTGCGTTGTCATGTTGAAAAACCACTTTGTCGTGTCTTTTGGCATATTCCGGCCGTTTAACCTTTAATGCTCGGCTCAATTTCATCAATTGTTGTTGGTAGCGTTCCCCAGTGATGGTTTCGTTAGGTTTTAGCAGCTCATAGTACACGACACCCTTCTGATCCCACCAAATACACAGCATAAGCTTGGCGCCATGAATATTCGGCTTGGCCCTCGATGTTGATGCATGGCCGGGTGGTCCCCACGATTTTTTTCGCTTAGGATTATCGTAATGGATCCACTTTTCATCGCCAGTGACAATACGATGCAAAAAACTCTTCCTTTTATGCCGTTGAAGCAGTTGTTCGCACATGCAAAATCGCCGTTCAACGTCTCTCGGCTTCAACTGGTACGGCACCCAATTTCCTTGCTTTTGAATCATTCCCATGGCCTTCAAGCGTTTGCCGACCGTTGATAAGTCGACTCCCAATGATTCTGACAATTCTTGAAGGGTTTGACACGGGTCTTCATCGAGCAAAGCCTCCAATTCCTCATCTTCAAACTTTTTCGGCTGGCCCGGACGCTCTTTGTCTTCCGTATCAAAATTACCACTTTTTAACCGACGGAACCAGTACTCACAAGTAGAAATCGATGGAGCATAGTCCCCATAAGCCTCAGTAAGCGTGCGTTGTGCTTCAACCGGTTTTTTCTTCAAATGGAAGCACAAAAGTAAACCTTCCCGCAAATTGCGTTTTGTTGGAACGAAAGTCGACATGTTCACAGAGAAAAAAATATATGTTGTTTACACTTCAGTGGAATGACACATACTAAAAAATGAAGCTTAGACAATGTGCTTTGAAATATATATAGTGACAGGTGTGCCCGATGCGATCTATTGATAGTTACGCCATCTCTTAGAAAACCTTTAAAACTAATTCCAACCCCCAATATATAAAATATATATATATATATGACAAATGTCACTTAAATTAATTTTTTCTTTTAGTTCACGTCTTTTTAAAATAAAAGCTTATTTGTTAAAATTTTTTTTATACTTTTTATTTATTACTTAAAATTTTTTCTAAATGACCTTGTTATTTATTATGTTGATTTTATATGATTGAAATACAAATTTTAAATGTTTGATAGTTTAAATCATACATACATACAATTAATTTTTCTAACCTTGACCTATAGCTCAATAAACGATTTTAAACTATCAAACAACTAGAATTTGTATTTAAAATCATGTATGATTTAAACTATCAAACATTTAGAATTTGTATTTAAATCTTATAAAATCAACATAATTTTATTTATTGCTATAGATAGTCAATTGTATGAAAAAATAGATTTTTAGCCGTAACTTTTGATTGGAAATAAATATTGGGGTACTTTTTTCACATAAATTATTTTTGAGACTTGACTTTTTGTAAAAAATATAAAAACAACATTTTTGATTTGATGACAAAAACAGTAAAATAATTTTTGCGCTTGGCTGGAAGAATTTTTGCAAAAAATTGCTACGTCATATGAAAGGGAGCTAGATGTGCAATTTTTAACTGATTTAATTTTTACAACAAAAACAATTTTTGGGTAAAAAGTTAATATTTTGGACCTTTTTTGACATAATTCTAAAACATAGTTACACTGACGTAACGGTACAGTTTAACCTATTTTTGTGAAGTAATTTTATTGAAATTTTGAACAAAAAAATTTGAATGAAATATATTAATGTACAGCGAAGATATTTGCATCGAAAGACCAAACTTTGACTTTCATGTCGTTTTTTTCTCATTCTTAGGCAACGATGTTTTATGATAAAGTCGTTGTACTGAAAATTTCTACAATTTTGAATATATGTGAACGTGTTTGATGTCAAAACAACAGAAATTTTTTTAAAATTAAATACACAAGAAACTCCGATGGTAAAAGTATTATAATAACAAAATTACCGTTAGTTGAAAACTGTTGCAGGAGGCGTGGCAAAAACTAAGTATGCAACATTTTAAGATTGGATGCACTTAATATGTTAACCTAGTTTGAGCAAAATCCGTTGAGCCGTTTAGATTTGTATAAAGTTCAAACAAACAAACAAACAGAAAATGAGTTTTATTACTATAGATCAGCGATGCCCATGAAAATTATTTGAAGAGTGCAAAAACAGCAACAACAACAAAAAGCAGCAACATCAAAAAAAATTTTAAATCAGGATGCAATGGCGAATTACAAATAACTCAAGTGCTGGCAGAGTCCGCGACAGCGAACTTATGTATATGTACACTGTGAAAATAATGAATCAAGTTATTCCAAATGTTTTAGTTTTGTGCTGGTCAGAATACATTCTGATATACCCAGCTTTAACCGCGTGGAGATTTTTAGATATCCTTTTTTTTATATAAAGCAACCTACTGATTTGCACTTGCCTCAGCTGTTAAAATCTTTGTGGCAGGGCCTAAGTTAAGACACCAACCAACACATCCTTATTCAAATTTTTTTGAACATGCTAAATATTTGTGATTATTGAGCTCTTCTTAAAAACATATCTGGTGATGCGTTTCTTTTTTGGCAGCGGGTGTATATCAGCATTGGATAATTTAAGTATAATAATGTACATAAGAAATATTTTAAAAGATTTATATTTTTAAATCTTGGAATTTAAAGCTTCCTTAAGTTTTTTAAAACTTTTTTTCTTGAAGTGAATGTAGTAACAGGTGATTAAAAAAATTAATTTTGCAGATAAAAATTCCCAAAATAGACTTAAAATGTCATTGCTGTAACCTGGCCTCAATAAATATTATAACAGTTCATGAAGTGTAGTATTTGCAATTTTTAATTCTACATGTTCTAGATGACAAGATCCAAATATTTCGTGTATATTTTTTTGATATAATTATTAAAATGTATGTATTAGTGTATGTTAACACAAACTAATTATAAAAACTTTTTAACGTATGTTTCATCTACAAATTCTTGTCCCTCGATTTTAGCACTTCTTAAATGGCTCGTCTTTTAGTAAACAAAACTAGAAAACAAGTTTCGCTTGAGCGCCCTCTCAGTATGGCTTTTTACACTATTTACATTTAAGTTTAAAAAATCCATCAGTAGGATTGATTGCAAAGCTCAAGTGCCCATGAAACTTATTTGTTATATTATCAATATTTTAAACAAAAAATTTTGGTATTTCTGTCAGTTAGTGACAGACTACAACGAAATTGAGTATAACACATACAAGTAGTTATCAAATACGCATATGATGAAAATGTGCGGAAAAGTTTTTTAGTTTTCTCTGATGCCTACGATCTCCAAATTAAGACGATTTTGTGATTCCTGTAACCGTCATTCCTGACATTTTGTGTCATTCCTGTAACCACTTAAAAAACACAAAATGTATGCAAATCAATATCATGACGTAATACCGTGTATCCTCAAGCGGTTTTTTACTTATTTTGGGGCCAAATATTCCAAAGATGGGGCCAAATATTCTAGTTTCAAGTTTTACATTTACCCATTTTTCTACTGAAAAGGGCACTTTTGGCGGCATTACCCATATGTAAAAAAATGTTGTTTAAGAATACCCCCCCCCCCCCCGCTACAAAACTGGAAAGTATTCGGACTTGTTTTCAAAAAACAATGGCAAGCCTATATATATTATACCCTTTACCCGTTTGGGGCCTACCACAGAAATGTATATGTACATTAAATTAAAATTCAGGAACACCATCGTCCATCAACATTTAAATCAAAGTGAGTTTTTTTATAAAAATTAGTTTTATAAAATATTTCTATTAAGTTATCAAGTATATTGCAAGTATCACAACACTTGTTATGAACATGTAGCCATGTTTTTTATTATTTAAATTATTCAAAAGTGTATCTTGCAATCAGTTACGAATTTTAGTATAAAAAAGTTCATGTAACTAAAAATACGCTCAACTTCAGCATTGCTAAATGGTTTGGAAAGTAGGGAAAGCACAAATTTGGTAAAGTCTGTAAATTGATTAAATCCTTGGGCATTTTTAATGAAAGCAAAAATTTAAGAATTCTTGAGATTTAGCAATAAAAGTAATTTTTTGTAGACATTTTTGAAAAATTCGGTTAAAATTCAGATGTAAAAAAATGTTCCACTTTTTATGCTGCATATTTTAAATATGCTAAATATTTTTGTATATATGTTAAAACAACTATATCTTATGAACCCAGTGGTTCCCTACCCTAATTTTTATATTGTTGTTATTTTTAATTTTTATATGGTGTTCTTCGAACCCCTTCTTCGAAATCTACTACCTTCCGCAAAGGATGAAACTCCCAATCACCAAAAGTTCCCAAAATTATTTTTGAATTAAATTCCGTTTAAATACCTTTTCAATGGTAGATAAAACTTAAAATTTAGTTAATCAATTAGTTTGTTAATCAAAAAATTATTTGTTTTAGATGGTAAAATGACAGTACGTCATTAACCCATTGAGTCCCCACCCTAATTTATATGTAGTTAAAAAGGTAGTCTTACCAGCTTTAAGAAAAAAATTATTTTTAACCCCTACTTCGAAATCAATTACCTTTTGACATGGGATGCAACCCCCAACCAAAAAAGTTTCTCAAAATTATTTTGAGAGTAAAGTCCTTTTAATTACCTTTCTAAACTTCAACTTTAAACTAAACTGTAGTTTAAACTTTATATTCGATCCAAATCTAATATGGTCATGTTAGATGACCTATACTTAACCCTACAATCTATACTTAACGCGTAAAAATTCCGTGCAACACTTTTTAATGTTTGCTTCTTATGCGAACCCTACACGGTCAATCATTTGACATCAAGCAAGTTTACGTGTGGATTGATGATATCCCTTACACACATCAATCATTACGTCAAATTTTCGTTCTTAATTTTTTTTCATGGAACACAGACGTGCGAAGAGTTTAGCGGACGATTGTATTGCGTATATTGCATTACCTGCTAATCAAGTAATTATTAGCTACGCATTAATTATAAAAAGCGGGAAATAAAAAAAAGAATCAATAAACTCTGCCAAAAATTGTTAATCATTTAAAATTTTTTGTTTACAGCTTATTTTTTCCTGCAGACATGTTTATCGCACGACGAAAACAAACGAACTGATGAAAGATTGATCAATCAAGCCCTTACACACAGCAAACACTTGGCCAGCATTTAAGCCATCATCGAGTCTGTGTAACGCATACAAACAAATATTTACTAACACATACACATGATTGATGTCAAATGATTGACCGTGTAAGGTCCGCAATAAGCATCTCCTTTCCGTCCTGATGACGTCATAATTTTTTTTTATGAGGTCAAAGAACCAACCTTCACAGTCGTACCATAATGCCGTGACATTTTTTACTTTAAATTTTTTGAAAACCATGAGGTAAGACGTAATGTTGTTATGTTAAAAATACATCGAATAAATTTACTTTCCACCAAACCCTATCCCTTTAGTGGGCGAAAAATTACATAAACTACTTTACAGTTTAGTTTCATGCATTTACTGCAAAACTCTAATGAAAAGAAAGGAATGCAAGCAAATGTGAATTATTACATATTTTTTCTGATTTATTATGAATAATTTTTGATGTTATGTAGGACGATTTTCTTAATGAGCTGTATCGCCATTTGTTACAGAAACAGGGCCGATTAAGGGGAGCCTTTCAGGTGTTCTGAACCCCTCCCCCGAAATATGGAACTTTTATACCTTCGATTTTGAATTTAAACGTTTTATTTATATATGGATTGTTTTAGAGCATTAAGCATTAAAAATAAACCATATTTAGGACAGAGCGAGGGTGATTTGACGATCAGCTAAGTGATTGACCCTATACAGAGTGTTTTTTGTTGTTGTTGTTGCCTTCTTAAAAAAACTTACTTGATCTAAAACTCGCAATTAAATTCATGTGAAATTTGAATAGATCACAAATTAATTAAATAAAAATAAGTTTTGTATTTAAAAATAATTTTAAAATAAAAATAAATTTTTTTATATTTATTGGTTGCCAGATGCATTTTTTTTTTTTTTTTTTTGCAAACCACCTCCAAGAAAACATCCTGGATACGGCCCTGTACGGAACCAAAGCTCTTTTTCCCAAATAGTTTCATTATTAACAATTAACAAAAACAAATTTCTAACGCATATTCAATATCAACATGCAAAACCTTTGTATAAAAAACAATTTTAAGAGTATGAAGGGATGGGAAATGATTTTTTTTTTTAAATTGTACCAAACCGAAAAAAAAATTGTACTTTCTGGCATCAAATTGTACTATGTTTTGTTTCTTCATATTGGATATATTTAATTATTTATTAAAAATAATAAAAAAATAACAAAAATGGACAAACAATTCAACATAGTTAAATAAATACAGTACTGTACATTCAGTTCTCAAAATTTAATCAGGAAAATGTGCGTCTTCTTCTCAAAATGCATAGCATTTACATATAATTTTGATGTTTTTTGATGCAATATTGCCAAGTGGCTTTTAACAAATGTTTTGTTTTAATTAAAAAAGAACCTGAATCAATAAGCAGACATTTTCTGCACCTTGTTTTGATTAAATTGTGAATCGAAAATATTCTTTCAACATTTGCTAAAGAATGTGGAATTAAAATTTTAATTATAAAATTAAAAAAAGTGCAAAGAAAGATCAAGTCAATACGGTAAATAGGGCTTGGAATCTCATGCACTAAAAATCGAAAATATGCGCATATAACATGCACTTAAAACTCTAAAATATGCGCTAAAAACAGGTAAAATAAGCAATTGAAAAGATTTTTCTAATATTTTATTATTGATACAAAAATTAATATTGCATGTAATTTAACAAAAAATAAATCAAAGCAATTAATTTAAAAACACATATAAATACATTTATAAAAACAACAAAAATATGAAGTGAACATATCAGTAAGTAATTTTTCCTAAAAGATGTCGCACTAATTTTACAGGATTGCAAATCAAAAAAAGGAGAAATATGCTAAAACCACATGCATTTATTGTAAAATATACAAAAATATGCATTAACGATTGAATGCCATTTTAAACAAAATTTCATGATTCGTAAAAATAACTTAGCTATTTCCATTTTTTGCCCAGTAAAAACATGCATTTGCATGAGATTCCTAGCCCTAATGATGAAGATCAAGTGTATGAAAGTGTACAAAAAATGTATTCATATTTTTTAATAAAATTGTACTGAAAAAGTACTATTGCACTGAAAGATCCAACGCTGGTATGAAGAGTATGACATGTTTGTTGTTTTTGCTGTACAATTTGTGCTGAATTGTCATGCACAGAGATAATTTTAATTATTAGATACAAATTAATTTTTCACACACAAGTGACCATGAATTATTATAAGAGCTGTCAACGCAGGAGGCTGGTGGCTAGGGCTACAAAAGAGAATTATTTTCATTTTTGTCTGGCAATTAAAAAAAATTCTTAAATAATAAATAGTTATTAAGATCGATGCCAAATTTTGGCAAAACCAGAAATTGTCAAATGAAAGACGAAACGTCAAGAACAAGTCAGAAATTTAAGGCCTAATAGCTCAAGGTAGAGACACTTTAAGACACAGTTTCCCTTCAAGAAAAATGTGTTTTTTATGATAAAAACTTTAGACTTTTTATCTATTTTTCAATATGGAAATTTATTTTCAGAATGTTACTATTGAAAATTTGCTGTTGCTGCTATTGTTGTTGCTGTTCACAAAAAACACATGACTAACAGAAATATTTTTATCAGATTTTTTCAGTTTTTGTTGCAGAAATATTGAATCTATTTAATTTTTTTTACATCATACATTTTTATTTTTATTCTAAAAATTTGCATTTATGACTAGCCACATAAAATTTTCAAAATTTTTTTACTTATCTTGGGGAGAAAACCATTTGGCAGCACTCAATTAAAATCGGCGTACATATTTTGGTTCAACAGCTAATCGTTTGCTAGCTGCAGTTGTTGCATAATTTATTATCTCAACAATATTTGAATAAAATTTTTAAACACACGAGCAATTCTTTAACTACATAAATAAGATATATTTTCTGTTTGTTTGTCTGTTAACTTAAGTATTATTATTATTATTATTATTATTATTATCATCATCATCATCATCATCATCATCATCATCATCATTATTATAGTACTGGGCAATATTCGCATTTTTGGCTCTCTCAAGCAGATTGGGCTTCCAGTATTTTGCTTGATCTGAGAAGCTAAGTCTTGTGTTTCCCAGTTTAGGAGAACTAATTAGCCGTAAATTGTATTTCTTAGTGAAAACTACTAACTCAGTTTTATTTGGGCTAACGCTGAGCCCACAGCTGATAGACCAGTTGAATAGAGTATTTAGACAGTTTTGCAAAATGTCTCGAAGAGTGGATATGTATTCTCCAGAGGTAACAATAGCAACGTTTCAGTTGTTTCAGTTGTTTCAGTTTTACTAGAAGTTCATTTACTGCTAAATTCCAGAGTAGAGGCGAAAGAACCCCTCCCAGATCCTAACGTGGATGCCTTTCCAAATTATGCACTTATAATCCTGCCAACTAGCATTTGATTTATCTGTGCTATCAGTGCGGCATCCACCCCAAGCTCCGTCAGCGTACTAGTGGTAGCTCTTGCTTCGACGTTATTAAAAGCCCCTTCTATGTCAATAAAAGTTATCATTTTATATTCCTATGGAGTGGAGAGCTATTGCCACGGATTTACCTTTGGTGTAAGCATGTTGTGCTATAGACAATTGCTTCTTTTCTATCATGAGTCTCAAGTGAATGTCGATTAATCTCTCGAGGTTTTAAAGAAGAATGGATGAGAGACTAATTGGGAAAAGGTTTTTTGTGTTTACATGTGATAACTTTCACATTACACCAACATTTGGGCATGTGGTTTAGGTCAAGGCAGCTTTGGTAGATTAACAAAAGACGCTTCTTAATGATACGACTTTCGAATTTCATTCCGAGATTCCACACTGCTAGTGGTCCAAGCATCATCTTCCTTTTTCATGAAGCTTGGATTGGAGAAAATCTTAGTTGGAATTTTCATAAGCCTTGACGCCTCTGAGGTCTGCGATATATTTTCACAAAAGATCCTCCTTGAGAGCCATTTTATTGATGGGAAAGACTATATCTATGGTCTGAGGAGTTTTCCTTTGAAACTCTCTAGTTTTTTATCCTATTTAATATATGGTCAGAGGCAAGGGTAATATCTAAGGCTTCCTTCCTATTACTAATAATGAAGATAGGTTTGTTACCTACATTACTTATATTAAGATTAGTTATGACGACAAAATCAAAAAGAGACTCACCCAGTTTTTTGGTATCTGAGATATCCCAGATAAGACCCTTTGCTTTTGATGCTGCTGTGGAGGCTAGATAAATAAAGTTGTCATCTGGGAGAACTTCGTGATCGTGTGCGAGGCATGCTGAGATGAGCCACAAGCTGTTCTGGCCCATCTCAACGCTTATGGCCACGGTGCCTTTGTTACTGAAATTAGATAGAGAAAACACGCAGGGTTTTCTTGATTAAAATCACACGCTCTTGGTTTACCTTGTGATCTAGTTGCTAGTACACTAGCTTGTATGTTGGAGTCTTTTTGCGGAACTTACGCTCTCCAGTTCTGTTTTGAGGTAGCCTTCAGCTTCACCTGGTTGGCATTTAAAGACTGCCCGTCTGTGTTTTGTTTTTGTTTTGTGCATTCATCTTGGTCGTGCGACCACCACCTCCCCATCAAGATGAAGTGAGTTAAACCGACAGGATCTGAGACCGCTCCTCGATCGGGTCCACATTCAGGAAACGAAAGAACCCCATGTGCAGCCCCGATCCATCCCGAGTTTTAGTTCAGAGTCTGTCAGTAGAGTGGTCAAAAAAATAGAGAGGGGAAATATGTCCAGCATGCCCTAACTCCAAGGCGGTCAGGAATCAGAGAGAGGCTCCGTTAAAGACTGGACTTAATTAAATGGCCTCCAGCCTAGCAAATCCACAGCACGGGTCGCATTACACCTTGATTCAGCATCCCTAGCGATGGGAAGGGTTCTTGCCAGACCACACTAAGACTATTGAAGAGTCAGAATACAGTAGGAAAAACCCCCCTTCCTCTGCTAACCACCGTTTTAGGAATTAAGAACACTGCAGTGGTTATTGCCAGCCGGAACCCACTTGGAAGGTTAGGTAGAGGATTTTCGCCAGCCTTGATGAAGTATTAATACAATGGTTATGAAAAATATTTGAACCAGGATTAGGACAAGGATTAACAAAAAGATTGTGACAGTAATTTGAACAAGTACAAGAACTCAGACAGGAGTGTAGGCAATGGTAAGGAAAATTATTTTGACATGAATTAGAAAAATTAATGAAAAAAGGTGAAAACCACCAAATAGTTGTTATGTCTACTTGTTGATTTTACTATTTTGTATTACTTTTTTATTAATTTTAACTAAATCACTAAATATTTGTGGTAAGCTATATGTATTCAGCAGTTGTTCTTAACTTGTTATTAAATATTATGTTATTCTTACTGCATTTAAAAGACTCTGTCTTACATGTGAACATTATTTCCAAATAAATTTAAATGGAAAATTTAAAAGTATTTTGAATAGGATTGGCACAATGTTCGCAAAATTTAGGAGAGAAGAAAGAAGATTTGAAGAATTGTAGGTCAAGGATTAGGACAAAGATTTGGACCATTATTAGGACAAGGATTTAGACAAAGACTGGTTAGGAATGAGGACGAAGATTTGTACAATAATTTTAATTTTAATCATTTTTATTCTTTTTTAAGACAAGAATTAAGACAAAGCTTTTGACAAGGATTTAGACACGGACTTGAAGAAAGATTTGAAGAAGGACTTGACTTGAAGGATTAGGAAGAAAACATGGGAAAGTATTAGAAAAAAGACTTGGGCCAGGATTAGAACAAAGATTAGGACAAAGATTAGGACAATAATTGGCATTCGCATTCGGAATAAAAAAGATTTGAACAAGGATTAGGACAGAATTTGCACAAGTATTCGAACAAGGTTAACGAAATGGACACAAATTAGGACAAGGATTGGAACTTGCATTAAGAAAAAAGTTAAGCGCTATAATAAGAACAAGGATAAAGACAATGATTTGGTTTAGAATAGGACAAGGATTAGTACAAGAATCATGAAAAGGATTTTGACGAGGATTCGAAAAAATATTTTAACAAGAATGGAGACAAAAACTTGAACAAGACTTAAAACGATGACTTGGACAAGGATAAGGCGAAGGACTTGAAAAAAAAAATTAAGCCAAGGAATAGAAAAAGTTAGCACAAGTGCTAGAGCAAGGATTGTAACAGAGACTAGATAGGATAAGGGTTAGGACAACGATAAGACCAAGGATTAGGACAAGGAATGAAACAGGGCTTAGGACAAGGATTGGAACAGAGTTTAGGACAAGAACTAGGGCTAGTATTGGCACAAAGACTACGACAATGAAAAAGATAGGTTGTCGCATCAAAATTGTTATGGATGTGTCAAGAATACAGAGAGTTAAAGAAAAATAAATTTAATGCAAAAAATCAGGTCAGATACCTTGAAAAAAGAATTTTGTTATATTATATGGCACATTGAAGCACAACTAAAACAGAATACAGCACCATTTTTGGAATTTCTAAAAAGATGTCAAAAGGCTGACTTCACTTAAAAATAGCAGTACCTCATAAAAATTATAATAATGACATGCATTTTTTTTTTTCAAAGTGAAACATGACAAAACACATCGGACACTTTTGGTGGAACGCATAAAAAGTAAGCATTTGATCCGACTCGATTCTTCAAGTAGAAAATGCATAAACTCTCTTAATTTTACTTGAAAAATCGATGCGGAGCAAATGCTTACTTTTTATGCATTCCACCCATTGAAACACTATCTAAAAGTGCGTGTCTTGAGCTTTATACACATACATATAATAAAAATTCTTACATAAAGTCAATGAAAATGAGGACTAGACGACAAAAATTGTTTATAAAAAATCCCAAGTAAAGCCGGCTATATCACAACTTGTAGTATAATTAAAGTGCAGCCGTTTTTGTTGCTGCTGCTTTATATAACTTTTTTACTTTGCAGATGCTTGAGCATAGAACAAGCATTCTAATTTTCGGAAATACGATAGTTAAAATATTATATTTTACCTTTAAGAAAACCCCCAAAAAACCTACCCGTAACTCTAATACAAATGACCTGTTTAAAAAAGAAATTCTTTTAATTTGTTTGCAGGAGGTCTGTTTTTATATATGTGTGTTTTGGCAATAAAGCTAAATAAAGCAAAAGTTATATGTAAAAATTTCTTTTGTTTTCTTGGAAAAAGACACAAAATAATAAACATTATTTAAACAAATAATAAAATGGCTTTCTAAGTAAAGCACACATTTTGAACAAATGCCCATACATACATATGTACATAAAAACATTTATATAGCTACAGAAACATGTTCATATTTTAGTTGAAAAGTTGTATGTTTCATTTCTGCTTGATCTGGTTTTTTCCTTTCGGCGACTTGTGTGTCGTGTGCACCATCAACAAAATTTTTCAGGCTGCCCGCTGCTGCTGCTGTCAACGCACGCACACTCATACACCTCATGCGTATCTATGTTTGTTGTTGTTGCTGCAACACATTAAAATCACAGCATATATGAGTGAGTTATTTTTACGAAACTTTGGTTTGGGCATTTTTTAAATTTTGCATTAATTTTTAATGACGTGTTCGTTTGCGTTTCGGCGCTTTTGCGTGTCTGGGTAAAAATTCACAAATGTGCACCTTTGATCGTGATGCAATTTGTGGTGCTTTTGTTTTTATTGGTGTGTGTGTGTGTGTGTGTGCAAAGACTGCCTTTTAGTTGATGTAAAGACAAGGTGGGCGTGTGTAGATTTCTTATTAATAAAACTGTTTTAACGTTTAACGTTTTTATAGGCTGTTTATTTTCATATAAAAAAATGTGTAATTAAAAATGTTGACTTAAGGTTGAACGTTTCGTTTGTTTTTTTGAGGATTTTATAGGTAACATTATAAAATTATTAACGATACGTATTTATTTTTATAGATGTATAGGCTGCTTCCGTGTTAGTTGTTGCGTGCAAAAGTTTCTAATCTTCTTCGGAACTTTCTACTGGTGCACTGAGAGAAATAATTGGTCTGTTCCCGTACCTGCAAGTTTGTGAAAACTTTCGCTACTTTTACTAATTTCCATTCCCCTACACCAAAAACTTGCAAAAGAGAGTGATAGTCAGAGAGTGAAACATTTCCCTCCTTAAGAGAAGTTGCAAGTTTCTGCTACACAAATTTCGTTTAGTAAAAACTTGCAAGTTGTCATGTGTTGACAGCAATGTCAAAATTTGCGCAGAAGACAAAAGGAAATTAGGTATCTCCTTTCAGTTTTCATCTTCATATTTATCAATAATGTCAAACATTTCCTCATCACTATCACTTTCAGATTCACTTGAAGCAATAGGGGTATTCACGGGTTGATGCGAAACGCAGTTGCGAAGATGCGAAAATGCAAGATTGTGAACTTTCGCATCGTTCCAACAACAAACACATTGGAAGCAGTTTTGCAACTCTTCTTGAATTACGCACTGCTCAAACCAATTGCGAGAACGCACAAGCAGTGATGCTAAACAGATGATTCATGTTTTGGTTGTTTTCGAACGTAGTTGCCACCTGGGTGAAACTTTAAAAAGGTTAAGTTTGTACGTAGATTTTAATAACTTTTTATGATTTTAAAATAAGGTGGCAATATATTTACTGTTCATTCGATTTTTAACTTTATTGCATAATTAAGTTGCAATATTGATGTTCACGCGTTAGTGCGCAAATTATCTTGCATTTTCACACTCTTGCAATTCGCAACAACCCGTGAATACCCCTAATAAAATCAATTAATGCAGCTAATTTTCAGACATATTCGAAATATTAAAAAAATTGTTGGTCAAATTTACAACATATGTTCTGGTTTTGATTAAAAGTTGCAAGTTTTTACTAAAAAGCGTTCCAGTACTTTTTGCAACTTTTACTGCTCAAAGACAATTTTTTTGCTTACTCTCTCAAATTTTGTAACTTGCAAGTTTTTGATGCAAATGTACGGGAACAAACCTAATGAGGGCGCTTGGCTGAAATAATAATTAACACATTCCTAACAAAAGAATTTATAAGAGTTAGTTCGCTTGCCGCATAAACATTTTAATGCCCTGTTTAGGTGAAACAAACGATGCGTCTATTTCACGAACGGCAATCAGCTGTTTTGGATCCATGTATGAATAATGTCAGACACAAACGAAGTGAAAACAGCCACCTTTCAGTTAGAACACTAGCTTTCGGCGAAGCAAAAAACTCGTTTCATTTCTATGGTGCATTTCGACAAACTATCGAACACCAATGAATATTGAAATAATTAAAGAAGCAACTAGAACAGATGGCAACCTTGGTAGAGTTAGTGGTGGTGATCTATAAATAGCCTACTGCTTTGAAATGTCATATGATTAGCAGCCATACAATTCAAAATAATGAATTCCAAAATCTGCGCACTCATATACTAGTTTAAACAGTGAGTTGATCACAGCTTAATAACTCAAAGACTACTGAAGAGGAAAATTTAGCAATTTCCGAAACAGACTAGTCAGCTAAGTGATTGACTCTTTACAGAGTTGTGGTTGTTGTTGTTTGTTGTTGCCTTCTTAAAAACTTACTTGATCTAAAGCTCACAATTTAATGCATGTAATGTTTTCATAGATCATAAAACTAATTAAGAAACGAACACAACTGACTCAGTAACGAACGAAGACGGTAACCTCGTGTAAAGTTGACGAGACGTCACAATTTGACAAGAGCAAAATTATTATCGTTCTGAAAATGGAAGTTGCTAGTAGAGCAAAAGAAATGTAACGCCATGTGCTAAAGTAAACTTCTACGGTCCTCCACAAAGCAGTGCACACAATCTATTTAAAAACAGAAACTATCACAATCATATTAAAACAGTTTAATTTCTACCAAAACTCAACAATTCCATAACCAAAACAGCTGATGCAAAAAGTATTGCCACCTATTAAAAAATGCTAGTAATAAGTATACAATTTTCAAGATGCTTAATGCTGAACTTTTAACAATCTGGTAATAATGTTTTTGACAAATACTGACTTTGAGATTATTTCAAAAACGTAAGCAACGTAATGTTGGACGAAGACCCAAGAAAAAATTACAAAGACCCAATTTAGGACAACTACGTCGTAAGTCTTTCCTTAAAATGCTTATAAAAGACTTGCCTAGAATTGAAGGCATCGACAATTTTTGATAAATTATATTGAAATGGATGCTTAGTAAATATTTGCTAATAGTACTCGGAAAAAGTTAAATTGAAATAAATTTAATATGAGTTTGTAAAGCGTGAAATGCTTGCAAAGCTTTCAATGTGTCTTTTTGTTGTTATATGACAAGTAATATCCGCATTACCACCAAACGCAAATGAAAAAATCCTTTGAATTTTCTGCACAAAACATCACTTTCACTTGTAGTATTTTCTAAAGATGGATACTTTTCACGAAGTTTTCTGTTTAATGTGTTGACTCTTCTTTTATTCATTTTTTTTTTTCCTGTAAACTGCCAACGGAAAGTAAAATCAAATTAGCGCGCTCTAAACAAGAATGAATAATGACAGGACCAGTGTTGCCATGTTAGGGGATTTCCCCATAAATTTAGGGATTTTTTAACTGTGTTGTGGGATTTTAGGGGCAATGAATCTTATTGGTTTTTTTAGGGAGATTTAATGTTTTTTAGGGGTTTTTTAGGGGTATTTGAAAAATGTACCTTTGGAAATGAATTTTTCTTACTTTTCCTTAAAATAATGTAAAAATTTAAGAATAGAAGATATTTGACTTCTTGAGTATTTAAGCAACAATTTATAAAAACAGCTGAATTGGCAGCACTTAAAATTAATTACCAATCATTTCCCACTTCACTTCACACTTGCTTCGCGCTTTACTTGCAATTGATTGATTCCGTGTAAAAGCTAAAAACAAAGCAAGTCGGCCTTTGTAGTCTAGTGAAGAGTGCACTAGACTATCAGCTCAGAGGTCCCCGGTTCGAATCCGGGTTCTGGCATGGTTATTTTCGCTTTCTTTGTTCTTTACTACATTTAAGAATTATTGAAATAAAAAATCCAAAACTAAATTGTGGAAAATGTTGAATTAAAGGGCAGGACCAACTGAGGGCTGGAAATACTTGCCGATGTTAAGGCATAACACTTGCCTCTGTTGTAAGCAATTCAAATATTGGTTCACGTTTGTTCCACCTAATCGATAATTCACGTATAGTTCCAATCAATTCTTCCTCTAATAATCTATCCAAACGTTGTTTGTATAAGGCGCTTCTCAAAGACCAAACGTTGTTTGTATAAGGCGCATGCCTTGCTTCTTTGAGTTTTTAGAAAAAAAAAAATAAGTATGGGGAAAAAAAGATATGCCCAAAAATATATCAAAAAGTAGGAGACGGAGCCTCCTTTCAAAAGTAAGACTTAATTTTAATGTCAAATTCACATTGGACAATTGAGAACTATAAAGCCACTTTCTGCCCTTGTTAAAGACGTCCAACAGCTCAGCCCTTTAAATACATAGGCTTGCGTTGCAGTTGCACTACTTTTCAGTTGCCCCGTTTGAAATTTTTGTATGTTTTTCGAAAAAAAATTTTAGGGGGATTTGAAATCTGTTCTAGGGGTAAATGGTGAAGTGCACCTGGCAACACTGGACAGGACAATAATCAAGAGAGAAAGAAAGAGACAAATCTAGATGACATTGTTGCCATTAAAATGATTTCAAATTCTAAATTCACCTTGGTTGCCATTATTATTTCGATTTTCACCATGAACATGGTTTCACACTTGTTAAGGGTTACCATTGCTCTGTCTAACGCTTTAAAAATTTTTCCAATAAAAAAACAGTAAAAAATCTGCATAAATAATATTTTTGAAAAAAAAGCGGTACGCAGTTTTTCAGTCTAAAGAACAGTACAATACTGCGAAAAACCATACGAGCGTTACCCGTATATGATATATATGTATGTATCCATCCACCATGATACCATTTCAGAATGTTGAGCAGAGGTGGGCATTTTCTGATTACAATTACTTTCCGATAACAATTTAAAAATTAACGATGACTGTAATTGTTTGGTAAAAGAAGTAATTTTACGATTACTGTAATCCGTTTACACACAAATTGCAATTGCGATTACTGTAATTGTAATAGAAGAATTTATTGATAACTAAATAAGTCATTTTATTGATTACGGTTTATTTAGCAATTACTGTAGTTGTAATCAACATTTTTTTATTTTAATTATAGTAATCCTTATCAATAAAATATTACAACTACGATCATTATAATCGTAATCATTCTTTTTTAATATAATTAATGCAGATATATTTATATCTTATATATAATTTTTTCCCCCTTTCTAAAAGAACAAATAAATTGCAGAAAAATTATTCCAAACCTATTTAAGTTTTATTTTATTTCAAGCAATATGTTTCTTATCTGAAGCAATGATTATAATAAAATAATAAAAAAATAAACGAATAAAGTTTTCTCCAGCCGCCGATGAAATAAGAGGTGTATTAAATTTAATTGACGTCAGAATTTAAATTTAACTTTACCATGCCATTTCTTTTTGAATTACATTGAAAACAATGATTACGATTACAGTAATCGTAATTGTAGTTTTGCTTTTATAACAATTTCTGTAACATTAATAAAAACTAGCAAGGAATTATCATCGACTGGACCGAAGTTAAAATACCCCCACGGTCGTATTTTAGTTTGTTCGAAGTCTTGAATGTTGTATTATTTTGGTGACGTCACTTTTAAAGGGCGTGGTTTTTATCCAAATATTTCACATTTGAAACTCAGAGTCCTTTTTATTTATTAAAGCTTATGTGCCCAATATCAAGCTTAAACATTAATTTTTTGGTATTTTTTGTCTGCCCTTGCAATCTAGTGAAGAGTGCGCTAGACTATCAACCCAGCGGTCCCTGGTTCGAATCCAGGCTCGGGCATGGTTCTTTTCACTTTCTTTGTTCTTTCCTATATTTAAGAAATTTGGGAAAAACTAAAAATCCACAACTAAATTGTGTAAAATGTGAAATTAAAGGACAGGAACAACTAGCCTCGGTTAAAAGCAATTCAAATTGCCTTTCACGGTTATTTCGCCTAATCAATAATTCACGTATGGTTCCATCAATTCCTCTAAATAAATCTTTCCCTTTCCTTTCAGGTCAAAGACCAAACCTTGTTTGTATAATGCGCATGCCTTGGTTCTTTGATCTTTTTAAAAAAAAAAGTTGAGATTTAAACTAATTTGCAAAATTTTTGCTTATTTTAAAGACATTAGATTAATTTTTGTGGAATTTAAAGGAATTTTACTGTTTTGGTATATATATTTTGGTATATATTGAATTTCGTTAAGATAGCTTTAAAATTATGGTTGTTATCGTGATCAGAGACGGACAGACGGACATGGCTAAATCGACTCAGGAGATGATGCTGATCAAGAATATATGGCCGTTCCGCACCAACATGGAACCGATTTACCCTCATGCCTCCGATTTTTTTCAAATTTGGAGGCTAAATGGGACTACTCTTTTAGACAAAAATATGTAACAAACTTGTTTCCTTTGGAAAATTCCCAGTGACAAAACCTCTCAATTAAACTTGTTAATTATGAGCCGTGGGAGATATGGATGAGATCATAAATGCGCACACGGATTTACATAAAACTCATTACTCCGGTTATATTTGACAGCGCACAGAAGTTAAATATTCACAATTTTCACAAAACTTAGAGCTATAACTGTGAATTTTTAGCTTTTTAAAAATGGCTTTTTTTCAAAAAGTTCATTTGTTTTATAAAAAAAAATTTATGTTAGGGTAAAAATTTCGAAAAAAATTATGGATTTATTTTTTCCGAAAAACGGCATAATAAAAGCGACACGTGAAATATTTTTAAATGTTAACTCGTTTTGTTTTTGAAACATTAAAAAAACAATGAACTTGCTATTTTGCATTGCTTATGCTATAAAACCAACAAAAATGCATAAAAGAGTTCACAATTTAAATTTTGTCCTAACTTTGGACAAAAGAGTCCCATCAACCCTCCAAATTTGAATAACATCTGAGACATGGGGTAAATAGTTGCCGTTTTGGTGCGGAACGCCCCATATATACTATTCTATACCTACCACGCCTCCTTATGTGCGTTACAAATGTAGTGGCATAGTTAATATACCCCTGACGCATTTTGATATGCGAGGGGATATACAAATGTTGATCGACTACAGTAATTGTAATTTTAATTTTTTATTCAAAACGATTACTGTAATTGTAATAAAAAAAATCTTGATTATGATAACAGTAATCGTAATCTTTAATTTTGTAAAATTACGAATTTACTTTTTAATTAATTACGGAAGTAATCAATTACATCCTAGCACCGACCACCATCGCAATGAATGGATCAGTGAAACAAAATGTGTTTCTGATTTTTCACACCAAACTTTCGACTTTCATCGAACAGTCTCGTGACTTGATAACTTCTAAGAAGCGTTTAGAAAATGAAACGTGCTTTACTGTAACAAACATACCTAAAATAGTTGCAATTCTTACTTTTGTATGGATATTGAACTAAAATGGTTATTTTTGATGGTAACGAAATCTATTTATTTCATAGAAATTTGCAAGGTTATATTTGCTGTAGGCCTAGAAATTGATTGTATTTTTGGCATGTAAAATTATTTCCAATATAATAATTTTTTTCATGAGTGTGAAAATATTTTCGTCATGTATGCGACACTTTGTTAGTTGCTTTATATGGAGGTCATTTTTATCATACAAATAAATATTTTGTAAATGTTATAAAGAGGTTTTTTAATTTGCATGAAATTAAGCGGAAGAGAAAAAAATAAAAACAAAGGTGAATCGTCATCGAGGCAATCTTAGCAAAAAAGACACCAAAAAAAGAGAATCACCCCAAAAATCAACACCATTTAATTCAGTTAATTCGAGTTGGATTCGTTGCCATCTGTTCTAGTTGCTTCTTATTTATTTCAATATTCATTGGTGTTCGACAGCTTGTCGAAATGCACCATAGAAATGAAACGAGTTTTTTTGCTTCGCTAGGAAGCTAGTGTTTTAAATGAAAGGTGGCATTTTCACTATTGTTGTTGCCTTCCGAAAAACCTACTTGATCTAAAGCTCGCAAGTAAAAATGCATTTAAAAATAGTTCTGTTAAATATCATACTTGTAAGCGCCCAGTACATTTAAAAAGTGCTTATTTAACGAAATTTTGTTTGTCACTGTGCCACTGTGTTTCGTACCTTAAGGGCAGGTACTCATCTAGAGGTCCAAAACTACGGTACTTGATTTTTTTTCATAGAAAAAGTAAATGATCACATTAGGAGTATTCACACTGACTTGGGTAATTGGGTAGATCGGCAAATGCTGTGAATTTTGTTTTTGTAAAGTGCAATTGTACCCATCTAATCTACTCTAGCTGCCCCCCTGACTTGTTTTGGTAGATTGATTTCTTGCCAAATTGAGTACTTTTTCCATGTGTTACTACCTTTTGCAAAAATAGGCAATAATTGGCATAAGAGCATCAAATTTACAACATTTGTTTTCAAGGCTAATATCACAAATAATAAAAAAAAATTGCCACACTCCCTGTTACCGTCCATAAATCAATAAAAACGCTATATTTCAGACGAATTCGGTTGTATTGCCTTAAAATTTTGTAATTTAGTTCATATGCTTACTTTCGGAAACTGAACTAAAAATTAGCGTGGGTCGCACCACTACAGTTAAGCCAGTGCAGATACATAACAATCAATTTTTTCCGATTGGCATGAAAATTCTTATATGGCAGTAAGACGGTCTGTGGCAGGATAACTTCTGCCCGGGATTACTAGTAAATTGAAAAATGCTGCAAAGCTCACGTTAAAAATTACTCGTATATAAAATAACTTTTTTTACTCCCAATTAATAGCCTAAGTTTTTCGCACATAAAATGACAAAAAGTAATTTAATGGCAACCTTTTTCCAGCTGTCATTCCTCTCTCATCAGCTACATAATCCGGGGAGATCAAACAATCATGCGACACTGCTCAAAACTATTCTACAAAGTACTCAAGTGCCATTAAGGGTGCTCGCAATTATCAAAAGTACTCAATCTACCCATACCTAATGTTACCAACTATACTTACTTTGTAAGTATCATACTTATTTTCAGTTTCATATACTTACTAAAATTCCATACTTTTCAGTATACTTATTTTTAAAAATTATACTTATTTATGCTTACTTTTCATAGTCTTTCACTTTGAAAGTACGTATAGCTTTTAACTTTTTGTCATGCTTTTCTTTGTTTTGAAACTATTTCGTATATTAGAAATATATATGAACTGCAAATACATAAAATTAATATTTTGTTTTTTGTAGAAAGACTTTTTGGTTTTAAATAGATTTCATACACAAAACTGTTTGAAGAGAACAAAAAGAGGGCGTGACAATACTTCAGGAATATTAATCTGATTTTTATATTAGTAAATAATATCGAGAAAATATTAAAAAAAAATTTTCTAAGGTGATATTCTTCCTTATACTTTCTTTTAACATTCATACTTACTAATACTTATTTTTCAGTGTTCTACAAATATACTTATATTTTAATAACATGAGTTGGTAGCATTACCCATATAAAATTACCCAAGTCAGTGTGAATATCCCTTATTGGGGAGTTATTTATTGATTCTTAAAGTGCAGGAAAATGTTTTTTTTTTTGCATAAAAGTGTAATGTGAATTGCCAATACGCCGTCAAACGTCACGTCGAAAATGAAGGTCTCCTGATATAAACAACCAAATCATTTTTTTTAAATTATATTATATTTTCTGGAGCTTGAACCTTTAATATCAATAAATAGTTGAAAACTACAAAAATTGCGCATATGTGAATTTATAGTAGCATTTTTCAGATTTTTCGCTCTGTAAGGTGCTCTAAAAAAACAACTGGCCAATATCATCTGAATTTAGCTTAAGGATGCAATAAATTTTATCTAATTTAAAACAAAAAAAAAATCGAAGTCAATCCATAGACCGGTTCTGGAGATATCGTGGAGACCAGTTTGAAAAACATTATTTTTCAGAAAACGCGTTTTAAGGTTTGGTTAACGATTTTTTGAGTTTATTTTTGAAAATATGGGTTCCCTTTCGTATGCGATAACTTTTTTATGCAATTGTTATCGGCCAAACCGCTTTAGGAATATATTCTACACATCATAAGCTATCGAAAAATTAAAAAGAAATAATTGTTTTTATTGGTCGTGTTTCATGAGAACCTGCCCTTAATGGTTAATCAAGTTGTTCACATTAATAGCGCATTCTTTTCTGAAAAAAAATTCTGACCTCACAGAATGCAGAATTTTTTAGATTCTGACCTGAATTTGCAGAATGTTGACTTCTTTTGAGCTGAGAAAAGAACGGAAAAATGCAACATTTTTTTTTCATTTGATATTGGCTGCACTGTTGTTTTGAATTCCGATGTATTTACGATTGAGGTTATGCCGACTGCATGGAATTTTTAACAAATACTCATCGAGCTGTTAAGTTTTATTAAAAGTAACCAAATCAAAATTGTTTTGGATTAAATTTAAAAAATTTTCAAAATTGGAACATTTTGCTTCTTACAATTGTCACAGCATTGTTACTGTCAAAATAATTTTTTTTTGTTTTTATGTTGGTATTAGTAGAGAGGGCAGAATGCAGAACCGCCGAATTTTACAGGTCAGAAAATTCTGCATTTGTTATACTTTCGCAGTCAGAATTTTCGAGAAAAGAACACGATTTATTTTCAGGTCAATATTTTTTTTAGAAAAGAACGGAAAAAATGCATAACTCTTGAAGAGCTCAGAAAAAATGCATTCTTGGGAAATTTTTTCAGGTGACCCACCCATATTTTTAAACCCAAAAACTCGAAAATTTTTCTAATAGCCATATCCTTTTATTTATCCAAAAGATAAGGAATCGCCCCACTCATGCCAACACTCACCACCTTATCTCAATTATTATATATTATAATAATTATTTAAATAAAAACAGCAATAAACTAAAACAAAAAAAAAATTAAAACCGGTCCTGGCCGGCTACAATCGATTAGATGAAATCTGCTGAGCTCACTTCTCATATTCACACTCTCGCTGCGGTTTTCCTATGTTATAATAAAAAAACCTTGTACTAAAATATTAGTGTGTATCCGACAGATACCTAAAATGCGATCGCAGCTTTATAGATTTTTCTTGTTGCTACTGTATTTATTCTTACTGTAAAATTTTCACGCTCTTTCTCAGTCTCGCCGTGTCTCGCGTGTCTCAGTTTTTATTCGAGATATTTTTACAAAATATTTTAAGCATAAGATAAAAGTGCCTAAACATTCAAACGTTTCAACATGAAAAATCAAGAGAAAAATAAATAAACAAGAACAAGCACAGAAGAAC
Organism: Dichetophora obliterata; assembly: GCA_963920525.1. Classification (NCBI taxonomy): domain Eukaryota; kingdom Metazoa; phylum Arthropoda; class Insecta; order Diptera; family Sciomyzidae; genus Dichetophora; species Dichetophora obliterata. The sequence goes on from OY986438.1 coordinate 94,638,196, forward strand.
ACAGATAGATGCAATAAGAAAAAATTAAGTTTTTAGAAGATTTCGACAAAACTTGAACTGCAGACAGCAGTTGATTTTTTGACTCGAGGAAGTTTGATACGTTTTCGAAAACGATTGCGAAACAATTTTGAAACAGCAGACAGACGAAAAAAGATCAGTCGGTCAATCGGTGATACATATTTCAGTGGAATAGGGATTAAATTGCTCATAAAACTAAAACAACAAAAAATACTAAATTTAAAAAAATGGCTGACGTTGAAATAATGCAATCGGTATCGGAAGTTAAGAAAACGCGTAAGGTTAAGAAAACGACGAAACGACGTGAATCTTCGCAGGAGCAGGTTTCCGATTTGCAAATAACTGAAGTGGAGCAAACCAATGAGGAGAAGGGGTACGTGTCGTTCAGTGTGTGTGCGTGTGTGTATGGAATTAGGATACACCGAAGCAGTACACAAATGGGATTTTGGTATTTTGGAAAATATTAAGGGGGCGTGGGTATAGTTACAATTTTCCAAAACATTTGCTGTTTGGAGATAGAAACAACCTTTTTTATTGTTTCTTTTGTGTTTCTTACAAATCATATCAATGCTCATAAAACTAACTCTAATTTCTAATACAAATTGCAAAAGTTCTCATTTCAAACCTCATTTAAAAGATTTAAACAAACATAACGAAACTTACAATTTATACAAAAAATACCAAAATGTTTACTAAACATACGGAAAAAAATATTTTCGAATCACACAGATATTTCCAAAATACTCTTAACCCAGCACAAACGACACGTTTACTCCTTCGACTAATCAAAAGGTATCTAAACCAGCTGAAAGTGTAAAATACATACAATACGTTTACAAAAAATTACAACATATTTACAAAAAAAAAAAAAAAAAAAAAAAAACAAGCATACAACATGTGCAGAAAAAGTATCAAATCTACAAAATGTTTAAACAAAAACTCTATTCTTACTTCCAAAAATATTTAAAAATTTTAAAAATAATTTAATAATTACACATAAACACAAAACACAAAACACACTTACATAAATTCCATAAAATGTGTCGTCGGTAAAAGCAAAAAGTGTTCAAAGACGTTTCAACGTTGTTTGTTCTTTCCTTTTCAGTTAATTTTCAGTGGTGAGTACACGAAAGCCATGAACAAGGATTGGCATTCTGGCCATTTTTGTTGCTGGCAATGCGACGAAAGTCTAACCGGACAACGTTACGTTATACGCGACGATCATCCTTACTGTATCGGCTGTTATGAGAATGTGTTCGCAAACACCTGCGAGGAGTGCAACAAGATCATTGGAATTGATTCCAAGGTAAGTTGTAAAGCTATTCTTAAAAAAATATTTTTATATGAGTGGATTATATTCATAAAACTCGGCCAAACAAACACAAAACATGGATACATTAGAACATATGCATTGTTATTTGAATATAAAAGCATTATGATAATTGTTAAAGGATTGTAAACTGAAAAAAAAAATTGCCAAATTCATTCATTAAGTTTTGAAACTCATTGCAGTGATTTGGCTATTTTTGAAACTATACTAGTAAATCTTGGTTAGTTTTGATAAATTATAAACAGGGGCCGAAAATAACGACTATTTTTAAATTTTAACTTTTAATAAACCAATGAAAAGTTCAGAAAAACTTTATCAAAAAAATTTTAAAACAAATCAAAGATAAACCTAACCACTTTTTGTTATGCTCGAAAAACCATTCGTTTTCATTACAAACGACTGCATTTCAAGACATTTTAAAAAATTGGTTACTCCATAAATTAATAATTATCTAAAAAAAATTACACAATGGTTGATACGAAAACACTACAATAAAGCTCTTAAGAATATTGTAAGCTTACTAAATAAAACGTAGAATAAAAATTAATACATGATGGGCTACACTGAAAATACAGCTCGGTTTGATTCGGTTCTTTGTTTCCTTATCATTTATTTATACATGCCGATTCATAGACGTGTTGTTGTGGCCAAATGGTTTTAACTTTAACATCGTGGGTTAGAATCCTTCATTATTTTTTATATTTGTCGAAAATAGTTGTAGACTCAATTTGAATATTTTTGAAACCGTTTTTGGTGTCGTTACACATACATACATTAGGCCTGAGCGAATTTCAAAAATGCCTAGCATCGATTTGGCTCAGAACACATTCGACAGATATTGTAGCAAATATTTAAACTACAGAAATTAATTTCGATCTGATTGCATCTTCCTGCTCCAGTTTGTCCCTTAAATCAGACATTTTTTAAAAACTAATTGTATGAAAAATCTTAAGAAGTTGTTCGGTTAGTATAAACATGAAATGAAGCTACACAATTCGTTGTGTTCTGAACACATCTTTCTGCTCTAAGATATCCTCAAAAAAGACATAAAAAAAAGGAAATTGTTTTGCAAAGATTTTTAGATGAAGTAATAGGTACTTACCCAAATAATGATATAGTGAAATTTTTTAAGAATACACACAGAAAAAAATCATTGTAAAATCAACTAGAAACATAATGATTTTGCATGTTTCCCCTATGATTTTGCTTCATAGAGATTTATAGTAAAATCATTGTGATTTTCATGTAAAAATCGCAACAAATTTTCATGTTGAATCATTATGAAATCATGTAAAATCATTATGATGGTCATGTTGAATCATTATGAAATAATTATGAAATGCAGCTGAATCCTAACCTCAGTTTGAAATAAAAAGAACTTCAAGTTGATTTTATTTAGTTTTTTTTGTTGAAAAATTAAAAAAAGTCGACTTATAGTTACAAAACATACCCCAATTTTTCTCCAACTAAATAGTTTTTCTCAATAACGTGCACGAAGTCCTATGGGTGGTATAGCTTCCTGTTTATCTTCCTTAGATAAGTACCTTAAACTTTCCTAGTCAACTGAAGCTTCTGTTTCTATTGAAAAGTAATACAGCATTTTGATATTATTTTTTTATAGCAACTAAGTCAAATATCACATTACCTTGTTCATCCGCGTCGAATTTTATGGATTCGTCTACTTCCACTTGTATTTACTTTTCATTCCACTTGTTTTACTTTTTCAGCTATTACAAACTATTTTAATTTTTAACGTAGCTACTTCTCGCGATAAAACTTCTAATGTGCTGGAAATAAGGAACTTCTTCAACACGCAAAATTTTTTTTACATGATGCAATAATAATTTTACTAGATTTCATAATGGTTCAACATGATATCATAATGATTCTACATGAAATCATAATGATTCTACATGAAATCGTGTTGGTTATCTTTTAACATGATGCAATAATGGTTTTACTGCTTCTCATAATAATTCTCCATGAAATCATAATGATTTTTATGTCGCTGCCACCATGAAATATACAATCATGTAAAATGAAATCAACTATGCATCACAATGATTTTACTATGCAAAATTTTTCAGTGTGTATAACGTCATCTTCTTATTCCAGAATGTCCTTGAACATGGCATATTTTTTAAAAATCATTAAAATCGGTAAAAATAAAGGCCAATCAGTAAAGGCCAATATCGCAGTAAACATGATAAGGATTAATAACTAAAAGATTGAATAGTGCATATTCAAAATTTGATCTCGATATAGTAATATCTTGCTATTCCAAAATATCCTTAAACAACACGGTGTCCAAGAAAATTGTATGTTTTTTCAATATTGTAGTCAATTTCAATAGATTTATGATCTTTTATTCTGAATCTGGCAACAAATTTTATTCTATCCTTATTAGATCTTAGGATATATCATGTTAAATGAATGAAATACGAGTTTGTAAGGCATTCCTAAGTCATGATTAAAAAGTCAAGGATTATATGTAGTAAAATCTTCAGAACAGACTTGTGAGATAGAATAGATTATAATTTCTAATCTTATACTACGTTTACATTGGACCAAATGACTCATTTGAAATGAAACATGAAAATATTATCCAGCAATTTTTACGTCTTACAACCATATGTCGGTCTTGGCCTCATCTAAGAATTTACGCCAGCCATTTCTGTCTTTCGCTTGCTGGCGCCAGTTGGAAATTCCAAGCTTCGTCAGGTTGTCCTCTACTTGGTCTTTCCAACGAAGATGCGGTCGTCCTCTTCTGCGTTGACCGCCGCTGGGTACCGAATCGAATGTTTTCTTCACTGGAGCATCGTCTTTCATGCGCTAAACATGACCAAGCCAGCGAAGCCGCTCGATTTTAATGCGCTTGACTATGTCGACGTCAGCGTACAGCTCATATAGTTCATCATTCCACCGTATTCGGTACTCGCCATTGACGCAGATTTGTCCGTAGATCTTACGAATAATCTTTCTCTCGAATGCTCCTAAAGTCTTTTCATCTAAACTGCTCAGCGTCCAGGTTTGTGATGCATAAAGTAGGACGGGCATGATGAGCGATTTATAGAGCGTGATTTTCGTTCGTCGAGAGAGGGATCTGCTTCTCAATTGCCTACTGAGCCCAAAGTAACACCTGTTGGCAAGAGTTATTCTTCGTTTGATCTCAATGCTGATGTCGTTGTTTGAATTAATACTGGATCCCAGATAAACGAAGTTCTTCACAACCTCGAAGCAGGTATTGTCAACGGTAACGTGGGTTCCAAGACGCTGGTACTGTTTGTTTGTTGACACTAAGTATTTCGTCTTTTCTGCATTCACTGACAGACCCATTCGACTTGACTCTCTTTCTAATCTGGAAAATGCTGCACTGACTTCGCGCGTATTATGGCCAATGATATATATGTCATCAGCATACGCAAGCAGCATAACACTCTTGTAGAATATTGTGCCACTACGTCTCAGATCAGCAGCTCGGATGATCTTTTCCATCATTAGGTTGAAAAAGTCGCACGATAAGGAATCACCTTGTCTGAAACCTCGTTTGGTAACAAATGGTGGGGAGAGGTCCTTCCCGATTTTAACTGCGCTGCTGGTGTTGCTCAGTGTCATCCTGCAAAGTCGTATTAGTTTTGCAGGAATACCAAATTCAGACATGGTGGAGTACAGGTGCTTCCTTATTGGGCTGTCGAAGGCGGCTTTGAAGTCGACAAAAAGATCGTGGGTGTCGACTTGTTTTTCTTGAGTCTTCTCCAAGATTTGTCGTAGCGTGAAAATCTGGTCGATGGTGGACTTTCCAGGTCTGAAGCCACACTGATAAGGTCCGATCAGTTCGTTTACAATGGGCTTCAATCTTTCACATAAAACGGTCGACAGGACCTTATATGCGATATTAAGAAGGCTTATCCCATGGTAATTGGCACAGATAGTGGGATCGCCTTTCTTGTGGATTGGGCAGAGCACACTGAGATTCCAATCGTTCGGAATGCATTCTTCCGACCATATTCTGCATAGAAGCTCGTGAATGCATTTAAGTAGAGCTTCGCCTCCGTTCTTAAACAGCTCAGCAGGTAAGCCATCAGCTCCCGCAGCTTTGTTATTTTTAAGCCGAGCTATAGCTGTCAAAACTTCATCATAGTCGGGCAGCGGAACCTCAACGCTGTCATCCAAAATTGGGGTTTCCGGAATATCATCTCTATTGGCGGGATTGTTGTCAGCGTCGCCATTAAGAAGCTTAGAGAAGTGTTCCCTCCATAACGTCAGTGTACTCTGGACATCTGTCACTAGATTCCCGTTTTCATCCTTGCAGGAAGAGGCCCCGGTTTTAAAACCATCGGCAAGGCGTCTTATTTTTTCAAAAAATTTTCGGGCCTCATTCCTGTTACCAAAAATCTCAATCTTCTCTTGCTCTCGCTTTTCTGCCTCTCTTTTTTTCCGCCTGAAAATACGTCTCTCTTCCCTCCTCTTTTCTTTGTATCGCTCCTTAGCAGCGCGCGTTACAACCGACTGCAGGGTGGCTTTGTAGGCGGCGTCTTTCTCTGCAGTGGCGTCGCGACACTCCTGGTCGTACCACTGGTTTCGGCGAGGGCGTTGGTAGCCAATCACCTCTTCAGCAGCCGCACGCATGGAGTTGGAAATGTGTGTCCACTGCGCGCATATATCATCGATTGGAGGAGTGCTTTGAAGCAGGAGTGAGAGTCGAGTGGCGAAAGCATCGGCTGTCTGTTTCGATTGCAGCTTGTTGACGTCTAGCTTTCTCTGTGTAGGGTTGCGTGTATTCTTAGCTGCACACAGACGTGTACGGATCTTCGCTGCAACAAGATAGTGATCCGAGTCAAAGTTTGCACCACGGATCGTGCGTACATCCAATACACTCGAAGAGTGCCTTCCGTCGATCAAAACGTGATCAATTTGATTTTTTGTTTTTTGATCAGGGGACATACAGGTGGCTTTATGAATATTGAGATGCTTGAATCTAGTGCTACTTACGACCATGTTTCGTGCTGCGGCGAAGTCAATCAGCCTCATTCCGTTATCGGAGGTGTTGTCGTGGAGGCTGAACTTTCCGACAAAGCAGACCTTAGTTGTTCAATTACTACTGAAAATATTAATTATTTTGCAGGTTTAATACGTAATTGTTATTATATAAATATACATAAATATTCTTTAAATTTCCTCAATGAGCTAAATTGTTCATATATATGAACTATATATATGCAAATATGTAAATATATACATATATATATATATATATATATATATATATATATATATATGTATTTCCGATACGGTAACACTTTTACTAAAAACAAATATTTTTACCAATATTATTTATACTCTTTAATTCATATGTATAAACTGTTTTCTAAATTAGTTTGATGTCATATGCTGACTGTAGCTACAAATAAACATCCACAAAAAATTAAAACTTACTGTACAACAATAGCTGCTTAGCAAATTTACAACAACAACGCAAAGAGAATTACAAGATCCCAGCGGTTGCGCAGCGTAAGAGGGGATGAACCGAATTGGCGGCGTAAAATATGCAGCACTTTGCATGCTTCTATTTCTGTTTGCCTGCTGTTTCGTTATTTTTTTTTAATTTTTTAACAGTTTTTTAAGTTTACAATATTACAAGTTTACGAAATATGTTGCAAGTACAAGCTCTCGAATTAAATATGTCGCAAATTGATAAAATGCAAATAAAATAAAATATTTGCGCTAAAACACGACCGAAATGTCAAAATTTGTAATTGTCAAAATTTCATCGTCCATTTGACACAGCAAAAAAGACAAATTTATTTCAACACACACAAATTTTATTCAACTTGGTATTTTCTATCCTACCACGACTGATTGACACACAGCCATAGTTGACAACTCTGAATATAAAATGCCGCAGTGGTGAAAATATAAAGCCACTGACAAATACAACAAGTGTGAAAATTGTCAAACTTTGTTTGACGATATGTAATAAAATAAGAGCATGCATGTAATTATTTGAATGTTCAACATATCGTTACCAAAATGCACAAAGGCCTTAAACGACATTTTTGAAATTTTACAGGAGAAGCAAAAAACTCTGTGAAATCTAAAAAAAAACAATTTCGTTAATTTATTTGATGCAGTTTAGGCATAAATATATAGTCCAATGTGATCCTTGAGAAAAAATTGAATATTCTGATTTGTCTCAAAATTATGGCATTTAGAGCTTTTGTGCAATCAAAATCGTGAAAAAATGGTTGTTAGGGCTTTTGGTTATAGTATGAAAAACGGGGTTTATTTCATTTGAAATTCATCTTAACATAGAAAAAGAAACAAAATTAACCGAAATTACATTTAAAAAGAAGCAAGAATACAAAATTATTATAAAAATAGCAAAAGTCATTTCTTGGTGCATGGTACAAATGATAAATTTTTGTAAAAACTTTGACAATCATAAGGTAATAAATTTTTGAGTTCTTGGAGATGGTCGTACTTCTTCTGGGATATAGGAAGTTGTTTCGCATGCAAAGGCTTGGGTTCAACTGCTTCGAAACGCTTTCTGGATTTTTGAGGAAGAGGTTCATATTCGGAAGTTATAAGTGTTTTATAAAATATTAGTCCTGATGCGTCGTACGCTAAGGCACGAAGCATGTTTACCGTCGGATCTCCGGATCTACCTGAAATAATGTTATTTTTTAAGTTTGTATTGACTTTTAGAATTTAATATTTTTCGCATACCTGGTCGAATCGAATCATACCATTGCGGGATGCTTTCATAATCCAGAAAGGAATCAAATTGTAAATTATGAACTAGGAGTGGGCCGGGAGTCTTACGTGCTTCACGAATAAGCTCTTGAAATTGCGATGGTAGATGTATTTCTCTGTTTTTAATTTTTCGTTCTATTAGAGAGTGCGTGGAGTCACATTCCATTTGTGTATGTCCTTTGATTAAATATTTTTGTTCGATCGATATTTTACTCGCAACACAGAAGGAAAGCAAAGCGTTGGATAAAGTAGCATTGCGGTTTTGGTAGTTGCAGCCATCTGAATAAATGATAATATGATGAATTTCTGGTGATTTTGTGATGATTTTTTTGAGGTGCTTAATAATTATCGTAGCAAAATTTGATGCCATTCCATTTGTTTCATCCCAAACATAGTTATCTGATTTATGGGTAGCTACATTATATACTGTGAAATTATGCAGTTGTAGCTTCGATTTGTAATAGGTTGCGTTAGCGTTCAGTTGAGGGAGTAGTTTAACTGCTTGCATATCGACCCAAGTACCACACATAAACCAGAAAGAGCATTTGCGATATCATTGCGTTTCTCATCTCGCATTAACTCGATTTCTTCTCGATGTTTTTGATATGATTCTTGAGGTACATTCTTCGTTCTATAAGATACACAAAAATCACATTCATCTTTTTTTGGACGAAAAATAGAATAGTTGAGGTTTTTGAAAAGTTTTACAAAAACCGGATATGATAGCGCAATATTTCAAAAATTTCCTTGCGAATGCTTTCATTGAAGCTTGAACAGTTCCGTTTAGTACTTATTTTACAAAAATTCGAATTACACGAAGGTCCTAGAGATCTGGCTGGTTTTTGGCAGTAACCTTCTCCGTTTTTTGATCTTCCAATGTACTGTTCGCCACGCATGCGTTTCTTCAGACATGTTCTACGTTCGTATTTACCTTCCATTACCACAACTTTAGAATCTTCGAGGTGTTAAACACTTTACATTTAAAGCAAATATTGATGAAAATTTAACTTCACCCGAACCGTTCCAAAACTTAAATTATTTAATATTCAAACACGACTACAATCACAAGAAAACTTAAAAACGTTAAGTCAAGAACACAAAATCGTTGCCAACTAAAAATTTTACTGATCATCAAATGAAACAAGTGTTGCTAATGCATGAGCAAAGAAATTTGTGTTAGTTAGGGCTTTTGTGCATGCAACTCGTTGTTTTTTTTTGCGCAATGCTATGTTTTTGGAGAAAGGGCTTTTGTGTATTTGCTATAACAACGTTGTTTTTCACACCAAAAAATTTTGGCCAAAAAATTTTGTGTGGATGTGTATTTCAGTATTGGCTATCAGAATTTGCAAAAAACTCATTTTGAAAAAATTGTCGTTTAGGGTCTTTGTGCATTTTAGTAACGATATGCCTTTATCACAACTTAAAGATTACGAAGTTCCAGCAGAAAAAAGAAGAAAAAGAAGAAAATGGATCCATTTTTAAATCTCACCATGAATAGCAGCTGTTTGAGTAAAAGCAAATTTTTCAAAAATGTTGACAAATACAACAACTGAAGAAATTTCCAAACTTTAAAGGCATATATATATAAATATAAACCGAATTAATAATAAGTTTTGGTTGCAAACATCTTATTGCAACCTAACTTAAGTATTTATATACTAACAAACAGATTATATGCATTAATTTCAGGAGTTGCCAAGTGATTTCTTTGTGAGCTTGCCGAATGACGAATTCCTTGGAAAAATAAGATGATGCAAACGAATGATTTACCCTCTACCAAAATCGTTCAACGCGCCTAAAGAAGTTTTCACTTCAAAAAAACATAAAATTGGTCGATTAGTTTGTTTGGACAGTGCGGACTGTTTTAAAAAGTACGTTTCGAGAAAAACGCGTTTAAAGTTACTCTTGTTTGTTAAAAGCACTCTGGAGCACCGGGTTTTAAGCGCTAGAGAATCTTTATTATAAGCAGGATTGATTTATACATTTTTTTGACATAGTTGTGAATAGTTGTACAACAATAATCAAATGTAAAAAATAAAATTTTCCAAAAATTGATTGCCTAAAACCATCCTTAACATACTCTGGAATCAGGCCGTCGACATATTTTAGCTTCAAAGTTTGAATTTTATAGTGTGTTATTTTTTATCCAAATGAATTGTTTTCATAAAATTTATAGAATCCTTACATTATTTATTGTAATATTCAATTAAAAAAGTCTATACCTAAATTCATTAAAAAAAATTTTTTTGTGGGGAATTCGATGAAAAATCGTGGAAATTTGAGAACCACTTCAAAAGCAAAGATTAAAACTTATACCTATATTTTTACTTGTTTAAATTATTATAGTTATATCAAGCGAAAAAAAAAATATATCCGATGATATCTTTTGAGGAGCTAAATTCTGAAGGTGTTTTTCAAATAAATTGTTCATATTGGGGGTTGGAATTAGTTTTAAAGGTTTTCTAAGAGATGGCGTAACTATCAATAGATCGCATCGGGCACACATGTGACTATATTCATTTCAAAGCACATTGTCTAAGCTTCATTTTTCAGTATGTGTCATTCCACTGAAGTGTAAACAACATATATTTTTTTCTCTGTGAACATGTCGACTTTCGTTCCAACAAAACGCAATTTGCGGGAAGGTTTTCTTTTGTGCTTCCATTTGAAGAAAAAAGCGGTTGAAGCACAACGCACGCTTACTGAGGCTTACGGGGACTATGCTCCATCGATTTCTTCTTGTGAGTACTGGTTCCGTCGGTTTAAAAGTGGTGATTTTGATACGGAAGACAAAGAGCGTCCGGGCCAGCCGAAAAAGTTTGAAGATGAAGAATTGGAGGCTTTGATCGATGAAGACCCGTGTCAAACCCTTCAAGAATTGTCAGAATCATTGGGAGTCGACTTATCAACGGTCGGCAAACGCTTGAAGGCCATGGGAATGATTCAAAAGCAAGGAAATTGGGTGCCGTAAGTTGAAGCCGAGAGACGTTGAACGGCGATTTTGCATGTGCGAACAACTGCTTCAACGGCATAAAAGGAAGAGTTTTTTGCATCGTATTGTCACTGGCGATGAAAAGTGGATCCATTACGATAATCCTAAGCGAAAAAAATCGTGTGGACCACCCGCCCATGCATCAACATCGAGGGCCAAGCCGAATATTCATGGCGCCAAGCTTATGCTGTGTATTTGGTTGGATCAGAAGGGTGTCGTGTACTATGAGCTGCTAAAACCTAACGAAACCATCACTGGGGAACGCTACCAACAACAATTGATGCAATTGAGCCGAGCATTAAAGGTTAAACGGCCGGAATATGCCAAAAGACACGACAAAGTGGTTTTTCAACATGACAACGCACGGCCACATGTTGCAATAACCGTCAAGGAAACGTTGGAGGCGCTGAATTGGGATGTGCTACCCCACCCGCCTTATAGCCCAGACATAGCCCCTTCCGACTACCACCTATTCAGATCGATGACGCATGGCTTGGCTGAGCAGCGCTTCACTTCTTACGAGGATACCAAAAAATGGGTCGATTCGTGGATTGCCTTAAAAGACGAATCGTTCTTCCGGCGCGGAATCCATATGCTGCCAGAAAGATGGGAAAATGTTGTAGCTAACGATGGACAATACTTTGAATAATATACATTGTACCGTTGTTTCTAAATAAATGCTCAAAAACCGAAAAAAAACCTTTAAAATTAATTCCAACCCCCAATAGCTGAAAATACTTTTTTTCAACCTTTTTTTAATATTAATTTTTATATATTCTTTTTGCTATAAGAATATTTTATAGGATATTCTGAATAGCTTATTTTTCATATTGCAGTGATTTAATACGTGCAAAAGAGACATTTTGAAAATCAAGTTTTTTTTTATTTTACTGAATACATAATTTTTGATTGGAAAAAGATATTGGGGTAATTTTTGAGTCTTGAGTATTTCTTGAAAAATTTAAAAACAAAATTTAGGGAAAAATTAATTCTCCCAAAAATATCATAGGGTTGTTTTAATGAGAAAAACAGTTAAACAATTTTTGCACAAAACTGGAAGAATTTTTTCAAATGAATGTGATGTCATATAAAAGGTAGTCGATAATGCAAATTTAATGTTTTTATTATTACAACAAAAATAACGTTTGAGTATTTTTGGAGTAAAAAGTCTCTACTTTGGACTTTTTTTGAAAAAATTTACAAAAATATATACACTGACTTAACGGTAAAGTTTAAACTATTTTTGTTAAATGCTTTTATTCAGCTATTGAACAATCAAATTTAAATTAAATATGTATAAAAACAGCTGAAATCAAATCTTTTATTTTCATGCCGTTTTTTTCTCATTCTTAGGTAACGATGTTTTATGAAAAATAAATATAAAAATTTATCTTTATTATTTACCGATTTATGGGCGCTAAAAGAGGGTTTGGAAACATTTTTTTCCTACACCATCTCGTGTTCGAAAAAAATCTACAATCGGCGCAGTAGTCAATTTTAAACATTTCTAAAAAAAGTGATCATAGCTTTAGGTCGACCACGTCCATTTTTAATACAATTGCCGACAGTAACCATACCCAAATTTACGTCTATATATATATATATAATTTTTATTAATTAGGGAGCGGTAAAAGAAGATGTGATAGACGCTCATGAGTGCATCTGAATCCATCGAATATCATTTAATTTTTAATACTCCAAACTTTATTTAGACTAGCATATAGAACAAAATAAGAAATTGTTTATTATTTAGTATTTTTGCTCCGTTTTTGTTCTAAATGCACGATCTTTACCTCATAGAACATACAGCACAAAGTCGATGTCTTATAACTCGAAAACTATAAGATAAGAGCAAATTGATCACACAGATTGACAGATCTTGAAAAGTTTTCCTAAAATTCAGTCTTATCCCATTTTTTTAATTTTGTATTATAGAACACAATAACTTTTTACATAGTCAAACTATTTTTTAATGTAAAATTTAATAAAAATTAGTTTTTAATGTCAAATTTATATTTTTATTCAATACATATCTCTGAGGTGAAAAATTATTGCACATTGCAACATTGCATAAAAAACAACAGACCATTTAACCTAAGCTTTATTGCAAAAACTAACAAAATATCGAATCAGCATAGAAAAATTTATTTTCTTTTTTTTATAATAGCACAGTTCACGATCTTGTTGCATTGTTTCAAATGCGTTTTTGCAAGGGTAGATGATTGTGATTACACCTTTTATGATGCTGAAAATGCTTTACAACAGTTGTTTTTGTTGCATTTTATGTCGGACTCCTCTAAAAAATCCAAAATTTTGCGAATTTCTTCCTCCGTCCATTTTTGGTTGGTGGTTTCTCTTTGAATTTTCCTTTTTAAAACTCCCTCCATTTCTTTAGCACTTTGTTTTCATTATAAATGAAACTTTTTGCCGCTAAAAATGTACACTATAGTGGTATTCACGATTCAGTGCACTTGCCTGTGCAGCTGAGGACTTGTGCACTTTACAAAAACAAAATACACGTACGTCAAAAATCTGCACAAGTGCTTTTCTACTGTAGCCTAAAACTTGAGGAATTGAGTAGTTGTGCACTTGTGTGCATTGAAAAATTTTGATAGCTTTGAAAAAGTGATAGTGGTGTGTTCACGAAAACCACGAAAGTAATTGCGTATCATCCGATTACTTTACACGCGTAACAAAATGTTTTAATGAAATTGTTACTATTTGAAAATCAGGTGATAATTTTTATCAATATTTATTATTTTTGAGCTTAAAATTTTGTTTTGAAAAAAAAAACATTACAACAAACACATAAAAATATCAAGAATACTGGGAAACAATTGTTACTTTGCCGGAATAGGGCTGTTAATATTGAGAAATATTCAAACTACGCTCAAATCGATTAATTTTTTTATTATAGAAAACAGAGAAATGTTCTGCTTAAAGTCAAATTGGCAAGAATTTAAACCGAGTGCTTCCCATCGAAATCACAAAAAATGTACATAAATAACGTAAATAATTACTGCAAATTTTTTTAACTTTCACAAATATTGACAGTTTTTGCATTAAAAATTTGCAAGAAATTTGCATTAAAAATTTCCAAAATGTTCTTAAACTTGATCTTGAAAATTAACTCTTCCCTTCCGATTACCCGGGACAAATTATTTAAAAGAAGTCTGATTATCTATATAAGATCTAAAATTGCTATATTTTGTTTTTTGTATTTTATTTATTTACTGAAATACCATTTTTTTTTTTTATTTTTTTAACAATAGAACACATTTTTCATATTGAATCATTTGCTTCTTAACTGCCCTACAAAAGCCCAAAAAAGTCCAAAAATGGTGAAAAGTCGACTTCTAAAGGTTCAAAAAGTCGAAAAGTCGACTTTTACATTTTCAACAGTTGAAAAAGTCTAAGTCGACTTTTGCTGGCAGTTGCACATCCCTACTCACTAAGCGACGACGAAACGGCAACGACTGTTGACGCCGACAAAAAAGCCGGTGGTAATCGTTTCAAAGAATTCTAACTGGCTTGTCGTTCTCTTTGTTTACAAAAATTACAATGGATTCCAAAAGTTTATTGTGCAAAGTAAAAAATTCGTCATCGATAGAACGTTTTAAAAGCATAGGATGAATCCAAAATCTATGATTTTATTAGTTTCTCCATCTTCTTCATCTAATAGCAAAGCTATTAAAGCTTATTGTGTATTAGAAAATTCTGCGCTTATTTTTTTATTTTTTGTTTAATTAAAATTTTTGTTGCCGTTCCGTTAAGTGTGCATTAAATATTATGTAACCTTTTCGTAGCCGTTTTACAATCGTTTCGTTACGTGCCGTAAGTGGGCAGAGACCTTATTGCGTCACACCGTTTGTAACGCTGAGAAGGAGGCGTGGCAGGTACAGAAAAATATATATATTCTTGACCAGCATCACCTCCTGAGCCGATTATGCTAGGTCAGTCTGTCGACACAATTACAGCCGCAACTGTAAAGTTATCGTATTGAAATTTGGTATATGTGCATGTATTACAAAAACGTAGATCAAGTTTGAGAATGAGTAAAATCGTATGAAAACCACACCTCCTTTATCAAACAATAAAATTTCTAAAAACGCTATAAAAATTTTGGTGCACATAAGCTTCGAAGTAAAATATTCATCATATATTTTAAATTTGTTAAACTCGGATAAAAACAACGCCTACCTCCCATACAACGATACTTTATCAAATCTTTAAAATATATAAAAACGACACAAAAATTAATGTCATGATTAAAAATTTGCCCATAAACTTTGGCCGCAAAAACTTCACCATATACCTCCTGAACAAAGTAACTATATGAAAACGGTTAAGTGGCTAATTAAAATTAATTTAATAAACTAAAATTATGAACATATGCTTAGAATATTAAAATTCACTTTGAGTTTGGAATTTTGCAAAATTGATAAAAACTCGACCAATCTCCCATACAAAGTGACGTCACAAAGTAGCATAGCTATTATAAATTCCACAAAAATGTGTGTATTAACAGCATATTTAACACATAATCTTCCTTATCTTAAACGTGTTCTGCATTTGAGTTTTCGCAAAATTGGATGAACATCACAACCGTAATATATACGAGTTGACGTTATTAAACTTTAAAAAACATGCATAACTAAGAATATACTGTGGGGGTATCTAAACTTCGACCCAGTCTAAGATAATTCCTTGCTAGCTTTTATTTACATTAAAGTGAATGTGTTTTAAACAATTTAGTTCATAAACCTTATAAAAAAATTACAAAGGATTTTATTTATTTTTAATTAATCACAAATTTTTTTATAATCACAAAAAGGAACACAAGTGGTCTTATAATGTTCATAAAATGAGATCAATACAATCTGTAAGAAAATCATATAAACATAAAGTTTAGAGGTCTTGTTATAATTAAACACAAAAATTTTTTATAAACGTGTGAATTTCTTTCGTTACCTTAATATAGAAAGGCCACTAACATTTTTCTAAATCAGGTTCTTCGCTGATGCCTTTAAGTCGACCACCCATCCACCCGAAATCTGACACAATCCAACCGAAAAAATTTTTAAAATGTTAGGGTCTTTCTATGTTAAGATAACGAAAATGGGAAAATCATTCAGTCGAGCAATTCTTCACTTTCAGTCAAATGTTAGACATTTTTTTCATTTGATATCAATATTGTGGCATTTAGGATACTGGATTTTAAAAAATACTCTGCTCAAATTAAATTAAATAAAAGGTTGCAATGACTGCAGTCTGTTTCTGTAAATGCTTTTTATTAAACTTTGAAAATTCTTTTGACATTTGCTGTCGAATGAGAAATTGAAAGAATTCCTTTCACAACAATTTCATATAAATTGGAGAAAATCGAAATATTATACATGTATTTTACAGAGTACCAAAATTCAGAACTGGATACTTTTTTTATTCTTTTAAATCTTTTGCTACTTAGAGTTCTAAATTTTGCGTTTTTTTATAGAGTGAAATAAAATGTACCGAAAACGCTTTGGTAGTAGGAAAATAGGAAAAATATAAAATTGTACTAAAAAAGTACAATTGTACCGAAAATATCAACCCTGACTCAGAGTAGTAATAAAGGTAATAGTAGTAAAATTTATGTAGTAGTAGTATAGTAATATAAGAGAGTGGAACCATAAGTAAAAGCAGTAGGATGAAGTTGGTTTTGGGTATGATTTGAAGTGAAATAGCCAACTAAAGTTTGTTTTTGGCATGGCTAATGGCAAAAATGGCAAGAAATGCTACTACTAGTGTCCGACCGAATATTCGGTTTCGATTACGGCCACACTTAGGGAAAAATCGCAACGTAAAATTAAATAATATCATGTTAATTTTACGTTGCTCCATTTTTAAGAAATCATCTTTAAATTTACATTGAAAGCCTTTAAATTAAATATGAAAACATTTGATCTATAATAAGAAGTAGAAAAACTTAAAAACAATGGTGATCCACTATAGCTATTATATACCTTAAAGTGCATCCACTTTGAAATTAAGTTGAAAAATAACATGGTTTATATTGAAGTTGTCAATAGAAAAAACGAAGTTGAAAATATATATTTTAAAGTGGAAGACACTTCAATTTGAAGTTGGATGCATATTTTTGTGTGTATGTGTTCAGCATAATTTCGTTGGAATCGTTTTGATAACAGTTAAGTAAACAGTTATGTTTTTTTAAGAGCAACAATTATCTTATGCACGCTGTTTGACTTCATTGAAATAATTTCAATCTACTTAAGAAAATTGACGAAGGTGGTCACTGAATGTCGCTCAAGTTTGTGCGTGCAAATAGTAATAGTAAGTGAAAATAAGTGAAGATAAATAAAAATGGAAAATATTCAATATATTAACGAATTTGGCCAAGTTCTTAACTTGGACGCAATACTTGTCAACAGTGTGGATGTAGTTACAAATTTGGAAGAAGACGATGAGAAATTTGCTAGTCTGCTTAAATATTTTGAGTTGGAAAGGTAAAAAACAAATGATGGTAAAACTTATGTGAGAAATAAATTTTTATAACTACATTTTTAAAACCATAATTCTCTTATATAAATGTAATATATTGAATTATCATATAATTTTTTTAAAAAATGTACCACATTTATTCTAATATTTTAATAAAAGAACATTTGTATAAAAACTAATTTTGTTTTATTTATTTCATTTTGTTTCACGGACTCTGTAACCATTCAATATCAAAAATGTTAAGTATTTCATTTAAAGTGAAAATCACTTTGATTCATTAATGTAAGGACGTGCAATCAAAGTAGAAAATACCTTACTTCAAAGATACAACGCATTTAAAATAAATACGTTAGTAATCCAATTGAATATGCTTCCCCTTTGAATTAAATCTGAATCTACGTTAAGTTAAAGTAAAATACTTATCATTTTAAGGTGTATAACACTTTAGTTTTAAGTGGAAACAATATAAAACTGAATATAACACATATATTCAGTTTTATATTATTACTTTGAATTGAATATTTTCGTGTTTGGTGCCAGATCATTCCGAAAAATATTTGAATTGAAGTAGTACCTTTGATTTTACGTTATTTTTTAGCTCAGTGCAGTTTCGGCCCTTTTTGTCAGTCAGAGGCCGAATTGCCAAAACTGGCCGAAACTTTTGGTAAAAACTACTTGCATCAGTCATTTAATTCAAATATAAAAATATTTACAACGCATTGTACAAAACAAAAATTATTAGTTAGTCTATAATTTGATTTCTCGTGTTAACGCAAAACATTTTGGTTAATTTTATGCGTTCGATACTATCATTTTCGATTTTATCATCTCTATTGCAATTCATAGTAAAGTTGTATAGGTACTGAAGCCAAAAAATGATAAATAAACTTCCGAACGAATTCTGTGTGTGTGGAATAAAGGAAAAGAAGACGAAATATTTAAATGTTTATAATACAAAACCTTAAAAAAAAATACTTTGTTTTGTAGTTCTAAAAAAATGTACATTGTAGGTGCACACTATTTTGAGTGTGTACTAAAGATATAAAGTATGCAATGGTTTTGTAATAAAAAATAAAATAAAAAATTATCTCATTTATTATTATAGTAAACTTCAATTAATTATTATAAGCTTTAATATTCAAATAACACTTTTTTGTATTAAATTTTTTCTTATGTGTATGAAAGTACTTTTGTTTCCTTTTAATAAAAAAAAAATATTTGTAAAAACTTAAATTTTCATATTAATGACCAGTTTCGGTTTCGGCCGAATATTATAAAATGGCCGAATATTCGGTTTCGGTCGGACACTAGTTACGACTGACTTTAATGCGTACATAAGTATTTTAAATAAAAATCAATATTTTAAACAAATTTCAGCAATAAAATAACAATTAGGCCGACTCTAATAAAATAGTGGGTAGCATACCCTCTTTACCCCCTCCCCCGTTAGTTTCGCCCCTGAAAGGATAGTAAAATTTTGTTCATCACTTGCGATCGTACACTAAAACGTTTGTTTCTCCTTCATCTTTCTCTTTATGATGCTGGTTTTTCTGTATTTTTAAACATTGAAATCTTTTTATTTTATTTATAGGATCTCTCCTACAAAGACAAGCATTGGCATGAAGCCTGCTTCCTCTGTTGCAAGTGCCATTTGTCGTTGGTGGATAAACAGTTCGGTGCCAAGGCCGATAAGATTTACTGTAGCGCCTGCTACGATTCACAGTTTGCATCGCGTTGCGATGGTTGCGGTGATGTGTTCCGTGCCGGTGAGTAAATCAAATGATTAAATAAAGTATTTTATTTTTTAAAGCAAAAGTTATTAATAAAACAATAACCCGGATAACATTTTGAAAATCATTGCATACTCTCATGCATGCATTGAGATTTAAAGCAAGAGCTTGAGAGTTCACAGCAAGCCTAAGTGTAGGCAATGGTATTTTTTGTGTCTGTGTACACTGCAAAAAAAAAAATTATAATTAAAAAAAAGAGTTATAATCAGGGACCGAAAATAACTGTTATTTTACAATTTTCAGATGAAAAAGGCATGACGAAAACGTTGCCAGAGGACTTTTTTAAATATACCATTATTATCGTAGTAACAGCAGCTTCGCGAATATTAAACGCCTTTTAAATTTTTGGCTGTAACTATAAAAATTAAAATTAACTGTAATTTTTTGCCTTTTATTTTTTCGGGCAAAAATAACAGTTATTTTGTGCCTTTTATTTTTTCGGTCAGAAATATCAGTCAATTTGTATTTTTCCAAAGGCCGAATAAAAAACTTTAAAAACTAAAAAGTTTTATAGCTCAAAATATACGCGCTGATGAGACGATAGAAATTGCATAAAACTTTTTTTGCCGTTCAAGTGTCCTTTAAAAAATTCGAATTGCCTGATATTTTTGACCGAAAAAATAAAAGGCACAAAATAACTGTTATTTTTGACCAAAAAATAAAAGTCAAAAGTAACAGTTATTTTTGCCCAAAAAAAATAAAAGGCATAATATAACTAGTATTTTTGTCGAAAAAAATAAAAGTTAAATGATAACTGTTAATATCTGACTTTTTTGATAAAAACCATAACCGGCTCGGTCCCT
This sequence comes from Dichetophora obliterata, assembly GCA_963920525.1. Classification (NCBI taxonomy): domain Eukaryota; kingdom Metazoa; phylum Arthropoda; class Insecta; order Diptera; family Sciomyzidae; genus Dichetophora; species Dichetophora obliterata. The sequence continues at coordinate 94,658,380 of OY986438.1, forward strand.
GATTATAATAAATTGATATTTTATCAAAATCTTATTTCAGAATATACGAAACATAAAAAGAAGTATCGAAATGTATGACTGATTTAAAAAAATATTTTTAAATTGCAGTCAGTTAGAGTTTTTTTTTTGTTGTCATGACTTTAGTTGTTTTATATCTCTGCTAAGCCATAACTAGAACTATGCGCTTGCAAATATTTTACTTATTGCATTCCACTCATGTCCATATCTCGTATTATATATCCACACCTCTTTAAATTTGTCTGCTTAGCCTTGTTACATTGTTTGCCAATGCGTTGCCAATCATTTTCTGGTAGAGGAGTTTTCAACGTGCTCTACAAAAACATTTATCAGTGCATGACTGGCTACGCATCTATCTACTCTAAAGCTTTTTGGCCGGTTTTAATGAACTTGTAATTGCAGCAGCTAGTCAAATGATTCCCTGTTTTTCCACTTATCATGCATCTCATTCCAACCAGCAGCCATATCTTCCTGTGTTACCCTGATAGCTACCTTTGCTGATGCTGCTGCTGCTATGCAAAACACTTGAAGAATCCGGTACTAGTTAAATGTTTGCCACTTCCACTATTTTGCGTGTCGCTTGTGTAAAATATGTTGCAAAGTATGTCCAGTGCCAACGAAGTGGTGGCCAGACATTCTTTAGATGCTGGAGTAAAATCTGTTGATTTAGTTGAATGCGTTTAAATTTGTTGGTTTAGCATCGCGATTTAGGCGCGAGACATGCAAGGTATATATTTTGCCTACTATTTATTGTAGGTATATAAATACGCATCATCAGCATGCGTTTAAAAATATCTAAAAACCGGTTGAAAGTAGTTGGTTTGAAAACTCCTGTCAAAGATGAGTTACGGAATAAGTTATGGTGATTTAACATGAAGTTATGAGTGATATTGGTTTTCAGACTTTATTAAGATTTTTTTTTAATATATAGAACGTTTTTGCTTAAAAAAAAGATGCGTTAGTTGAATTCTAACTTCGATATTTTTTTGCACCCAAACAATTTTTTAAATTAATGAAAGTAGAGCTCAAACCAAAAATTCTGAGCCATCGGTGGCTAAAATCGCTTAAAGGATTTAAAGGAAATTACCTTTTTTTATTTTTTTTAACATTTTGTCAAACTTAGTAGGACAGAAATAAAAAAAAATCTTAGAATGAGGAAATTTGTTTTCATGTACCTCATAAGAAATTTTACTGCCTTAATTTTGAGATGCTGCATTTCTCTAGCTCACAAAACTCATTTTTTATACCTAATTACTGAATCGATTTGTCTGCCTGTCTGTAAGGACGATTAAAGTTTAAGCTATAGTTATGATATTTTATGTATGCGCTTATTTTAAAACATGAGTCGAGTTCGAAAATGAGCCAAATCGGAAACCATGCCTACCACTTATACAAAATAGTGTTTTCAAAACGATAGAGTCTATTTAAATTCCACAAAATTTTGTGTAATGTCTTGGAATTTTGCTCATAAGCTTTAAAATATATTAAATAAACTCGGAGTTCGATTTGATGGAAACTACGCCTACCTCCCACACAAAGTGTCATCATAAAACAGTAACATTTCTTAAAACTACATAAACATTAATATGATGACTTTCAATTTGCAATCTGAGTATGAAATTTGGCAAAATCGAATGGAAAATACGTCTTCCTTCTATACAAAGTGACTTAATCAAAATAGAAAATTTTTATATGCATTAAACAAAAATTAATGAATTCACTTGATATTTTTCACATAAAGTTTGCCCTTTGAAATGAACTCTGATATTGGATGAGAACAACAACTATCCTTCTTACAAAGTGACATCATCCATATAATAAAATCATGACGTGCGGCTATACAATGCCAACTTTGACCCAGTAGAAGATAAATGCTTTATAATTTTGTATAAAAGTTAGTCAAACAAAAAGTAATGCCGAATTTTTTCTCATTTTTTTGTTAATTTTTTAAAGAATATGTGTCTATAGCGCAATTCACTAAGAATCCGCGAAAATTTTTTTGTTTTTTTTGTGTGCTAAAAAGCAATATTTTCAAAGTCAGTCGTAATAACGAAAAATAATGATATAAAAATGTTGAGATTTTTTTTTAAATTATGTATGTACAAAAATACTGTATTCAGCAAGTCCAAGCAATTTCAATATTAATTTCAAAAACGTAGTGTTCATCTTGAAATGATCCAATATAGAAAACTACAAAAGGGACTAGCAGTGTTTATATGTCAAGTTGTTAGAATATATGTTAAGGTGTTTTGTATTTTTTTTTCATTGCTTTAAGATAATAATTAATATAAAAGTTTCATGTATACATACAATAGGTATTACATACCTTTTTTTGTACTTAAAGCTTACACTAAAGTTTAAGAAGCAAATGTTTCAAGTTTATAGGCGGAATCGTATTCATTTCATAATGCACGCAGTTTCTTTTCAAGAAAAACGCGTTTTGGTATTTTGGTATAAAGTTTGGTAACACTTCAATATGCATGCATTTTACCACTTGTATTCAAAATTATGGGCTGTTACAAGTCTTACAATGATCAGATCAAAAAACCCTTTTACATTCCAACATTCAAATACCATTATAATTTAGAAAATGCAAGAGAAAAAGTTTTAGGAGAACCTCCACTTGGCTTTGAAATAACTATTTAAATATTTATTTTTAAGTTCTAAATGAAAATATTTTGACAAAAAAATAAACAAATCGTTACCAAAATGCACAAAGGCCCCAATGACAGTTTTTTTTAAAAATGGGTTTTTTGCAAATTCTGATAGCCTATACTGAAATACACATACGCACAAAATTGTATGGTCCATGTAGTGTAATCCTTTTATGCACAAAAGCCCTAACACAAATATTTTTGTATATGCTTTTCTAGTAGGCGGTGATTTTGTGTTTTAAATTTTTCACGAGATCGAGATTGTGTTTGGATATTAAATAAAATAGATTTAGGTAAAGAAAAATCGAGAAGAAATAGAGGTCATGCGAGATGAGAAACGCAAGAACATCGCACATACTCTTTCTGGTCTTTCTGGTATTCGATTCGGCCAGGTATGCAAAAAATATTAAATTTAAAAAGTGTTCAAAAACTTACTAAATGAATTTATTACAGGTAGATATGTTGGAGATCCAACGGTCACAATGTTACGCGCCTAGGCATACGACGAATCAGGAATAGTATTTATAAAAACATTTATAACTAGAATGTCTTATACCTATAAAATGAAAAAATATAACTATAATGTCCAAAAATAAGTTGCCTAAAATAAACAGTCACTTTAAAATAAAACTTTTACTATAGGGTTTTTCTTCGCTTAAAAAAACTCTAATCGGCCCTTAAGCTCATTAAGTATTTTTTTTAATGTTAAAATTAACTACAATTGAAATAAGCCTTATTTCTCATTCAATAGAAAAGCTCTAACCATTATTTTTTTCACGAAATTGATGTGACTTAATTTTGAGACAAATTAACAAAAAAAATTTTTTTCCAGGATCGCATTAAACCTAAAGTCAGGGACGTCCCGTGGTACAGGCGAAGCAGGCCCACGCCTGTAGCGCCATATTAAAGGGGGCGCCAAAAGCGCCAAAATAACGTTTTTATGTATTTTTTTATTCGTTATCAACTTTTTAAAATAATTTATTATCGACTAAATAAAATTCGTAGTATTATACTACTAAAAACTGTGACACTGTAACCCACTTCTATTGATAACTGCAATCGATAAAAGTTACATCTCTAACTAATAAGACTTTGACAGCTCGCTTGTGGCAATTAAAATATTCGCAAAAAAAGTTAGATTTAAACATTTCTAATTAGATAATTTAAGATTTTATGCAAAAGTGAAATATCTTTAAAATGAGTCAAAAATGAAAAAAATTGTCTGGTGCGGCGAATAAGAAAAAAAAAGCGCTGAGGGACAAAGAGGCGGAGTCTCTACAGAATTCTATGACAAATTTCTTAAGTTTTCAAAAAGAAAAAGATGGTGAGTAAGTTAATTTAGTAGCTTAACTGAAAATTTGCATTATTTTTAACGAATGACTAGGTAACGACGAACAAATACGTATGAGCGGTGAAGACAACAGCATTGTTGATATTGACAGTCCGTCTTCAATTCAAGGAAACAGTTCTGAAAATTCGGAAAAAATAAATTTGGAAAATATTGGTTTGGAAAATGTGAGCAGAGAGGTAGAAGGTGCTGATAGCATTGACTTTGATCCTGCCAACTGGCCAATTCACATTTCCGATGTTGAGCGGCAACTGATTGTAGAAAACGGGCCAATTTACACTTCAAATAATTATTTGTATCCAGTTGACCACAACGGGAGGCATTTCTCCAATAAACATTTTCAGCTGACCTTATCAAACGGGGAAAGTTTCATGAGATCATGGCTTGTGTATTCCACTTCTCACCATAAAATATTTTGCTTCTGTTGCAAATTATTTTCGGTTTTAGAAACAAAGTTCGTGAGCGGATATAACGACTGGAAAAACGTATCTTATGCCATCAGTTATCATGAGAAGAACTTGCAACATCTTAAAGCGTTTAGTGTTTGGACAGAGCTTCTTAAACGAAAGAAACTTAATCAGACTTTTGATGCACAGGACGAACGGCATTTAAAAATTGAAAGTTTGCATTGGCGAGATGTTTTGAAAAGGTTGACTGAAATCATACTAACATTAGCAAAATTAAATTTACCATTACGTGGACGATCAGATTTGCTTTACCATCAAAACAATGGAGTTTTTTTAAAATTTGTTGAATTGGTTGGATTATACGATCCTGTTTTAAAAGAACATTTGCGTAGAATTACAAATGAAGAAACACATATTCACTATCTTGGCCCTCGTATTCAAAACGAATTAATTAAAATTCTTGCGGAAGCAACGAAGAAAAAAATAATTGAAATAACAAAAGCTGCAGAATTCTTTTCTGTTAAAACGAAAACGAAAAAACATTTTGAATATGAATCAAATGATGATATTATAGATGACCCTCTTCTTAAATTTAAAGTTGATGTATATAATTATATATTAGATATAACCATTAACTCTTTTCAAGAACGTTTCATTCAACTTTCAGATTATAATCAACAATTCGGATTTTTGCATTGTATTTATGATTTAAAATCATGGGAAAAAAAGAGATTTTTAAATATTGTAAGGATTTAGAACTATCATTAACGGACAGCAATAGAAAGGACATTGACAGTTTAGAGCTGGCAGATGAGCTTTGTTTCATAGCTAACTCATTGTCGCCCTCAGATGATCCTAATGATGTTCTCAAGTATATTGTGGATAATTTTTTGCAACAAATTTACCCAAATCTTTATATAGCCCTTAAAATTCTATTAACATTGCCTGTTAGCGTAGCGAGTGGAGAAAGAAGTTTTTCTAAGCTTAAGCTTATAAAAAATTATTTAAGATCGAAAATGTCACAAGACCGTTTATCTTCATTAGCATGTTTTATCAATTGAATCTGATATATGTACCAATTTAGACAGAGATGATATTGTTATGGATTTTGCTAGTGCAAAAGCCAGAAGAAAATTTTAGGTTAGTGTATATTAGGCTGGGTCGATTTGAAAACCGATGTTGCCTGAGTGATTTTCGGTTCGGGCATGAAATAATATTTTTAGTTGATCATTAATTCGTTGCCGTTCTGATTAGTGACCATTAAACATCACGTTGCCTTTTCGTGTCTGTTTTAGCGTCGTGCCGTAAGTGAGCATCAACCTTTAGAGTTCAAAAACGTCATTTTATTTAAAAAAAATTTTATATATATTGTCGGAAAAAATATGTATTATCATTAATTAATTATATGGTTTTTATTGATTATAATTAATTTTGATCATTATTTCATTTAATGTTTATATACCTTTGAATGTTCATATTAAATAATTTTATTTTGTTTGTGTTATTAATATTTTTAATAATTGAAATATGTGCCTAAAAGAAATTAGTTTATTTATTTTTTTAATAAATATTTATAATTTTTGTGTTTGTTAAAAAAGAAATCCTTCGCTAAAATAAAAAACATACAATGCATAATACGCAAATTCATTGGGGTCGCCAAAATAATAGTTTGCCTGTACCACCAAAATGTCGCGGGACGCCCCTGCCTAAAGTACATAAAAAAAAAACTACAAAATGGTTTTTTTAATTTACAGTGTTTTTTGCTTCTCCTGTAAAATTTTAAAAATTTCATTTAGGGCCTTTGTGCATTTTGGTAACGAAATTTAGAAATGGTATTATTGTTCATTTTGAAAAGCATGTTTATGTTTTTAAGTTTGAAGTAAGATTATGTTTACATTGTTTGTTTGAAATGTTTTTGTTAGTTCTTAGTTTAATTTTACTCATTGCAATTTCTTATTTTTTCAATACAAACAAATTTTGACCATAATTTCTGCAACTACTTACAGAAACTTTTTTCAGTGTAAAACGAGAATATTTTTTGTTATATTTTTTTGGCTGAGTTTAACAATGATTTACTTCTCGCTGTTTGCAATTATTTACAAGCAAAAAGTTTAATTGTTTTTTAAAGTATGTTTAACTTTGGTCATCTTACAGCAGTAACAATAACAACAACAACAACAATTAACCAGTCATTGTACTACCCAAAAGTCAAAAAACCGCCAACGCAGGTAAATAAATCATGCTTCTTCATGCGAAGCTGGTATTAAACAAGCTAACAGCAATAAAAATTAACTTAACACAAATCTAAAACAGATCATCTCGGAATCACTTTATTATTTCCTCAAAGCTAAGCTATCGTTTAAGCTATACCTTATAACACGTATACCCGGTTTAGGTGTAGAGTTTTATTAAGTTTTAATGACAATAAAACTATTTTATTTGTTGACACACTTCACGCTTTTGTTGACACCACGCCTATGTCAAAAAATAAACAATAATTTTAAGATGACAATATCGATTGGTGAGGACCTGTAAAAAAAATCTGTATTTACGCTGCAGTTTAACGAGCTTTTCGAAATGAATGGCTTCTTAACAATTTAAAAAATGTAAGCTTTACTATTTTAATAGCTACAAATTTAATTAAAAGGTATTTATAACAATAGTAGAGTGATTCCGTGGTATCTCGCGTAGCAAGTAGATAATTTTATTGAGTTTTATTAAGCTATTATTTTTAATTACATACTTGGATAAACTAATATTATTGGATGCATTATGAACATAACACATTTTTTATGTTCTAGATAACTTTAAAAATTCAGTGGTAACATAATATTTATCAAGTGAAATGATAAACTGTGTAAGTAACGCGCGTTACCATTTTTGGACAACAGGTTAAGATAGCAAAATTCTGCATGAATTTCTTTATTAGAAACAACAAAATTAAATGAATATTTTTAATATAATGCAAAAATGACGGTAACTTACAATTGTAATGACGGCATTACAAATAACTGGTAACTCGCATAACTACCGATTTACATACTGATATATGTAGCCTTTTCTAGCTCTAATGAACAAAAAATTAAAATTATGTAAGAAAATTCAATATTAAGGGAACACTCCTGGATTTTTAACACATAAAATTTTTGAAATGCAATTTTTATTAAAGCATTCATGTGAAATTCCACTCAAATCTCCATACAAAAAGTGACAGCTGCGAAACAAGCGTGGAAATTTTCACAATATGTTAGTCAGAGCAGTACTCTATTGCAGCGATGCCCACGATAATAATTTGAAGAGTGCAAAAACAATAACAAGAAAATGCAACATCAAAAAATGTTTAAATCTAGATGCAATAACGAATTACCAATAACACGAGTGCTGTCAGAGTTGGCGACAGCGAACTTATGTATATGTACTAGGGCGGGTTGATTTGTATGGATGAAAAAAAATTAAAAATCGTATAGCAAAAACGTAATCTACATAAAATTCTAAGAAAATTCTCCGAAGAAACCATAGGTCTAAAACCATAGGGCGCCTCTCGACTTGAAATTTTTTTTTTTTCTTCTTTCGCTAAAATTTTTTTTTTTAATATATTATGTTTTATTGTAATATAGTTTATGCAATACAGGTTTTGTTTTGAGACTAATCAAAATATTCAATTATCAAAAAAGCAGTTGAACCTCAATTTGCATCTCCTCTTATTTGCGTTCTATATTAAAAATAGATAGAACACGTTTTATCTTAACTGCGTTTTGCAAAAAACAAAGAATAATTAAAAAAATTCTTTTTTTTTGTAATAAAATATGCAAAACATACTTCTTAAAACAGGAAAAAAACATGACCTCTAATCTAGTTTATTTTATCTATAGAAATAAAGATCAAATAGAAGTAACTATAGAAAGTCGTGCCAAAGTACCTAGAATGGAGAGTAAAAAAGACTTAACAAAATTAACATATAACCAATAAGTAAAGTTTTCTTTTTATTCTATAATTGCTTCTTTGTATGTATTAAAGACCTTATTTGTTTTAATGACACAAAATTTGTTTATGGTAAAAAAATTACTGAAAAATTACTGAAATATTGTTTGAGTGAAAACACTTCTTTTGTTTGTTTTTACTTGCATTATAAAATAAGAATTGTGTATCTATATTCCTTATAAAAATATTAAATATAAAATTATATACAAACTTGGGTGAATATTTTTTTAATGTAAAAAAATTTTTAGTGTAGAAAAGAGGGAATATAAATTTTCAAGTCGAGAGGCACGGATTAGGATTTTATTTTAGATGCATGGTTTCTTCGGAGAATTTTCGTAGAATTTTATGTTGTTTACGTTTTTGCTACACGATTTAAAAATAAAAAAATCAACCCGCCCTAATGTACACTGTAAAAATAATGAATCAAATAATTCTAAATGTTTCATTTTTTGCTAGTCAGAATACATTCTGATTTACCCAGCTTTAACCGCGTGGAGTTTTCAGATATCCTTTTTTTAATTTTTAGTTTTAATATTTTGTTTTTTATTCTTTCTTTTTTATGATATTTTTTTTTTGTGAATTTTTTATTATAATACATTTTTGGATTGTTTATTCTTATAATAATTTTTATTTGCTTTAATCTTATTTTTTTTATTTTTTATTGCCTAACTGTTTTCTTATTAACTAAACTGTTATATTTTTAAGATCAAAATCTTTTTAATCTTTTATTATCTATGAAAAAGTGGGAGTTGCCCAGTTTTCCGCAAATTGTTTTCTTGCCATTTTTCAAGGGTATATTATTAACCCCTATAAAAATAATTTATTCTGATGCAATATAAAAAAGTACCCACCTGCAAATATTCAATAACTTTTTCTCAATGTGTATTTACACAACGAAAAATATAAAGCATACGACGCATGCGCTTAACGTCTACAATGCGAATGCCAAAAACAGTACAAAACAGCCGCGATCGTTGGTGCCAAAGAACAAAAACAATAACATTAAGAAGGGAGGCGCATTGCACATGATTTTCGAGGAGTAGGTACATGTACTAAAAATTCTGATCCCAGCCCAGCGCCCTCCTTTGCTAGACCGTCTGCCATCTCGTTCCTCTCAATTCCCTGGTGGCTAGGAACCCAGTATAAGCTCACTCTCTTCGAAGTGCATCTCTGCCGTCCAAGACACTTTTGGAATTGATGGTAGCGGAGCGCATGGATTTGATCGCCGCTTGACTGTCAACGAAAATGTTGACATAAGAGTGGTGTGTGTCCATGCCGAGGGCTATCTTCGCAGCCTTTCTTATGGAGAATACTTCCGCCTGGAAGATGCTGCAGTGGTTCGGCTGTTTCTATGGCTGCCTTATACTACGCTCTGCACAATATTCAGCCACACCTACCTCCGTTGGCACTTGGATCCGTCTGTAAATATGTTGACCGCCTGCTGTGCTTGCTCTGTACCTTTGCACCAGTCGTTTGGTCCTCGAAGTGTTCGTGTTTTTGAATTGACTATCATGTAATCCGTAGACTGTTTTTCCAGCCATTATTTTTGCGTGCATGTCCAGGGTGTCCAAGCATAGAATAGTTTCAAGCGCTGTTGTTATATAGTTTAGTTGGAGCTGACTTCAGTGCCCTCGTTATGCATAGCGCTGCCTGCCGCTGAGTTTTCTCCAAGTGCCTGAAGTATGTTGATTTGTTCACAGCCGGCCACCACAAAATAATTCCACAGAGTAGAATAGGACGAACTACCGTTACATAGTGCATCAGAAAGGGTGAGAGACCCCAGGTGCTGCCTAGCATCTTCTTGGATGTGTACAGCGCAATGGTGGCTTTCTTCACAATTTCTTCTACATTGTTTTTTGGTCAGCTTGCTGTCCAGGACAACTCCTAGATATTTTGTGTGAGTTTTCAGTATGAGAGGTATGACGTTTATTTTTGATGGTATCCACTGTGTTATCTTGCACCTTTTCATGAACAGGACCAGATCCGTTTTCTCTGCGTTTATACTTATACCAACTGAATTTGACCATCTACGAAGTACCTCTTTGAGTGTACTCTCCATTATTGAGCTTAATGTTGATAAACATTTCCCTATAATAAAACGTTAATATTCCATAGTAGGGACGATAGGACCCCTCCCTGGGATGTCCCACTGCGAACTTCCCTTTCCATGGATTTGGTGCCTCACTCGGTACGAACCCTTCTGCAATTTAGGTTTATAGCTGGTGGTGTCTCTATTGCAGTAGTTGATACATTGTTGAATGCACGTGAGATGTCTTGAAAAGCACCGAGTGTGGATTCTTTGTGGTGGAGGGCTTTTTCTAAGGTTACTTTTAGGGAGTGTAGTGCTGTTTCAACCGATTTCCCTTTCGTGTATGCGTGTGGATTGATTGATAACTGGATTGCATCATTTCTTAGGTGCAAGTCAATCAGTTTCTCAAACGATGTGAGTACAAACGAGTATAGATTTCAAGAACAATAAATTCAAAAACAAGCAATATTTTTCCACCTACTCGTAAGAATTTAATAAATATTTAATATATAAGAATTTAATAAATCACATTGACAGGTAACGGAACAAAAACCATTTAAACGCTAAATTCATTTTGCCTTAATTCCTAAAAAAGGATAAGCGTAAAAAATTTGATTTATGTTGTCATTATTATTTCCCCTAATCGACTTAATTTCTTATTGTTTTTATAAGAAAACCCTTTATGGGCTTCCGTCATTAAAATTTGCAAACCACTAATTTACAACTTGGGAGCAACCATTTCTCATAACTTTCTAAAATGTTGCCTATGATTTATTTCCGCTAATTGTGGCCATTATTACATTAACAAGATTGTCTTAGATTTGCATAGACAAAACTACTAGCAAAAATCCGAATAATTTGAGAGTGTGTGTGTGTGTGTGTGTGTGTGTGTGTGGCATTGCATTTCAATAACAACTTGTTAGAACTTCTATTTGCCCAAGTTGAGCTGCAGGAAACAGACAATATGTCGAAATTGCTAATTTGCATTAAAATTTAGACAAATATTAAATGAAATTAGCATTTTAATATACAACCTACACAATGTGTGTTTTAGTAAAATAAACACTATTTTTCCACCTTAAGCAAATAAATACAATATTAGTGACTGATTTTAAAAATTCGTGTAAATATTAAATATAGAAATAATTGAATTTAGTAACTCAAATATACTCAGATAACAAATTGTACAAAAATTTTCATTGTTCAAAAAAAAAATGTATTGCTACCAATATGATATACATAAAAATTGTATGGTACTTTTTTATGCAAAACTCAAGACACTATTAACATATCTGAACGTAGTTCTTATTTTGTATTTTGAAAAATCTATAAGAAAAAAAGTCGCTATGTTTTTTGATCGACTAAATTTTGAAAAAGTAATCATATTTTCTTTTCCTATAACTTCCTGATAAATGGTCGAAATGAAATATTCTTACATTGTGTATTTAAAAACGTTATTGTAAGAATATATTTCAAGGTTATTTTTATATTTTTCTAGTCCTTAACTTAAAAAGTTGATACTTCTTGAGCCTTATTCCTAAACTGATAACTTAAAAATATACTAAGAATGTATATATGAAATTTACTATATTTGGGTGAAATATTTCGATTTTCAGGGTCAGAATTTTATTTTCATTATGAAACAAAAATTAGCGCATTTTACGGATCTTAAGTACTTAACTTTTAAATGTTCAATTTCGAACCACGGTGAATACACTTTTCAAAGGAATTTATAAGATTTAATAAGAATTATATTTTTAGAAAACGACAAAATAGACAAAAAGATCGTTGTCTCCATTTTTCGCACTAAAGAAAAGGACACAAAGATGTATGGTTGGAAAACTTAATTTTTCTAAAAGAACCACTATAGATAGATCCTTAAACTTTTTTGACTTAACAAATACAATAAGACTATTCCTATTTTTTGAGGTTTTCCACTTAAAAGATCTGCTTAATTTTTTAAAACTCATCATTTTGGTTGAGATTTTTTTTCACCCATTCACTAATGCTGTTAAAAAATAGCCTGGAATTTTGTCTTCTTGTGTCTAAACGTTAATGAAGTACAGTAATACTTCGATTTACATTTTTATGCGTTCCGGAAAAAGTTGACGTAAATCGAAACTCAACTTTTCCATAAAAAAGTAAAGTGGTATAAAACTGTTAAATATATAGCTGTTAAATAATGATAGCTAATCGTAATCATTAATAAGTCGATTATTTTTTATTGTTTTTTTTTTTTTGAAAAGGTGATATAATTAATTAAGTACAATTCTTTTTTTTGTAATCCTAATCTTATAATTGCGATAAAAAATAATTACGATCAAAAATAATTAAGATCAAAAATAATAAAATATAATAATAAAAAGAATCAAAAGTTATCAAAATAATTTCTTGAAGTAGTCGAATTATTTTTCTTGATTACCTTTGATTTTTTTATTATTTCGTAATTTTAAGTAATCGTAATTTTTTTGATTATTTGTAATCGTATTCTATTACTAATCATAAACCTACGCCCGCAAGGATTATATAATGATTTACAATTCTTTTTAAAATAAAATATAATTGATTACTTATCGTAATCGCAATTTAACAGCTATGGTTTATTTAGTATTAAATTAGAAAAAAAGTACTATGTAATTCAGCAATATTTTTAAAAATGAATAAAATAAAAAAAAAACCTATACACATTAAAAGAAAAAAATTGTCAAGAAATAAATTGGAAGCTTGTTAGGATTGCAGACATGAGCGTTTCCATATCATCATCTGCATAAATTTGCTGCCTGGTCTGACTCTGAATTGATGAATGAGATTTCGATAAAATGGGTTTTAAAAATGAATTGATCTTCTTGTGAGGCAAAGACATAGTTTTCTCTGCGTGAAGGTTCTTGTAATATTGCAAGCTACATACTGATAGAACTCTTTGTTGGCCTGAACTCGTTCTTCGTCTTTGTAAAATTCTTCAAAGATATCGGTAGCCAATTTTATGTAGTCAAAAGCCTCTGATAATTTTCACCTCTGAAATTGTGATGCTTTTTCCCCAGTTTCGGTTTCCAAATCCACTGGTTCAAAATCATCTTGGGTTGAAAAACTTGTTAATGCAATAGTTCTGCATTTGTCATGGGACTCATCTTTCGTTTTCTCCAGCAATTTTATGAGCTTTAGGGTTTGTATTTCTTTTTACTATCGGAGGTCTAACAGGAGTAGTTTTAGCAAACTCATCAGTCGATATTATTTTACATGATACTTATTATGTTGTTGCTCATTTTCACTATGTTTTATCTATAGGGGCCGTTTTTGCTATTATAGCAGGACTAATTCACTGATTTCCTCTTTTTACTGGAATTATAATGAATCAAACATGATTAAAAAGTCAATTTTTTATTATGTTTGTTGGAGTTAATTTAACATTTTTTCCTCAGCATTTTTTAGGCTTAGCTGGTATACCTCGTCGTTATTCTGATTATCCCGATGCCTATACGACTTGAAACATTGTTTCATCTGTTGGATCTTCAATTTCCTTACTAGGAATTTTATTTTTTCTATTTATTTTATGAGAAAGAATAGTTTCTCGTCGTCATGTAATTTATCCTCTTCATTTAAATTCATCAATTGAATGATTTCAGAACACTCCACCAGCAGATCATAGATTCTCTGAAATTCCTGCCACATCTAGATTCTAATGTGGCAGATTAGTGCCATGGATTTAAGCTCCATTTATAAAGATTTTCTTTTTTTAGAAAATGTCAACATGATCAAATCTTAGTCTTCAGGATAGAGCTTCTCCACTTATAGAGCAGCTTATTTTTTTTCATGATCATGCTATATTAATTCTTGTAATGATTACTGTTTTAGTGGGTTATATTATAATTTCATTAATAATAAATAATCTTATTAACCGGTTTCTTCTTCACGGTCAATTAATTGAAGTTATTTGAACTATTTTGCCGGCAATCGTTTTATTATTTATTGCTCTCCCCTCTCTTCGATTATTATACCTTTTAGATGAGGTTAATAATCCTTCTTTAACACTAAAAGCTATCGGTCACCAATGATATTGAAGCTATGAGATATCTGATTTTTTAGGGGTAGAGTTTGATTCTTATATAGTTCCTCAAAATGATATATTAAAAGACTCTTTCCGTTTACTTGATGTTGACGCTCGAGTTGTTCTTCCCATAAATTCACAAATTCGAATTCTTGTTACTGCGGCGGATGTCATTCATTCATGAACAATTCCATCTCTTGGAGTTAAAATTGATGGAACCCCCGGACGGCTTAATCAAACAAATTTTTTAATTAATCGACCAGGTTTATTCTTTGGACAGTGCTCTGAGATTTGTGGAGCAAACCACAGATTTATACCTATTGTAATTGAAAGAGTTTCTTCTGAATCCTTTGTAAAATGAATTAATTTAATTTAACATTAAGTGACTGAATGTAAGTGCTGGTCTCTTAAACCTTTTTATAGTAAATTAACAATTACTCTTAATGAAAAAGTTAGTTAATTTATAACATTAGTGTGTCAACCTAAAATTATTAGTCTTAATACTTTTTGATTCCTCAAATAGCCCCCATTAGATGAACAATTCTTACTTTCTGATTTTGAATAATCTTTAGTTTATTTTATATTTTAGTGTTTTATCTCTATAGCCCTAATCCCCCAAGTTCTTTTAATTTAGAAAAGCCCGTTTACTCAATAAATTGAAAATGATAACTAATTTGTTCTCGATTTTTGACCCTTCTTCATGTATTTTTAATATTTCTTCATGCCTTCAGATAACGTCGCAGCGAGCTGAAATTTTGACAGAAGTCTATTAACAGATGGTAGTAGACAGGATTAGTGTTGCATTTAAAGTTACTACGCGGGATATTAAAAAATTCACTAACTTCTCAAATTGCCCTCGTATTGTATCTCGAATAATATTGACAACAGAGTGCTGAAATTTAGTACAGGGGTAGGCACAATTATGAAAAAGTAAGGTCAAGAAAGTGGGCGTTGTTCGAAAAAGGGTCGTGGAAATATTAGAAGACCAATGTATCCCAAATAATATTGACTGTAGGATATCGAAATTTAGTACAGGTGTGGGCATAATTACTACAAATTACGTTCAAGAAAGTAAGCGTTATTCGACAAAGGGGCGTGGCAATATTAGAAAACCACTGAATCTCGAATAATATTTACACTATGATACTGAAATTAAGTACATAGGTAGGCACAATTATGATAAAATACGGTAAAAAGTGGGCGTTATTGGACAAATAGGCGTGACAAATTAGAAAAACACTGTATCTCGAATAATATTGACACTAGGGTACTGAAATTTAGTATAGGAGTAGGTACAATTATGAAAAATTACGGTCAAGAAAGTAGACGTTATTCGACAAACGGGCGTGACAGTATAAGAAAACCAATATATCTCAAATAAAATAGACGCGAGGATTCTGAAATTGAGTCCAGGGGTGAGCACGCCCACATTTTCAAGAATGTGGGCGTTATTCGACAAAGAGGTGTTTCAATTATATAAAATCAATGTATTTCGAATAATATTGACACTAGGGTACTGAAAGTTAGTAAAGGGAAGGCACAATTATGACAAATTACGGTCAAAAAGTAGGAGTTTTTGGACAAAGGGGCGTGGCAATATTATAAAAACACTGTATTTCAAATAATATTGATACTAGGGTACTGAAACTAAGTACAGGGGTAGGCATAATTATGAAATAATAAGATCAAAAAAGTGGGCGTTACTGGTAAAAGGGGTGTAGAGCAACAAAACAACGAATAAATGGAAAATTTAAGTATTCACTGTATATGTAAATGCAGTTCTGCACTTCAAAACAAAATGACACAAAAGAAAAAATGTTTTTATTTCTGTTGACATGTATTGTCTTAAAGAGATTGATAAAAAAAAACGTCCGATTAGAGTCGCGGACAACTGTGGGCTGCTAGTTGATTATAAAACTACCAATTATTTTTACTGGCCCATTCTAGTGACTTACCCTTTATTTATCAACATTTCCAAATTTTAAGCATAAACTCGTAATTTCGTCTAGTTGCTGCTACTATGCACAATACTGTACACCTCATAATTTTTTAGCATATGATGATGTAATCCATAGAAGTAAATATTGAAAAATATTAACTCATCTTTTCAGAATGATCTGTTTAATTTACATAAAGATACACATTCTCTGTGGGCAAAATGGGTTCAAGAAGAAAAAATAATTACAATTAAATATATATAAACATTAACCTTCACCTGGTCTCGTAGGGAACGTACATACCCCACGTTCTTTCTCGTTTTGATTTGTTTAGAATTTTTTTCTAGTTTTCCAGATTTTTTATGAACGCTGATCCTTATTTTTTTCCACTTGGACTATTCTAAAGTTTAAAGTGGTATGAAAAGATGATCTCTAAATTTTTTTGAGATAAAATAATCAATATTTAAATGTTTACAAAGATTAAAGTTTTTTCTAAATGACCTCTATATTAATTATGTTGACTTTATATGATTTAAATACAAATTCTAAATGTTTGATAGTTTAAATCATACTTGATTTCAAGTATGATTTAAACTACAGTGACACATATTCGTATAAACGCACTCTTAATTTTAAATTTGCTACCTTCTCTCTCTTTTATTAATGCATTACTCAAAACAAATTCCAACTCATATTGTTTACTAAACTAACGGAAATTTGTACTGAGTGCAAAAACCTGTTTTCGTTGTTGTTGTTTTATATAAATCATTTCAGTTTAAATATTTTACTTAAAACAAGTACATATTCGTTTAAACGCATCAACTTAATTTTCAATAGAAATGGGTATTTATTTAATTTTCAATAATTAATTGGTCCACCATTTTTATTTATAACTTCAAATATACGATTCGGCATCGACTTCACTAAATTTTCCAGCAACTGACGATCTAAATCTTCCCAAGCTTCCTTAATGGCCAACTTGAGCTCTAGCACGGTTTTGTAAAGGTGTCCTTGGGCTTTTTGTCCATAGATTTTGCGTGATATTCATCCCCAAAGATTCTGCACCGGATTCAAATCGGGACTGCATGCAGGCCATTTCATAAGTGGGATGTTGTGCTCTTCAAACCACTTTAATGCCTCTTTAGAAACGTGAATGGCAGCATTATCCTGTTGAAAAATAATGTCTTCATCCATTTTATCATCCAAAAATGAAATGAGAGCATCATCCAATAATTCCGTGTATTTTTTAGAATTCATTTTGGGCGGCACAAAGCAGATATTTGCTTTACCTCTAGATGAAAATGCCGCCCACACCATAACGCTGCCACCACCAAAGTTTCTTTTTGACATACGTACGTCATTGTTTCGCAAATCATGCCAATAACAGCTGTAAGAGTCTGGGCCATCTAAGTTAAATTTTTTTCGTTGGAAAACACAACATTGTCCCACTCAGTTGACCATTGCATGTGTTTTTGGGCGAAGTCTAAGCGCGCCTTTTTGTGATGCGGCTTCAACACAGGCTTGCTCACCGGTTTTTTCCATTTAACGTTATCTGAGTTACGTAAAATGTGTGCAATGTGCCTCGTTGTCACTGGAAGATCTAATTTTTCTTTTATTTGAGTTGAGTTCAAAAAACTTGTGGTGGCTTCCTTCCTAATTTGATTAACTTGGCGAATACTCAGTTTTCGATTGCCTTTCGTGGATTTTTTTACTCCATAATTAAAACCGTTTTTTAAAAAAGAGCGGACGACTGCTTCTGATCTTCCTAGTCTCCGCCCAATTTCCCGATTTGAATAACCCTCTTTATGGTACAGGTTGATTTGGACTTTTTCTGTGTCATTGAGGTATTTTCCCTTTGGCATTTTGATAAAATCTTAAAAAAATATCATTAAGAAAATATTTTTACATTTAAATTAAATAAAACTTACCAATTGTTAATTAATACAAGAAAATACTTATTTCTTTAAACCACTAATATATTTTCGACCTCCTTATTCAGGTGCGTTTAAAGGAATGTGTACTTGTTTTTAGTAAAATATTTAAACTGAACTGATTTATATAAAACAACAACAACGAAAACAGCTTTTTGCACTCAGTACAAATTTCCGTTAGTTTAGTGAACATTATGAGTTTGAATTTGTTTTGAAAAATGCATTAATAAAAGAGAGAGAAGGTAGCAAATTTAAAATTAAGAGTGCGTTTATACGAATATGTGTCACTGTATCAAACATTTAGAATTTGTATTTAAATCATATAAAGTCAACATAGTTTACAAAGATTTTAATCACTGGGGTTCGTATGTACCCCACGAGTCCAGGTATGTTACTCAGGAAGACTCTCGAAAAATATGCCGATATTAAAAACTTTTTGAATGGAAATATAAAAAGATAAAATTTGAGAAAAACATGTTATTTAGAATCAATATTACAAGAAAAGAAAATTTACAACTGCTTGAGAAATCTAGTCTTCTTAATGACACTTAACTTATAATTATACAAAATTTTAATATTTTTTGTTTTCACTTGAATATTGCTACATATTCAAATTTTAATATATTAATAAATAATAATGTTTTTCCAATTTTATTTTTTTTTTTTTTTTTGCTTTTTTTGCCAATTTTGTTTTCTTATGTAGATTCTTAACAATGTACAATTAACACCAAAATTTTAATTTTTAACAATAGTAAGCATTAAGTAATTGTTGTTTTCTTGAGTCTTAATGATTAATGAGCAGTGGCCTCGCAAATTCTGGTCCATTACAAAAATAGGCTACAGACAGTTTTGAGTAATGATTTACAAACTATGATCAATATTAAAGAAACAACTAAAACAGAATTGGAGTTGGAGTTTTTATTTACATCTGTGTCTTAATTAAGCCAAACTTTTGACAGCCAAATTGTTTCTTTACGATACCCTGACACATTTCGGAGCACTTAGTTCACTAGCATATCAAGCATATGAAGAGTTATAATTTCTTTAAGTTCCCTACTATTTATGGTCTAATCAACCTTGTGGAATATGGAAATTCCAATAAATGTTCAGTTATTTAAACAGTAACTATGCAAAAAAAAGACAATCAGTTATGAAGTCAAGTTCAGATGCAGCCCACATCAATAATGCATCTGTGTTTTCCTCGCCTGCGCAACAAGTAGATCTCGTCCAATTGTTTCATGGTAGCTGCTCCAGTGACATTATTCAATGTCATAACAACGCGTCTACGTTAAAAAGTAAAAAACAAAAAATGCTTTTGAGCAATCAGCTATAATTGTTTTTTTTTTCTATATATGACATTAAGCTGTTATCTTCAAAAACTCACCAGCGATACTGTCTCGTTCAATGCTTCATCGCCCAAACCTGTGCCATATTTCCACGAATGCTGCTGACATGGAACATAAGGTCGTTTTTAAGCCGCACGCAGCAATTGCTTGTTTATTGCATATGAACCTAAATTAATGACAACAACATCGTAATTGCTGCTGCTGCTGCTGCAACATCATAAGAGAGCATCAGCAACAACAACAGCAGCCGCCCCATTCACGTTACAACTAGTTGCTGCCATGAAGTTGTTGTTGGTCAAGCAAGCAATTCATATTAATAGTTTATGCTTTGGAGCTGTAAGTTTTATTTCTCCTGCCCGTTGAGAGTACAAAATTAAATGAGTCCAAAGAGAATACAGTGGCGTTAACAAAAATATTTTTTTTATATATAAATTTATCCAATCTATTGATATGGAGGATATTTGTAACAAGGGTATTTTATCGTTCATTTAGAAGTTAAATTCATTATAA
Source organism: Dichetophora obliterata (assembly GCA_963920525.1). Taxonomy (NCBI): domain Eukaryota; kingdom Metazoa; phylum Arthropoda; class Insecta; order Diptera; family Sciomyzidae; genus Dichetophora; species Dichetophora obliterata. The sequence goes on from OY986438.1 coordinate 94,678,586, forward strand.
GTATCATAAATTTGGTATTTTAAGTTATGGCGGTTTTAACATAAATTGGACTGCAAAAAGCCAAAAACTTCACAGGAAATACAAAAAAAGCAATTCATGATCCATTCACCTGGTTGAAAAATAAAGAAAATGGTTACTTAATGAGTATACATTGCATACAAGGGTTGCTACATATATTTCGGAAAAAAATATAAAAACCAAATTTTTTTCATTGAAAATAGCCTTGAAAATATGAAATCAGCCAACATTAATATTTCGTGTCTCAGATTTGAGTGATTCTTTGGAAAGCAGTTCTTTTACGCGGCTTGCGGGAGGTGTGTTTTGGTAAAAACCGTCACGTAACAGTGAGATTGCAGTGTGTGTATGCGTACGAGAATCGAGCAGACTACAAACCCAACGGGCCGGCATGTCAGCACTAACAGGTAAAGAAGCACTCCAAAAGGTCTTTTTGAGTGCTTACAAGTCAGCTGCTAGCGTGAAAGTGCTGACCCTACGTATGACACACCATTGTAATTTTAACATTGTATGTCCTAGGAAAAAAAAGCACTTAATTGCTTCAAAAGACCTCTCAAGGAAAGCTTTGGGTCAACAATTCGTTTAATTGCTTCAAAAGAGGCTCTTGGAAATCTTTGCGGCAGCAGTTATTTTTGTTTTGAATTCTCTTCCTCACTTACCGGCACTTAACAAGTTCAAAAATAACTTGAAAGAAAAAAGAGAACAGTTCAAAAAACTTGAAAAGTGTATTCAAAACAACGAACTGCTGACAAAAAGATTTCCAAGAGCCTCTTTTTAAGCAATTAAACGAATTGTTGACCCAAAGCTTTCCTTGAGAGGTCTTTTGAAGCAATTAAGTGCTTTTTTTGTATGTGTTTTATTGCTTTATAATCTTTGTAGATGCGCTGTTCGCTTTCTGAATCTTATGTTAGAATTTTTAAAAAAATCTCACACTAGGGTGGACCCTTAAAATCTGTTTGATTGTTTTATACTCTTTTTAAATGTGCTAGCAGTATAAGGAGTCGCTGATTTCGAACCTAATGTTAAATTTTCAAAAAGCTTTTTGACACAAGGATGGTTTCAGAGTGTTTATTTGTTTGTTTTTATTCTCTTTGTATATGTGCTTGTAGTATTAAGGGGTCCCTGATTTCGAAACTCAGGTAAGGATTTAAAAAGTTTTTGACTCGGGTAGACACTAAATATGTGTTTTTTGCTCTATTCTTTTTTGTAGATGCGCTGGTTGCTGATTTCTAAACTGATGATAGAATTTCAAGAAGTTTTTTGACTCTAGGGTGGACCCTATAAATGTGGTTTTTTTCTTTATACTCTTTATGTATGTGTTGGCAGTATTAAAAGGTCGTTAATTTCGAATCTAATGTTAGAATTTTAAAAAATTTGGACACTAGGGTGGACCGTAAAAATATGTTTTTGTTTTATACTCTTTGCAAATACTCTGGTCGCTGATTTCGAAACTGATGTAAGGATTTTGGCACAAGGGTGTACCTTAATAATGTGTTTTATTCTTTTATGCTCATAAGTAAGTCCAGTTTTCAATCCAACTTTTCAGTAAATTCAAGCTCCATACTAGAAACATAAAGAATGTTGAATGCTCAACGCCTTTTTGCGTTATGAAACAAACATCGCTGGCAACGGTAACTGCCTATTTTCATCTCTCATAAGAATTTTGCATCTTAATTTTCAATAAATAAATTTTGTTTTCCTAAAATATTAAATCGAACTTTTTTATTCGATTGTTCATTTACATTATTATGAAAAATTATGTAAAAACAATAACAAAAAATAAAAATTTACAGATTTTATTTCGAATACATTTGTAGTTGAAGAAAAAGCGTAAGGAACTTCGTTCATGACGGGGGTCCCCCGACCGCATCACTTTTTTTTTAAATAGTGCTTGTGATTCTACACCAAACTGTATATTTTAAGAAGAATCACAAAATTAATTAAAAGAAGCGATGTAGATCTTTGTAGAGATGTAGCGGTGTAGAGCTGTAATATTAAATTTTTTTTAACCGCATTTTGAATAAAAAAAAAATAATATTTTCATTGTAAGTGTCTCAAGCACGGTTGCCACTTTAGTACAATTGTACCAAAATTGGTACATTTATTTTAACTTGGTACCTTGGTACATTATTTCCCGAGTTGGTACATTTTGTAAAAGATTTACAATTTAACAACTTGTTACAAAAAGTGAAATTTGGTAGCACTGGAGAAATGTTCAGACTTATGTTTAGTGGAACTTGTATCGCATTAAGTTCTGAAAGTTGAAAGTTTACATGCTTTTCTTGTCATATATATTAAAAATCATATTTTTTGAGACTTGAGGATTTTTTTGTGAGAATTTTCACTACTGCAGAAAAATATCTCCAATCAGAAAATTTTTCTTATTACCAAAGTTATTCTAAAACAAATTCGATTTAGGTAGAGAAGATCTAAATGTTTTGAATATAATAAAATCTTCACAAGTTATGTCAGAAAACAAAATTTCTTTATTGCCATAATTCAATAATTCATATAAAAATATCATCTCATAGAATGCGACCCTGACGTTATTTTGACTTAGAGGAATCTTTTTAAGGGTTCAAATATTAGTTTTTAAAATTGTAATGATGAAGGGAAAAATTTGGGTATTTTTGGAAAAAGTCAGGGTCGTGAAGAATGGATTGGGGGAAATTTGTTTTAATGATTTTATCAATTTTGTAAATATTCTGATGTGCCTTACACATAGTTCAGCAGCTGCTGAACCAATATTTTTGTTTTAGCCTGACTAAAACTAAGCTTAAAAATAAATTAGAATATAAAACACTTAACACCATAAAGCTCTCTAAGAAATTGTGTGTCGAATGCAATGAATCTCATTATTTTTGGCCAGAAAAATAACTATTTTAATGTATTTATTATTTTGTTAATAGCGCATAACATAAATTAATATTTTTTTGTATGTTTGGTATATACACAAATATACTCCAGTTAATTATTATAATAAATGTCATCAAATTATGATATTAAAAATAAAAATTTGTAAATTTTTTCCTATTTGGTACATTTTTTCGGAGAATTTGGTACAACAAAAAATAGGCAAGTGGCAACCGTGGTCTCAAGTGGTACCGTGGCCACATAATCAGTTCTTTGTAAGAAACAGGCGTCCATTTGCTTCCAGCTCAAACAATTTTTGTTCGCACAGCATCAATGTTTTGTGGCACAACAACATATTTTGGACGCCCTTCACAAAATTTGTACTTGAACGAAGTACGGCCCCGCTTGCATTCGATGTTCCATCGATATACTGATATTTTTGATGGTACTTCATCGCCAAAAGTCGAATTGAGTTAAGCGATCACTCTTGTTGAGATAGTTCACGTCGAAAGTTGTAAGAAATAATCGCACGAAAAGGTTGTGTTAATTCCATTAATCTTGCTGAATACAATTTAAAAGCACTGTAAAAACACAATAAGCGCACGTACACCAAAACCGACCGAAACCGGAATTTTGACCGAATATTCAGCCATTTTATACTATTTAGCTGAAACCGAAACCGAAACTGGTTATTAATATGAAAATGTAAGTTTTTACAAATAATTTTTTTTTTATTAAAAGGAAACAAAAGTACTTTCATACACATAAGAAAAAAATTTAATATAAAAAATATTATTTGAATATTGAAGTTTCTAATAATTAATTGAAGTTTACTATAATAATAAATGTGATAATTTTTTATTTTATTTTTTATTACAAAGGCATTGCAAACTTTATCTTTTCAGTACACACTCAAAATAGTATGCACCTACAATGTACATTTTTATAGAACTACAAAACAAAGTAGTTTTGTTTTTTTTTTTAAAGGTTTAGTATTATAAAAATATAAATATTTAATTTTCTTGTCCTTTATTCCACACACACAGAATTCGTTCGGAAGTTTAATTATCAATTTTTGGCTTCAGTACCTATAAAACTTTAAAACTAATTGCAATACAGATGATAAAATCAAAAGTGAAATTATCGAACGCATAAAATTAACCAATATGTTTTGCGTTAACACGAGAAATAAAATTATAGATTTTTGTTTTGTACAATGCGTTGTAAATATTTTTATATTGGAATTAAATTACTGATGCAAGAAGTTTTTATCAAAATTTTCGGCCTCAATATGGCCGAATAGCCGAAACTGGCCGAAACTGACAAAAAGGGTCGAAACTGGCCGTAACCGAAACCGAATTTTCGGTCGAACACTAGTTGTGAGTGCGTACGTATAAGCTAAACAACTTTGTTAATGTGCACATTGGTTTTTTCAAATTCCGAGAAATTGGAACCAAAACATCCTGACCCCGGTTGAAAACGATTACTTTTTCGACGCCATCATACAAGAAGAAGTACTTTAAAAACCAAAATACAGTTTTTTGGAACTTTTTGTATTATTTACTTCAAAAAAGTTTGAAGTCTATATGCAATATATTCTTTGTTTCACAGTAAATGTTCTAACAAATTGAGTCTTTTTTTTTTTCTTTTTTCCAACGTCCAATATCACCTTTAAAGTAGATGCAATACGTATACTTTGGTGGCCGTAGCCTACTGGGTAGATTTACTCGTATACTAAAAACCGCGGTAGCCCAGGTTCGATTCCCAGCTCAGATAAAATGTTTTTTGAATTAATATTTCTGTTCGAATGCCACCTCTCTTAAAATAATAATGGCAAATCTTCGGAGTCGGCTTCAAGCGCATAAATCCAGTACTCCGTTAATTGTTTTCAAACAGTTCACTAATAGAAGACTCGGTCAAAATCCTTTCAAGAGCTGAAATGACCAACTCGTTTATTTTTCGTTTTCAATAATTTTATATTCTGTACTGAGTCTTGAAAATAAAAATTAATTCGCATATTTAAAAAAATCCGAAAATGGTTAAAATCTTGACATATTTTACATTTAAATCTCTTATTAAGATATTTTTAAGATATACACTAGAACCTCAGAAATTAAAAGCTTCAGAAATTAGAAAGAATCCGAAATTAGAAATAATATTTTCAAAACATTAAGGCTTCTGAAATTATTTATTCAATTATTTATATATATATCTACTGGGCCCAGCCCTAACAGATATCACTTAATAATATTTAAATCAGGGTTCGCAAAAACTCTCAATTGAAGAGAAAAAGTGCACTCCTCCTCATCAATATTATTCAATTGACGAACGATTCACTTTGTTTTCCTCATTCGTGAAGAAAAAAAACTTGAGCGCTCTTATGTTATATATTCAGAGTGATCAAATCTTTTTCTTCGCTCTTTCATATTATTCGCTCGTAGATTGCGCTCCTCAAGAAACTGAGTTGAACAGCGCCTTCTCATTGTTATTCATTTATTGTTTCTCGTTCGCGAGTTTTTGCTAAGATAAACTCATTTCATTGGAATTTTTGCGTTCGCTCATTTATTTCGAGTGGTCTTGTTAATTAAAAATAAATACATGTTTTATGATGAACTATATTTTTTGTATTTTTTAATGAAATATTGAAATACCTAATAAATTTTTAAAATGCTCCTTTTTGTTTATTTATCTTAGTTTTCTATAATTTCAGAAAATGTAATGTTTCTCTAAGTTTTTGTAATGAAATATATTATTAAGAAAAATACTTAATATTGTTTATCTAAATTCTTTCAATTTATTATGTGCAAAGTGCTTACGTAAAGTTTCGCATCAAATGAAAGCGAGCGATTTAAAGAGTTTATCATTTCAAAATTCACGAGCGATGAAAACTTAACATCTCTCATCAACACGTCGTCGCTCTTTTAAAATTTCTCAGCATACAAACTCACGAACGAGGAAAGCAGTTGAGGACAAGATTCATTTATAAGGTTGTGGCACTTGAGCGAAATGCACTCTTTTTGCACCTTTGCTCGAACTGTCACTGTGCTTTTCTTTGTTCTAAGCATTTATTTTCTTCATTTCTTTTCATCCATTCTGATAGTTCGACCGAGCTCGCTCTCAGGTGCCACATCCTTATAAATGAGCCTTGGTTGAGGAGTTATAAAAAGAGTGAATATTTTATCCGCATACGCTCTGAATATTATAATATGATAAACTCATAGCAAAGATCGCTCAGAAGAGCGAGACCGCATTTTGATTGCTTTACGCACCCTGATTCAAATAAATTTTTCATAAAAATCGTTCTATTAAAACTAAAACCAACATGTTTAGCTACTATATTACATCGAGATAGGCATTTAGATATTGGTTCATTGCTACCATAATTCGATCTACATAAAATAAACTTAAACTTTTGAAATTAGCATAAAATGGAATGAGAGCAAGCAATTCTGGACTGTCATCCTTGTTATCTACAATATCTTTGTAGATAACAAGCTTTGCAAGCCGAGTAGCTTACAACGGTCACTATACGCAGGCATATTTGCCCACGAAAATAATCGTCTTAGAGCGAATCTCGTAAACCGTTTTTAAATTTTCTCGATTCGATTTATTTCACATTCATAGCAAGGATCCCAGATTATGTTCGAGAATAGATCTTACCAGACTCACGAACATTGTATTCTAATTTTTGAGATAATTGTTTATGCGTCTTACAGCACTACAGCAGTATTTTCAAAATATTAAAGCTTCTGAAATTAGAACATTGTATTATAATTTGCGAGATAATTGCTTATGCAACTTATATACAATCACTGATTTTTATTTATTTATTTAATTATCGTATCATTTATTTACATTTTTATGTCACAATTTTCAATAAAGTATAGAACACATTACTAATGTTGTATCTATATCCTTACGTTATTAATTGAGAAATATTATTACAAATTCAACTCTTAAAATTTAACCTCCGAAACAAGAGGATTTCAGAATTTCAAAGTTCACAATTTATAAACAGCTTCGAATTTCTGAGATTCTATTGTATTTAAAAACTTAATTGATAGAGTAGTTCTTAGGTTGAATTTCAAATATAACCACATAAAATAATAAGAACGGTATAATCTGGTCTTTGAGTCTAAAGAATCTACGAGCATTTTAAGCCTGAGTGAACATTAACTCATTAGTGCCCACAGTTCTCATTCGTTTTAAATAAAGGCACTTATTTCAGTTTGCTCGATCAGCAACGTTTATTGTTAGCATATTAAAAATATTTCTGGAATATGATTTCTGTAAATCTTTGAAACCGAGTTAATACGATCGTGAGTTTCGTATATGAAACTCATAAATTTCATAAACTCACTTTTTTGCCACTAAAAATTATTCCTGATCCTCATTAGCGGCAGAGACCGAACGCTAGAGATCAACTTCCGAAAAATATTTTTTATTCTTTCCTCTGGAACTCTTATGGTATTAGAGAAAGCGCAGAATGACAATTTCTCAAAATATCAAAAATGTTCACTCCCGCTTGATAAAGACTAAAAAAACAAGGTATCTAAAAAATTCTAGAAGGCTTTTAAAGCAAGAGAGTAGAATTTGGTAGTACTTTTCAGTTCGATATACAAGGAAATATTTTCTAAAGATGTTATACATTTCTAAAATAATGAAGGTGAGGTTGCTTCCACTTTCGACCGTGGAAAGTGTGATGAGTGGCGACCGTAGCCTAGTGGGTAGAGTGCGTGGGCCCTAAGCTAAAGAACCGCGGTAGCCCGGGTTCAATTCCAGCTCAGACAGAAAGTTTTTTCAACTGAATTAGTTTTTCTGTTCGGTAGTCACCTCTCTGCAGACAATGGCAAACCTCAGAGAGTAAAAACTGCCATGTAAAGCTTCTTGAGAACATAAGCCGTTCGGAGTTGGCATAAAACACGTAGGTCCAGTTCTCTATCATTTGTGATCAAACATTTAATAACACGCACAACACAATTAACCAATAGCAGCTAGATCAAATTCCTTCCAAGGGCTGAAATGGCCAGTTTATTTATTTTGCCACTTTCACTTGGTTAGACTCACTCAAGTTTACAGCTGAAAATATTATCTTTTAATCGATTAAATTAATTTAAATAAAAAGTACTACTAAGAAACAAAATTTATTCACTGAAAAAAGCAACAAAACCAACGAAATTCCTTGGTTCGTTGCCCAAATTCGAAACTTCAAAGCCGCTGAACGGTACCTAAAACCATTTTTAATTATATACTGTATAAAAAACATGTATGGCACACTTGCAAGTAGACAAAAAGTTGCAAAATTTTGTCATAAGACTATGTTAAAACCATTTATCCTAAAAGAGAATCTTTTAAGATTTTTGTAGCACAATGACATTAAATTTTACCATAGCGCGAAAAAAGCCATTTACACCGTGCACTTAGCAAAAACGAATTGGTCATAGTATAAGGATAGTCTTTCATTGACTTAAAAGAATTAAGATAACTGTGCAAACAAAGATTATCTGGAAAATTAGCGTCGAGAAACAAGCGTTAAACTATTTGTCAGACTCAAAAAGGTGTTTCAAATCATTGATAAAGCCAGTTATTTATTAGTTGCCAAGGCATTCGACAAGCTTGAAACTTAAAGCATTTAAGGCCAGATTAAAGTCGGAAAGCAACTTGGTTTTTTTTTTTATTTTTCGACGCAAAATCGATAGACCAATAAATTTAAAATAAAGACTATTTTTTAGCTGAGATTTTATGAATAGAAATAAATAAAAAATTCATGAAGTATGAATTTCATCGAGAAAATTTACCATTTTTGTCCTACGTAGCCGTTTTTTATATCACACACTTTGTTTATTATTTACAATTTTTCCTAAAAAGTTTTTTGCTAAATTTTTATGAATACGTCATATTATATTAATATTATTATCATTTTGGCTATTTTTTTTTTCAATAGAATAAATAAATATTTTTGGTTTTGTAGTCTAATAATTTGCATCTTAATTTTTTAAGATCGCCACTGCACAGTTCGATTTGCTACCAATGTGAATTTCTACAACTGCTTAACCAACAACTTGTTAACATAAACATTAACTAACTACCATGTTATTATCAATAACTTTTATTATATGCTTTCAACAAAAAATATTGTTGCTATGCTTAAAAAACAACTTGACTGTGATGTTGAGCCTTCCAGAGTCACCGAGCTCTACTCTTTCTAACCACACTCTCAACAAGTTCTCTCTGCTCAAGAGGTAAAGAAAGCTTTATCTGGCATTGCATGCAAAACAACTTCCTCAACATAAGCTCTGTTGACGCATCCAGCAAAACCCCAACAGATACCCAACAACGCCACTGGCTGTTGGTGTTTAAGCCGCTTTCATTGATTCGACCGTTCATTGAATTGGCAACTCCATTCAATTGGCAACGGCAGTCTTTCAGTCAGTAACATATCGGCATTCAATGAGCACGGTATCAGATCGTAAAAATCAGTCCGCATCGAAATCAAAAACGTTCCTAGCTAAATATTTAAAATTTTGAATGTGCAAAAAGGCGCTACTTGATATCGAACAGATGAAAAGTAGCCACAAATTATTCCTCGTTCTTTTGTTATTGTGGTTTTTTGTTGTTGTATTGTTGTTTTAGCAATAATTTATTACTTCATTTATTTTATGTTGTGTGTCTAAAATTGATTCCTATGCTGATGGTGTGAAAATTTCAACCGTCATTAATTTCAAAAATTTTCTTCGAGTTTTATACAAAAAAATTTAGAAATTGTTAATGCATTCATTTAAAATGAATAATTTTTGCGTGTATTGAAAGTAATAGCTAATAAAAATAAAATAAAAACAACAAATATATCAAGACGTACAAAGTAAAGACTTTGTTTATAAACATTCAGTGCAACGGAAACAGAGTGGAAAAAATCGTAATTATTTGAAGACGGACATTAAAGTATTCCAAGTTCCAACCACACCTTATACAATTTTTTTGTAGAAAAGTCTTTATATTCTTTCCCAAATAATAAAAAATCGTAGTTAACCATTGAAAAACAATTATAAGAATGATGGCAAAGGATTATTTTATCATAAGATTCACTAGATAGACTCCGATTAGAAGATAAAGAAATCTTCTCCAGTGATAATTTTATTGAAATGCAGCGCACTATCCATAATCCTTTAATATTTTTGATATTCTAGAACAAATTCAATAAAATACTGTTTGAACTAGACTATCTGCCTATCACTTCATATTGTGTGTGTATGTGTGTATGCAGAACTCTTTATGCAAATAATTTTTGTCTTCAAATATTTCTTCAAAACCATTCTTAAGTTTTTAATGCCCCTACCCAAGGGTTTAGACTCTTTTAAAGGTCTAAATAAATTAAACAAATTAATCCTAATATGAAAAATGGAGGAAATTTTTTTTTGCAATGTCTTAAAAATGTCCTAGTTATCGAAAAATAATTTGTTTTAGAATCAAAACTTCACCATATCCTATTAAAAATTTAAAAAAATATCTAATCTAAATTGATTTTCAATAGAGTCAAAATTTTACCATAACCAATTAAACATTAAAAACAATCTCTAATCTTAATTGAATTTCAATAGAATGTTCATTTCTAATCTAAATCGAGTTTGAATTTAAGTCTAAATCGAGATGAAGCAATTGTGTGTTCATATGTTAGGTAAGTAGGGCCGTGCACCGTGATCGGAGCTTCCGCGGGGCCTATATGTCCATTGCACATCCCTTCTTTTTATTGTTTGTGGTACCATGGTAACCATTGCTCCAATTTATTTCTCAAACCAACCTGTGCTTTTTATGAACCTCCAGATGTCTATCAGTGGTGTGTTCGCTAAATCTTCCAAGCCTTTGAAAAATCCGTTCTCCATATATCGGAGTCGACGATTCTGTAGATTTGGACAGTCTTTTATATTCATTCTATTGGTCATTACCCCAATGGGACAATGACCTGTCAGAACTCCAACAAGAATCCGGATTTCTCGTTTGACCAAAAGTAGAAGGCATTCGGTTCTCTTCACATTTAACTCCGGTCAGAGCCTTCGGAATATGTTGCAGTCACCTCTGGAAGCCCAGTAAGTATTAGCATAATCTCTGGCTTTAAGGTCTATACCCCTTTTGACGACGCCTATTGGAATGTGCACATCTGTATCAGCTCTGTTTGTACTTGCGGCTACTCCACGCCTAGCCAGTTCTCGGATATTACTTTGAGACATAAGAGAGTGACGTTTTACTATTCAGCGCTTTGATGGCCTCTTGGCTATCCACAAATATTACTACCCTTGTGGGGTAAGATTTTTCCTGTGATTGGCCTGTGCAGCTTTTTTAACAGCATATATTTCTGCCTGAAAAACGCTTTAGTAGTCAGAGAGTTTGTAAGACTCTTTGATTTGTAGCTTTTCACAGTACACACCTGATCCAGTTGCGTTTCTTCCATTCTTGTTTGCTGGGAATGGATGTGGTGTAGTCTGTACCGAATCTCACACTGTGTATGATAAAGTCGGTTGCTCTTTTTGATTCCTCGGTTCCGAATTCATTTAGAATAGATGCATGTCCGAAAATGTTGTTCCTCCAGGCTTGTGATTCGTTGAGGTGAATCGCGCTTTTGGTCGCCGACCACTTAAGGACCTCTTCTATGGGGAGAATATTTAGCATCATTTCCAGACCCGTCTGAGACGTAGATCTCATGGCTCCTGTTATTCCTATGCACGCTCACCTTTGGACTCCTGTTAGGGAGCTAAGATAGCTCTTTTTGTGCAGTATCGTCCACCATACAAGAGAGCTGTAGGTAAAAATGGGTCTCACGATCGCTGTATACATCCAGTGGATTGTGTGTGGTCGCAGTCCCAATTTCCTGCCAAAGGTTCTCTGACATGCGTATAAAGCGCACAGTGCTTTTTTCCTTCTTTCTTCTGTGTTGCGTTTCCAGCTCAGCATGTTATCAAAGATAATTCCAAGGTATTTAGCTTCCGTGGAAAGCTTCAGAGTTACTGTGTTGAGTTTTGGTAATGTGAAACTTTCTATTTTTCTTCTTCTTGTGAACAAAACGAGTTCGATCTTAATTGGATTTACACCAAGTCCATTCAATTCTGCCCACCGCGATAGCTCATTCAATACCCCAGACATTAGGCTTGGGTACTTCACGAACGAACTAGTTCAATTGAACTATTCGTACTCATGAACTATGTGAACAAGTTCATTGATTCTCGTTCTTTTAGTTCAATCGATTTTGCGATTTCGACAAGTCAGATCGAAATGAACTAGAAAAAATTTGGTTTCACTCAACAATGGCTTGAGTACGTCCTGATACAGTTTTTCACTAATGAAAGGTGAAAAAAAAAATTTTGCAAAAACAAATTTTTGTGGCAAATATTGTGTGGAGTGTCCCATATGTAGTAGTTTTATGTAAATTTCTTCTATATCCGCAGTTAATGATTGATTCGGTCATATAGTTCGTTTCATTTTATAGATCTGATCATGAACGAGCAAACAAAACAAACTAAAAGACCTATTGAACTAAAAAATACAACGAGCTAACATACGTAAAGATCTAAAACACCAAACGAACTATAAGACCTAAGGCCGCGTTCATAGTGGACGCTTTAGCTGAAGCTGAAGCATAAAGCTGCTTCGTCGAGCTTTTTTTGATCATAGTGAACGCTTATTCAACGCTGCACAAAGTAGCTTATTGAGCTTATTGGTGTTCATAGTGCACGCTTTGTGCTTGCGGCTGACTGATGCTTTGTTTTTATTAGTCTGTTTGGAAAATAATGCCTTCAATTGCGTTTTGTAAAGTAAATGAAAGATTTTTTGTTTAATGAGTATGTAGATTCGCGATGATCACCAACGAAAGATACACAAAGAAAACAAACACAAGTTCAAGGGAACTTGAAAACACAAAGCATAACAACGGAAAGTTCAGCACAAAAAGTACCCAAAAAGTAAGCAAGAACAACGAAAACTATGTAAACAAACGAGATAGAATACGCAAGTGCAAACAACTGAAAAGCTCCACAAAACGAAACAACAACGCAACACAACGGTTAAAACTTCAGCACAAAAAATATCCAACAAATAAAACAAAATCAACAAAAATATTGTTAACAGGCAAAATAGATAAACAAGTGCCGAATAGCATTTTAAAAATGTTCTACAACAAAGCATAAAAAACAAAATTATTTTGCTGTGTGAGCAAGTGAGATGGAGACATAAGCGCTGAAAAGCATTTGAAAATAAGCTTTATGCTAGCTTTATGCTGGCACTATGAACACTTTGAGCTTTTTCCATATGGTTGTATACAAAGCGTTTTTCAGCTAAACCTCTCGGCTAAGCTAAAAGCGTTTACTTTGAACGCGGCCTAACGAACTAACAACATGAACGAGTGCACGAAACGAACTAAAAGAGCGAACGAACTAAATGAACTAAAAGAGCTATGTGAACGAACTAGTTCATTAAACTCAACTGAACTAAAAAGAGCGATCTTTTTAGTGAACTGAAATGCCCAAGCCTACCAGACATTAGTGCGCTAACTGTTTGCAGGTATTTTCCGCATATTAGAATGGCAACGTCATCGGCATAGGCTACCTCTTTTGTTTCCCCAGTTTTGGGGGTAGTGAGAATTTTGTAAACCACAATCAGCCAGAGCGGGGGGGATATGACTCCTCCCTGCGGTGTGCCTCTTGTGACTCTTTCCTCACCATGCTCATTCCCATGTGTGAGCTTATACGTCTGACATTAAGCATTTTAGATATTCACTTTGTTATTTTACTGTTAACTCCTTTTTCTACTAGAGCATTCTATACGGAATCTATATTTGCAGTGTTAAATTGGCCTTCAATAACCCAAAAATTGATAAAGTATATTTTTTGTGATGAATGTTTCCTTCTATCTCATGCAGTGCCGTTTCCACCGATTTACCTTTAAGGTAGCCCTGTTGTACACTGCAAAGATTGGTATCGTTCAAGGATTCTCTTATGTGAAGATATTATTCTCTCTAGCGTTTTCATCATGAACGATGAGAGACTAATAGGCCTGTAATCTTTTGGTGCTGAGTGTATCGGTTCACCAGCCTTAGGAATGAAAAGATCTCACACTTCTCTCCAAATTTTTTAAACATATCATGTCTTTAGACAACCGGCGAAGATTGCTATTAGCCAGGGCATGATGCTGGGGAGGGTATTTTGCCTCATGGCCGGCAGAGTTCCATCTGGTCCTGTAGATTTGTAGGGCTTGAAAGAACGAATCGACCATTCTACAGGTGACCTTGTAATAATGTTGGGGAGTTCGGGGAGTAAGGGTTCTAGTATTGTCATTTCCAAGTTGCTTTTAGTTCCATTTTGTTCCGGTACTTTACAACCTGGAAAAGTTTCCATGAGGTTATTGAATGAATTATAAATTTAGTAAAGCATTAATGAATAAAAAGAAAAAAAAAACATTTTTTAATATTATTTCTTTAAACTTCCTAAGTTTGAATCTCAAAAAAATGCAATTACAAAGAAATTTGCATTCTATTCTATAATAAAGGGATACCATATTACTATATATTACGTTTCAAGTTTATTTATACAAACTTATCTATTGAGAGTGGAGTTCGTTAATCTTCTTTATTTATAAATACATACCAATATGTTAGTGTGTATGACAAAAAGTTGTGCATTTATTGCTTTTGATTGATACATCAGACTGGGAAACTGAATGCGTGTCACTGTCACTTCAATGCATGTAGAATGTTATCTATTGTTATTTTTGCCTTTTTATTTAGTGCCATTTCTGCCAGATCTGCAAGTTACGATCATCAACTTATATGCATAAAGGTGCTTATTTGTATCTTATTTTCAAATTATATGAGGTTAAAATATTTTTTATTAAGCTCACTTTGTTCCAATTTCAGAGTTTTATTACTGTTTACATTTTCTTTTTATTGATACGCCTTTTTAAAATTCTTACTTCTCAAAAGTTATTTTGACCCATTATTTTAATCAATGACATATATCAAGTTATTTTTTTATAAAATTATATTTTTATTATTAAAAAATATGTGTCACGCAGAAAAAAAAATTTCCATTTGAGTATGTATGTATGTATATGCTAATTTCCATATGATTGGCAGCCCAAATATTAACCGCTACGCCTCTGCAAACTTGTCAAAAGTTATACAATTTTATGGGAAAGTTAAAAGACTATTTGGTATATTTCTTGTTTTATGCTATTCAAAATGCTCTTATATGAGTGAGTGCAAATTTGTTCGGATTAATAAAAATTTCATTTTTATCTCATTGTTAAAGGCTATTGCTGCAATTGCAGTATCAACACAAACTACTTCAGAGTAAAAATATGTCTACAAATACATGTCTTGTTACTTAAGAGTCCTTAAATAAAAAATCTGAGGTTCTAGAAAAAAGTGAGAACGCAGTTTTACTATCCTTTGCCTCTAGTTTCACGTGTATGTGGTCTATTTTGAATTATGATTCTTCAAAATATAAACATAAAAACATAAGACTTAATATAATCATTACAGAAAAATGGTATAATTAATATATCAATTAATTAAGAAAAAAGCAGTTACCAACGAACCTTCTACTTTTTAAAGTCGGTTAAAAAGAAAAGATAATGGCTAAATAAAATAGACATTTGTTGTTTAACAGGAAGAGTAGGAAAATAGAAAGGAAAGAATGAAAAAGTAGAAGTTTAGCACAAGTAAAAGTTATCTTGATAGGTACTTGTATAATTACATACGAAATTTTCTTGCGTTGCTCATATGTTGCAGTCTTGTTGGTAGAATGTTCCAAAGACGCACTGTAGAAATGAAAAATTGCCATTCAGACAGTAGTTTGTTAAATCTAAAGGACATAATGGCGTTGTTTCGAGAAGACCGAGTAAAGTTAGCTTGTCAAAAAGGTACGATGGCTTCTTAGTAAAAGCAATTTTATGCAATATTAAAATGCACGAAAGTTTAACAAATTATTTATTAAATGACATTTGATTAATTTGTTTTGCATATTCAGATACATGATCGAGGCGACGCACAGTGTAGCGAGGTCTATGCTACCCTCCTAAGTAAAGAAGTCATATCTCCATTTGAGTAGTTTTGAAATATTTAGCTTTTACGTTTTTTATCTTTTTAAGAAACACACTAGAAGTGACCACTTTACTTAAATTTTTCAGTCATTTGGAGTTAAAAATAGGTAATTTTAGCTAAACACAAAAATCAGAAACTCATTCACGGTTCCGAATCTGCCTTTTCCTACATTTTGGAATTTTGGCGTTTGTGACTTTCCCTCTTAGGACGGCAGTATGGGATGAGGGACAAAAATAGAAGAATCATCTTAGGTACATGAAATTAAGTATGTATTATTATTTTATAAATATAAAACGCTTCACAAATTTTCATCAAGATCGCCCACGCCCTTCGCCCACCACCAATGCAAAATTAACAATAAAAGTGCAATATCTCGAGATGTGGAAGGTATAAGAAACGAAATTAACATATTTTTAATGCCATCAAGATCTGCCAAGCCTTTTACCCACTTCCCATACAAAATAAAGAATAAAAGTGCAACATCTGGAGTTGTAAAAAGTATAAAAAAGGAAATTAAATAATTTTTTATTTACTAGATTCATGTATATAATTACAATATAATTACTTCATCAAAATCTCGCACACCTTTCGCCCTCCTCCCTTGCAAGTATAAGAAATGAAATTAACGTGTTTATTTTAATATTTTTATTTTAATACATAGTTTTGCTTTAATTAAACATAAATCTTAAGAATGAGAGAAAATAACAAAAAAAAAATTATTGACTGTCATCAGAGTAAGTCGCAGAGTCACTCGACACAAAGTCATAGAAATCGAGATCAGAAATTAAATCAATTGTGTCATCATTCGTAAAATATTCTTATTTTAAAACACTGCTTTACAACAAAAAAATGCCAAGAACGGCATTTAAGTGAGTGTGTTAATTTCAACCGTTTTTGTTTTTTGCGAAAAATTTTTTTTCAAAAGTTATACACAGTGAAAATATTAAAAAAAAACAAAAAAATACAGTTAGTGCATGTATTCAAATAAATGTAGTTTTAAAACCGTAAGTTGTACAGAAAAAAGTGTGCATATATTTTAAAGATCTTGAATTTATCTCTTTGGTGGTATATTTTTTTGCAGAGTTTTTATGAGAAATTGCTTTTTATTTTAACCTGAAATTTTCAGTCACATTTTACATAGCAACAAATTTTTCATATTTTTAATGTAGTGTTTAGTTAAGGCATAAATTTTAAAGACTAACACATAATTTTAGGATGGATTTCAACGATTGCTATTTTTAAGGAATTTTTTTAAAAATGCGTACAAAATATTTCCTGTTTTTACTTTATACATAATATAATATCGTATACTTTATATATACGATATATTTTCAAATATCGTTCAGTTCTTAAAAATATAAAAAAAAAATGTTTGGTTTTACAAATTGTTGACTTCATTTGAATACTAATGGTTTTATTTAAATAATAACATATTTAATTTTGGATGTTCATTGGTATTGACACAAGAAAATTAAATCTTTTGTAGGCATTTTTAAAAAGAATCGTTAAAAATAACAATCGTTGGAATCCCAACCTAAAATTGTGTGTTAGTCTTTAAAATCTATGCCTTAACTAAACACTGAACTAAAAATATAACATATAAATATAATATATAAATTTGTTGCGAAAGACTACGAAAAATGTGAATTAAATTTTTCAGGTTAAAAAAAATTTACCATATTATTTATTTACAAAAAAGACAAATTCAAGACAAATTCAAGATCTTTAAAATATATATACATTTTTTTCTGTACAACTTGCGGTTTCAAAACTAAATCTATTTGAATACATGCACTTATTGTAATTTTTAAAATTTGTTTGATATTTTTCACAGTGTTTGTCTTTAAAACGAATTTTTAAATCCAAAAAAAAGTACGCAGATATAATACTTTTAGCAGAACTCTCCATCTAGAGAGTTTCGAAATTTTCAAAAATAGACAGACACGTGGGTGCTTTGACATGGAATCACCGACATGAGAAAGACATATTTTAACACATACTTAATAAAAAAAAACAAAAATGTTCTTTTTCTTTAATTGTTTATAGAAATTTAATTTTTTTTTAATTCTAGGACCACTTTTGTGGTACAGTAGACTCTCACAAATTAGAACCACTTTGTTGCACGTCTGCACAGTGGAGTATTTAGGAGCGAAACTGTAGATTAATTAAAAAAATTAGTTTTAAGGTACACTCTGATAATTGGTACCCGATTAAAGACAATAAAATTCTGCATCACTAAGTGAAAGAATTGTTGCAAAATATTTTACCGTTTACTCCCAATGCTCTTTGAAAGTTGAGTTTTTTTTTCTGTTTACGTGCTCGTTGTAGTAAGAGTAATATTTTCTTCATATTCAAGATTTTTTATTCAATATTTAAAGCCAAAATCTATATATATATAAAACAAAGTCGGGTTTGTTACACCATTTATAACTCAAGAACGGCTGGACCGATTTTAATGATCTTTTATTTGTTGGATTTGTGTTCATCCCGAATAGCAGAATAACTATTAAAATATGGGGAAAACTCAGGGGGCGTGGCACCTTCCATACAAATCAAATCTTCTATATCGAATAGCTTTGGAATTATAGGTCGCACAGCAACGGAATTCAGTATTCGACCTTAATTTTCACTTGCCGTTCTACTGAAAAAATTTTATGGGCGTTGGACGTAGGGCGTGGCACTTTTCAGCAACCCAAATTTTCAGTATAACTTTCAAGCTAAAAGTCACACATTAATGAAACTCGGTTAGAACGTACTATTTAGTCGTGTCTTTCGACTGGCAAAATTGAGAAAGTATAGGCCAAAGGGGTGTGGTACCTCCCATACAATTCAAATTTATGATATCGAATAGCTTTGGAACTAAATGTCGTATAACAACGAAATTCAGTATGGAATTACTATTGGGTGATATCCTTCTACTAGAAAACTGAGACGGTCATTGAACAAGTGGGTGTGGCTCCGCCCATACAAGCCAAATTTTTGATATCGAATAGCTTTGGAAATAAATATCATATAACAATGAAATTCAGTATGGAGTTACTTATTGGTCAGGCATTTCTACTGGCAAATTGGCACGGGCATTGGAAACTTGGCGTGGCTTCGCCCACACAAGCTAAATTCGATTCAGTATATTTTACTGCAAAAACTAAAATTTTTCTGGCATTTAATAATCAAAATCAAATCTTCTAAACGAATAAAAATGTCTTAATTTTTTATTTTAAAACCGTAACTTTTGCAACTGAAAGAGATTTTTATCTTCATTACTTTTTGTTAAAGTTGATTTTGTTGCATTTTCCCTAAAATAAAAAAAATTAAAAATAAAAAAAAATTGAAAAAACCATTTGTTCCGCTCATAGTGGGAATCGATCCCACTACCTCATGGCTTCAAAACTGATGGTTGAGCTGACTGAGCTAAAAAGCTTCGTTAAATTCATTTTTAAAAAATTCTGTAATTTTGACACCAAAAAATTCACATATCTTCAAGATTGCACAAGTTTTTAGTATAACGTCTTTTTCTAATAACGCCGTTTCTTTAGAATGACAAAAAACCATTTTGCATATTTCCATAAGCTTTACGTCAAAAGTTTCTTTTTTTCTGGCTAAAAATCGTTATCTTCTGAACGAATAAAACCCAAACATCAAAATTTTCCGTTTTTTCCCCAGAGTAACACAGGGTATATCAGCTAGTTTTAAATAAAGTCAAATGGAGCCCAAATGCTCAGGTATTTCTGAAACAATGTGTTTGGTTTTTTTTTTGTGGAAAAGTGACGTTGAATAGTTTTGTTTGTTTTTCTCCAGTAAGGTTAAAAAATGTGCGTATTTTGACCATATATGTAAACATATACATAGTTGTGAGAAGGGCGGGGTTGAACAAAATTGTTATTGTTTTCTCAAATTTTGGATATTTTTATTAAACCTAATGCAAAGAAAAGCAGCGCTGTGCTTGCGCGATAAAAAATTATTGCAGTTTCTAAATATGAACTCGCTGCCCAAAAATACATCAATATGCCGAAATCATTTTCTAATGATTGGCTAAGTGAACAAGGTAGTAATGTTAGGTAATATAATTTAAGAAGTCACTTTGTGTGGAAAGTGGGCGTGGTATTATCCTATAAAGTTAATTTTCAAGGTTAACTTTAGTTTCAGGAATAAATATTTAAGTAGATACCAAAGACCAGAAATCACGAAACGCACTGCAGGATTATATTAAATTTTAAACTCAGAATGCATATTAAAAATTTTAAATTTAGTGCAAAATTTCAAGTCCATATTCAAGTGAACTTTAAAAGATTTTACCGATTTGATAAAGTCGCTGCGTATGGGCGGTAGGCGTGGTTTTTACTCTACTGGGTTGAATTTCTTACTTAGAGTGCATATTAATTATCAAAGCTCATATGCAAAATTTCAGATACATACCAGAGATCTGCAAAGAGTGATTCATACTTTGAGTAAACTTATCGTATACCCATGATTTCACTGTATTTATATTCATTCATCATATCCATAAATATTTGACTCATTTTCATAGAATTTATATAAACCATACTCATTGGCTCCTGCGGCACAATGCTGGCATAATGGTTCAATTATGTTCGCGTAACGCAACGCAAGGTGGCCGTAGCAAATGGCAGATTGCACGAAGATAATCTCGTGTTGATTATGCAGACGTACATCTACTTTAAAAACTTCAACTCAGCTGCTTTTGTTTGCAAAAAATAAGATTTTTCAATTGGCAGAAAATTATATTTATTGGCAAATTTACCGCACATAAACTATTGCTATTAAAATGCAGCTATCACCAGTGTTGTCACTTGAAAATTTTAAATAGTGTTAGATTGAATATAAGAAAAGTGGTAGAATAATTCAAGAATAGCGACAACTCTCTTTTTTATATTTTTTTATGGATTATATGGATTTTGGCTTCCTTAATTCAAATCTGAAATTATAGGCCTCCAAGGTTGGAAAAAATGGCCTTTTTAATGCTTAAAATTAAAATGCCGCAATGGCAGCAATTATTCGAGCGTGTCTCGGAAAAAAGTAGAATTGGGCTGCCCCTCATAACTTGGTGCTGGGTCATCTGAATTAAAAAAATCCAAGACCATCCGTTAGATAATAGTTTTCCCCAGGTAACGCTGGAAGGTTTTTTAAAATTTCAATTTGTCACTTTTTTTTGAACACTTCGAAGGGAAAAACGCAATTTTTTGCGAAAAAATCGGCTAATTTGTTATTGTAAAATAAAAATTATTAACAAATTGGAAAAAAGCTCTCCAGTGCTACCTTGTAAATTATGTACAGAAATAGTGTTAAAAATTTCAAAAGGATCGGTGCAGTAGTTTTGAAGTTATGAGGGGGACTTTGAAGACTTGAGTTGTGGGTAGATCGATTTAAAGTTTTTTATAGTCGAACAGCCCGATTTACTTGAAATTTTAACACAATACTCTCGACATGCTGTACATTTAAGAAAAAAATTAAACAAAAAACAGTTTAAAAACCTTACCCCCCCCCCCTTAATATTCACAGTTTGTGAAAAAATAAAAATTATAATCTAAAAATATATCGATTGAGACCGTGACGGTAACATGAATCGCATAGTTATATTATACAAATCTAATAAAATCAGTAAGGTAGCATTGCTACAGATAAATGTCGAATTAATGAATAGCTATCAAAACAGTTTCTATGTTCAAATTCAATAAGTTCAAAATAATTGTTAATATTTTGAAATAAGCTAAAAAAAAACTGGAAACAAATTCCACAACAAAAAACCAAACATTAAGCTTTAATTTACAGTGGGTGGCTTTATAGATCACTATAATAATTCGTAAGGTTGAGCTTGTCTCAAGCAGAGATATAGGAGTAATTTTATTTTTGCTGTAACCCATTGAAATTTATACAAATTTTTTGGTTTATTTCTGTACTTGTGAATATTGCCAAATTGAAAAAAAGTACCCAAATGAGCAATCAAATTACCATACATAAAAATGAATGAAAATTGTTGGTGTCAGCACTTTCTGTTTTGGACATAATGCTCAGCATTCGGTTAAATGAAAGTTGAACTTGTACTTGATGTGAATAAATGAGCAGTTTTTCGCCCTCTGTTTTGTATGTTTGCTGTATGGGAAAAATCAAAAGCGAAATATTTACATATGTTTAAATAACTCTGACTGTTTGACTACATGGCTGTAAAGTGTGCCGTCGCTAAGGCAATCTAGTAATTTTTTTGGTTTAGCGGGCGTTTGTTTGTGATTAGTTGACATCTGGTGTGGAGCTTTCGTGCGGCTTTGAATTTCAGTGTCACCCGTAACAATAGGGAATGTTTTGTTTATATTTTTATAATTTTTTTTATTTTTGGCCTTAAAAATATTTGAACCTGCAGTTACGGTGCATTTTAGCTGGCTGATCTGATGTCAAACAAAAGCAAAAACAAATTTTTTTTCCCCATTACTACCAATAACAATTAATTTATTTGGTTGTGCAATAAATGAAAAAATGCACGTGGGCTTTAATGGCTGAAACTCGTTATGGCTTGTATAGAGAAACTAGCTGATTTATTGCAAACATCAATTAAAACTTTGGACTGTTATTAAACATGTTTTACAACGCAGATAATTAAAATTCTTTGGGATGTTTTTCGATGACAGAAAATCAATGACATTCCAAAGAGTGATAAGAAATTGTCAATGAAGTACATTTTTGGCAGGGATTTCGAGTCTGATTTTTTTTTTAACAAATTGTTTTTTTTTTTGAGAGATTTTAAGATTAAGATTTTGTTTTTTCTTTATTCAATAGTTACACCAAGACTGAAATTGGTTTTAAGCTAGTTTTCAATATAAATTTTTTTAAGTATTGTTTCTTGTACCTCATATGTGCCTCGTTAGATATTTGAAATAAAAAACTTGAGGCAAATATAAATCCGAATTTTGTTTAATTTTTACTTTTATAGTCGTATTATCGAGCATATTTACGAGCATATTTCAGTTTTTTAATGCGTATAAATGGGTATAAAAATGATCAGCTGCAAAAAGGATTACTATCCCAGTGGGCAATTGCTGGGATCCGAAGGACTTCTAGCAGGCATGCGTTAGGTTTTAAAAGGCCTTCCACCCTCCTTTCAAACACCGTTGTATTGTTTGTATGAAATGGAAAAATTTGTCATTCCTTCCGCTCTCCTTGCTCAAAAGAGGTCTGCCAGAAGCGCTCTTTCGAGAAGTCACGTTAGAAGAGAAAGCAATATAAATATCAACCTCAAACAAAAAATGACTAACAATTTTAGATTTGAACCATGGTCCTCTCATGCGGCGGTCCGACATCTTACCCACTCATCTATGATGGTTGTTAAGAATCCATTAAATAATTTTTTTTTTTTTTTTAAATCTACATTCTTTTACAAATTGTTCTGTGTATTTAAAATTTTTTTTTTGAATTTTTTAATAAATTTTCTTCATACAAAAATATAAGCAAAGACTTGGAGTTTTTCTATATAAATATTTTCATATAATATGATATGTAATGTGTTAGTTTTCGGGAGCCCAGGTTCGAGACCCAACTCGGACAAAAAAAAATTTTTTTAAATCTACATTGTTTACAAACTGTTCTGTGTATTTTTGTAAATTTTTTCATATAAAATAATATGAAAAGAATCAGAACCTTCAAAAGGTAGGCCTTACAGAAGTACTCATCAATGCAGTGGTCATGGAAGGTGTATTGACGCCAATAATAGCAGTGCTAGCTAGCACGCCTTCTTTTGCGGAGCACTCACTAAAATGCCCACTGGGATACATCTTCGGAAGAAATTTTCATTGCATAGTTTTAGGGAGTTTTAAATAAAGATTATCATTTTTCACCATAGATGTAGACAAATCTTGTCCTAAGAAACTTACTGCTTTATTCTGTATAACGAAAATGCACACCGACGACGAGAAGCAATAGAATTTTGTATAGAAAAAAGTATTACTTGTCGTCGGTATTAAAAGTATTACCAAAAAGTCGTTGGTGTGCTGTTTCGTGATACAGAATAATGCAGTTAGCGTAATATGTCAAGTAACATTTTCATAGAAGATTTTAATTCTGTGCGGGTACTTTTTTAAAAAATTTTTTAATGGGTCGGAAAAGACCCTAAAGAAAGTGTACTATGGGCTTAAAATGTTCTGCAAAAATATTTTTCAAAAAATTTGACCATAGAACTGAAAACACAACAACTATATTCTAAGCTAAGTAGTTGTCCTTATTTGTATGTTACTAAATAGCTTCATTTCAAATAGCATTAAAACCTTTAATAAAAATTACTGCGATGTAAACTTTTAAAACGATGAAACACGTTTAAGTTGTTTTCTATTAGAATCTCTTCTACCAGAATATGTTGATCAAACTCTGTAATTTTGTAAAGGATAAAAATTTCTTCCAAACAGAGTTATGTAACGCAAGTCATTTCAAGTGGAAAAAATTAAAGGAGTGTTTTCTTTTTTGTTAAACACAAAATCAAATCGTAGTTGAACGGTTGTTGAGTTTGAATGCAATGGCCGAATTTATAACAAACAAAAATTTTTCTAAGAAGATTCTTCAAGAGCAAGATGAGACAGATAACTTGATTAAGAACTTGTTTAAGCTTCCAATTGTAAGCTAAGCGTATGTGTCGATTACTAATAGCTTCAGGTGTAAAAATCACTTCACGTAAACATCCACAAATAGCTGATATACGCTATGATAGCTGAAATGACATCATCTAATTTTTAGGTTTCGGTGCTTAATTCTATTTATTTTTGTTTTGATTAATCAATCATCTTAAGTTGATATGAATTTATGCTAAATTCATTGCTTCAAGTAGGTAATTTAAATAAATTCTTAGCTTTTTATATTAAGGAAATCGTGGGAGTTTCTTTTTTTTATCTAGAACAAATAAATTAGTTAAGGAAATTAAACAAAACCATATAAGTCAAATTGGCGAATTTGCAATAGGTTAAAATTAAAATACAGATTAAAATGTCACTTATTTACATTTAGAAACAATGTGATTTTTTTGCGTTATTTTGCAATTTACAATTTAATGAAAAACACAATTCTCTTTAGAATTGCGCTACCATCCAAAAAAGTACCGAACAACTTTGAGACGACAAAAATTAATTGAATCTTTGCCCACAAACAAACTTGACCTGGTTGATAATGTTGTCTTCCAACAAGGCTGTACAACATTAAACGAGTAAAACATATACGTTACATGAGTTTTTACGTTAATAATTTATATCAATTGTTTCAGCAAATTAATTTATTATATTTTCAATAACAAAACAATCCAGCTCAAATCAATCCATTTTCAATAAATTACGTTTCTCTCGCTATTGAATGCATTGATGCAAAAACTTAACTGCAATAAGATACTATCTTTCTACTCTATTACAGGGTTGCCACGCTGTAATATGAATTTCAGTTTCCACTTTGTTTTGCAGAAGCAAAAAATTAATGAAATAATTTTCCGCAATTAGCTGTTAACATCTTTGAAGCCGCTCATCTCTCACTTTTATGGCTTGTTTCACACAAAGCAGACGAGTATCGCTTACATGCATTCGAGCAACTTATTAAGTTACAGCAAACCGAAACCGATATGAAATATTTTTCAACTTAACTGTTAAATATTACAGCTTTTATGAAGTCGTTAAGTTTAAAAGAAGTAACAAAAATTTAACTTTTCAAATTTAAAAACTTTATGAACTCTTATGACACTGGCTTATGTTGTTTGTAGTACAAATTTTGGTAGTGAGTGAAAATTCGTGAAACTAGCCACCTAAAACAAGAAGTCGTAATTTTTATATCTTTTATGAATATTATTGAAGTGTATATGAAAAAAAAGAAATTGCAATTTTTTTTTTTTAATTTTTTTGTTCAATGAGTTACAAAGAATTTAGTTTTAGGCCACTTTTTTAGTAAAATTAATTTTGCTAAGTAACGGCTTGTTAAAATTTCTTAATTTTTGGGCCAAATACTCGTAATACACGTTAAATTACAAAAATGATTTTTTTTTTAAATTGTTTTCTTTAAAATTAATAAGTTTTTATAAATTTTTAAAAAAAAAAACTTTCTGGACCTCATAGAAAATTTAAAAAAAAAATATTGCATACTAATGCAAATTCAGAAATAATACAAAAAAATAAAAATGATGTATTCTCCATAAACAAGTCTGTTATGAAATGTTTAAAATCTGCACTACCTGTCTTGTGCGAGCCATACAGAGCACTGCACAATGGAATGATTGGTACAAACTAGAGGGAATAAATTATTTTGATGACATTTTAGTGATTTAAGCACAGAAAAGTACAAAGAAAGGGTTTTTAAAATATTTCGACAAGTGCGCGCGGTACCTCTCATACAAATGTATCTTATTTTTCGCAATATCTTAAAAACCAGTGAAGCCATGACAACAGAAACTTAGTCAGTCATCAACTGCATCATTTAAAGGAAATGTGTCAAAAGTAGGCATGATTGGACAAGTGGGAGTGGCACCTCCCATACAAATGGATCACATTTTTAGCAATATCTAGAGAACCAGTAATGCCACAACAACAAAAACTTAGGCAATCATCAAATACGTTATTTGGAGGATATGTGTCAAAATAAGGCATGATTGGAAAAGTGGGAGTGGTACCTCCCATACAACTGAAACACATTTTTCGCAATATCTTGAGAACCAGTAATACCACAGAAACAAATCTTGAAAAAAATTATTAAATACGCTATTTAAAAGAGACGTGCCAATGTAAAAAAGGACAATCTCTTACTTTTTCTCCAGATATTGCGAAAAATGTGTTTCAGTTGTATGGGAGGTGCCACTCCCACTTGTCCAATCACGCCTACTTTTGACACATTTCCTTTAAATGATGCAGTTGATGACTGACTAAGTTTCTGTTGTTATGGCTTCACTGGTTTTTCAGATATTGCGAAAAATAAGATACATTTGTATGGGAGGTGCCACGTCCACTTGTCCAAATATTTTAAAAACCCTTTCTTTGTACTTTTCTGTGCTTAAATCACTAAAATGTCATCAAAATAATTTATTCCCTCTAGTTTGTACCAATCATTCCATTGTGCAGTGCTCTGTATGGCTCGCACAAGACAGGTAGTGCAGATTTTAAACATTTCATAACAGACTTGTTTATGGAGAATACATCATTTTTATTTTTTTGTATTATTTCTGAATTTGCATTAGTATGCAATATTTTTTTTTTAAATTTTCTATGAGGTCCAGAAAGTTTTTTTTTTTAAAATATTTATAAAAACTTATTAATTTTAAAGATAACAATTTTTTAAAAAAAAATCATTTTTGTAATTTAACGTGTATTACGAGTATTTGGCCCAAAAATTAAGAAATTTTAACAAGCCGTTACTACGCAAAATTAATTTTACTAAAACAGTGGCCTAAAACTAAATTCTTTGTAACTCGTTGAAAAAAAAATTTAAAAAAAAAATGCAATTTTTTCTTTCATATACACTTCAATAATATTCATAAAAGATATAAAAATTACGACTTCTTGTTTTAGGTGGCTAGTTTCACGAATTTTCACTCTGTACATTAACTTTTATATTGCTTTGAACAGCTTAGCTTAACAGAAATAAAGATCCGCCTTAATTGTACGAAGTAGTAGTAAGTGAAATAGTAATCTAAGAGTTAGCATCTAGCGCTTAAGACAAAATAAAGAATTATAAGCATTTTATCAATTGTTTTTATGTTACCGAGTTCCTCATGATCAATAATGCTTTTAATCGTTTGTACTGAAATAACCGCGTATTGGATCAGTGTCAAAAACATGTCAGCTGTTAAAACTAGCCTCTTTTTTGGGGCAAAAGGGCAATATGTTACACTGCCACTCAAGACATGGAGCATTTTCAGTAACAATAGCAAAAAATTAATTCAATCGAAAGAATTTAAATTTGTATCTACTTGTTATTAAAACTACCATAACAGATTTCTCAAAAGTCTTTGTTTATTTCTAGCTAAAGAAATAAACTTTACATCATCAGATTAAAAATCAGATTTGAATTTCGAAAAAATTTTAATCAGAACATAAAGAATTGCAAATTAAAACTAAATATTACCCTTTCAAACATTTAACATGTACCACCATTTTCAAATTAAATAATTTATCCATTATTTTTATTCGCCGTGTTTTTTATTTTTAATTTCTTTTGAAAATTTTTTAAATTTTGATATTATTTTTTTTTTAATTTATTTTTACAAAGGTATGTAGCAAAGATCGAATAATTAAGCACTTCTTCGAGAATTTCTGCTCTTTTCTTAGACTCATTTTGAAGCTTTGCCACATCGTTATCTGTTAGATATCTGTTAGATATCTGTTACACATTGTTATCTGTTAGCGCTCTGTAGGATTTTTTTATAATTCCTCATTCTAACTATGAACAAAAGACGAGAAATAGTTTGACTACAAAATTTGCTTGTTAAAAGAACTATCTAGCAATGCAAAAATAGCCATATGGGGGAATTGTTTACATGCTAAATGCTAAGGGTGTTTTTTATACAGTGATACAAGTTTAAATCATAATAAAACATAGTAATATATTTTTAATATCAATAAAACGGGCTTTATTGGATAGACAATTTTTGTGTAGACAATTGTTTGTATTTTATCGACGTAGACAAGTGACTTTACATAACTCCAAAGAAAATAATCCAATGGGGTCAAATCACACGATTTTGGGGGCCAATTAATTGGGCCATTTCGTGAAATTATTTTTTATTTAGCAAGATTAATGCCAGCTAATTGAGGTATGAAAAAACTTCGAATCATGTTCCTATACCGTTCACCATTGACAGTAACATTCTGACCATCATCGTTTTTGAAGACATATGGGCCAATGACTCCGCCAGCCCATAAAGCGCACCAAACAGTAATTTTCTGTGGATGTAATGGTGTTTCCACAAAAGCTTGTGGAATCTCCTCACTCCAAATACGACAATTCTGTTTATTTACCTACCCATTCAACCAAAAATGGGCTTCATCAGAAAATAAAATTTTCCATGGAAATTCAAAATCGATATCAATTTGTGCTTCAGCCCATTCGTCGAATTTGCGGCGCATACGATGGTCGTTTGGCTTTAATTCCTGCACAAGTTGATTCTTGCAGTGGAAGGGTACAACCCCAGTTGCTGAGAACGGCGACGAATTGATTGATTAGGATCATCTTCAATGCTTTCCTGTACAGCGGCTACAGATTCTTCAGTGCGCACTGTTCGGCGTCTCACGGGATGCACATTATCAGTAACAGCAAATGTGGTCCGAAAACGATCTATTGTTCTTCGAACTAGCAGCTCTGAAGAACGATTATGTACGTCATAAAATGGACGAAGTGAACGATAAGTTTGATGAACAGAACCATTATTTTGATTAAAAATTTCCACAATTTGCACGCGTTGCTCTGATGTGAGTCGATCCATAATAAAATGTCAAAGCAAACTAAACAAAAAGCAACTATTAGCTGTTAAATGGGTGGTCAAATAAAGCAGTGATGCCAACACACACTATAAAAAACACCCTTTACAAATTACCATAGATTTTTGTTAAAACTTGCTTCATAGCATGGATTCAAACATTTTTATTTATACACAATAAAATTTTATTGTTGATATAAAAATAAGACAACAGTCTAAAACCATAACACATATACAAAATTAATTAGTTAAGTCGTTTTTACAAAACTAAATTTCGTGTAATATTTGTTTCTCAGTAGCAAAAACTGTTCCTAAGTGTGATCTAAATTATATCACAATCCTATTACTTTTTCGAAAAATAAACCATTTTATCATCAAAAAACCCCATGACATGATGAGTACTTATAATGAAAATTTTCGGTTTCGAAATACTGCTTGTCTTATGCAAAAACTGTATAACTCAACGCAATGACGACTAAAAATAAGCATCTAACTCACTTATTAAACACGCACAATACAATTCATCATGAGAAGCTCAATCAAAGGCCGTCCTTTCAAGGGCTAAAATGGCCAATTTGTTTTGTACTTTGTTTTGTAACTCATCATTTCCGAGACGAAAATAAAACTAATACAGGCGAATCTGAATAGAGTGAACTCATTTTTCACATTTTTTTGCGTTTTCGATTGTTCGCATTTTCAAGATTAAATTTTTTCCAAGAAAATTTTTTTTCAAACTTTTTATTTTGCGTACTCTTTTTTTGTACTTTTTTGATCTTATTCTTTGAAATCTTAGTTACTATTTTGTTCACTATTAGTTGTTCACTATCAGTTGTTCACTATTTAGAGTAGTCCGTGTAAAAAAACTAAGGTTCACTATTTCGAGCGTTCACTATTTCGGGTGTTCGTTGCAAGGCCGTAGCCCATTTTGATGAACATTTTTTTTGTTCAAAATTAAAAAATCGAAATATACAAGAGTTTGTTTCATTTCATTTTCAAATTGAGTTTTTTAGATATTATATATGTAAGTAAATATATGAAGCTGCCTCGACTTCCACTAAAAGAAAAAATTCCATTTGTACAACTCTAAAAATTAAATTAAAAATTAAATTAAATTCCCAAAGTAAATATTTTGGCTGTAACGTTACGCTAGCTCCAGTGAGCTAAAACAACCTCTAAAAATCATGGTTTTCGTAAATGCATTGGCTGTTAGAATAGTTGTAAAAACAAATGAACTATCAGATATTAAAGCCCGTAAAAAGCTCTTTCAATGTGCATCAAAAAATTGTACAGTTTTGCAACAGCATTAAAAAGCATAAATTTATTTTCACTAAAATTGAAATAACATCATTATTTCTAATGCGATCCTTCCTTTCAAGATATCCTTGGAAAGGTTTTGAGTGCTTGCATTCATGGCCAGAATTTCTAAAATTTACGCAATTGAAAGCTATAAAAGTAATAAACTTTAAAAAAAAATAAAAATAAAGTTATTTGAATTTTGAAAGTTTTTGTATGGAAATAAAATAAAAAATATCAGAAATTACTTACTTACTTACTTAGTTGGCGCTACAACCGTATGTCGGTCTTGGCCTCATCTAAGAATTTGCGCCAGCCATTTCTGTCTTTCGCTTGCTGGCGCCAGTTGGAAATTCCAAGCTTCGTCAGGTTGTCCTCTACTTGGTCTTTCCAACGAAGATGCGGTCGTCCTCTTCTGCGTTGACCGCCGCTGGGTACCG
Organism: Dichetophora obliterata; assembly: GCA_963920525.1. NCBI lineage: Eukaryota > Metazoa > Arthropoda > Insecta > Diptera > Sciomyzidae > Dichetophora > Dichetophora obliterata. The sequence goes on from OY986438.1 coordinate 94,709,709, forward strand.
AATTTAATGTTTTCTTCACTGGAGCATCGTCTTTCATGCGCTGAACATGACCAAGCCAGCGAAGCCGCTCGATTTTAATGCGCTTGACTATGTCGATGTCAGCGTACAGCTCATATAGTTCATCATTCCACCGTATTCGGTACTCGCCATTGACGCAGATTTGTCCGTAGATCTTACGAATAATCTTTCTCTCGAATGCTCCTAAAGTCTTTTCATCTAAACTGCTCAGCGTGCAGGTTTGTGATGCATAAAGTAGGACGGGCATGATGAGCGATTTATAGAGTGTGATTTTCGTTCGTCGAGAGAGGGCTCTGCTTCTCAATTGCCTACTGAGCCCAAAGTAACACCTGTTGGCAAGAGCTATTCTTCGTTTGATCTCAATGCTGATGTCGTTGGTTGAGTTAATGCTGGATCCCAAATAAACGAAATCCTTTACAACCTCGAATGAGGTATTGTCAACGGTAACGTGGGTTCCAAGACGCTGGGACTGTTTGTTTGTTGACACTAAGTATTTCGTCTTATCTACATTCACTGCCAGACCCATTCGACTTGACTCTCTTTCTAATCTGGAAAATGCTGCACTGACTTCGCGCGTATTATGGCCAATGATATCTATGTCATCAGCATACGCAAGCAGCATAACACTCTTGTAGAATATTGTGCCACTACGTCTCAGATCAGCAGCTCGGATGATCTTTTCCATCATTAGGTTGAAAAAGTCGCACGATAAGGAATCACCTTGTCTGAAACCTCGTTTGGTAATAAATGGTGGGGAGAGGTCCTTCCCGATTTTAACTGCGCTGCTGGTGTTGCTCAGTGTCATCCTGCAAAGTCGTATTAGTTTTGCAGGAATACCAAATTCAGACATGGTGGAGTACAGGTGCTTCCTTATTGGGCTGTCGAAGGCGGCTTTGTAGTCGACAAAAAGATGGTGGGTGTCGACTTGTTTTTCTTGAGTCTTCTCCAAGATTTGTCGTAGCGTGAAAATCTGGTCGATGGTGGACTTTCCAGGTTTGAAGCCACACTGATAAGGTCCGATCAGTTCGTTTACAATGGGCTTCAATCTTTCACATAAAACGCTCGACAGGACCTTATATGCGATATTAAGAAGGCTTATCCCACGGTAATTGGCACAGATAGTGGGATCGCCTTTCTTGTGGATTGGGCAGAGCACACTGAGATTCCAATCGTTCGGAATGCATTCTTCCGACCATATTCTGCATAGAAGCTCGTGAATGCATTTAAGTAGAGCTTCGCCTCCGTTCTTAAACAGCTCAGCAGGTAAGCCATCAGCTCCCGCGGCTTTGTTATTTTTAAGCCGAGCTATAGCTGTCAGAACTTCATCATAGTCGGGCAGCGGAACCTCGACGCTGTCATCCGCAATTGGGGTTTCCGGAATATCATCTCTATTGGCGGGATTGTTGTCAGCGTCGCCATTTAGAAGTTTAGAGAAGTGTTCCCTCCATAACGTCAGAGTACTCTGGACATCTGTCACTAGATTCCCGTTTTCATCCTTGCAGGAAGAGGCCCCGGTTTTAAAACCATCGGCAAGGCGTCTTATTTTTTCGAAAAATTTTCGGGCCTCATTCCTGTCACCATACATCTCAATCTTCTCCTGCTCGCGCTTTTCTGCCTCTCTTTTTTTCCGCCTGAAAATATGTCTCTCTTCCCTCCTCTTTTCTTTGTATCGCTCCTTAGCAGCGCGCGTTACAACCGACTGCAGGGTGGCTTTGTAGGCGGCGTCTTTCTCTGCAGTGGCGTCGCGACACTCCTGGTCGTACCACTGGTTTCGGCGAGGGCGTTGGTAGCCAATCACCTCTTCAGCAGCCGCACGCATGGAGTTGGAAATGTGTGTCCACTGCGCGCATATATCATCGATTGGAGGAGTGCTTTGAAGCAGGAGTGAGAGTCGAGTGGCGAAAGCATCGGCTGTCTGTTTCGATTGCAGCTTGTCGACTTCTAGCTTTCTCTGTGTAGGGTTGCGTGTATTCTTAGCTGCGCACAGACGTGTACGGATCTTGGCTGCAACAAGATAATGATCCGAGTCAATGTTTGCACCACGGATCGTGCGTACATCCAATACACTGGAAGAGTGCCTTCCGTCGATCAAAACGTGATCAATTTGATTTTTTGTTTTTTGATCAGGGGACATCCAGGTGGCTTTATGAATATTGAGATGCTTGAATCTAGTGCTACTTACGACCATGTTTCGTGCTGCGGCGAAGTCAATCAGCCTCATTCCGTTATCGGAGGTGTTGTCGTGGAGGCTGAACTTTCCGACTGTTGGACCAAAAATATTTTCCTTGCCCACCTTAGCGTTGAAGTCACCAAGCACGATTTTAACGTCGTGGCGGGAGCAGCGCTCGTAAGCATTTTCAAGGCGCTCGTAGAAAATTTCCTTGATCTCATCGTCCTTGTCTTCTGTCGGAGCGTGCGCACATATTAGGCTTATATTGAAAAATCTAACCTTGATGCGGATTATGGCAAGTCGTTCGTTCACAGGTGTGAATCGCAGGACGTGGGGCCGTAGTCTCTTGCCAACTACAAATCCGCATCCAAACTCGTGCTTCTCCGCATGGCCGCTGTAGTAGATATCACAGGGTGCATGCCGAATGCAACCCTGTCCCTTCCATCGCATTTCTTGGATAGCAGTGATATCAGCTTTGTATCTTCCCAAGACATCAGTCAGTTGGATAGAGGCACCTTCCCAATTAAGGGTTCGGACATTCCAGGTGCATATCCGTAAATCATTATCAGTTTTTCGTTTGCGGTAGTCGTCATCAGATTTGGGGATCAGTTTTCTTCTATTCTTTTGTGTTTTCATTGAAATGGGTTTTTACGGGTGGGCTTCAAACCCGACCTAATATTATATATCAGAAATTAGGTCTTCTTTTTTTGCAAATTCTACCAACGCGTCCTGCTCTGTTGCTGTGCGATCACAGTGTACGATAAAGGCTGCACATCCGCTCAAACGGATCTCGCCCATTAAATTACGGAGGTATATTTTAAGAAGTTTTAGGGATGAGAATGATACCTCATTTATCTGAAATTAATGAAATTTTAGAGACAAAAAAACTTTTACATAAACTTCATAACTCTTAAAACCTAAAAATTCACAAAATTACTTAAACGATTGACTTATAACTGTTCCTCAGATAAAAATTCTGAAAAATGTAAGTCAACTTTTTATAACTCATGAGTAACTTCAAGCATTTCTCAAAAATTAAACCAGGTTAAGACTCATATCTTTGATTCAAAAGTTAATTGTTTAAAAACTCTTGAATTTAAAAGAGTCACAATGAAATGGGCAGAAAAGTGTATTAAATAAAAACTTGTTTTGTGCCGTAAATTACGAAGAGTTTGTGATGCAATGCCGCCATAAGCAGAGCTAAAGAAATCGCAGAACTTATAATAAGCTCCATTTGTATATTTAGAATAAGCCAACCAACTCCAGCGACAATACCATGGATTCTAAAATTTACATTTTCGAGAACTGCTCGAGGGAAAATTAAATCAGTTGTTGGCTGAAGTATACTTTAAAATCTTTCCAGACGGTTCGAATTGAAAAGTTTTTTCAGTATTCACGTGTATGTCATTCTTGTTGGCTTCATTGTTATCATCACTACCATCATCTACAAGTACAGATGTCAAGGGTAGTGAAAACAATAGTGAAGGTAATTTTGAATGTATCACGTTTGATCCGATAAATCACGATGCATACTTGGCACTGTTGTTGTATACACGATTTAACTCATAGCAAAGACTTTTACACGTAAATGCAACTTCACTATATTATTTGTTAAGTTTTTTAAAACATATTAGAGTGATTCAATGAAATAATTATTTAAATGCATTAATTTATATAAAAATTTCGACCTTTTGGGGGAGGCCCTGGTTGATTGTATTCAGATTTGACTGTAATTGCAAATCGGCAACAAAATAAAACAAGAACTGACATAACGTCATAAAAAAATTAAAATAGCCGTAACTCAGCAAAATTTTTGATGCAAATGTGACATACATTCTTAGGGGCACTGCTTCCAGAAGACATTCTATTGATCAAACTCTGCTTTTTCTTAGCCTTATAAAGCAGTTCTTTCAAGAGGCATTTTTATAAACTACTTCTGGAAGACATTCAATTATTTGAAGTTCAGAAAAAAGGATATTTTACCTTGGAATTTTTTTCAATCCCCCAACAAAATCCAAACACTATTCATTTCCAACACCAAAATTGCTAGAATGTCGGGAAAAGGGATCTTTTCCAAGGGATTTTTTAACCCTCAAACCACAAAAAGCCGAATGCCTTCATTTGTCGAATGCCTTCTTAAAGTTCTCCTGGAAAACACCTACTAGAATCCTTTGATTGAAGGGCTCAAAGAAAGTTTCCATTGAAAAAGTCCTAGAAGCACTTCTAGAGAAGACTAAGGCAAGCATTCCTTCCAATGACATGCATATGTTAAAAGAATGCCTTCTGGGTATGAAAGTGGAAGGGATGGAATTCAAGACTTTGCTTTCCTCTTTAGCTTCTTTTGGGAGCACTTTTTTTGCTGGGAAGTTACAAAAAACTACTTTGAAAAACAAAAAACTTGATTGATTATGATGCCTTAAAATAAATGTTCCTGCCAAATTTTACACTCCTACAACTAAAAACGACCTTTTTATTAACAAAACTCTAAAGCCCTCAGCGCTTGAGATATTGAGAAATTTTTTGCTTCTCCTGTAAAATTTTTTAAATATAACTTCGGTTTTTTTATCTCATGACGATAAGCACTTTTTTCTTATTGAAAATGTGTAAAATAAGTTGTTATTTTTATTTTTTAACATGAGCTTAATTACATGTAATTTCAGTAAAATCGGTACATAATCATTTATATGTTTATACTAGGGAAGTTAATCCCGGGATCCCGGATGATTTCAGCCCCTTTAAATCGCGGGACTATCTTTACTAGATCCCGGGATTTTTAAATAAAAAAATTCTATTACAAATGTTCACGTAAATGAAAAAATTTCATTTTATGTTTATATGAATATAGAATTAGAAACAGCTTTTATTGAGGCTGAAAAAAATTGTTAAGACGATGAGTGTGAATCACTGGAGCAAGGACTTTGCAAAGTTTTAGAAGAATTTGCAACATCGGGAAGTCTTATTTGCAACTAGCATAGAATCAGAACGATGCTTCTCATCAGCGGGTAATAATACTAAAATATTTGTAATAATACTCGAACAACACTCCCTAATAAAAAATAAAACGAGTTGATCTGCTTAATGTTTTACTTTAAATAACAAAAAATTTAATTTGAAAGTCTTTTCCAACCTTAATTTGCCTTAAACACAAAAAAAACATGAAGACGGTGTACAAAAAAAAGTGTAACATTTATTTAGTAATACCTTTAACTGTTTTGTCTTTTTTATATTTTTTGTTCTTTAACCCTTTCAATGGCTAGGCTAAGCTAAGATCAAAAAATTTTTTTGTGATATTGTTCCTATCATTTAGGACCTTAAAAGATGAAAAACATACCTTTTATTTTAACCTGCGCTACTTTCGTTTTACAAGCATGCACAAAGAAAAAATTGTTTTGCTCCTGTTGGGCACAAAGTATTTTTTTTATTCTTTTAAAGGTTTCTCAACCCTTTAGATCTTTATTTTTTAAACCCTCTTAATATTCTTATCATTAAAGCCATAAACAGATAAAAAAAACATTAATTTGATCCTTGTCCGGTTGATTTTTTCTTAGAAAATAGGCCAAACAAATTTTTTTGCTTTTCTTCGCCACAAAAACGAAAATCCAACTGACTTTTATGTCACATATATCTCTAAATATATTTTTATCATGTTGGTACATCTTTTTTTCATAGAACCAAACGATTTGATTTAAAAAAAAGCTTTTGCAAAATAAATAAATATAAAAATTCCTTACTGACGTGTCCAATAAAAAAAAAAAAATAAACTGGCCATTTCAGCCCTTGGAAGGACTTTGACCTGGCTTCTATTGATCAATTGTGCTGTGCGTGTTATTAAATGTTTGATCACAACTGACCGAGAACTGGACCTACGTGTTTTATGCCGACTCCGAACGGCTTATGTTCTCAAGAAGCTTTACATGGCAATTTTTACTCTCTGAGGTTTGCCATTGTCTGCAGAGAGGTGACGACCGAACAGAAAAATTAATTCAATTGAAAAAACTTTCTGTCTGAGCTGGAATTGAACCCGGGCTACCGCGGTTCTTTAGCTTAGGGGCCACGTACTCTACCCACTAGGCTACGGCCGCCGTTGGCTACGTGTCGAATATATTTGGCAAATCCACTGAAAGAATTAAATTAATACAATGTGCTAGTCATTAATATTATACATGTTTTTTGTGTTTATTAACAATAAGGGTATTCACAATTGTGTGGTATAGTAGTATGGTGTTTTTTTTTGCCATAGTTGAAAATCACAATATGAGTACCCTTTAAAATAGAATTTGTGATTGGGAACCTCCCACTATAGCTTTTTGTTACTATGCATAACATAATATATTTTATTAATATATGGCATAAAAACGTTTAACTTGCATTTTGAGCTTCTTTCATTTTTGCAATTAGAAAATAACTGGCAATTGATCAAGTTGTTTATGGAACTTTAGAAAACCACGTTCGTTAAACATGTCATTGAGCTTCTTAAAATTACCATACAGTTTTTAGAGATTTCATGTAAAACAAGAAAAAATATAAAAACCGCTCGGTAAAGTGTGGTACAACACCACGGGGTTTTTTTAACTACACTAAAAACCACATAATGTGAATATCCTTAATGTGTTTTGTTTTTGTTACTTTATAAGTGAATTAATTTACATTTTTTTAATTTCAAGTAATAAATAACAAAAACGTTTTGAATAATTTACATCTTAAAATTTTCAATACCGAACTAATCCCGGGATTGAGATTTTCCGGGATCGAGAAATCTTCTGGGATTGGAAGTCTGAGATTGGAAATCTGAGATCTTCCGGGATTGTACTCCCTAGTTTATAGGTACTCATTATTAGTTGGATATTTTCAATAAGAGTTAAAGAAAAAATTTCGAAAATTGCTCTTAAGAGTTTCCATTTTTTTCTTCAAAATACAGTTTTATTTTGTAGCTTTAGCATTATTTTGGAAAAGAAAATGTGGTGCTACTGATATGTCAACTTCTAACGACTATATAGAATTACAAGGTAGACTCAAAATGGAGTAAAAAATGAGTTGGATGTCAAAGTCAGCTGCTCGAATCTGACTTTATTATTGTTGTTGTTGCCTCTACCATTTGAGAAAACTTTCCAATTGAGCAGCTACATCAATATCTGTCTACATTTTAGTTCTAGCATGCTCTCGACTAGTGTCCATTACTCAAGTAGATATTAATGGCAGAAATTATTAATGTCGTGTATGAATGAATATTAATATTGTTTTAGGTAAATCTTTTCACATATTTAGATACTTTGCTCCAAAACTAATTTCAATATATTAAGATACTTTCTTCCAAACTAATGGTGTCTTTAATCCATGTAAATTTATTATTATTTTCTAATCACCCGCTACTGCATTAGGATCAATTATTTATATAAATTGCCTTAATGTAGTTTGAGCCATAAAATAATGTGGCAGCGCACTGCCATAAGCCAAACATAAGCACAACAAAAGCATCCGTTTGAAGAAGTTCGTGACTTCAAAGTTTGGCAACCCTTTTTTTGGTTTTGTTTTTTTTTTTCATCTGCCATCGCAGGTAATTGGCAAATTTAAAACAATAGCAAGCAACAATGTTGTTGTAGAAAGTGAGAGTATAATTTTGCAGCATTTAACTCATATTTTTTTGGAAGACAAAAACTATTTCTAAAGTAAACTCTGTTTTCAGCACCCCTCCCCTTTTCAACATACTTTTTTGAACAAATTTAGTTAATCAACTTAATTTGAGAAGAAATAAAAATTATTTTACGTCGTGTTAACAGATTCAGTTAATGAACATAATTTGAGCAAAAATAAAAAATTATTTTACGTCGTGTTTGAATTTGCATTAATTGTGCCCTAAGAGCACAGCGCACACAGAACGGTGAGAGTTTGATTTAAGTACTGTAACGCGAACGCGAATTCCATCAACGATTCCGTAAATCGTTCAAAGTCACACAATGACCGAAGTTGATGTACTGTCATCCCGCATGAAGTCCCGTCTGCACTTACAGACCAAGACAATCGGTGCCGATCGCATTAAAAAAGCTAAAGAGAACAATGAGGACATCGCGGTGCTCAGCATGTTTCTACCGAATGCCTCGGCTGTGGAGGAAAATCGCAAATTTTATTGCACCCTAGGCGATTTTTGTCATTTGGGCGATCCATACGCCAGCAAAGCAGGTAATTGTCTTTTAAATGCCATAAGTGTAAGTATTTACTTCAACATGAAAAGATATGTTAAATATATTTTTTATAATTTATAAAATTTATAAGAAGAATTTGTAAGAAAATTTATTTAAATAGATAATATAATATGCTTGAATTTTTTTAATTTTTTACGTATTACTAAGTTTTATATAGTACGTAGTAATATGTTATAAAATTTATTGCAATGCAGTCAATGCATCTACACTTTGAAAAACAAACATTTGTTTCAAACATTTGTAGTTCTGTTTTAATTAAGAAAAAACACAAAAAGAAGACTTTAACATTGATTGGAAAATAAGTAAACTTAAGCGGAGTTAAATGTTTTTCAAATGGTACTATAGTTTTTGGAGTGAAACTGCTAATGACCCAGGGTGTAAGTCCAGCAAATTAACGAAAGTGAACTAAAACCGCTGAGTGAGGCCTTTCTACAGTATGAAAATTAATTTCGGAATGTAGACGTACAAAGTTGAGTTTTTATTGTCTACAGAACTTGATAGTCTTAATGAAAAACTATGTTACAGTTTGAGTTCGAGAAAAAAAGCATAAAATGAAAATGTCTTCAGGTGGTTCAGGAAGGTTAGATGTTTTTGTGGTATGGCATATTGGTATAATATCATATAATACCAATGTTGAATACGGTATATGGAGTGTAGTAAGATCGGTCTCATGTATGGTATAATGGAATGGTATGATAAGTATAGTATACTGGTATGGGATGATAGTAAGGTATGAAAGAAGGTATGATAAAATGGAATATATTTTGGTATACATGCATGATGAAATAGGAAAAAGGGGGGTTAAGTTTTATTGGTTTGATAAAAAGTTATTATGGTATTTTACAAGCGTGAAGTGGCAAGGAATGATATGGTATGATGATGTGACATGATTGTGTGGTATGATGGATTTGGTTTGGTAGGTATCAGGTGATAAAATGCTATGATAGGTAGGTATAAAATCTGGTTTAAAGGGTATTTTCTTAAAGTATGATTCAATGGTATGATGGTTTGGTATGAAGGTACGATTATATGGTATTACGATAGGTACAGTACAGGCGCGTACCTAGAAAAAAATTTTGAGGGGTTTTTAATTGTTTTTGTTCAGAATTATTCCAATTATTTGTATTATTTCGGACTAGTGCATTTAAAATTTCATCCGTGGTCACTTCCACATCCCTGTGAACGTTTAGAAGAGCTAACCCATTGAGCCTTTCTTCTCCAGTTTTACTTCTCATGCATGCTTTGAGTCTTTGAAGCGACGAAAACAGCGGCTCGCTTGAAGCGACTGAAACTGGCAACGTTGCACCAATCTTCAGGAGTCGGTTTATTGATGGATATATAACGTATGGATATATAAACGTTACAGGTCGATTTGTCCGTTTCAAGCAGTGCCTACAAATATGTGGTACAAAATATTTGTCAAAATCAATTTATACACTGAAAAAATCGTCACGTTTTTAAATTCAACACAATGCCTTAAAAATCAACGCATAGTTTTTCATACAAACTTTAAAAAAGGTTTCAATCAATTTTTTTAACCACAACATGTTATAAAAATATTAGCATTATATATCGTCAAAATAGAAACAAATTGTTTTCAATATGTCGCCCATTTCACTCACATTGAAGTGTATATTGTGATGTATATTGTGCTTAGATTAGTTTATTGTTAAGAAAACCAAAGCCGGAGTTTGAGATTTTGAGATTTTTTCACGGACCCATAGCCATGTGAATGCCAAATAGGGTCTATTTTGAGACAACGTAGCTCAGTCAATTCAAATGCGATTTTCGTAAATGGGATCATTGGAAATATTATTTTGAGGAAAATATATAAAAATTTTGAAAAAAATTGTAGTTCATGACCCATTATAAATTTCAAAGTTTAATACCATGCCAGCAACAGGCGCTATAGTTTTTTTCTTTCTCATTATTTTCATTTTCTTACGTACCTTTCCAAAGATATGAAATTTAAGTGTGTTCTTTAAGGAATTAACGAATTCAACTGCGTTGATATTTATTGTGGAAAGACTACAATACATAGAGACTTAAAAATTTTTTTACGTAAATAATATAAAACATTTTTTTCAAAGTCCATGTTTTGTTTGTTTTAAATAAGTAGTCCTTTTCAGCCGGTGTCAAGATATTTTGGTCCAAATTTATCGGAAACAAAAAAACCAAAGTGCATATTAATAAGATTACGACAACCTTAACTTCTATTATAAGTTTTGGTTACAATTTTCCCCCGCTACGTGGATCAGATCGGCGTTTAAAATGACAGTATTTTTTAAAAAGTCGCGCCTAATTTTGTCTATTGAACAAAAATTAATGGCCCATTATCATAGTCAAAATAAAGTCGACTTTAAATTTAGTGCAAGCTTTTTGACAACATATTATATTGAAAAACTGTCAAAAATGCTTACACTAATTTTAGAGTCGACTTTGATTTTAACTATGATAATGGGCCAATAATTCTAGTAAAGGTTGTAGCTACAAGTATTATTATTGGGGGTTGGAATTAGTTTTAAAGGTTTTCTAAGAGATGGCGTAACTATCAATAGATCGCATCGGGCACACCTGTGACTATATTCATTTCAAAGCACATTGTCTAAGCTTCATTTTTCAGTATGTGTCATTCCACTGAAGTGTAAACAAAATATATTTTTTTCTCTGTGAACATGTCGACTTTCGTTCCAACAAAACGCAATTTGCGGGAAGGTTTACTTTTGTGCTTCCATTTGAAGAAAAAAGCGGTTGAAGCACAACGCACGCTTACTGAGGCTTACGGGGACTATGCTCCATCGATTTCTACTTGTGAGTACTGGTTCCGTCGGTTTAAAAGTGGTGATTTTGATACGGAAGACAAAGAGCGTCCGGGCCAGCCGAAAAAGTTTGAAGATGAGGAATTGGAGGCTTTGCTCGATGAAGACCCGTGTCAAACCCTTCAAGAATTGTCAGAATCATTGGGAGTCGACTTATCAACGGTCGGCAAACGCTTGAAGGCCATGGGAATGATTCAAAAGCAAGGAAATTGGGTGCCGTACCAGTTGAAGCCGAGAGACGTTGAACGGCGATTTTGCATGTGCGAACAACTGCTTCAACGGCATAAAAGGAAGAGTTTTTTGCATCGTATTGTCACTGGCGATGAAAAGTGGATCCATTACGATAATCCTAAGCGAAAAAAATCGTGGGGACCACCCGGCCATGCATCAACATCGAGGGCCAAGCCGAATATTCATGGCGCCAAGCTTATGCTGTGTATTTGGTGGGATCAGAAGGGTGTCGTGTACTATGAGCTGCTAAAACCTAACGAAACCATCACTGGGGAACGCTACCAACAACAATTGATGCAATTGAGCCGAGCATTAAAGGTTAAACGGCCGGAATATGCCAAAAGACACGACAAAGTGGTTTTTCAACATGACAACGCACGGCCACATGTTGCAAGAACCGTCAAGGAAACGTTGGAGGCGCTGAATTGGGATGTGCTACCCCACCCGCCTTATAGCCCAGACATAGCCCCTTCCGACTACCACCTATTCAGATCGATGACGCATGGCTTGGCTGAGCAGCGCTTCACTTCTTACGAGGATACCAAAAAATGGGTCGATTCGTGGATTGCCTCAAAAGACGAATCGTTCTTCCGGCGCGGAATCCATATGCTGCCAGAAAGATGGGAAAATGTTGTAGCTAACGATGGACAATACTTTGAATAATATACATTGTACCGTTGTTTCTAAATAAATGCTTAAAAACCGAAAAAAAACCTTTAAAATTAATTCCAACCCCCAATATTAAAATGTACTTTGACTTTTTTGTTTTCTATAAAATTGGGACCAAAAGATCTTGACACCGGCTTAAAAGGACTGCCTTTTTATGCTACCTATCGAGAAGAGGATGCATTTAAAAACAACAAAAAAAATTATGAAAAATTATGTTCAGTAGAATCTTTGACAATAATTGCCAGGCAACTGAGACCAAGTTAAGAAAAACACCGATTTTACATTTGATTGTGTAAACATATTTTTTAAATTGGTTTTATAAATAATTAATATTAGATGAAATACAAACTAATTTATTATATTAATATTTAAAAGATTTCAATATTTTAAGCCGCAATAAAATGCAAACATCATCGAATGGAGTTGAAATATGGTATACGAGGGGTACCAGGGGTCGCTTATAACGAATTTGACGTCGAAAACTCGAACAAAATAAAAAATGGCATCGCAAAATGGTTTAATTTTATTGTTTTTAATTAAAGACCACCAATATTTTAAAATTATGTTTTTAGATATTTATTTTCAATACTAAAGTTTTCGTTTTGAAGTTTTTTAAACAAATGTTTTTAAACAGTAAACGTTTACTATAAAAGTATATTTAAAAACATTGTTTTGAAAAAAATTTTCTTTTAAATTGAACTTTTAATTGAAGCTTTACTTAAAAAACAAATTAATTTAATATGCACACAGTTTCATTAAATTTTTACACATATTCTCTCAGTGAACTTAAAAAAGTATTTAATTCTATATTTTAAAGTCTTTTCACAATCAATGTTTTAAATTGAGTCTTTTTTATTGTTGATCTACTTTGATCAAGATCTTTGTCGTTACCATAATCACACAACGCTGCCATGTTGTGCTGAGTGTTTCTCTCGAATTTCGTTAAAATTCGATCATTTTGGGGGGAGTGTTCTACCCTCAAAACCCCCCACTGCATACGCGCCTGCACTCAACTAAATCAAAGTGATATTTTATCGCAAATATCGCCTGTCGACAGTGTTACAGCATACCGACTTTCGATCATTTCGACAACTTCGAAAATTTCGAAATAAAAACATGTGGCCACAGAATATGCTAAGAGCGACTGCAGCATTGTCTGATCAGCAGAGTGGCTAGCTTTATTTGTTTTGCATAAACTTACAGCCCTATTCTGGTTGTTAGCTTAACAAGAAATAGTTAAGGGGCTCATGTTATGCTGATTGTTATGCTATGTAAATGTTAGCATTCTTAAAAATAATTTGCAACATAAAAGCTTAAAAAGCTTTTAAAGTTCACCATGCATGGTGAAAATCGATATGCCTATTGAAAGAAGAGATGCGCGATATGAACAGATGCTTCGAGTGCAGCTTGTGACTTTGCAAGCGCTTGAAAAATTTGCCACGGCTACTGAAAGATTTCATTATCAACCCTTAATATAAGTAAAAATTCTTCCATTTTTCAGTTTAATGTATGCAAACTCAATATTATATTATAATTTGTATTTTTTTTTTATTTCCACAACAATTTTCTATTTAAGCACATAAATTTCATTCGTTGTTAAGACTCTTTCTTTCATTAACAAAATTGTAAGGAAAAGAGCTTTTAAATTTGCAGCAGAATACGAAACCTTAAGAAATTGTTAATATTAACTATTTTGTTAATGTGGTGAGCTTAGTTAAGCTGCCAGAATAGGGCTGTTAGTCGTTACTCAGACCACAATCTTTTGATTCGAATGTTGAAAAGCTTTTTGATTTCGTTTGACAATTAGAAAGCTCACTTCACGTAACAGAATATTCCTGATAACATATGAGTTTACAGAGAGCAAGCATCTAGGCAAATTCACCACGTTACATCGTTTCATCGGTTTTACTACCCGTTTAATTCGCCGTATTGCTGTATTGCTAAAGAAGTTTCACTTCAAAAAAAATAAAACTGACAAAGGAAAATAAAAATTAATACGAGTATACATTTTTATACAAAATTGAATCAGTATGAATTAATAAGTAATAAAAATTTAACAACAAAATACGACAGGACTATAGTTTTGGTTAGAACAATTTATTAGAACAAGTTCTTTAAATCAGCGTTCTAATGTTTTAGCTTTGGCTCAGTTTCGTTGAGTTAACTCCATATCTGGTATGATGACCTTAAATGACCTCCCCACGCATTCCTGTTCAATTTTAAGATACTTAATTTTACGTTTTTCTTAACTTATTTTTGTTTTATTTGGAATTCTACATTTTCAAACAATTTGATTTGTTCATTAAATATTTTATTCAATCATGTTATTATCAAGATTTGTGTGCTATCCATTTATGGAGAATTTACAGATCTTGAAACAGCCAAATTTTTGACAGTAAAACAAAAAGTTCATGTTGAAACATAAACCTACGCGCAGCACATAATTTACATATAAACTACATATGACTAATAACATAAAGAAATGCCTTGCAAAGAGTTAAGTTTAAAGGGGGAATCAACACACAATAAATACAAAAATTATGTGTTCTTAATCTGTCCATTATATTGCTTTTAAAATTTTCCGGGGCTTTACTGTGTTAATTCTGTAAATTTCATCACAACACTTAAAGTACGCTAGGCTCACGTTGTTTGTTACACAGTTAAAAATCTTGGACTAAATTTTAAACTTTTTTTTTATTACATATAGGACAACACCAAAAAAAGATTACTTTTTAATCCAAGGAAAAGTTTAAAATTTTCAGAATTCATGTTATCAAAAAAAAAATCTCGTCTGCCGGTCCGCCATAAGCTTTGAGGAACGTGGGTTCAAGACCCAGCTAAATTCGTAGTTCAAAAATAGTCTAAAACTCAAACTTTTTTTAGATTAAAATAAATTAAACAGGTATTAAAAATACCACTTTTGGGATTGATAATTACTTTATTCCAAAGTTTGGATTAAAAATTAGTCCAAAATTTTAAACCGTGTATAACTATAATATTCTCGTAAATAAAATTTTTTTTTTGCTGTAGAAAAATTTTACGTTGCTGCTAATTTCGGTTTTAATACCATTTTGGAAAAATAATTTTCTTGCTTTAATGCATAATAGGGTGCATCTTTTTTTTTAATTCACTTCTAATAGCATTTTTCTGGTGCTTTAATTCATAAATAAAAAACCTGTGCAAGAAGAAGGTCCACAGTTGATTTCTTCAGGTGGCGCCATGCCCTAGAATGTCCGCATATCGTAAAAATTCGACTTTTTCGTAGTTGTTTGATAAATATTGATCTCTATAGGTTTTGTCGTTTATAACTCAAAACATTCTTATTCCAGTAATAAATACATGTTAATATCGTATTAAAGAAAGTATTGTCTACGCTCTTAGCTCTGAATCTGAAATATCGAAAGATGAAAAATGAGCGTTCACAGATCTGAAAACTCTAGAATAACAAAACCTAAAAAATACTACTACTTTGGTTCCAGAGCACTTAGACACTTCCAAAAACTCTTAAATTGAAGGTGTTGAATAGTACTACTACAACTTATACTAAATACATTTTTTAGTTAGCGCACTCTTTCAGAAAGTGCGATATTCTCACGAATTTGAAAAAAATTTTCCTAAAATCTGTTCAAAATATCGTTCTGAAAAATAACATTGTGTATATATTTATGATTTCGATTTTTTTCACATAGTTTACTATACTTCAGTAATAAAAAAATTGTTTCACTGATCTTCAGTGCATACGCTTTTATAGAGATCAATATTTATCAGACAAGAAAAGAAATCAACTGTGGACTTTCTTCTTGCACAAGTTTTTTATTTATGAATTTAAGCACCAGAAAAATGCTATTAGAAGTATATTTTAAAAAAAAACTATGCACCCTAATGCACAATTCCATTTTTTCAGAACATTTGCTTATTTTTAATTTAAAGACATTATCTGGTAACAACACCTTACACAAAATTCATCACTTTTTCCCATGAAATAATTTTTTTAATATTTAAATTAAAAATTTTAATAATTTTTAAAAACTATAACAGTTGAAACAACTTTCTGTCACCTTTACTACTTGCTTGTTTTTTGTAAGGTTTTGCTATAATTATAGCATATTTGAATATAACAACGGTGGGCAAATGCGGCTCTTTTTTAATTTTGATATTTTAAAGTATATCAAAAAAATTAAAAAATTGTGTATATCTCGTCAAATTGCATGGAACTTCATGTTGTTCTGCAGTTTGATTCTGTAACTTTTTTTACCACATTTTCTCACTTTGACGTCATTCTCACTTGCACTGTTTCTGTAATAAAATGAGATAAATGGGTGCCTTTTTTCGAATGTTTCAGTTCTGCTTTCGAAGGAATTCGATAGCCTAAATGTGTCTGTAAACTAAAATATGCGACTCGAATCGAGTGAAGTTATCACTATTTTTTTACTTGATGAGAAAAAGCTATGCTTGTTGTGAGTATTTTTGCTGTAGCACTTTGAATGTTAGCAGCTGAAAAAAGAAGCAGGATTCGGTTTATCTCGGCAACCAAAAATATAAGTTCTTCACAATAATGTAACTTTGCTTTACAATATTTTGTGCCAAGCCGCAGTTTTGTATAGGACATACCTTAGTAAAACTTATTTTTATTGATTTTATGGTATAAAATAGAAATATATATAGATTTTATAAAAGAATATGTCTTCCTTTCTTTTATATGACTTGGTTAAAGAACTGTTTTCAGATACTTCATCGACTCGAACTGGCGCCTCGAATCGAGTGAAGTTATCACTATGTTTTTACTTGATGAGAAAAAAAGCTATGCTTGTTGTGAGTATTTTTGCTGAAGCACTTTGAATGTTAGCAGCTGAAAAAAGAAGCAGGATTCGGTTTATCTCGGCAACCAAAAATATAAGTTCTTCACAATAATGTAACTTTGCTTTACAATATTTTGTGCCAAGCCGCAGTTTTGTATAGGACATACCTTAGTAAAACTTATTTTTATTGATTTTATGGTATAAAATAGAAATATATATAGATTTTATAAAAGAATATGTCTTCCTTTCTTTTATATGACTTGGTTAAAGAACTGTTTTCAGATACTTCATCGACTCGAACTGGCGCCTGTTTTTATAAACTTGGGCTAAAAGTATGCCCCACAGGTTTTCGATAGGATTTAAGTCATGACTAACAGCAGGTCACTGCAGTACGGGTATATTTCAGATTTATTGAAAGTCATTCGGGGCTCGGGAAGAATTTGTTGGTGCGCTGTCCTGCTGAAAAGTCCAGTTATACTGGTATTTATAGCATGTGAACTCAATAAACACATCATCTAATAACTCAATATACATTTGTGCATTCGATTTTCACGAAATAAAATGCAGGGGAGACTTTCAAAGTATCTGAAACCGGCTGAAACCATCAATGATCCCCGCCCATGGTTACGCTAATACCTAATTTGTCGTGGCCATCGCAAATTGTGCCGGTATTTCTGCCAACCGTCGGGCCCGTCAAGGTTGAACCTTTTTTCATCATTTAATATGACATTTCCAAATTCTTTCTAATAAAATTTGTAGTTTTCGTCATATGCTAGTTTAATCGCAATGTGTCATGGTAGAAGCCTAGGTTGAGAGAAGGGCGATTCATAACTGACGTTGGCATTTTCATCCAAAATTTGTTTGATTTTGCTTCTGGTAATCCTTAGATCCAAATGCGCAGAATTTCACCACAACTAATCCCTTTCTCCACAGCAAGACGTCGAATTCGTCTTTTGTGCCATTGGTCAATCACGGACTTTCTTTCACTACGCTTGGTTATAGCATAGTTCCCAGGGTCTTTTAAACAATTTGTTATGGTGTTTCAGTGACAATTTTTCCTAGCAACTATAGCACCTACTTTTATACCGACTTTAATTAAGCCTTTTATATTTCAACGATCTTCTTCAGATTAAGTGTTGCCGCATGGTATTTTTATTTGAAAAATAATATAACTCTAAAATAATATAACTCAAAAAAATGTTGGTAAACTCAAAAAAATTTTTTTGTTATAAACCAGGGAGAAAAAATAAAAAATATTTGTGCACATATAAATATTTTACTGAGGTATTTCACCATAAAACTATTTTGAAAAATAAAAAATATTTGGTGAACTATGCGGATAACCATGGTTTCAAAGCCAAATTACGAAAAAGGTATTACAAATAAAGCACAATGTATTATTGTTGACTTTTTTTTTTATTTATTAATATCTGAAAGCAGCACAGATATTGAGCCTGAACAGAATTAAAAACCGTTGCGGCCGACGATTTCTTGTTGTTGGAAAATACATGCAAAATGTAGAAAAAACCGCAGCTCGTTTTCCGTAACGATTAATCGCAGACTTAGAATATATTCTATTTCAATCGTCGGTCCCAACGATTTTTGATTCTGTTCAGGCTCATAATTGTACAGAAAGTGCTCTACCATTCGTTTACTTTCAAGTTTTGCCGCTCGCTTGTATATATTTTTCATCACAAACCAATATTTACTCGGTTATCAGTTACAGAAGCACTCACTGGTTTTCGCAAAAGTGAGTATTTTGGAATGAAATACTGTGACATTAGAAAAAATTACTATTTGTCGCAATAGTTACAGAAACGAGCTACTGCTTTGTTCTTTAACCCATTTTCTACCGCTGGTCGTTTATCCGACCAGTGAAAGGACCCGTCATACTTACGCTCATATCTCCGCTTCTATAGATGGAATTTAATCACTTTTTTTTAAGATTAAGTCTGAATGTTATACTTTCTTAAGGGTCTATTGAAAAATTGTTCAATATTTTCAAACTAAGTCGTTCGGGGCTGGAAAGAAATTTCTCGTAACGGAAAAAATTTCAACCCAGTAAGCAATCTGAGCATTTGTAACTTTTTTTAGACCTCAATTGATGATATTTATCAGTTTGACACTTTTTCTCAAAAAATAAGGAGCCCGGTAGAAAATGGGTTAAATTTAAATTCCAAGGAATTCCAACGATTTGACGAAAAATTTGATAAGATGTACGCTGTTTTTCTTTCCTAAACATTTTCTTTCATTGTGGTTTACTTTATCTCCATGAAACAATTACAAGGTAAGCTCAGTCTGACAACAATTTAGCTAGATGCCGAAGTCATCTATTCCAATTCTAGTGTAACTAGATGTTGTTGTTGCGAAAGACTTTAACCAATACAGAACAAAATGTTAAAATATTGGCTAAAGATTTGTTTTAAATATCGTTTTCGTTGTGTTTAAAAACTTGAACTGACTTTTGTTTTTGTTATAAGTGTGCAGATGCAGATGTTATGTATTTTCATCATAAATATTAATTTTTATTATGTTGATTTTATATGATTTAAATTTAAGATTTTTATTTTTTTTAATTATAATACATATTTTAAGTTGTTGCATATAATATTTTTTATAAGAATATTTAGCATTTCTCTTTTTTCTCCTATTTTCAGAATTGTTTTAAATCTCTATCTATACTTTTGGTTTTCTATTTATCTTTTTTTGTACATGCTGTAAGTTCTGTGTTTGCTTGTCCGGTTTAAATATGAGTACGCATAATTTTACTCACTATAATGGCGCTAACGAAAATCAAAAAATGATGGTTGACATTTTGTGTAAGCAGCATGAAGGTCTAAAAATAGCTCATTTCAATCCTAGAAGCTTGAACGTCTCTAAATTAGATTATGTAAAACACATATTTGAAGATTCATTAGTTGATATATTATGTGTTACTGAAACATGGTTTAGTCATGATATTAGTGATGCTTATTATAAGATACATAATTGCGATATTATAAGAAATGACAGGATTGAAAACAGAGGTTGGGGAGTTGCAATATATTTTAAGTCCTTCTTGAACTGCAAGATAATTAACAAATCTATAGATGCAGGTGTGGAGTTTTTGAAGGTAAAAGTCTATGATAATGATACAAAAGTTTTCTTGTCTTGTTTGTGTGACCCCAATCGTAGATGTAGCCTGCAATCTTATTTTGATTCTTTAACTGCAATTTTACTCATAATTATGGCGCTAACGAAAATCAAAAAATTATGGTTGACATTTTGTGTAAGCAGCATGAAGGTCTAAAAATAGCTCATTTCAATGCCAGAAGCTTGAACGTCTCTAAATAAGATTATGTAAAACACATATTTGAAGATTCATAAGTTGATATATTATGTGTTACTGAAACATGGTTTAGTCATGATATTAGTGATGCTTATTATAAGATACATAATTGCGATATTATAAGAAATGACAGGATTGAAAACAGAGGTGGGGGAGTTGCAATATATTTTAAGTCCTTCTTGAACTGCAAGATAATTAACAAATCTATAGATGCAGGTGTGGAGTTTTTGAAGGTAAAAGTCTATGATAATGATACAAAAGTTTTCTTGTCTTGTTTGTGTGACCCCAATCGTAGATGTAGCCTGCAATCTTATTTTGATTCTTTAACTGCAATTTTACTCATAATATGGCGCTAACGAAAATCAAAAAATTATGGTTGACATTTTGTGTACGCAGCATGAAGATCTCAAAATAGCTCATTTCAATCCTAGAAGCTTGAACGTCTCTAAATTAGATTATGTAAAACACATATTTGAAGATTCATTAGTTGATATATTATGTGTTACTGAAACATGGTTTAGTCATGATATTAGTGATGCTTATTATAAGATACATAATTATGATATTATAAGAAATGACAGGATTGAAAACAGTGGTGGGGGAGTTTGCAATATATTTTAAGTCCTTCTTGAACTGCGAGATAATTAACAAATCTATAGATGTAGGTGTGGAGTTTTTGAAGGTAAAAGTCTATGATAATGATACAAAAGTTTTCTTGTCCTGTTTGTGTTTATCCCAATCGTAGATGTAGCCTGCAATCTTACTTTAATTCGTTAACTAAATGTTTAATTGATTATAATTGATTGAATATACATTTTTGTCGTTTCTTGACAGTTTTGTATCATGATTTTAAGTCCATTGATAGTGAATCGTTTTTCTATGATTTAATGTTGATTCCTTGGAACGACGGTTGCTATTTGCATACCGTTGATGAAAAAATTAATTTTCTTGTGTGTACTATCAATAACATGTTTGACCTTCATGTACCTCTTCGTACTGTTCGTGTTATTAATGCTTCGTGTCCATGGTTCTCGTATCCTGTCAAATAAGTCATAAAAAATCAAATAGAGCCTATACTAAATGGAAAAGAGCACCTTCAAACTTTTGTTGGGAGGCGTATAAGATTGCTCGAAACGAGGCCTTCTTCCAAGTTAGGTTAGCCAAGAAAAACTATTTTAATCCAGGTTAGCTGTGCAATTAAAAAACTTTGGAACAATTTAAAAAAAATCGGCGTGTGCAGTAAATTGTTATCAGAGTGTAAGATTGACCCAGATGCTTTGAATAATTTTTTTGTATCAGAGTTACATAGTTGTCGACGAAAGTTGCACTCATGATACAGCCGTTGAGTTAAATACCAATATGCATTTTGAATTCTCCAATGTAACTGAATATGAAGTAGCAAGGGCAGTTATGAAAATAAAATCCAATGCAATTGGTGAGGATGGAACTGATATGAATTTCATAAAAGTTATTTTGCCGTACATATTGAGTCCGCTGGCTCACACACTGCTTTACAAGCTCAAGTTACCCCGAAAAATGGAAAGCTGCTTCAATAATACTTACTTACTTACTTAGTTGGCGCTACAACCGTATGTCGGTCTTGGCCTCATCTAAGAATTTGCGCCAGCCATTTCTGTCTTTCGCTTGCTGGTGCCAGTTGGAAATTCCAAGCTTCGTCAGGTTGTCCTCTACTTGGTCTTTCCAACGAAGATGCGGTCGTCCTCTTCTGCGTTGACCGCCGCTGGGTACCGAATCAAATGTTTTCTTCACTGGAGCATCGTCTTTCATGCGCTGAACATGACCAAGCCAGCGAAGCCGCTCGATTTTAATGCGCTTGACTATGGCGATGTCAGCGTACAGCTCATATAGTTCATCATTCCACCGTATTCGGTACTCGCCATTGACGCAGATTTGTCCGTAGATCTTACGAATAATCTTTCTCTCGAATGCTCCTAAAATCTTTTCATCTCAACTGCTCAGCGTGCAGGTTTGTGATGCATAAAGTAGGACGGGCATGATGAGCGATTTATAGAGTGTGATTTTCGTTCGTCGAGAGAGGGCTCTGCTTCTCAATTGCCTACTGAGCCCAAAGTAACACCTGTTGGCAAGAGCTATTCTTCGTTTGATCTCAATGATGTCGTTGGTTGAGTTTATGCTGGATCCCAAATAAACGAAATCCTTCACAAACTCGAATGAGGTATTGTCAACGGTAACGTGGGTTCCAAGACGCTGGGACTGTTTGTTTGTTGACACCAAGTATTTCGTCCTATCTGCATTCACTGCCAGACCCATTAAACTTGACTCTCTTTCTAATCTGGAAAATGCTGCACTGACTTCGCGCGTATTATGGCCAATGATATCGATGTCATCAGCATACGCAAGCAGCTTAATACTCTTGTAGAATATTGTGCCACTACGTCTCAGATCAGCAGCTCGGATGATCTTTTCCATCATTAGGTTGAAAAAGTCGCACGATAAGGAATCACCTTGTCTGAAACCTCGTTTGGTAATAAAAGGTGGGGAGAGTTCCTTCCCGATTTTAACTGCGCTGCTGGTGTTGCTCAGTGTCATCCTGCAAAGTCGAATTAGTTTTGCAGGAATACCAAATTCAGACATGGTGGAGTACAGGTGCTTCCTTATTGGGCTGTCGAAGGCGGCTTTGCAGTCGACAAAAAGATGGTGGGTGTCGACTTGTTTTTCTTGAGTCTTCTCCAAGATTTGTCGTAGCGTGAAAATCTGGTCGATGGTGGACTTTCCAGGTCTGAAGCCACACTGATAAGGTCCGATCAGTTCGTTTAGAATGGGCTTCAATCTTTCACATTAAACGCTCGATAGGACCTTATATGCGATGTTAAGAAGGCTTATCCCACGGTAATTGGCACAGATAGTGGGATCGCCTTTCTTGTGGATTGGGCAGAGCACACTGAGATTCCAATCGTTCGGAATGCATTCTTCCGACCATATTCTGCATAGAAGCTCATGAATGCATTTAAGTAGAGCTTCGCCTCCGTTCTTAAACAGCTCAGCAGGTAAGCCATCAGCTCCCGCGGTTTTATTATTTTTAAGCCGAGCTATAGCTGTCAGAACTTCATCATAGTCGGGCAGCGGAACCTCGACGCTGTCATCCGCAATTGGGTTTTCCGGAATATCATCTCTATTGGCGGGGTTGTTGTCAGCGTCGCCATTTAGAAGCTTAGAGAAGTGTTCCCTCCATAACGTCAGTGTACTCTGGACATCTGTCACTAGATTCCCGTTTTCATCCTTGCAGGAAGAGGCCCCGGTTTTAAAACCATCGGCAAGGCGTCTTATTTTTTCGAAAAATTTTCGGGCCTCATTCCTGTCACCATACATCTCAACCTTCTCCTGCTCGCGCTTTTCTGTCTCTCTTTTTTCCGCCAGAAAATACGACTCTCTTCCCTCCTCTTTTCTTTGCACCGCTCCTTAGCAGCGCGCGTTACAACCGACTGCAGGGTGGTTTTGTAGGTGGCGTCTTTCTCTGCAGTGGCGTTGCGACACTCCTGGTCGTACCACTGGTTACGGCGAGGGCGGTGGTAGCCAATCACCTCTTCAGCAGCCTCACGCATGGAGTTGGAAATGTGTACTGCGCGCATATATCATCGATTGGAGGAGTGCTTTGAAGCAGGAGTGAGAGTCGAGTGGCAAAAACATCGGCTGTCTATTTCGATTGCAGCTTGTCGACGTCTAGCTTTCTCTGTGTAGGGTTGCGTGTATTCTTAGCTGCGCACAGACGAGTACGGATCTTGGCTGCAACAATATAGGGATCCGAGTCAATGTTTGCACCACGGATCGTGCGTACATCCAATACACTGGAAGAGTGCCTTCCGTCGATCAAAACGTGATCAATTTGATTCTTGGTTTTTTGATCAGGGGACATCCAGGTGGCTTTATGAATATTGAGATGCTTGAATCTAGTGCTACTTACGACCATGTTTTGTGCTGCGGCGAAGTCAATCAGCCTCATTCCGTTATCGGAGGTGTTGTCGTGGAGGCTGAACTTTCCGACTGTGTTTCAATAATACCGATCGCTTCAAAGCCGAGGGCATCTGAACCAGCTGATTTCAGACCAATAAGCATATTGTTCTCTCTTTCTAAAGCTTGCAAGTTCCTCATGGCGGATCAGATTTCACATCACCTGAATGTTAATAAGCCTTTGTCCCCCTTGCAGTTTGGTATTCGTCCTGGTCATAGCTGCTCAACAGCACTTGTTAAAATATTAGATGGCATTCGGTGTTCGTATGATAAGGAACATCTTACCCTACTTTGCCTTCTTGATTTTTCTAAGGTGTTTGACAGTGTTGGCCATTCATTACTGTGTTCTTAATTAAATACCTATTTTGGTTTCTCTTTACCTGCAGTCATTTTTATTAAAAATTGCTTTGATGGTAGAATTCAAAGGGTAAAGATTGGTTGAAACTATTTAAGTTTCAAAAACCTTAAAAGTGGAGTACCACAAACTTCCATTTTTGGACCGCTCCTATTTTCAATTTTTATTATGATGATGATCTTCAAATTTATATGTCCCGTCCAATTGGTCTCAGTGAAGATCTCTGCTGTAGAGTAAATGAGGACTTAGACTCCATTGGTAAATGGGCGGTACGTAACAAGCTTAAATTAAACCCGAATAGATCATTTGTGCTACCAATTTCAAAGTATAAGTACTCTGTTGAAGATATTCCTCCCATATATATCGGTGAGACTTCATTAAAATTTGTTGACAAGATAACTAACCTCGGATTTCGGATAAACTCCTCGCTTTTTTGTGTGGACCATATTAATACCGTTATTAGTACTTAAAATTAATTCAATTAATTTTACTATTTATTAATTATTTTGAGGTTGTGTTTAGTAAACTAGACTCACACTATGTATATGGACTAAGAAGATATGGCAATTGGCCTGAGTAACCGTATTCTTGGATGTAATATTTCTAATTATTTGAAGGCCAGAAACTGTGTATTTTTGCATAGGTTGATACATTGAAAGTCACCGTACTATTTATACTTAAAGCTTCAGTTCAGTGTATCTACAAGAAGCTTAAATCTTGCAATTCCTAGCTTTATTTACATAAACTCTTCAAGGCTGTTTTTTGTTAGTTCCATTAGACTGTGGAATTCTTTGCCTATGCAATTAAAATGTATATCCAATGCACGGAACTTTCAGCAACTTATCTTAATTCTTCTGTTTTAATTCTCTTCTCACTTCTCTTCTTCAACTTTACTTTACTTTAGATTCTGAAAATTGTAACCCTATTTAAATATATATATTTAAATTATTTTTGTAGCTTTATATAAATGGTCAGTTTGAGATGTATATCTGTATCTATATTTGTACGTAAACGAACATAATCGTATGTACTAATTTTTGAAAATTAATAAATAAATAAAATAAATACCTCAATTTATTTCAAAATTCTTTTCGGGTTTTGTCTCTATTTAAGTATGGTATGGCTCTTTGGGAGTTTATGAAAATCTTAATGTGGCTCTTATTGGCCTCACTCATGCGCACCTCTGGAATATAACCTCGCAAAAAGCAAACACAACAATCGTGCAGAAAATTTCATAATTAACATAAACATTAAGTTATCGTTACATTCGCATTTATCATTTCATTTTTGCAAAACGCACTTTTGCTGACAGGATTTGTTAAATAGTTATCAAAACTGCCATTTAGTTGTCATGTCAATTAATTTGACTCAAAAAAACATTTACTTTCGATTTTACAAATGTGTACATATGAACTGCGCAAAGCACAAGTGGCATAAGACAATTTTTGGTAACTTGTAGTAATTTCGATATTTACAAAACTTCAAATAAAAAAATTAATGTATTAATAAATCAATTCAATCATAACTTGGATAACGAGTTCAAAAGAAGTTTTTCCTATCATAAAACAAATAAATATTTCAAATTACATATTTCTTAAATTGTTATCTTTAGAAACTGTTTATTTATGCTATTTATATTGTAACTCTGAAATACTTCTAACCTAGAGCTCTTTCTGTGGCATGTCATAAAATTACAACTTTTCCCTGTATTGCCGCAAAATCTTAAATCAATATACAAAAATTGATTTGTAAAAAAAATATGTGCCTATTCTTTTTTTAACACGTTCCAGCATTTATCCATTCAATTTTCATTATCAGTCTAAACATTACTCAATCGATTACCGTGTCACTGGAACAATGTCGAATTTGCAGACACCAACACGCCAAAAAACAACAAACATTGCATGTCAAACGTTAATTTATTACAATTTCCTAAAAAAGAGTAGTAAAACTTTTTTTTTTTTTTGCTTTTACCAATTTAACATGCAAGTTTGTTCCTTTCTTGGCAAAAACGGCGCATTGTATTAAATAGTTAAGCATTCACGCTACTTTCTTTTATAATAATAATAATAAAAAACTGTTAACTACAAAATGTTCAAACATAATAGCTCAATAAAAACTTTTAGATAAGTTATGAAGTATTTGATATCAATTTGAAGCTACCTCTTCAATATAAGTATGCATATAAATATTTATTTTTATTTTCATTTTTGTTTACTTTCAGGTACCAAGAAGATGGAGTACAAGACGAGGCAATGGCACGAAAAATGTTTCTGCTGTTGCGTCTGTAAGACGGTTATCGGTACCAAATCCTTTATCCCGAGAGAGCAGGAGATCTACTGTGCTGGTTGCTATGAAGAGAAATTTGCTACCAGATGCATTAAATGCAACAAGGTGGGTTAAGATCACGTGATCAATAGGCAATGCATGTGCATTGAATCGCAAAACTTTTAAAATTTTAACAATTTTTGCTTGTTCTTCAACACTTCCAATATTTATTTAAAGAAGATCAATTGAAACTCAGTAAGCATTAAAAGGTTATATACAATCGGAGGTCAAAAGACCCTATTTTTCTATATTTATTTATTATTTAATTATTTTTAAAAGTAAAAATTTTTAAGCACATGGTAATTTTTGAGTGTATTTTAATGTTTTATATTTGTTAAAATAATTACTTTAAAAGCAGCTGCAGCTAATCTCCGGGAGCGTCTAGCAGTAAGCACGATATCTCTGGACTGGATCATCTAAAACGAAACAACAAAAATATTCCGTTAATATAATAGGGCAGTTCACGATCTTGTTGCATCGTTGCAAATGCAAAATAAACAGCTTTTACATAAACAAAAAGCATATGTTGCAAAAGCTTTTCAATGCTTTTTGTTTTTGTAAAAGCTGTTTATGTTGCACTTGCAACCATGCAACAAGATCGTGAACTGCCCTAATGTTATTTATTGTAATTGATCCAAGCAACCAAGGAAAACATCTCTTTTAATAAAAATGACTGCGTTTAATTGTTTATAAAATTGAAAATATTTATCGTTCAGAAAAAACCTTCGATTGATTACTGAAAACTATACTTAAAAACCTTGTGTTACGTTTTAAACTGATCATTTTAGCCGTTTTCAATAAATCTTGCTCACCGACTTTATAAACATAATTTTGAGTAAAACGCCTTTAACCTTCATCGGTCCCTTGTTTCTAGAAGCGAATAGGTTCCTTGTGTGTAAATTTTACATACTTTTTTCAAGAGCCATATTTTCATCGATGAATGAAATGCATGCAATCTTATCGTTAAAAGTAATTAAATACACGGTGTTACAAAAAAATCGCATGTACTTTTAAAGTGACATAGCAAAGGTTGCAGATCTGGTGGAGTACTTGACGAATTAAACAATCATTAACTCAGCCATTTTTTTACCGATTTTCGATGTCAAAACGACTTTCGAAAGATTAAGAAAGTAAAGCTTTCAAAATATGTACATATCTTAAGAACTTTTTGAGTTTTAATCGGCCAAACCTAACATTTTTACCTTTTTTGTAACTTTGATCATTATTTACTGCCAAAGTTTTGTTAAAAGCCACTAAAAATGTTATAATTTTCTGACAAAAAACACTTTATTAAGAATAAAATGAATGAGTTATTAAATTTGATTATAAATAAGAAATTACGCCTTTATTGCTCAATGGGTCATGGTAGCGTTTATGTATCGTATCACTTTGACTGTTCTATTAAATATATTTTTATAAATTCTTTTAAAAATAGTGTATTTTTAATGTGAATGACTCTTTATTTTATTTCCCTATTCGGAAATAAATTTTTAAGCGTACATACATAACTATGTCGAAGATTCTGAGGATAAGTAAATACACAAAACATCTATGGCATATAGTCTCAGATCTGAAAGATGCTTACTATACTATTTGGAATGCAAGGAGGCTATACTTAGTATCCCTGATATGTTTTTCAGTGAAACAGTCGTGCGAAGGATCACTACATATGCAGTGAGTGGCCACCTCGAAAATCTTTTATTATTAGAGAAAGTAATGTTGTCAACATACCTCTAGTTCTCGTGCAAGCTAAAAAAAAGTCATTTTGCAACCATTGCATCTCAAATTGGGTTACATGAAGCAGTTTGTGAAACGACTTATACAGAATGCGAAGTTTTTATATTTAAAAATGGGATGAACTTTCTCCCAGAGAATTTTGGTAAATTGATCGATGAACAGTGTGAACGATTTCATCAAAAGATGCTATCACTTGAAAATCGTTTTCAAGGGGAAATCCAAATCAGAATTTTAGCTTATTACTGCTGGTCGCTTCAATGTTAAACTGACAATGTTTTTACAAACAGAATTGGTTCAGTCATGATTCAATTATTATAAGCAGTAGCGTAACTTTATTTTGTGCGCCCGCCCGCAGGTTTCTAAAAGCGCCCTGTTTTTTACTTTTAGAGTAAAACTATGTTATGACTAGGTTACTAGAAGCGTAGGAGAAAACAAGAGAACTCTTTACAAACAAAAAAATAAAACAAAAAGAGACTTTTTTAATTCAATGGTCATATGATGATCATCATTTATTACAACAGTTATATTTTAAAAATATCTTATTTTATATATTTTATTTTAATAGAATTTATTTAAAAAAAGAAGTAACATAAGAAATACTTTTTATAATATCAAATATAATAAAATTTATAAAATTTTATCACAAAACAGGTAAAAAAGCAGCACATATTAATGCTTTAAAAAATTAAACAAACTTAATGATTGAATAAACGGGATCAATAAATTTTTATGGGTGGAATGATAAGTTTCAGATGTTTAGTTTAAATGTTTTGTATATGACGTTACCTGTTAACTAAAGAATTTGCTAACGTCACAAAATATGACCAACTGACTGATTCAAATAAAATCAGTAGCTGACGTTATACGGGTAAATCGACTCCGAACATAATCGAATTTTGCCAAACAAAGATGACTTTTGCTCAAAATATTTGGCCAAAAAAAGAAAGAGTGATCGTAGAGCTATGAAAATTGGCACGAATACCTTTAAAGACAAAAAAAAATAAATCTTGAAAAAGTTACACAAATCCGACCTCTGCCACACCCACTTCCCATATAAACGAAACCCATTTTTGCCTGAAACTTCATAAGGTCTTGTCTCAAAAGAACGAAATTTGCTACATAAATTTCTAAGATGATTAATTATATTTTAGTAACTCAACCTTGGAAAATACTACCCACTCAAATTAACAACTTTTTTGTTCATATTTGATTACAGCAAGGACATTTTAAAAATTGAGTTGTTTTGTGTTTTTAAATAAGTATAATTTTGAAAAATAATCAGCTGCCATACATCAAATGTATTTAACATTTTAACTAAATAGGTCGCCATAAAAAAAATGTTTATCTTCCGTATTAGCAAGAATTTTTTTTTTTTTGATTTGGTGTAACGCAGGTTTAATGAAGTTTTTGTGAAAAACTTATAGTCAATATTTCTCAAAATTATTTTTTAAGCTTTTTAAAAATTTAATATTTAAAAATTTGTATTCCGCTTTTAATGTTTACTTTTATGATAAACTTAAAACGATATTTTAAAAATGTAAACAAAAACAGCAAGGTTGCCAGAAATAAGAAATTTTAAACTTTATTTTGATATAAAAAAAAATAAATATAATTTTAATAACAAGAAAACTTTAATTATTAATAAATGCAACTTTGAAATATGTTAGATTTTTGGCCGCTTATTTTATACTGTGCGTCGTTCTCCACTTTATTTATCATTTTCATCAAGGAACTTGAAGGCGCCCCTGGCTTAGTTGTGCCCGCCTGCAATGCGGGCTCTGCGGGCCCGCTTTTTATGCCACTGATTATAAGGTTATTCATATTTTTGACGTTTTCCCAAATTGTTATGCTTATTTAAAAATGAGAGCAGAAAAAAAAAATCATGAGAGCAATGTCATTAGAGCTAAAAATGCACACGGTTGCCCAAATATCATACTAATTGGTACTATATTGACTACTATTAATTTTGTTCTAGTACATTTATTGCTCCGATTTCTTAGTGCATCAATAACTTTTTAAATTATTTTTATTTACCAACTTCAATGAAAATAATGTTCATAAATATATAAGTAATATAAATGCAAAAAGAAATATAATTTTGTTCGTTTATTTTAATAAACACATTAAACCTAACTATGAAACCTAAACAAGAACGTTTAGTGGCGCGTTCTAAATAAGTTAATTAACCGAGTTAATTGCGTAATTGTATTAAAAAGAAATTGCCATCACAAAATTATTAGGAACTTTGCAGAAATTTTAGATCCATTAATAATAAGTGCATTTATAATTTTTTAAATTGTTAAGAAAGAAAAAAGAAACAAAAATTCGTCAAAACAAAAATGAAACCACGGTCGCATAATACGCATTATACGTACTGTATACATAATGTGACCAACCGTACTCCTTTTGGGTGTGTTTTACTTCTTTTTACTTGTTGTACTTCTTTTTGACATCATTTTGACAATTTTTTCATAAATCTATTCAAAATACACCTCTCTAACTACTGCAAAAAATTATTTAAGGTTTGTTTCTGTACTCGATTCAAGTAACTTTATTTATTTTAAGGTAGTAGCCCAGTGTGACGACCGAAATGTTGACTTTTTTCATAAATTTTTTAAATGAGAAAATAAAATGCGATCGTTTTGAAATTTTAACATGTTTTTATTGATGTCGTAAAGTGTGCAAAAGAATTTTCTTTGGCTTGATAGTTATCTATATCAAAGAAGAGTACTCGAAAGAAGGTGTGTTTTTTTGGTGGAAGCACCCAGCCTTACGTGTTCATCTGAAATAAAATAATCAAAGAGAATATCGTTCTGCAGGCTTTATTGTAGTGAAATACCCTATAATATGTATATTTAAAAAATTAAATAAAAAATGGCGAACTTGTGAAAAAAAATTTGTAAATCTAACTTTTTTTTAGTTTGTTTAAAAAAATGAACTTATTGAAAAATTGATTGTTTTAAAGTTCCGCAACTAGCTATGTATGCCTTAAATAACAGGTGAAGTTTTTAACCAAATTGGTCGAATAGTTTTTAGTTAGTGCTTCCCCGAAGTTTCGAAAACGTAGTTTCGAAAAAAACGTGTTTGAAGTTTTTACAGCACTTAAATATACGTTACGACGCTTTGTCTTCTTTTGGCTGTAACTTTAAAAATATTTTCAATTTAGGTCTAAGACTTTTAGAGTATATTTTTAAGATTTAATTTTTATATTCTATTGCGAAAAATTAAAAAAATATTCTGGTTTTCTGGAATTCGTTAAACTGGTGGATTACTACTTTAATAAGCAATGAATTAAAAGCCGGATCTAATTTCGAATCTCTTATAAATTAAACTGTTTGTTTAATGGATTTATTCATGCATCTTTTAATATCTTCATTATTTTTTGTGAATGTACTTCTATTTTGTAATTCTATATTTATTCTATGTACTTCTTTTGTGTCTCTTTTTAAAGTCTGTGCGTGTACTTCTTTTTGCTTTGAAAATGTTAATGTATACACCACGTTTTTGTGTCGCAAGCTGCGTATGTTTAATCCCTTACAATTTTATTATTGCAAATTACGCTGCTGTAAACTTACCGAACATACGCTGTTTACATCGACAACACGGCGTTCATTGAATACCACTAGTATTTCTTTATAATTTGTTTTTTGCCTTAACTAACTTTCTTCTAAATTACACTAAATTAATAAAATTCACTAATTAAGTTTTGAGCAATGGCAAAAATAACTTTTTATTTTAAGTTTGCAAAGGAGCTTTCTAAATTCCTAGAATGTACTTACAACATTGCATACACTTACGACGCAACACCTACATAGTTCCTTTTTCTTAATAACTTGGCAAGAAATCATTGAAAAACTACTACACTAGAAAACTACGCAGCGAAACACTGAAACAGCACAAAACACTGTTTTCCAACAGCACAAAACACTGTTAACAGTTTGTCAAAATATGTTTGTTTATGAAAAATAAGCATACGTCAAAAAATACGAATAACCTTATAATTGGGCCTATTCTGTGGAATCTTTTATGAAAAAATTCTGTTGTGATTTCCCATACAAATTTTTGAGCTGTCAAAAAATCTGTTACGAGACCAGAATTGGTATTCTGCACGACAATCTTTTATGAAATATGTTATAAATCATAGCAGATCTTTCGAACTGTCAACAAATCTTTTACAAAATTTTTTATTTGGTATTCTGCATGACAAAATCTGCTATGAAATCTGTTATGAAACACAACAGAATAACAGATAAATTTTTCTGCCTTTTATCATAACGAATTTCGATAAATTTAATAAGTCGAGCTAAATCAGATTGTTTTGTGTTTCGTTATGTTTAATTTATGAAACAAAAACTTGGAAGACTAAAAAAATAACTTTAATCCGTGTAGTTTTTTTTAAATTGCATATAAAATGTATTTTCTATTTTTGTACAATAATTTACAATTTTTATAATAGGTCTTTCTAAATAAAAAATTATAAATGTATGTGTAAAAAATGCAGCACAAAAATTATATAAATGTCAATCTGACTTATATCTAGAAAGGAATTTATTCTACTTTCTAGAATTCTAGATTTTGCTGCAGCTTTGGTTTTTAATAATGATCTCGGCGTCCACTACGAAAGATCCCTTTAGATTAATTTTACTGTAATATTGTGGAAGTCGTTTGGTAAGATGAGCTACTTTTATCGCCACCGTGCAGCATCTTTGATGTTTCCTTTGGAATTTCCAGATATGGTTACCACCTTTGTATCCTTATCTAAATCAACGTTTACATTATGATCAGAATGTATTGTCTGAATATTAGATCCTGCGCATCCAATAATTATACATACACAATCAGAACGCACATCTAGTTGTTCGGTAGTCATAATTGCGTCCACCACCACCATTTCTTTGACCATGGCGATCGCGATCATCATGCTCGTCTCCCCGTCGTTCCTTACGTTTGAAACTTGCACGGGAACCATAACTGCGTCCGTCACGACTTTTATTTTAAACTTTAGCTTCTGCTATCATTGTAAACGGGCTCTGGGTCGCCCTCTTGGTATTGTTTTAAAACAAAAATTTAATCAAAACGGACATGCTTGTTTGTAATGCTAATGCACGACACTTCTTTAATGCTAATTTTGCAAAAATATTTGCAATTCACACGTTAAAAGCGACAACTTCAACTTGCGTTGTTTTCTTTAATTTATTGACAGCAATCAGCTGTTTCATAACAGAAGTTAACAGAATTGTAATAGATTTTTGTTTTCGAAGATTGATAACAGGGTATCATAAAAGATCGAAAGGCAGAATACCAATTTTAACAGATCTCTTATGGTCGGCATCTTTTATGATTCATAACAGAATAACAGATTTGACAGAATAGGCCCAAATAATTGGATCGTGGGTTCAGTAAGCATTTCTGAACATTTTGAAAATATGTATTTTTCTGTATAATCTGTATACTGTCAAATTGAAATAAATTTTCTGCCTGGGACCAATTTTACAGTAAGAATTTATTCTGAAAACTACCCTTATATCGATCAAAGTCGGAAAATCTTTTGACGATGACACAAAAAAAGGAAAAACTCTAAAATATTGCCTTATTCATATAAAGACTAGTTTAATGTAAAGTGATAATCTTGTGGCTGTTTAAAAGGTTATTTCCGAATAGGTAAACAAAAGAAAGGGTCATTCGTTTTAAAAAAAAATACACCAATTTTAAAAGAAATCATAAAAATATATAGGGGACAGTGGGGAGTTTTGAAGCACGTTTTGTTTGGGGAACTACCACCAACTGAAACTACCACCAAAATAATTTTTTCACATTTTTCTAGAATCGAATCTCTAGAGCATCTTAGAATACACTTCCGGGTTGAAGGACTTGCATTAAATCCCAAATCATCTCAATTTTTGCCTGTTGGCACAAAATACTGGTTTTTAGAGTTTTCAAAAATAGTGGGGAGTTGTGAAGCACGACTAAAAATAACAGAAATTTTAATTTTTTTGTGAAATTTCTTCATTGGAATTGGAGAAAATGACAAATTATTATGATAACTATGTATTAGAGTTAAGAAAATGGAAAAAATAAAAATTTTATTAAAAAACAAATTTGAAAAATGGCAAATTCAATTATTGCGATTCGCAATGAATGCAAGTTTTCGCATACTTTTCAAAGTATACTAACAGATTTGGTAATTATCTTATATTTTTAATATTTGTCAACTCAAGTTGAAAACTATATTTTTCGTAAGGGAAAACACAGAGAAATAACCAAACTTGTTGAAAAAATCCTTGGAATTGCACTAAGCAATCGAATTTCTTACAAATAATGCTTAAGACGCATGTAAACTACGATTTCAGGTTGATATCTGTCATATTTGCGGTGCTTCACAATCTCCCCACTTGATGTGATTCATTTCTCCCCATTCGCTACAATTTTAAAATTGCCACCGCTGCAGTACCACATCGAATGTTTTTGTATAAATCCATGTGAACGCCGAAAGCCTAATCATTGCTGATTTTTTGGTGTGTACTCATCTTTACGATTCGCTTGAAAATGTTTATATAAACGCCGCAAACACGAATGCTCAAAAAAACTTTTCGAGCAAAATGTTGAACACACTAGGGGCATTCACGATTCAGTGCACTTGCCTGTGCAGTTGAGGACTTGTTCACTTTACAAAAACAAAATGTACGTACGTCAAAAATCTGCACAAGTGCTTTTCTACTATTACCTTCAAATTGAGGACTTGAGGACTTGAGCAGTTGTGCACTTGTGTGCACTGAAAAATGTTGACAGCTTTGAAATGGTGATGGTGGTGTGTTCACGAAAACCTAGCTGCACAACTGCACAAGTCCTCAACTGCACAGGCAAGTGCACTGAATCGTGAATACCCCTACTGACTGGAGAGATACGAAAAAAGTGTGCTGCTATCGGACAAAACTGAGATATTAGGTGAAAAATTTTGACAGTAGGTAAGAGCTTTCAAAACCACTGCAAAGCGACATCTATGGCTGTGCTTCGCAACTCCCCATGCTTCAAAACTCCCCACGGTCCACTATTTAATTGAACCTTCAAAATGATACATGAACGCTCCCATGACCCATTGAGCAATGAAGACGTAATTTCTTATTTATAAATAAATGTAATAACTCAGTCAATCCTCAAATTAGAAAATATTGGAAAAAAGGTAAAAATATTAAGTTTGGCCGATTACACTATGCGCCACTGTTTTTCTACACGTCATCCTACTATATTTTTTTTATAGATTTGGGGTCTCTAAGCACAAAAATCGCAAAAAAATTTCTTATAGATACGGTTTGTGTTTAATTTTTAAACTTTTTCCATTTTTTTTTTTTTTGGAACATCGTTGCACATATTTAAACATATCTTGGATACCACTTATCCAATTGGTCTTAAAAATATATTATTAACCCTCTACGGCACACGAAGCCATATATGGCTTTTCATTTTTTATTCGAATTTCCAACGGATATTAGAAGTTAGGAAAAAGAACAGTTATTAAAATGCATCAGTAGACGCTTTCTGTGTGGTGAATGTTTTTGTCACTTTTTTTAAACAGCTGCTAAGAAAATCTCAGTTTAGTTTATCAGTTCGTGTTGTTTTTTTTTAATTCAGAAAAACAGGGAGTTCAGAAAATAAAACATTGTTTTTTCTAAGTTACATCTCAGACGCAAGTTGTAAAGTTATGAAAAATTTTCCCAAATGATTTTGAGCTGTAAGGTGTTCTGATAGTCACAGTTTCGATTTTTCTACAAATCGGCCAAGATTCGGGTGGCTGCTTCCGTATCATGCATATAGATTTGTGCATAAATGGGTTGTTTGCCAGGATTACCTTTGTGACAACATGAGTAGAGCTCGCTTCTTAATAGGGGCCCTCAAACGATACTACATGTCGGATGTGCATGTAGTTCGATAAAGTAACGGGTCTTTTTTCGTTGCCCCTATACACATTGGACTTGTCGGATGGACTTCATTATTTTTTAGCTGCCGAAGAGTTAACATCGAGTGAAAATATTGTTTTTAACATTTATTTTCATATTTTTCACTTTATATATTCCAAGCCATCACGATTTTAGATAAAGATAAAAAAATTCGCGTCAAAATATAACGTTTGTTACGTTCGGCAGTTTTGCCTTGGATGGCCACGCACACAAACGGAACTTCATGTCAGACGTACTTAGCAAAAAGTCAAAAATTTTTGTCTTCCATCGGACATGTCCATCCGCCTTGTTTTTTTTTTTTTTTTTGTACACGAACGATACTGTATGTGTGATGACTTGACAGGTCGGATGGACATGTAGTTCCGTTTGAGGGGCCCTAATAACTGACTATGGAAATGAAGAGCTCGACAATAAATAAATTTTTTCCTGAGTTGTCCAACGTCATTACGTTCTGGTCGTGCATTGCTTAGAGCTAGCTTATAAGTATGTGTTTTACATCTTCTTCAAGCTCCCAATTCTAGGATCTGAGAACGATGTATACTACGTCTTGTCCTCCCACCTACATTTGGGCGAGCTCGTCTAGGCATTATTATACAGATTTTAATTATAAATAACATATCGTCGTTGCGCGTGCAATAACGAGTATCCGCCACTCGCACATACACACAGACGGCGATAGTAAAATTTTTCAGGAGTGCAGAAAAACTGATTTTCTTTTAAGCTATTGAATAGATTTTCAACTGAACTAAACCAATAAGCATTTAATGCAAAATTAAAATGAATGAATCAGTCAGGAATGATCAAAATTGAAATGAAATTAATTTTCACCTTTTTGCAATATACGCGGTATTGCAAGTGGCGGATACACGGTATTGCACGCGCAGCGACGATATAATGCTAGCATATTTAATTTCATGTGGCGACCGTAGCCTAGTGGGTAGAGTGCGTGACCCCTAAGCTAAAGATCCGCGGTAACCCGGGTTCAATTTCAGCTCAGACAGAAATTTTTTTCAATTGAATTAAGTTTTTTGTTCGGTCGTCACCTCTCTGCAGACAATGGCAAACCTCAGAGAGTAAAAATTGCCATGTAAAGCTTCTTGAGAACATAAGCCGTTCGGAGTCGGCATAAAACACGTAGGTCCAGTTCTCGGTCTTTTGTGACCAAATATTTAATAACACAACAAATCAATAGAAGCTAGGTCAAAGTCCTTCCAAGGGCTGAAATGGCCAGTTTATTTTTTTTGTTTGTTTATATTTCATTTCATACCCAAATTTAATTTAAATATACAGCAGTAAGAATATTTCTTGATTTTCAGCTGAAAAATGCTTGTTAAAATGCTTGTTTAAATGCTTCTTATTAAATTTTTAAAAATAAAAAAATTTTCCGTCCAACAGTTTAGAAATCTTGTTTCAACTTTTAGAAATCATTCCAGTATCACTTTGGTATTGAATATATCAATTCATAGTTTTAGCTGTGAGTATAATAGTTTCGTCAGTATAACAGTTTCATAGCTATTAGCCGATAGGTGGCGCCAAATAGATACCTCACATATTTTTAGGCATATGGTGAAATTAAGAAGAGAAAAAGCAATATAACAACAACAATTATATGTAAACTTTAACTGGCTTTAACCTAAAATATATAAATTTTTTAGAAATAAAAAGTCCAGTATGCACATCTACAGGTCCAAACCTACCGAACCATACTAAATTTATTAAGATTGGACTTGTACTTAAAAAGCCTTACGTCGGATAAAATTTGCGTTTGCGTAATATATATCAGATTGTAGATGCAACGCATGCGCTTATTACACACTGTCTCCACTTACAATATTTGATTATATGCGAACTGTCAAATTGAATTTCATGATATCCAGATTTAATGCTATAATATTTAGGTGGGCACTTTATTCATGAAATTTAATTTTGGAATTGTTTGTAAAAGTTTATTAAATTAATAATTTCTTCCATTTGCCATTCCATTTTATGTTTTTTCACTCTTTTTTTGCAATATTTTTTGCTTTAAAAGTTCTTCATGAAAGCTCATCTCATGAAATATATCTCAGGAAATATTTCAAGAGATAAATTTCATGATATGAACAATTTCATGAGAAACCCTTGAGATATATATCATGAAATTCAATTTGACAGTTCGCATGCAATCAAATACTGTAAGTGGAGACAGAAATCCTCTATGTGTTTAACGTTGACCCCTGCCGCGAAGGCTTAATTCAACGGTGCTCCAAAGCTTGAGACCAATATGAAGCGTCGGTCAATGCCCTTTCGGAATTCAAAAGATCCACCAGAAAGGTTCCCCTAATTTCATACCACAGATCAACAAAAACTGTCAGATTGACTCTATTCATGACCGTGACACATTCAGCCACTTAAGTTAAAGCATGACTAGGTTATTTAAATAACCCTGGGTTATCTCAGTATCAATACCAATAATATAACCCCTGCTTTTTGGCCGCAACCTCGTCATCATGATCAAATGATGCACTTTGACATGAAAAACTAGGAAGCGAGCATACAAGGCCTGTCACTTATGTCATCAGGTTCCTAAATCATTTGTGGACACAGCTCAGACTATTTAGGTTTCCCCGTCGCCTGTTCTCAAACTCCAAAGGTAACAGTATATTGATCCGGTAATTGCTTACCTTCCTAACATTTACTGTTTGAAATAACGAGATTTTAATCTTCCATCATTCTCTTAGTAATTTAAGGGAGTTACCAACCCGAGTTCAACTTAAGTGTAACTCACACCGACCTTCCTGGTCTAACCACTGCCAGAGCGTATTAAGCCCCTAAGGACCATGCCCAACGACAGTCAATACCTGGGCTCAAGGTTCCACCAGACAAGGCTCTTCAACATCCCGTCTTACAGACCAAAAGTTATTAGAACAATTATATTTGACTGTGACACCTTCAGCCACTAGAATTGTACATGACTAGGTTAAAAATAACCATTGGTTTCCCAACAAAATACCGAGAGAACCACAATCCTACTTACGCAACTTCGTTAACTTAATTAAGGCTTAGTTAAAAGCCTCTTTCGGAAAACTAGCAAGCGTGAGCCGTAGTACACCAATT
Source organism: Dichetophora obliterata (assembly GCA_963920525.1). Lineage (NCBI taxonomy): Eukaryota > Metazoa > Arthropoda > Insecta > Diptera > Sciomyzidae > Dichetophora > Dichetophora obliterata. The sequence continues at coordinate 94,749,401 of OY986438.1, forward strand.
GGCTTATACTCGGTCGAAAGATTCTATGCTTCTTACATAAAACGTTCATCTAAAACAAGGTCTGCAGAACAACGATAGATCAGGCCTCCTCATCATTGATGGATGACTGCCCCCGCTCTTCAAGTTATGTTGGATTGATCGTCCATCGAAAGCATATAACAATAACAATGTTAAGATAGCTTAATATCAAAACCATGCTTTCTCCAAGATTTGGGGCCAACAACCAAGTCTCAAGGTAAACCTTTTTATTTAACAGAAATCAGGTGAACATTCAAGAGCCGTGCCTCAAGAATGAACTCATTTTGAGATCAATTCATGGGGCACAGCCCATGAATTGTCCACCTAATAAAAAATCATCACCTCTTTATCCTGGCTTTGGACAGGCAAATACTCCTAAGGGCATTTGGCGGGTTTATTATAAGTGGAGACAGTGGGTAAATAACAATAGCGGGGTTCACACGGTTCTACATGTTATCACGCATTGTAGGACATGTCTCGTATTTGACCGTTCGAACGCTCTATACAGCCGACTGACAACATATTGTCTTGAATTCAAAATGTTTTGTATTCAAGGCCATCACACCAGGTGTGACAATGGCCGCATTCAGCGCAGACAACTGTTGTGAACTGTAGTGGTAGCGCTACCTTAGTTCACGATGTTTTCTCTGAATGTGTTGCTACTCTACACGTCAGAAGTTAGATTCAATTTAATTTTTATGTAAATTTAATTCAATTGCAAAGGTTTCTTACTTAAATTTGCTGCGTTCTTTCTGCGTTTATTAATTTAACAGCGTCAGTAACAGCATCTGACAGTTAAGCAAACAGTTGTGTTCGTGTAGCATAGAATTTGTTCGCTCCATTAAAAGGCGTTCGCTACTTTTTCAGTTTTAGTTAGCGCTACCAAATTTGTACCATTCAGCGAATTTTTACACAACAGTTGCCAACTGTTGTCTGCGCTGAATGCGGCCAATATGTAGGATCATGGAAGCCCCGCTAATCGCACAAAACGGCGCAAAATCATGTGTCTGACAGTTAAGTGCCAGTTCCTGACTTCAATCTACTTGTTACTCTGTGTTTGTGCACTTGCATTTACCATCAATTTTATTTTGTTATTTATTCATTCAGCGAACAGAAGCAATTATGTTAGTTCATAATTAATTTTTTAAATGTTTTTAATAGATCTATACATCTCATGAAAATGCATGTCATATTAAAATAGCAATGGTTAAGTTATCTTTACGAATCATGAAATTTCTTTTAAAATGGCATTCAATCGTTAGTACATATTTTTGCATATTTTGCAATAAATTGCATGGTTTTGCATATTTTACAAAAAATATCTGTTTTTGCATATTTATTGCTCATTTTTTTGTACATTTTACAATAAATGCATGTGGTTTTTGCATTTTTTGCTTTTTGTGATTTGTAACCATTTAAATTTAGTGCAACATATTATGAGAAAAAATAACTTTTAATTATATCTTATATATTCACTTCATATTTTTGTTGTTTTTGATAAATTAATTTAATATGTAATTTAAAATAAATTGTTTTTCTTTTCTTTTTAATTTACATGCAATATTTATTTTAAAACTGATAATAAAATATTAAAAAAAATATTTTAACTAGCTGAAACCCGGTGCGTTGCTGCCACTCCCTCTTATTCAACGCCCATAAAATGCTATGAGTAAAACTGCATGTTAAACTGAGGTTTACTGCATGTTAAAATGATATTGGAGTCATTTTTCACATAAATTATTTTTGAGACTTGACTTTTTTGTAAAAAATATAAAAAAAAACAATTAAAAAAAACATAGGTACCCTTTTTGTTTTGATGAAAAAAACAGTAAAATAATTTTTGCGCAAAACTGGAAGAATTTTTTCAAATGAATGCTATGTCATATGGAAGATAGTTAGAAATGAAATTTTTACTTGATATTATTTTTACAACAAAATAAACTTTTGAATTATTTTTTAATAAAAACTCAATATTTTAGACCTTTTTTGAAGAAAGGATTAAAAAATTTATATTCAGTCACCAAACAGTACAGTTGAAACTATTTCTGTGAAGTGCTTTTGTTGAAATTCTTATTAGTGGACCTTATTTTAAAAAGACCACCCCAAGGGCTCAAACTGTTGTGATTGATGATAAAAAAATTCGTGAAAAATCTTAGCAAAATCGAATGCATATAAAACAGTTCGCACACGGCTTAAAGTTTGCACGTGCAAGTGCATGAAAGAAAAAAAATGTATTTTAATATTTTCATATGCAATTATATTTGGAATAAGAAAACAGTTAAGATTTTTTTGTTTTTTCCAAAAAATTTTCAGTTTTATAAGGGTATTCACCTCAAATTACTTGAAAATTTTTATTTTTGGATTTTCCCAGCTATATTTGTATTATTTTCGACTTTAAGCCGTGCAAACTTTAAGCCGTGTACGCACGGGTTTATATGCATCCGGTCTTACTAAAATGTTACACGAATTTTTTTCATCCATTAGCGCAGTTTGAGCCCTTGGGACTAGAGGTTGGTAACTCAGTGCTGTGCTATGGCACTGTGCTGACTCCCTGTAGTGTGCCATGTGTGCTAGCACACTACGTTGACTCACATAGTGGCACAATAGCACGCAAAGAGCAGTGCTTTGACGAACTTTTGCGCTTAAAGTTACTTTTGTATGCTGTGTTGGGATGAATAGCAGAGTGTTGTGCTTAGCTTCTTCACTGACACTCATTGGTTATCGCTACTGTGCACTGTATTAATTACATTTTGTAAGTTTTTTCTTAGTACAGTTGATTTTGCTTTTACTTTGGTTTACTTGCAATAATTGACAATATGCAATTTGTGAATATTGTAAACAAATCAATAGAAAAGGGTGTTAGCACTCTATTTGTTATCGACACTTTTATTAGTGCTTTGTTCGATTGTGGCACAATTGTGCTAGCACAGTGTGCTGTCACACAAGGGTGCACATGTGCTGGTGAGTCAACACACAAAAAATTGTGCTATTACCCACCTCTACTTGGGACACTCCATGAAATGCTTGGAAATTTTCCCCATACAAATAAGGTCCACTCTAATGAACAATTCTAAATTTGTTTGTTCATATTCATAGTCACCCACAGACTATATTTTATAGAATAAGTAGCCCCTAATGGATAAAAGTTTGACCACACCAGGTCGAAGTCATACTTTTATAATGAAAACTAGTCAGTTTTAAATTAATTCATAGAAAGTTTATCCCCTGCCCGTTCATTATAAATCATTGGTAGAAATTTCAGTGACGAGACCTCACCCCAAGGGACATAGTCCCAAATTTCAAATTTGAAATTTAAAGGGATTATGTCCTCTTATTTTGCGGCCATAATCCCGAAAATTGGATTTGGAATTATGGCCGCTTATAAAGCGGTTGTTGATATCACCATTCCGTACAAGGCAAATCAATTTTCTTATGATAAAGTTTATTTTGGGATTACGGCCTTCTTTTTTTGGGCTTATGTCCGCTTAATAAGAGGTCATAATCCCAAATTCACTTTTTGGGACTATGTCCTCTTTTTAAGCGGCCATAATCCCAAATTTTAAATTTTCTTTTTGCTGTAAAAATTTCATATTTGAACTTTGGGATTATGTCCCTTGGGGCTATGTCCCGTTACCAGAAATATCATTGCATAGATTAAGGGAGTTTTTAAATGAACTTTACTGTTTTTCTTCATAGATATACGGTGTAGACAAATCTTGTTCAAATGGCTTTACAATGTCGGACTTTTTAATTGACCTTTTAAATTTCAATTGATTTTTTCTGAAATGCAATTGATCTATTTTTATTTTCAAATGTAATTTTTAATATCAACTGATCTTTTCTGAATTTCAATTTATCTTTTTCTTAACTTTAATTGATATATTCCGAATTTCAAATGAAATCTTCTGAATTACAGTTGAAAATGGTACATAAGAACACTCTCATATAAATCATAGACAGGCATTTTATATTATTTTATTTTATTTAAAATTTTTAAACCCGCATTATATTAATCTAAAACCATCTTAAACTAATTTTAGTTTTAAAACTCAATCTTGACACTACTTACTTTTACTTACAGGTCATTACCTCCGGTGGCGTGACCTACAAGAATGAGCCTTGGCATCGGGAGTGCTTCACTTGCACCCACTGCAACATGACGTTGGCTGGACAGCGTTTTACCAGTCGCGATGAGAAACCCTACTGCGCCGAATGCTTCGGTGAACTATTTGCCAAGCGCTGTACAGCTTGTGTTAAGCCAATAACTGGTGAGTTGCTTTTTGTAAAATTATTAACTTTATCTTGGTTGTTGACCTTATTTTTAATACATTTAAGGTATTGGCGGCACACGCTTTATTTCATTCGAAGATCGTCATTGGCATCACGATTGCTTCGTTTGCGCAAGCTGCAAGACCAGTCTAGTCGGACGTGGTTTTATCACCGATGGACCCGATATTATTTGCCCGGAATGCGCTAAGCAAAAGCTGATGTAATGCTACTCCCACGAAATTTAAAAAACTAAAAAGCATATGTTTCCAACAGCACTTTTCTTTGTGAACAAATCTAGAAAATCAAGATACTATATCAGACCACAAACAAAACAACGTTTTGTAAAATAAAATCTTTAAATAAATTTATCATCAAAGTTATCAATTCTTTTTTGTATTGGATAGAATTGAATGAACATCTAAAATAAATTTTTTTATTAAAGAAATGTTGGTTTAGCTAAACAAAATTTACAAATTAAAAAAAAACAGATTAACAAAAAAAATTAACAACAAAAAAAACATACTTAAAACGAAAAGTATTTTAAACACTTCAAAATATGAAAAATATTATGTATTAATCTTCAAAATTAAAAAAAAACTTATTAAAACAATAGAAAAAAGCAAACTAGAATTTGAATTTAAAATAATTTATTAAATTCTTACACCGCAAAAAAAAGAAACACTAAAAATAACTTAATTATTAATTGAAGCAAAATAATTAATACAATTTAACAGCGGGATTTAGTTATTTTTGTCTTGTCATATTTTTTATATATATTTTTTTAATTTCTTTTTTTAAACAAACTTAACGTAAATTTTGTTTTTATACAACTTGTATGAATCGTTGTAGCACTTATTTTGTTATTTAAAATAAATACATATTTATTAAAAATTATTTTATTAAATAGATAAAATATGCTCGTAAGCTTGGCTTAATATTAAAAACACATCCCCAATCACAACAATGTTAACTATAAAATAGTGATTTTTTTTAATATTGTAAATTTGTGTTCTAGAAATGACACAAATATTGAAATACATATGTTAAAATAAACAAAAAATGCCAATTATATATTATTGCCTAGCCATCGATGATGAACAATTTCAGCAAATATATTTATGTAATAAAAACGTTGTTTTATTTCAAGAATCTTATAGAATAAATACTACTGTATGGGTATGGATGAGAGAATAAAAAGGACATTTTTAGGAATCAGTCCTAATAATGCTATAAGAAAAATATATTTTGTCGTTATTTTTATTATTATTGATTATAATGATATTCACAACCATGCGTTAGAATAACAAAATTTGATGAGACAGATATTGAAATTTCTCTGCAGTAAAAAATCGTACTAGTTATGAATTTAACTAGTTTGTATTTGTATTTTGGTTAAATTGTTGACAAATAAGATTAAATCTGTTGAATGCCACATAAATGATGGAAATAGCATTACTACTTACTTAGTTAGCGCTACAAACGTATGTCGGTCTTGGCCTCATCTAAGAATTTGCGCCAGCCATTTCTGTCTTTCGCTTGCTGGCGCCAGTTGGAAATTCCAAGCTTCGTCAGGTTGTCCTCTACTTGGTCTTTCCAACGAAGATGCGGTCGTCCTCTTCTGCGTTGACCGCCGCTGGGTACCGAATCGAATGTTTTTTTCACTGGAGCATCGTCTTTCATGCGCTGAACATGACCAAGCCAGCGAAGCCGCTCGATTTTAATGCGCTTGACTATGTCGCACTAACTATGTCAACGTACAGCTCATACATTTCATCATTCCACCGTATTCGGCACTCGCCATTGACGCAGATTGGTCCGTAGATCTTACGAAGAATCTTTCTGTCGAATGCTCCTAAAGTCTTTTCATCTCAACTGCTCAGCGTCCAGGTTTGTGATGCATAAAGTAGGACGGGCATGATGAGCAATTTATAGAGCGTGATTTTCGTTCGTCGAGAGAGGGCTCTGCTTCTCAATTGCCTACTGAGCCCAAAGTAACACCTGTTGGCAAGAGGTATTCTTCGTTTGATCTCAATGCTGATGTCGTTGGTTGAGTTAATGCTGGATCCCAAATAAACGAAATCCTTTACAACCTCGAATGAGGTATTGTCAACGGTAACGTGGGTTCCAAGACGCTGGGACTGTTTGTTTGTTGACACTAAGTATTTCGTCTTATCTACATTCACTGCCAGACCCATTCGACTTGACTCTCTTTCTAATCTGGAAAATGCTGCACTGACTTCGCGCGTATTATGGCCAATGATATCGATGTCATCAGCATACGCAAGCAGCATAACACTCTTGTAGAATATTGTGCCACTACGTCTCAGATCAGCAGCTCGGATGATCTTTTCCATCATTAGGTTGAAAAAGTCGCACGATAAGGAATCACCTTGTCTGAAACCTCGTTTGGTAATAAATAAATGGTGGGGAGAGGTCCTTCCCGATTTTAACTGCGCTGCTGGTGTTGCTCAGTGTCATCCTGCAAAGTCGAATTAGTTTTGCAGGAATACCAAATTCAGACATGGTGGAGTACAGGTGCTTCCTTATTGGGCTGTCGAAGGCGGCTTTGTAGTCGACAAAAAGATGGTGGGTGTCGACTTGTTTTTCTTGAGTCTTCTCCAAGATTTGTCGTAGCGTGAAAATCTGGTCGATGGTGGACTTTCCAGGTCTGAAGCTACACTGATAAGGTCCGATCAGTTCGTTTACAATGGGCTTCAATCTTTTACATAAAACGCTCGATAGGACCTTATATGCGATGTTAAGAAGGCTTATCCCACGGTAATTGGCACAGATAGTGGGATCGCCTTTCTTGTGGATTGGGCAGAGCACACTGAGATTCCAATCGTTCGGAATGCATTCTTCCGACCATATTCTGCTTAGAAGCTCGTGAATGCATTTAAGTAGAGCTTCGCCTCCGTTCTTAAACAGCTCAGCAGGTAAGCCATCAGCTCCCGCGGTTTTATTATTTTTAAGCCGAGCTATAGCTGTCAGAACTTCATCATAGGCGGGCAGCGGAACCTCGACGCTGTCATCCGAAATTGGGGTTTCCGGAATATCATCTCTATTGGCAGGATTGTTGTCAGCGTCACCATTTAGAAGCTTAGAGAAGTGTTCCCTCCATAACGTCAGTGTACTCTGGACATCTGTCACTAGATTCCCATTTTCATCCTTGCAGGAAGAGGCCCCGGACTTAAAACCATCGGCAAGGCATCTTATTTTTTCGAAAACTTTTCGGGCCTCATTCCTGTCACCATACATCTCAATCTTCTCCTGCTCGCGCTTTTCTGCCTCTCTTTTTTTTCTGCCTGAAAATACGTCTCTCTTCCCTCCTCTTTTCTTTGTATCGCTCCTTAGCAGCGCGCGTTACAACCGACTGCAGGGTGGCTTTGTAGGCGGCGTCTTTCTCTGCAGTGGCGTTGCGACACTCCTGGTCGTACCACTGGTTTCGGCGAGGGTGGTGGTAGCTAATCACCTCTTCAGCAGCCTCACGCATGGAGTTGGAAATGTGTGTCCACTGCGCGCATATATCATCGATTGGAGGAATGCTTTGAAGCAGGAGTGAGAGTCGAGTGGCGAAAACATCGGCTGTCTGTTTCGATTGCAGCTTGTCGACGTCTAGCTTTCTCTGTGTAGGGTTGCGTGTATTCTTAGCTGCGCACAGACGTGTACGGATCTTGGCTGCAACAAGATAGGGATCCGAGTCAATGTTTGCACCACGGATCGTGCGTACATCCAATACACTGGAAGAGTGCCTTCCGTCGATCAAAACGTGATCAATTTGATTCTTGGTTTTTTGATCAGGGGACATCCAGGTGGCTTTATGAATATTGAGATGCTTGAATCTAGTGCTACTTACGACCATGTTTTGTGCTGCGGCGAAGTCAATCAGCCTCATTCCGTTATCGACGGTGTTGTCGTGGAGGCTGAACTTTCCGACCAAAAATATTTTCCTTGCCCACCTTGGCGTTGAAGTCACCAAGCACGATTTTTACGTCGTGACGGGGGCAGCGCTCGTAAGCATTTTCAAGGCGCTCGTAGAAAATTTCCTTGATCTCATCGTCCTTGTCTTCTGTCGGAGCGTGTGCACATATTAGTCTTATATTAAAAAATTTAACCTTGATGCGGATTATGGCAAGTCGTTCGTTCATAGGTGTGAATCGCAGGACGTGGGGCCGTAGTCTCTTGCTAACTACAAATCCGCATTCAAACTCGTGCTTCTCCGCACGGCCGCTGTAGTAGATATCACAGGGTGCATGCCGAATGCAACCCTGTCCCTTTCATCGCCTTTCTTGGATGGCAGTGATATCAGCTTTGTATCCTTCCAAGACATCAGTCAGTTGGATAGAGGTACCTTCCCAATTTAGGGTTCGGACATTCCAATTGCATATCCGTAAATCATTATCAGTTTTTCGTTTGCGGAAGTCGTCATCAGATTTGGGGATCAGTTTTCATCTTTTCTTAGTTGTTTTCATTGAAATGGGTTTTTACGGGTGGGCTTCAAACCCGACGCACAACCTGTTTTAAGCCTAGGGGGGCCCGCCGCTCAGATTAGCCGCCAAACTAACGGTTGTCAGTTTTGACGTTGCCCAGGAAACACCACATGGAGGTTTGAGTCGACTTGAGGCGATTTCACAAAGATTATGCTGGCCTCGCCAGATTGAGACAGTCAGACCTGTTACATTGTAAGGTATCGCCCCCAGATTCCCCATAACAATTATACAGGGTCCGCCACCTAAAGTTTTTTTTCAACTAGTGCTTATTTCGTGAATGGTAACACTTAGCTCATGTCTGATTTGACAGATAATTAGTTTTATCCTTCCGCTGAACGAATATGGTTGTGTATACGCTTGAACAACGCTGGGAAATATTGCGACATTACTTTGAAAATCATGGTAATGTTGCAGAATGTGTGCGAAAATTGCGTATGGATTTTGGAAGAAGAGAAGCACCGTCAGCTCCGTATGTTCGTTATCTTGTGAAAAAAAGTGAAAGAAACTGGCATCCTCATCGATAAACCAAAGCGTGAAAAGCCAAAAGCAGTGCGTACACCCGAGAATATTGCTGCTGTGGCAGAAAGTGTGCGTGAAGCGCCATCAACATCAATTCACCGTCGTTCTCAACCATTGAACATTTCGGAGACATCATTGAGACGAATTTTGCATAAAGACCTTGGTATGACGCCATACAAAGTCCAATTGGTTCAGGAGTTGAAGCCCACTGACCATCCAATGAGTTTTCGCTTCGCTAAGTGGGCCTGCGATCGACTTACAGAAGATGCCGATTTTGCCAAAAAAATCATATTTTCAGATGAAGCTCATTTTGATCTTGGAAGGTATGTAAACAAGCAAAATTGTCGCATTTGAGGCACAGAAAACCCGCACGCATACATTGAAAAGCCGCTGCACCCAAAACGAGTCACTGTTTGGTGCGGATTTTGGTCCAGAGGCATAATTAGGCCATTTTTCGAAAATGATCAAGGAGTAGCCGTTACAGTCAATGGCGAAGCTACACTCGATGTTTTGCGCCCTGTTTTTGAAGATCGCATTATCAGCCGCAGAGCTGATGTCGTTCGGCCAACTCGGAGCTGCGATTTGACACCGTTGGACTATTATTTGTTGGGTGCCCTCAAAGATAAGTAATACGCCGACAAGCCAGAGACAATTGACGCTTTAAAGGACAATATTCGTGATGCCATTGGTGAAATACAGATGCACACAATCGATAATGTGCTTAAAAACTGGACCGATCGTGTAGGCTACTGCATGGCCAGCCGAGGCAGACATTTGAATGAAATTATTTTTCATTATTAACCGGAAGGATTGTACTTTCAAATAAAAAAAGAAATTTTAGAAAATATCCAGTAGTTTTTTTTTATAGAATTTTCAAAAAAAAGCTATTTGGCGGACCCTATATATTATAAAACTAACTTAAACTAACATCAAAGATTATGTCGTACATGTTAAAAAGAATTAATAACAATAAAAACTGTATAACATAATGTAAAGCACTTAAAAGTTAATCATGAGAATAAAGCAAAAGAATAGATGTTAAAGGAGAGAAGCATAAAAGAAAATATTAGGTTTTTAAGAAAAGTGTTCAAAAACTAAATGCTTAAAGGTATTTCTATTAGTAATATTTTTAATATTTGTGGATAGCGAATTCCACGATCTGATTGCGCTTACAAAAAACAATCTACTGGAGTTGATGAAATTATATCTGGGAATTAAAATGTTCATGCCTCTGCTAGATCTACATAAAGATAGTTTTTCGAGCAAGTAGCTAGGGCTCTGTGTGATAATTATTCTATGCAGGAACACACAGCTTCTTGCTTCGAGATGACTTAATAAGCCTCTACCAAGTAATTGTTTAGAAACCATAGTTACATGGTCATATTTCCTTAGGCCATAAACGTAGCGCGAGATACGTACTTTTGAATAAAAAAACTTCTTTTCTGTTTCTTGTCCAAATTACGACTGACTTTATTTATCTTCAATGCTTGCTTATATTATTTTGTTTGTTTTCAATCGAAGCTCTTTTAGCAGTACGTGACTTAAAATGCAAATTAAGCTTAAAGATCTTCGACTGTTTGGACTGTGGTGGATCAAGTTGCACTTCACAGGGTGCAGACATAACTCCTCCACCACCAGAGTTTAAATTCTCCCAGTCTTGTCCGATAAAGGAATGAACTATTTCCCTGATCTCCGTTAAATTAATTTTATTCATTATCGCATAAGCTAAAGATCCTGTAGCTATCTCTTTAGTTTTTTGTACTAGCATGGCACTTAAAATGTCTACCATAACTCTGCCATTGTCCTCAAATACAGCGAATTCTGCAATACTTTCTACAATGTTTCTTAACTTAATATCTAATTCTCGAATATTCCTTACTTTTAGTGCTCCAATCTCTTAAGTAATCATCATTTGATCCTTCGTTGCTTTATAATGTTTAATTAATTGGCGTTTTCACTCTTCCCAGCTTGCTGGTGGATTGATATTCAGCACATTTCTCGCATTCCCTTGGATTTTATTACTGTAGATAACTTTAAAAACTTCATCCCTTTCCTCTCTGTGTTCTGCTAACGTTCTTGTCACTGCGTCTATGAATACTGCTAAAGTTCCTTCTTCACCGCTGAATGTAGGCATAAATCGGATTTCTTTTTCGATTCGCGTTCTCCAGCTATCTTGATTATTTTGCATAAGTAGCTGCGTTATTGCTACTAAGCATTCTGCAATCTGTTGATTTTCTGTCATTTTTCTTTGTTGATCATAAACGCTTTGCCGGATTGTTTTTCTCTCAATTTTCACTTTTTTTTTTCTTCAGGTTTCTTAATTTTTCATTTAAGGTCTCTTAATTTTTCACTTAAGATCTCTGTTTATTTTACTTAAGGTTTCTTTTTAATTTATTTAAGGTCTCTTTTTACTTTATGTTTAATTACTCAGTGTAGTTTCTTCGCAACTTTGTAAATTTTACTTAAAGTCACTTCGTTTCCCACTTTATTAGTATTTAAAACAATAAAAAGAACGGTTCGATTTCGACTGCGCCAGATACGTACTTTTGAATAAAAAAACTTCTTTTCTGTTTCTTGTCCAAATTACGACTGACTTTATTTATCTTCAGTGCTTGCTTATAATATTTTGTTTGTTTTCAATCGAAGCTCTTTTAGCAGTACGTGACTTAAAATGCAAATTAAGCTAAAAGATCTTCGACTGTTTGGACTGTGGTGGATCAAGTTGCACTTCACAGGGTGCAGACATAACTCGCGCAGCATTGTTGAAGGCGCCGACCGCGAATCAAGCTTGCAATATACTGCTTCCGAGTAAGTAATTAAAGGTAACAAGAGCTGCAATACCAATTTTCGTCTAATTTCTACGCTCACAAAACTTTCAGTTATTCCCAGGCCAAAATAAACTTTTTTAACACAAGAGTTAATATGATCCTCGTATGGCAGAGTTGAATTTATTATATAACCGAGGTTAGTTTCTTTACTAACAAAATTGAGCTTCACGTTATTGAGAAGAATTGGCGGCAAATCTTGAACAAAGAGCATATTTTTCATGATTGGTAAAACATGTGATTTTAAAGGGTTTAACATGAGCAGATTATTCTGTGCCCATTCAGCTATCATGTTTAAGTCCTCATTTATTCAGGCACAAAGATCCTCTATCAGACCGATTGGCCTGGACTTATACAACTGAAGGTCATCAGCGTAAGCGTGCATTTTAACGTGCTGACACCTGGTAAAGATTTCATTGGAAAACATTGTAAATAACAATGGGCCAAGAACTGAGCCTTGCAGTACTCCGCTACCTATAGCTTTAAACTCAGAAAAATTTAACACAGATTTAACTTTTTGTGATCTACCAACCAGATAGTTATTTATTAGACGAACAGCAGCCGCAGAAAAGCTAAAATTTTGCAAAAGTTTTCTGCATAGAATGATTGACTGTATCAAAAGCTTTTGTAAAGCCTAGCAAACAAAGTAATGTAATGTAACCCATATCTAGGGCTGCCAGGCCACGATTTCCACACGGGTTGTCCCGATTTTCAGCCTAAAAATGTGCGTCCCGTGAAGACCTTAAGCGGGACGCCAAATGTCCCGATTTTCCGAAATACAATTTAATTTTTTATTATTTTTAAAAATATTTTCTATGTTTTTATTTCTACATCACTAAATTTGTACAGATATTCTTCTTTACTTACAGTCTGTACGTGTCCATTTGACTTAGAAAATTGCTGAACAGAACTGCTGAATTTAGTCTGAAGAGCAGCCAGAGGCAGTTCAAGTGCTGCCAATAAATCTGCAGACTTCCGATATCTGCAGACTTCCTTCTCTCATTCAAAGATTGCATTTTTAATAGTTTTAAACGATCCTCATAAGGACGAAGGTTTAAAGTGTCAATTCCACTTAAGCCCCTTAGAGCAAACCGAACAAAACGTTTTTGGATTCTCTCTATACATTCAACAGTTACATTGTAACTTGGGGACAAAACTTGACTTGCATACTCTAAGTGAGGTCGCACAATTGCATAATACAGCGTTGTAGTTATGATCATACTATTAAATTCTTTGGCCCAGCGTTTCATAAACCCGAGCATAGAAGATACTTTTTTACAAATGTAATCAATATGAACGTTAAACGATAGCTTAGAATCCATGCATATACCAAGATCTTTGACAGCATATACACGACTTAAAGCAGTATCTTTTATCTTATAATCAAAAATTAAATTATTCCTTTTTCGCGAAAAGGTCATAGTTTGGCATTTATCTGGATTTAGAAACATATTATTTTTATAACACCAAATTTCAAAGGATTTCAAATCAGACTGGAGCAGATCTGAATTGTCTTTAGCATCTATTGTTCTGTATATCTTCATGTCATCTGCATAGATAAGTAGATGAGAGTGTTTGATGATGTGGGTTACATCATTAATGGCTAAAATAAACAGAAGTGGACCAAGGTGGCTACCTTGAGGAACACCTGATTCAGCAATAAATTCAGCTGAAATACGCCTCGAAATCGTATTTGATAAGATCGCTCTGTCAGATACGATTTAATCCAGCTTAGAAAAAGTTGTGGAAATCCCATTAACTTTAGCTTAAATAGAATTAAGTTGTGTGGTAGTTTATCAAATGCTTTACTTAAATCAGTTTAAATACAGTCAACCTGGTCACCTGAATAATATGAATTTAGGCAAAACATTGTAAAATCAAGGAGATTAGACACAGTGGATCTGCCAGTAACAAATCCATGCTGACGAGTTGTAATGACCTTCCCACAGTGAATTTTCACACGATCATACTAGGCTTGGGTAGTTCACGAACGAACTAGTTCAATTGAACTATTCGCACTCATGAACTATGTGAACTAGTTCGTTGACTCTCGTTCTTTTAGTTATTTTAGTTCAATCGATTTTGCAGCGAGTCAGAAAAAAATTGGTTTCACTCAACAATGGTTTGATTCCGTGCTGATACAGTTTTTCATTAATGAACGGTAAAAAAATTTTTGCAAAAACAAATTTTTGTGGCAAATATTGTGTGGAATGCCCCATATGTAGTATTTTTATGTTAATTTCATCTATGTCCGCAGGTAATGATTGATTCGGTCATATAGTTCATTTAATTTTTAAGATCTGATCATGAACGAGCAAACAAAACAAACTAAAAGACCTATTGAACTAAAAAATACAACGAGCTAACATACCTAACGATCTAAAACACCAAACGAACTATAAGACCTAACGAACTAACGACATGAACGAGTGCACGAAAAGAACTAAAAGAGCGAACGAACTAAATGAACTAAAAGAACTATATGAACGAACTAGTTCATTAAACTCAACTGAACTAAAAAGAGCGATCATTTTAGTGAACTAAAATGCCCAAGCCTAGATCATACACGAGCCGCTCAAAAAGTTTTGGAATCGAGGAGAGTTTCGCGATAGGCCTGTAGTTGTTTATATCGTTCTTACAACCTTTTTTATAAATAGGACTTATAAAATACTTTTTCCAAAAAAGTGGGAAAATACTTTCGCTAATTGATTTATTGAATAGTATGGACAGTGGTTGACTTAGAACGGAACCGCATCGTGTTAACACTGCGGCAGGAATTCCGTCAGGTGCAGCATTAAAATCCTCATCGATCAATCCAATATACTTTACAATATCCTCTGAAGTAAAGGATATAGCATTTAACTAAGCCCTGGGTGTAGAGTTCATATATTCAAAGTACTCTTCATCCGTCAGAGGTTTTAAATGATGAAGGGAATCCATCAGATTTTTTTTTTGTGTTTATGAAACCCCAGAATTTCTTTGGATCAGACAATATTCTCAGCTTAAAGCTACAGACATATTTTTTCCATGCCCTATTCCTGCTGTTGCGAAGAATCTTTAACTCCTTTGTGTACCAGAGGTAAGCACAATTTTTCGTAAATTTGAGGCTATACGGCACGGACAGAGAAAACATAGCAAAGATTTCCATATAAAAAAAATTAATTGAATCATCAAGAGTGTTATTATTAACATATTCTAAAATTACATTAAGTTTACTTTGAAGTAAATGATTCATCTTCAAAAAGTCACCTTTTTTAAAATTGAATTCATAAACTTTATCTATTGAGTTAGATTTTACTTTATTATCCCTGTCTGACTTGGTGGATGGTATTCATCAACAGCAGCTAAAGCATGAAGGGCCTTCTCAACAATCACATTGTTACTGTCTGTAGTTAAGACCAAGTCAAGAAGTCTTTCACAACTATTATATGTACAACTCACCTGTTGTAAGTCAGAACATATATTATCAACAAATATATGCTCTTGGCATGTCTTCGAATTAGATTCACAAAAATATGTATCATCGTCAGAAGATTCCTATTTCAAGTCAGGTAGATTAAAATCGACTAATAATAAAATGTCGTCATTAACGTCAATTATGCCTATAACGTATTCTATGCAAGGCTTGCATAAAATTTTACACTGCTCTTAGAAGGAACGTATGCATTAATAAGATATACATTAGAACTGCAATGTACAACCTTAACGCATATAAGTTCGATGTTAGCGGAGCTGGGAATAACAATAATGGAACTAACGAAGGAGTTACTTACAGCTAATAAGACACCTCCACCGACAGCAGAAGCATTGTCAGAGTGTCTGTCTCTTATATAAACTTCAAAACTGATATCAAACAATTCTAAGTCAGTAATGCTTCCGTTTAACTACGTTGCAGTCAATGCGAAAATATCCTCAGAGAAATGCTGAGACATTAAAAATATATCTCGCGTCTTAGAGCGTAATCCCCTTACATTTTGATAATAAAGGGACAGCCTATTAATTATTTTTTGGGATTGACGAGCAGCTTGAGTCATCCCTCTAGGCTTATTCTTAGGCTGAAACTCTGTTACGAGTATCAGTCCACAATTAGCGTTAAGAACAGATTGAACTGCGAGAATAAAGGAAGCGTGGGAAGGTTTATTACCTATTTTCTTGCATGAGCAAAAGGCATTTCGACTCATTAAGTTATTATGTTTGATAAAGGTCAATACATTTTCAACACTTGTGTCGGGCTGAAGACGTTAAATATTTCTTTCCTCCTCGACACTTCCCTTAAGACTGATAGATTTTTAGGCTCAACAGGAGTCAAAACTGAAATATTAGTCAAATAAGGAATGTTAAAAGGTGACGAGGAAGTAACTGGAGTGTTCCTGTTCACAAGCGGTGCTGAGGGCTGCTTGGCCTGAGAAGTAGATCCAGATGATTTTCGACGCTTATTATTATTTTTATAAGACAAAGAAGGTGGGATATTTTCCGAAATTAGATTTTCATCATAGACGCTGGTACTGGGTGCGGCCCTAACTTCGCTAAAAAAATGTTACAATTTCTCGAAAATTGTTGTTTGACGAGTTAAGACTTTCCTCAAAAAGCTTAATTTTTTAATAAAGTTCACAAGCTCATAAGTTTATAAAGACCTGATCGTAAAGACTTTAAGTCGTCAAGGCATGACTTGGAAATACCGGCACAAGATTCATTAAACATTTGCTCACATGGACCAAAACAACTAAACATGGGGTACAGAATGTTTTGACATTTCCATAGCTTGTTCAAAGAACAAGCGACAATATTTTCTACAGAAAAATATTTCATGTTTAAAGATTGAGAAAGTAAGCAGATGCCAAATGTGCTTTTAGGGCTATTATATTAGGTCTGTTTCCGTACTCACACTGTGTGACTTGTGAGTCGCTATTTTCTGTTTCCGTATCGCTCTCTCGAGCACAGAATGTGCACGGAGCGTGCTAGAACTCAAGACTTCGAATAAATTTAGAACAAGCATCAAGAAGAACAAGCAAATGTCAAATGTTTGTTTATATTTTTCACAAATATTCACAAATTGTGCTGATAAAAATAAATTTACAAATTGCAGTTTCTTTTGGCCTTCCATTTTTAACTATAAATGAAAAAATTTCCAACATGTTTTTGAACTTTATCCTTAAAAATTAAAACTTCCTTTTCCGATTCCCCGGAAAAAATCATTCAGAATTGGCATGAATATCTATTGAGTTAGACTTTACTATGTTATCCCTGTCTGACTTATACCATATGCTCAATGGTGGATGGTATTCATCAACAGTAGTCAAAGCATGAGGGGCCCTCTTAACAATTACATTTAGGGTAATCAGAGTTTCCTTCTAAAGTTAACATCTGGCAACTTTAGAAAGATATTTCAATCGAACTGTGAGCACTTCTTTTTTTTAGTGTTAAATTGCTAAAATCGCTTTTAAAAACTCTGAACGAAAGTTTTCCAAAAAAATGCCTCGAACGAATGGAAAAGAAGAATTGATAAATGCTTTATGCTGTAAGAGCTTGTTGGATATAATTATCCAAGATTCGAGTAAGAACCTTTTTAAATTTTCCCACTTTTATTTATTTTCTCAATTTTAAATTATGTTATCTTTAGGCAGTGATAACCTAACGATAACCTGACGATGATAACCTAATGGACTTTACGATTAACACAGCGCTTGTTTTGGCATCTCGAAGAAGCTGCCATTTGGATGTGCCAAGGTCAGCCCAATGGAATGAAAGAGTTCTACCTAACTTTGACGACGGTCGTATGCGACAAATGCTACGCGTAGAAACCGTCGAATTTGGACACATTCTTGCGTTAATAAAGGAAGACTTCATTTTCAAAAATAAAAATTTAGTTCCACAATTGCCAATAGACTTGCAATAAAAGATTGCACTATTTCGCTTAGGCTCTAGTGGCGAAAGCGCATCTATACGAAAGATTGCAACTTTGTTTGGCTCGGAGATGGAGGAACAGTGATAACAATTACAAACCGAGTTTTTACCGCGATTATCAATTTAAAATCAAAATATTTGTTTTGGCCGTCCACAATAGAAACGAAAAAAATTGTTGCAAGTACAATGCATGAGCTGCCAGGGTGCATTGGCACCGAAATCAAATTGGCCGAATCTCCTGTAAAGGATCACGAGTTCTACTTTTCTCGAAAAAAGCAGCACTCTATACAAATGCAAATTGTGTCCGACCATTCTTTAAAAATTCGACAAGCCGTCATTGGATACAGAGAAAGTGTTCATGATGCTAAAATTTTTGCAGAATCTTCAATTGGACGAGCGCCCAAAAACTTTTTTGGCGACAAGCAATGGATAGCTGGAGGCTCCGCATATCCTCTAAGCCTTAATGTCATCACACCTTATCGACAAAATAGTGCAGAAATATCCCAAGAAAAGAGAGACAAATTTAGTCAATACTTTTCTAAGTACAGAGTCCGAGTGGAAAACTGTTTCGGCAAGCTAAAAGAAAGATTTTGCAGTTTAAAGGAACTACGATTCCGGATGTCCAACGAAAAAAGCTATAAAGACTGTTGCAACTGGATTTTAGCTTGCTGCATTTTGCACAATATTCTGCAAGAGTTCAACTGCACAGAAGATGATTTTGCAGTTAACAGTGATTATCCACGCGAAATATACGATATTAACGAGTTAAGAACCGCTTTAGCAGAATTTGTAAATATGTAATAAAAATTAAAAAAATATGCAATTCACTTATTTTATTTCAAATGATATAACAAGCACAACATATTCATACAAAAGTTCTATTTTTCATTCTTATTCCTGCATTTTTAACTTTTCGAGCTCTAATCTTTCTTTTATCTCTATTTCTTTCAAAGCAATCCTTTCCCGCATCTCCAATTCAAGTAACTTAAATTTTTCTTCACTGGCATACTTCTCCTTGTCAAACAACAAATCTTCTCCTTGATTTCTAGCTCTTTTTCCCTTATTTTTAAATCAGCCTCAAACTTTTCTTTTTTTTAGCTCCACCAGACTGGAATGTACCGCAAGCACGTCAGCCAATGCTGTGCGTGAGTAAATGCCCTTGCGCACAGTTTTTTGTGTAGCTCGTGGGGTTTCTGGCGATACTACACAAATTGACTCCTCATCGATAGATATGGCAAAGTTTGGCGAGATATCTGCATTGCCAATAGACTCCTGCGTATTGCTGTCTTCAGTGTCTAAAACGGAGGCGTTGGACTCAAACTCTCTGAACCCGAAAATATCCTCCAATTGGATGTACAGCGGACACATCCTTTCCACCACATCTGAAAAATGTTTCTTGAGTAAAATCGTTAAACGTTAAACAAAAACAATAAAAGTTAACACGTGCTAAAATGTTTTTAAGTTAATAGACGACAAAGTTAGCAGAGCAGATAATACGGAACTGTGAACACCCTAATTGTTACTGTCTGTAGTTCAGACTAGGTCTCGAAGTCGTTCACGACTATTATAAATACAACTCACTTGTTGTAAGTCAGAACATATATTATCAACAAATATATGCTCTTGGCATGTCTTCGAATTAGATGCACAAAAATATGTATTATCGTCAGAAGATTCCCATTTCAAGTCAGGCAGATTAAAATCGCCTAACAATAAAATGTCGTCATTAACGTCAATTATGCCTATAACAATAATATTCTATGCAAGGCTTGCATAAAATTTTACACTGCTCTTAGAAGGAACGTATGCATTAATAAGATATACATTAGAACTGCAATGTACAACCTTAACGCATATAAGTTCGATATTAGCAGAGCAGGGACAAACAATAATGGAACTAACGGAGGAGTTCCTTACAGCCAAAAAGACAACTCCACCGACAGCAGAAGTATTGTCAGCGTGTCTATCCCTTCTATAATCTTCAAAACTGATATCAAACAATTCTGTCAGTAATGCTTCCGTTTAACCTCTAGGCTTATTCTTAGGCTGAAACTATGTAACGATTATATTATCAGTCCACAAATTAGAGTTTAGAAAAGTTGCATGGGAAGGTTTATAACCTATTTTTTTGCATGAACAAAATGCATTTTGACTCACCAAGTTATTATGTTTGATAAGAGTCAATACATTTTCAACAGTTGTGTCGGGCTGAAGACGTGAAATAAATAAAAAAATTTTCCTCGACACTGCCCTTAAGCTTGATAGATTTCTAGGCTCAATAGGAGTCAAAACTGAACTATTAGTCAAAGAGGGAATGTTAGAAGGTGACGAGGAAGTAACTGGAGTGTTCCTGTTCAAAAGCGGTGCTGAGGGCTGTTTGGCCTGAGAAGTAGATCCAGATGATTTTCGCTTCTTATTATTTTTTTTATTTTTTCTCTTTCTTTTTGAGATAATATGGTCTTTTGATGCAAGGATTGTTTGTGTCCCGGAAGAAACAGTCTGTGACAAAGAAAGCGGGATATTTTCCGAAATGGAATTTTCATCATAGGCTCTGGTACTGGGTGCGGCCCTAACTTCACTAAAAAATGTTACAATTTCTCGAAAATTGTTGTTTAACGAGTTAAGACTTTCCCCAAAAAGATTAATTTTTGAATAAAGTTCATCTGGGGAAAGTGCCCTACACGAAGCACAGTACCAGCGAAGACCTGATCGCAGAGATTTTAAGTCGTCAAGGCATGACTTGGAAATACCGGCACAAGATGCATTAAACATTTGCTTACATGGACCAGAACAGCTGAACATGGGGTTCAGAATGTTTTGGCTTTTGCAAAGTTCGTCTAAAGAACAAGCAACGATATTTTCTGCAGAAAAATAATCCATGTATAATTTTTAAAAAATGAGCAGATGCAAAATGTGCTTTTAAGGTTATTATAGTAGAAAACAAAAAACAAAAACAACACTCACTAAGCTGAAGATAAACAAATCACCGCACAAAGAATAAACTAAAACACAGTAAGCATGCAAAAACAACAACAACTCTGCATTAACTAAATAAGTTAAACAAAGTTAAAATGCAAGAATTAAACTTACACAACTTAAATGCACAATTATTTTTTAATGGAACAGTTGTATATTAATGATATTAGTATAGTACAATATAATATTTAAGTAAATACGGTATTGAACTATTTTAATACACTCACGAATAGAACAAACAAAGACTTTTACATAACACGATAAAACACAACCGACACCAACTAATAGACGAGATCAATTGAGGAAGGGAAGGTCCATCCTTGAATTCCATCCCTTCCACTTTCATACCCAGAAGGCATTCTTTTAACATATACATGTCATTGGAAGGAATGCTTTCCTTAGTCTTCTCTAGAAGTGCTTCTAGGACTTTTTCAATAAAAGATTTCTTTCAGATCTTCAATCAAAGGATTTTAGTAGGTGTTTTTCAGGAGAACTTTAAGAAGGCATTAAATGGACTGGAATGGTTTTTGTGGTTTGGGGGTAAAAAAATCCCTGGGAAAATATCCCTTTTCTCGACATTCTAGACTAGTGATTTTGGTGTTGGAAATGAAAAGTTTTTGTGTTTTGTGGGGGTTTAAAAATATCCTTTTTCCCGATTTTCAAAGCATTTTGGTGTTGTTAGTAGTAAGTTGTTGGGTTTCATTGGGGGTTTAAAAATCCCACGGAAAATATCTAAAACATATATTAGCTGAATTCCTTTCGCCTTAATATAATCGCTATAGCAAATTTTCTCAAAGGAACGGCAAGAAAAACGACTCGTAGAGGGCACTACCGTTGCAGTCAAAATTCAATTCAAGCAAGCAATCATGATACAATAACTATTAGGTATCATGAGAACGTGTGTCGTTCAAAACTATACTTATAATTATTATGGAAATATATAAATAATTTAAGTGCAATTGTTGGCTCCGCTGAATGCGGCCAGTGTGTGTGACACACGCGGTTTGTTTTGTTTTCTTTTGTTTAACATTCGATGGTCGCAGCTCGTGAGAAAAAGGGTAGCTGTCGTGGCTACCTAAAGGCGAATTTACACGATTCACTATCATCGCTCGCTTTGGATGAATCATCTGATTTGTAAAATGTAAATTGAGTTTCATCTTTAAAATGAAGATGATTGTCATCCACATTGAACAGTGAAAGAAGTAGAAGGTCTTCCTACTTTTGATGAAAGTGAAAGCAAACCGAACTGATGTGTCAATCGTACTTAAACACAATTGAACGGTGTTAACATAATTTCAAGCAGAAAGTTTATAAATTTTTTATTTAATTGCTGAATAGCTTTTATTAATTTAATTTTTTTAAACGTCAATAAAATCAATCAGCCAACGAATATATTTTGACATTCAACACCGAATCATCCATCATATTTCAAATTTACACTTTGAATAATGTAAATTAAAAATTGATTCACTGTCATCGTTCAACGTTCACTATCATCGTTTCGAGTGAAATGTGTAAATTCGCCTTAATAATCATTGTATCAAGCAAACAAATAATTCAAAAACTGAAATGACAGCTCATAAAAATATACAGGTGCGGCACCTGTGTTTCAAATTTTTTAAAGGCTATACCACAATTTTATATGGATAGCAAAAATAATCCTATTTGTCATAGGATTATTATTTTTGTTTTTGCTTTGCATGCAAAAAAAAAATAATCTGGATTATTTTGCAGCGAATGGAACGCAGCTATTATAATAATATATAATTTTTGTACTTTAATCGAATTGAAATGCCATTTGAATGTCTTTTATGGGAACAATTGAGCGACACATTTTCCTCTATTGCGAAAAGTAAATAAAATATCGTTATCGTTCACACAATTAAAATTGATCTATGACAAGTATTTTTATGTACTTAACTGAGATATTGCATTTTTTGAGTTGTGACGTTATTTAAAAAAACGAGTGACATGCATACCAGAGAACTGCAAAACTCACTTTTTGCTTGATTTAATCATTCACTGAAATTCTTACTCAACTCAACTCACTCAACAAAGCTTAGCCTTGAATAAAATCAGCACAACGCTGGCGAACGCGTCCTTCGTGTCAGTTTGAGTTTGAGTTGATCGGCTGATCTAATGACATGTTTGAGCGAACGAGTATTGGCGTCGTGAGCATGACGCTGCTGTAGGCTTCGTTCGTGTGAGTTCATCGACTGATCGAACTCACATGTTTGAGTGTTGGCGTTGAATAGTATGCGGAATTACAGTTATATGTTGCAATGCATATGTGTTTCGAAAAGAAATAGATAAATGTAGTTGCTTTAAAAATGTCAAACGACGAAGTTCTTGTGTTGGAATTAATTTCAAAAAGTGTTTACACATTGTCGCCGCGATGCAAAGGGAGAAGTATAATATGGAGCATATTATCTGAAGTAATTAAGGAGGATGGAGTTATTTTAGAGGGATTTTTATACTGCCGAACATGTTCAAAACTTCTCAAATATTCACCAAAGTATTCATCAAACTTAAGCCGTCATAAGAGCTATCAACTACTTATTTATTTATCTCTTAATAATATTTAATATGAATTGAAATATTGCCTTCATTTATGTTCTTGTTGTTGAATACAATTTATTTATGTTATTCTTGCTTAATTCTTTGTTTTTCTTTTTATGTATGTGTATAAAAACATGTAATATGAAAATAAATATTGCTATGTTGCCATAAAAATATTTTACTTTTGCTTCCATTTGGTTCTGTTTTGCGCTCTGTCTTCCTTTCTGCCAGCATATGAAAAAACTCATACGAGCTGATTTTTTCTCTTTGCATTTCATTCCTGATGAAAATAATCGTTGTTGAGCCGAACGAACAAACATCCGAAAAATATCGGTACGAAGACGACATAAATCGATGTGTTCGTATGAAGACGACCGATGATTAAAATCATAGAGCCAACACGAAGCACATGGTTTGATTGAATTGAACTCAACAGCGAATATATGCATTCGAGCAAGTTTGATCGCTTGAACGAAGAGGCATGATTTTTACAGTGTTGATTACGTGTTGAATAATTTAATGTGAGTTTTGCAGTTCTCTGATGCATACATCATTTCCCCGATTTTTTTTTTCTTATGTCCCGATTTATTTTTTTGTAAAATCCCGATTTTTTTTAAAAAAAAACCTGGCGGCCCTACCCATATCATACGGAACTCTAATATCATCAAATATTTTGACCATTGCAGTCGAACAAACTTTAGACAAACAAGATAGCAGACTTATTGGTCGAAAGTCACATGGTTGGCAAGTGAATGATTTTTTTGCAATGGGAATTATAATTGCTACTTTCCAAATTTCAGGGCAGCATGAAGAAGTGAAGCAATGCCCAGTTAGGGAATACTTTAACATCTCACGGTGCTTCAACTGTCAAGGATTTAATCACAAGTCAAGAGTCTGTAAAAATAAAATTGCATGTATGAAATGTGGTGGAGATCATTCCATTAAGGATTGTACAACCTATGAACCCAAGTGTATAAATTGCACAGAATTAAACCAAGCTCTAAGTATGAATGTAAAGTGTGACCACTCGGCTAATGACAAAAACTGTCCAGTATTTCTTCGAAAACTAAAAGTGATGAAAGAAAGGACCCAACATTAGCAACTAAACCAATTGATGTATTGGTATTCTAATGTTCAAGGTCTTATAAACAATTTTAATGAAATTTAATTTTTGGTGAGCAATAACAATTTTGAAATTATTGCATTTTCTGAAACGCATTTAACTAATGAAGTTGCAAATACTGAAATAAATCTTCCCAATTATACTCTGCTGCGCTGCGACAGTACAAGTAGGCATACAGGTGGTGTGGTGCTATATGTTAACAATAATCTTCGGTACAGGTTAATAAATGAAATACATATTCCAATGCAAGTGTGGTGTTTATGTTATGAGATCTTCACAAATGACTTTAAAGAAACTGTTGCTGTAATTTACAGATCACCAAGTAGTTCAGAACGTGAATTTTGTGCAATTTTCTCAGATTGGCTTGATAGAGTGTTAGACTCAAACCTTAACATAGTGATTTTTGGAGATTTCAATATTAATTTGCTAGACAATAACTATACTTACACTAAAGCTTTTAATGATGTTTTAATACATAACAACTTGATACAAATAATAAATAAACCGACAAGGATTGCGGAGTCTTCGAAGTCGTTGATTGATTTTGTTATTTGCCCACGAGAGAGAAATATTAAGGCAGATACTATTTCAGAATTTAAAATCGGTGATCATGAATCAATACTAATAAAAGTTCCCGTGAAAAATAAGAAATTTAAGAACGATAAAAAATGTAGTGATCGGTTTATATACAAAAAAAAAATCAATTCAGAGAATCTCTTAATGAAATGTGTGGCAACATTAATTGTAATACAGACTTCAATGTGTTAGCATTGACATTAGAAGAAAGTTTAATGCATTGTGTAAAAAAACAAACAAGAAAGTCAAAATTCGAGGATGCTAATAAATGGTTTACATATGAACTAAGAACCTTAAAATACAACAAAATACAGTGCTTCCGTAGGGCTAGTATTTTAAACAGGCCAGAAGACAGGCATGCTTACAGAAACCATCGCAACACATATAAAAATAAAATTAACCTTGCCAAAAGAAATTATACGTGTAACAAAATTGAAACATGTTCCAATCAAAAAGATATGTGGGAAAACAATAAAGAAATTAGTTTTAAAAAAAGAAAATGCAAAAATCAGTGAAGTTAGATTCGGTGATAGTTTGGAAACAGATAATACGGTCATTGCAAATAAGCTCAATGCTCACTTTATAGAAAGCATTAATGTAATAAGTAACTCAATACCTTCGGCAAATAATCAGTGTAACGTAGACATTCCTGAATCCCAAATGATTTTTAAATTCAAAGAAATCAATTTAAATGAGTTAAAAGCAATTTGTGGAAAAATGAATTCAAAAAAGCTTTTAATGTAAATATTAAAATCATACAGGATTGCTTTGATATAATTGGTCCAATAATACTACGAATAGTTAATGAGTCCTTCCGGTGCGGTGAGTTTCCAAGAAACTTAAAGAAATCTACCGTTATTCCGATACCTAAAGAAGCTGGTACAAATGACTGCGAAAAACTTAGACCCATAAATATGATGCCATTACTAGAGAAAATTGTAGAAAAGTGCGCATACGATCAATTTTATAAATTTGTGTGTGATAATAAAATTTTAATAGAAAATCAGTCAGGCTTTCGACATGATCATTCATGTGAAACGTCTTTAAATTGGCTGATAACAACTCTTAAAGAAGAGAGACATGATGGCAAAAAAATAATAACACTATTTTTGGACTTTCAAAGAGCTTTTGAAACAATTGACCGAGACATACTTCTCAGTAAATTATCAAAATATGGTATTAAGGGCTCTGAGCTGGAATGGTTCAGATCGTACTTAACAGACAGAACACAAGTGACAAATATAAATAATGTAACGTCGAGTGCAATTACAACATGCTTCGGTGTCCCACAAGGAACCATTCTAGGTCCCTTAATGTTCCTGGTATACATAAACGATATCTGTAAAGTATTAAAAAAGTGTAAAATATCCTTGTTTGCAGATGATGCCCTATTGTTTATAAGTGGTAAAAACTTGAGTGAACTCATTGCATGTATAAATGAAGATTTAAACAATCTTTGTGTATGACTTCAACTTAACAAATTAAAAATAAATGTTAGTAAGACTAAATGTATGGTGGTCAATAGTAATGACATTGTTAATTTAATAGCGGATGGAAAACCCATAGAAAATGTGACTGAAATTAAATATTTGGGTGTTATACTCGACTGTAAACTGAACTTTCATAGTCGTATGACATACGTGGCGAAAAAAATCTCAAAGAAAATAGGGTTCCTCAAGAGAATAAGAAAAAATATTAACATAATGTGTGCCATTAATATATATAACTCAATAATAAAACCTCATTTCGAGTTTTGTTCAACTATTTTGTTCATGGGCAATAATGAACAAATAAATAAATTTCAAATGCTACAAAATAAAGCTATGAGAACTATTCTCAAATGTAGTGTTTATACACCAGTTGCGTGGATGCTATCATGTCTAAAATGGCTAAATATTAAACAACGAATCATCTTTAATGTCCTGCTGTTTGTGTTTAAAACGAAATACAACATGGTGCCCAAATATCTAACGTCGAGCTTGATTTCCGTTGGTGACTCGCAGCCGTATACTTTGAGATCAAATTCTGATTTTAGACTGCAGCAATATAGAGACACCAGAACTCAAAATCAATTAAATTATCGTGGCCTTAAATTGTTTAATGAATTGCCTTGAGCAATAAAATCAGAAAATAACTTAAGAACATTCAAAAGAAAGCTTACAATTCATCTCAAAGAGAATATTATATAATTTTGTGATTTGTTTTCTAAATACTAGTAATTAATTAATTTAAATATTATGTAATTTATAAACTTATAACAGATTTTTAATAGTTATATTAACTAAATAAATAAATACATACATACATACAATAATTTATTATATGGGTGAGCGTAAAAATATAAAAAATATTCTTAAATGCCTCTTACCATCTGTTGCTCCGAAGAATGATCTTCGACTAATAGAGATATCATTCCTAAATTTCTCGTACGAATAACTTCGTAGTTTCTTCCATTACATTCGTAGTATTTACTAATGGCTTCGTACTATTTAGTATTAGTTGTGTTTAAAAAAATTTACGACCGAGATCTTTCAGCTTGGTTTGTTGAACAGTTACCGAATATAAGGAAATGTTTGATTGCAGGGTGGACGTAGTCTACTGAAAGAGTACGTGGCCCGTAAGCTAAAAAACCGTGGTTCAAACCCCAGCTCAGATATAATGTTTTGCTTTTCGTTATTAGTTAATGCAACAAATGTATTCGTACAATACCCGAGAAACAATTTAATATTTTGTGTCAATAAAGTAGCTGATATATGTCCGGTGCACGTGTCGGTAAATGGCCGACCTCTGCACCGAAAAAAGTGCTAGTTCTGGAGCACCTTGGGCAGGCACAATGTACGAACGAAGACCGATTCGGGCGCTCGTCAGTTTATTGTGCCCGAATATAGTCGCTAGTTTTTCATCAATTTATTAACATACTACAGACTTACTACGGTACTATTTCAGGTGACTTTCGAGGTACTAGTTGGGTAAGACTCAGTCCAGTTTCGATACATATCAGCTACTTTGACACAATATTTTAATTTTGTTCTCGGAACCTGTTCGCAAAAACTTCGCAGTTTTTTGTTACTACTCGTAGCGTTTGAAAATAAAATTGAGTCTGATACTCGGCACTTTTGTGCCTGAGTAGTTTGGTACGGACACAAATTGTTCCTCGGGATACACATTTTTTTTTGTACGAATACGAATAAAATATTTGTAATATATACCAAATTACGCTCAATCTACGAATCCTATTCGTGACTGAAAACTACGAATAATATTCGTAGAATGGACGCAGTTTTTAGTAATATATGTATACACACAAAATTTTTCGAGTGTAAGAATACGTATTGAGAAATTCCTGTGAAACAACGGTAAATGAATTGGTATCGTAACTTATTACTGCGATGGGTACAACATACTATTTAAAAATGCAAGGTTAAGTATTTTTGAGTTCTCTTTAAAATATATTAACATATATGTATAATGAAAATATCGTCATATAAAATCAAAAAAGCCGTGAGTTACAATAAACTTAAAGTCGACTTTTTTATTGATAATTGATGCACCTTATCAAAATACATTTTCCTGCTAAATTTTACACTCTTACAACCACAAACGACGTTTTTATTAAAAAAATTCTAAAATCCCTAAGTTAGAGCGCAACTTTCAATTACAATTTAGAAAGTTCTTTGACTCTCCCGTAAAATTGTTTAATTGTAGCTTACGGCTTTTTGGTTTTGAAAAAAATTGTCACTGTGCTCGCCTCTCCCCCCTGCGGACGACCATGAATGTATATGTTCAATTGCAGCATGTTGGACGTTTCATTCGGACGCTTCTTTTAAACATTTTTTATACGATCCATATATATATTTTGGAAAGGTGTATATTATCGAAAAGCTATCTATTGGTATAATAAAAAAAATAAAAATTTTTAATTAGCTTATATATCAAATAAAATTTTTATTTTAGGACAAAGCATTTTGGAACAAAGTTCATGCTATGCCTAGATCTGCGAATTTATCAGACGTACAAAAACAGTCGGAAGACAATATTTTTTATAAATTTAACAAGCTTTCAGGCGTCTTTATTACGGGCATACTGATGTCACAGTAAATTATTTTATTTGTTCGTACGTTTCGTGTCGGACGTTTCAGATTTTTCCACTGTAGTTCAATTGGGTAATTAAGTAATTAGGTATTTAAGTAATTATGTAATTTAGTAATTAAAAACAACATACATATATTTTTCTTTCCTTGTCTTAACCATTTTATCATTATCTTTATTCAATGCCATTTTTACTTAAACAAAAAAAAATGTACGAAACATTTACTAAACATTTACGAAAAAGTAAGACTACATTTGTGAAACAGTGCACACGATTTGATCATCATGGTAAATGAATTTATTTATAAATTGCTTAAATTGACAAAATTAAAGTGTTTCTCTTCAATAATATCATAAAATAATAAATTTTAAAAGTATTTAACTTTTTGGTTACGGTTGACTTTTCTATATAATTATTGAATTTTTAATATGAATTTTTCAAAAATAACTAAGATTTTTAATTCAATACATGTTTATTAAATAATCATCCATATAAAGAAACAAAAATTATTTATTTTACTTATTTTGACATAAAAATTAGAGGAATTTTTTGCAGTATTTCAGAATCTTTTTAAAGGAATAAAGTGAGCAAAACAGGATTTTTTACACATGTGTTTAGTATTTTTAGCACAATGAAAATCACATCACTGATCTGACCAATAGGGGGTTTCAGACGAACGTACATGTACGCTGACATGTACGACGACAAACAAACGGGAATATTTTGTTGAGCTTCCAAACAATCGTACATATGCGACGACTTCTTTTCATTGTGAGCCCTCAAATAGAACACATCGGCGTAATGGCTGAACAATTTTTTGATGACCGTATGATTTAGCAGTAATTTTTCATATTTAGAGAATTGTTTATCAATTTTAATTAATTATAAACATTTATAAAATGTTTCAAACGTTTTTAATATTAATTTTCTCTAATATTTTTTTCCGCTTCGTTGCTGTTCACCCGCTGACTCTTTTAATGAAATGAAAAAATGCAGTAAGTCGGACTGACTTGCATTCACATGCCCTACATGTCGGTCCGACCTGCAAAAAAATCAACAATTTTTCATTTTCGGTCCGACTGTCTTATTTGCTTTCGAATGATCGTACATGTCGTCGAGCATGCCTAATTCATCGCACATGTACGATCGTCTGAAGGCCCCTAATAGTCGGGTATGCTTAGATTATGAAAAGAAACGCATATATTAAACACAGCTGGGCGATAAGAATTACATGTGTAATTGATTGCAGTAAGAATTACGATTGTTTTAATCCCAAATTCAAAATTTTTCAAATTAGGATTGCGGCAAATCGTTAATCGAACGATCTTAGATTACGAATGCAGCAATCGTAATTTTGAATTAGTCAATGAAGGATTGCATTAATTGTAATCTCGTGTTTTCTTTGATAAGGAATATGTTGTTTTATATAGTAATGGTAGCGTTATGTTGTAAAATAAAACTACAAAACAGTACAATGTTTTCTCATTAAAAAACACTTAATAAAATAAAGAACATAGTATTCAAAAATAGATAATAGAAGTAATTCTTGTAATCGATAACTGTAATCCCTTTAAAAGAAAACACGAGATTACAATTAGCGTAATCCTTCATCGAATTATTTTATATTACGATTGCAGTAATAGCAATTTCAACTTTTTCGAAATTACGATTGCTGTAATCGTAATCTAAGATCGCTCGATGAACGATTACTTTAATTGTAAATGCATTTTTTAAGATTACTGCAATCTAATCGTGTGGTAATTGTAATAATTATCGCCCAGCTCTGATTAAACACAGCTAAGTCAGAGGTAAAAAGTAAACGAAGACAGCTGTTGCTCAGCTTGAACATACAAAAGAAAAACGCCTTATATTAGAGCTACAATACAATTGTGTGTTTTTAATCAAGCAGCGCTGAAAAGTAAAACTATTCCTGAAAAGAAACTTTATTTCTATAGAATTTGTTGTCAAAAAGCTTACACTAAATTTAGAGTCGACATTAAAATGTTTTTTACTTACTTACTTACTTAGTTGGCGCTACAACCGTATGTCGGTCTTGGCCTCATCTAAGAATTTGCGCCAGCCATTTCTGTCTTTCGCTTGCTGGCGCCAGTTGGAAATTCCAAGCTTCGTCAGGTTGTCCTCTACTTGGTCTTTCCAACGAAGATGCGGTCGTCCTCTTCTGCGTTGACCGCCGCTGGGTACCGAATCGAATGTTTTCTTCACTGGAGCATCGTCTTTCATGCGCTGAACATGACCAAGCCAGCGAAGCCGCTCGATTTTAATGCGCTTGACTATGTCGATGTCAGCGTACAGCTCATACAGTTCATCATTCCACCGTATTCGGTACTCGCCATTGACGCAGATTGGTCCGTAGATCTTACGAAGAATCTTTCTCTCGAATGCTCCAAAAGTCTTTTCATCTAAACTGCTCAGCGTCCAGGTTTGTGATGCGTAAAGTAGGACGGGCATGATGAGCGATTTATAGAGCGTGATTTTCGTTCGTCGAGAGAGGGCTCTGCTTCTCAATTGCCTACTGAGCCCAAAGTAACACCTGTTGGCAAGAGTTATTCTTCGTTTGATCTCAATGCTGATGTCGTTGGTAGAATTAATGCTGGATCCCAGATAAACGAAGTTCTTCACAACCTCGAAGGAGGTATTGTCAACGGTAACGTGGGTTCCAAGACGCTGGGACTGTTTGTTTGTTGACACTAAGTATTTCGTCTTGTCTGCATTCACTGCCAGACCCATTCGACTTGACTCTCTTTCTAATCTGGAAAATGCTGCACTGACTTCGCGCGTTTTTTGGTTATGTTATTTTTAAATTTGTGGTTTGTTTTTTCAGCTAAAAAATTTACTATGCGAGAGCGAAAACTAACTTCAAATATAATTAAAATTTTGATGACGCTCAAGACCTGGATCAATTAGTCAAATATAGTATAAAAGAAAATAAAGAAGGGATTAGCTTAATAATTTGATTGTCGTCTGAACATAGCCAAAGATTGTATTCCACATGCCAGCAATAGTTATACACGCCAGTGGAACTTAGACTTCACACGCCCGTAGCCCCAATTGTATTTATAACATTAGGCTGAGTGAGTTCACTATTTGCAATTTATTTGTATATGCAAATAACTGACGTATAAACGTCGTATAAGGCATTAATACCTTGAACACATTGACGACGATAGCAACAGTGCGTCAAATGTCAACTTATTTTTACATGCTTTTCTTATGGAGGTGAAAGTGGTGAAAATGTTGCTACGACAATGAGTGATTGCAACAAAGTTGCTGTCGTCGGTTTAGAATTTTTTCCTAATTTGACGTGCGACAACAGAGCAATATAAGTGTTTGTGTATACATGAATGAAACAATCTAATGATACTTCCAGATTGTTGTTTCTTTCTACATGTTGTTTCGCACTGTTGCAGTCGTCGTCAATGTGTTCAGTACATTAAACGAAGATTTCTACAACAACCACATCAACAAACAGGATGGCTGCTAATGTTTGTTCGCGAATGATGTTCGTGCGGTCTAAACAATGCTTTAATGTTATCAATAAAAAGTTTGCGCTTTCAGACGGTCTAAGCATTAAGTAATAATAAAGTCGTGATATTTGTTAATACAGCATTTTCAGAACGTACTCTACAACCGCTAACATCTCTTTACCAAACGCAGCAACTTTACAAAATTACAATTGCTACCAACTTAACAGCAAATATTTTGTTAACGTAACAAGTAGCCATACTGCTCGCACTTATGGACTTTTATGACAGTTAAGTTAAATATTTGCATTATCAGAGTTGTATGTACTCTTTCGCACACTTCTGCGAGTGACAACGAACCATTTGCGGTGCCTACATGTGTCAGTCCGCTGTTCTACGATTATTAATTAATTAATATCAGAAATTGTTCTAAAATTCCAATTTAACAATAATTGCCATTATTGTTTGTGAATTTTTGAAAAGACGCTTATTATATTTTATATATATTACTGTATATATATAAAAAACAACTATTATAAAATGGTGTTGGCTGAAAGCGAAAAGGTAAGTGCTAAAAAAGGTGCTATGAGTAGGGTCTTAAATTTAACTTTAATTGCAATGCCTTCCCCTTTTGTCAGTGTTTGTGTGTGTGAAATCCGAAATTGTTTTTAAAAATAGACAAATGTTTTTAATTACCTAAATGGAGTCTTCATAACTCGGTGCAGCAACATCATCATGTGTTCCTTGCTTGCGGCGGAGTAGTCTTTCGACTAATTTCACAGCACATGATTTCCTTAAGAAATATTGGCACAAGCAAATATTTAAATATAAGCAATGTAAAACGACAGCACTCTTTGATTACCAGATCTAATTTATGGCACGGATTTTGTTAAAAATTTATAACGTTTCTGTATATAATCTGGGAAGGGTTATTTGTGGGACAAATCAAGATTATTGTTGAATAGTTTCAGATTATGGGTAGCATGATCTTCTTTCCTTCATGTATGTCTTCGCAATTTGACAGCGTTAACGGATACGTAACATAATTAAAATTAACAAAGTATTGGCAAAATCATTGCTGAATAAGGTAATTTAAGAGTTAATGAAATTTCAGTTCATCGTATTGGTTAGTCGTCGGTCATACTTTGTATCTTTAGCATAATTTGCAAATAAATAAAACGATAAACATTCATTTTAATTCGTGGTACCTCTGCTTTATTGTATAAGTTATAAAAATAAAACAATTTATTGTACTTTGCTATCAAATTACTTAATATATAAAGCAAATAAACCTTAACAGAATCAAGGGTTGAATTTATGTTTACTCTAACCGGGCTCTATAAGAAATCGGTAACAAACGAAATTTTGATTTGCTTTAATTCATTATATTGATCTACTAAATAAATGAAGGGCTTATTGCAATAACGTGATAAGCCACATGATCAAAAAAAAAATTTTTAGGTTGAATACATTACTCAATGCATTGCCAATAACCACTGAAGAGATTTTGGCTATTTCTAGTTTATTTTCTAACCTATTTGTAAAAGTTACGGTGTTCAATTCCATTTCTTCATACAAAAATACATTTTTTCAAAACTATAAAGTCGGTTATTTCAAAGTTTTTTTATGTTTCTTACCATGTTCTTGAAATAAGCCCTTCAAATATAAAAAAAAAAATCACAGCATAGTCTGTATAAAGTGCAGAAGTAAAACTTCTAAACACCTTCTCTTTGTCTGCCACCCTACTCGGGCTTCAAATACAACACGAAAAATAGAAAATCAATTACAAAATTTTATTCTAATACGACCAAAACCGTCCGAAATAAAGCATTGTTATGAATTTGTGGGCGGTAAAAGAGGTTCGGCCGTAGCCTAGTGGGTAGAGTGCGTGGCCCCTAAGCTAAAGAAACGCGGTAGCCCGGTTCAATTCCAGCTCATACAGAAAGTTTTTCAATTGAATTAATTTTTCTGTTCGGGCGTCACCTCTGTACACAATGGCAAACCTCAGAGATTAGAAACTGCCACGTAAAGCTTCTTGAGAACATAAGCCGTTCGGAGTCGGCATAAAACACGGAGGTCCAGTTCTCAGTCATTAGTGATCAAACATTTAATAACACGCAAAACACAATTGATCAATAGAAGCTATGTCAAAGTCCTTCCAAGGGCTGAAATGGCCAGTTTATTTATTATTTATATTAAAAGAGGTGCTGCAACACTTTTATTTCTTAAACCATTTCGTACTCGAAACAAATCGACTGCCAAAATTTCAGATTAAATCAGTTTATACCTGTCGCACTTTGCTTCAATTCACTCTTATCCTTTGAAAAGTGGGCGTAACTATAAGAGGACAACACTAATTGTCCTGTAGTACAGTAGTCCGAAATTAAGCATATGAACTTAATTACCAAAATTTAGTCTATATAATACGATAAAAAACGTCGGAAATATAAAATTTTCACTGATTTGTGGGCTGCAAAATGGGGCGTGGAAACCAATTTTTATTGATTTGTGGGCGGTAAAAGGGGTGTGGGCACCCATTGTTAGTACAGTACTCGAAACAAATCGACTGCCAAATTTCAGCGCAATCGGCCCAGTAGTAAATTTTAATGATTAATCAAAAAGTGGGCTTGGCTATAGAGCGAACACGCTCATTTTTAGTACAGTTGTATATGACCAAAACTGCCTGAAATATAAAATTTTCACTGATTTGCTGGCGGAAAAATGGGGCGTGGAAACCAATTTTTAGTACAGTTGCTGACAGTAACCATACAAACTAAATTACCAAATTTAAGTCTTATACGACCAAAACCTTCACCAATTGTGAACCCAAAATTTTAAAGTTTTTGTCTAATAACATCAAAACCATACGAAATATAGCATTTTTATTGATTTGACATACAAAATAAATTACCAAATTTTAGTCTTATACTACCAAAACTGCCTTAAATATAGCATTTTCTCTGATTTTTGGGCGGAAAAAGGGGGTGTGGCAAAACATTTTCACAAACTATCTTGTACACACCTACACTCTATATGTCACCCTTCTGGAAGTTCTAATACAAACCACAAAAAATAACCTGCTGCCCCACACAAAGTATCTCAATCGTATCTGCAGAGGCGGAAACATTTTTTATGACGAGGCTCGAATCCTAACGAAATTGGAAATTTTTCGTTACGAGACTCGAAAATTTTTACTCTCAACAAATCTCCGCGTAAGTAGTTTTACTTCAAAAAGTTATTATTGCAAGATTCTGCGCGAGGAATGTACAAGTATTCCTTTTTCGCACTTGACATAATTTTTTTTTTAAGAAATAAAAGCTCGAATTTACCAATAAAAGTATTTGAACACCACAAGAAAACGAGTTAAGGTAAACATGTAAGGCATATATAATAAATTGACATACAAAATCTGCGTCTTTTTAAAAATTAGGCGCGCTTACCTGATGTCTTTTCCAAAAGACCAACACTCGCTACAAAAATTTTAACCTGTAAAAACCCCAACAAGGTTTATTAAGCCTACTTTGAAAAAAGAAACCAAATAGCTACAAGTTCAATATGAAAATTAGAGGTGTCATTGATTGCATCACAAAATTTATAAAATGGATAAATGAAGGAGCGCTGCTTAGATTCTTATTCTTTTAGAGTTAAGGCCTGTTTCCAGCTCTCAAGTAAAGCATATTTTTTATATAAAAAACTGAAAAGTAATCAAAAAATAAATTTCTTTTTAAAATTACTAAGAGTGAATCGGCTCTATGAAATAAGTCGCCAGGATATAAGGCCCCAAACTACAAATGAAATAAGGCCCCAAACATTTCTGTACAAAACAACAAGACAAATAATTGGGATGTTATTTCCTATTTTGGGGCTTTATTTCATTTTTGAAAAATGGGGCATTATTTCATAATGAAATACGGCCCAACAGTAAAATAAAATAAGGCCCCAAAAATAATATTAGTAAATAATTATTAATATTTGGGAGCGTTAATATTTGGGGTGTTATTTTGATTTTTGTGGCCTTATTTAAATTTTTAGATTAGGGCTTTATTTCATTGTAAAATAGGCCACCAAAAATTCAACACTCCTTTAGGGTCAGATTTGGATACAGTTGTTATAACAACTTTTCGCTTTTTCTTATTTAAAATCGATTGAAAATTTCTCAATTGAAAAAAATTTAAAAAAATATGTTAAGTTTTGATATTTTTGCCGCGTAGTGAGGACATAATAAAAAATTACAAAATAAAATGAATTGTGAAAAATTTCATGATAAAAGTAGGACCAGTGAACTTCTCCATATCCTCGATCAAAAAATGATATATACAAAAAAATCCACTTATAAAACTATAACAAAATATGAATAACGGCAAGACACTTGTAAGGCAAAAGTTAACCTTTTGGCGGAAGGAAAATTTAACGACGTTCGCACTTCACAGGATCTCTTACGAGTAGGAACTTAAATTGGACTCTATTGAAATTACACTTTAGTTAAGAAATATAACTTAAGCAAAAAAATTTTCTTAATAACTACATATTTGTAAATTAAGATAGATTTACAAAACAATAATTATATTATATAAGCTCAAACGATTTGTATTACAAATTTATAAAAATATTTAGTACATGGGAATACTATTATTTCAATTTCTGTATAAGATTAATGAATTCTTAAAGATATTGGCCCATTATCATAGTCAAAATAAAGTTGACTTCAAATTTAGTGCAAGCTTTTTGACAACATATTATATTAAAAAACTGTCAAAAATGCTTATACTAAATTTAGAGTCGACTTTTATTTTGACTATGATAATGGGCCATTAATTCATTCATGTCTACAAATAAAAATATTAACAGTTTTGGGGTGTTTTCATTTCTTGTGGGGTCATTCTTCATAAGTTTTGGGGTGCTTTTTCTATAATATTGGGGTATTTTTTCCCAATGGAACTATACCCCAATTTTGGGGTCTGATTCCGTTTTAAGATTTGAGGCCTTTTATTTTGGGATGCATTTTTGTGGAGCCTTTTAAAAAACTGGCATATTTGTCTTTGGGTCCTTATTGCATTAAATTGGGGTTTATTTCATAAGAAGTTATTCTATAATGAAATAAAGCCCAAATGTTTGGGGCCTTATTTCATTTTAGGTTGGGGCTTTATTTCGTCGAATTGGGGCTTTATTTCGTAGGGTGTTATTTCATAATGAAATAAAACCTCATATTTGGGGCCTTGTTTCGTTTTGGTTTTGGGGCCTTATATCCTAGGGCCTTTTTTCACATAGCCGTTTATTTTGGCATAATTGAAGAATAGTGATAGCTCAAATTTTACAATTTTACATTTCATTTGAAATTTCTGGCCGCTCTCAAGTGGTTTGGAAGTTACAGGGTTTCAAAATTGTAAAATTGGCCTGAAAAACTTGCGATAACTTTTTATTTTCAAACAAAACTAATAAGTATGGGTATCAAAAGAAAGGCTATTCTGTTACTTATTCAACGAGCCATTATGTTTGTTTCATTACGAGGGTTGTAATCCCTGAGCAGCGGGTTGTAATCTCTATTAAAAAGAGAATTAATTTGGACTTCCAGCAACATATATATATATTCATATATAGAAAAACAAATTTTCACATTTGGAGCCACGAGTTATACTTCGTATTTCTTAAAATTCTCAAAGGATTTCATTTATTGATATCTCATTTAATAGATCACATTTAAACCTTTAAAAAGTAAATATTTTTTGTACATTTTATTTCACATTAAAAAAAAATTTGTCGCTTTTTGGGGCCTTATTTAATTTTCGGTTGGGGCTTTATTTCGTCGAATGGGGGCTTTATTTCGTGGGTTGTTAGTTCATAATGAAATAAAGCCCCATGTTTGGGGATTTTCGTTTTTGTTTTGGGGCTTTATTTCCTGGGGCCTTATTTCACAGAGCCGAGTGAATCTAGCTCTTAAGAAAAAATTTTTTATTTGTACTACTTTTTTTCAATGAAAATCAGGCATGAAAACACTGTGAATAAACAGAAACATATGCTCGAGGCATTGTTTCTTTACCTGGCGCACAGTGTAACGAGCCCATATATAGCGAGTGGCCAAAATAAAAGGAGTTGCTCAAAAATAAATTTATTGAGTGAAAATTAGTTTTATGGTAGAGGAATTATTCTCACAAAATTTCGTTCAAATTGAATGAATGCTGCGCCCAGCTCCTATATAACCGAAATCGGTAATCTGTAATAGCTCCCCAAAAAAATTATCCTAGATCAGTGCAATTTCATGCACATAGTTCTTTTGTAGCTGTAAAAAGTTAATTCGAAAATTAACCAAATCGGCTGACTAACACGCCCACCTCCCATATAACCGAAATCAGTAATCTGGTATAAATACTCAAAAAATTAGCCCAGCTCATTATAAATAGCTAGTGTTAAAATGAATCAAATCGGCCGATAGCACGCCCAACTTCCATATAACTGAAATCAGTAATCTGGTAAAGCTCCCCAAAAAATTATCCTACATCTGTAAAATTTTACATCTGTAAAATCTGTAAAATTGTTTTATTTGAAAGTTTTATTAAAAAAAATATTTTGGAAATATAATATCTTACCGCTCGGTTTCCTGCAATTTGTGTGAGTGATTTCGTGAAATGTGACGGAAATGAGTAACAGGAAGTCGCCGAAGAGCACGCCATTTAATTTATATTACCACGAATTGCAGAGCTTCCAAAACTGTTTACAAAATGTCTGTTAGGCTCGAAAAGCTGCTACACAAACTACAAACATTTGGTTCGTACACTGAGGGAAATATGTGTTAAAATTAAATGAAATTGTGTTCATAGTAAATTAATTTGTTTTTGAATTAGAATTGAAACAATTTCTTTTAAGTTAATCAGAAATGTTTTTAAAGTTTAATTTAAAACAAAAGTTTTTGTTTTCAAAGCAATGTTTTTAGATATACTTTCATTTTACAAATTTTAAGATTCAACACATTTATTTAAACGAAAAATTTAATGCAAAAAATTTAATATATAAAACAAATATTTCAAAACATAGTTTAAAAATATTGTTATTAAATTAAAAACAAATAAATTAAACCGAAATTTTTTCAAGTGATTAAAATCAACATGTCCTTTAAGAATTTAATTTAATTAAGACTCTCAACATGTCCTTTAAGAATTTCTATAAAGTTTGGATGTGCGTGTTTATTTATGGTTTTGGCACTCTGTGTTATAATTCAAGAAAAATAATATTAGTTATCATATTAACTCGGCTTCTTTTTGAGCG
The DNA here is from genome assembly GCA_963920525.1 of Dichetophora obliterata. Lineage (NCBI taxonomy): Eukaryota > Metazoa > Arthropoda > Insecta > Diptera > Sciomyzidae > Dichetophora > Dichetophora obliterata. The sequence continues at coordinate 94,789,492 of OY986438.1, forward strand.
CGAGTGTGTGTTACAATAAATATCTTGCCTGCCATGAACTCTCAGTTTGGAAGTTTGACATCCAATTTTTTTATTTTGTTTTATTTTCTTAGCAATGTTTGCATTTTTCCTTTTTTGCTGTTCTTCCGCATTTTCTTGTAATTTTTTTTTAATTTTTAAGCGCTTCAATGCAGTGAATATTCGTGTTTGACGAAATCTCACAAATGCTTATATTAAGATATGAAATGCCCACACACAAAACTTTGTTTTGATATGGCTCATATCTGTCTCGCAAAATGACAGCTGATCGGCAACAATTGATTGCCTGTGGAGACGCCGCACAGTGGACGAGCCCATACAAAGGGTTGGACATCGCATATTGCTTTAAATAATTGATTGTAACTCTGGAACCATTTGATGTATTTTAACCAAATTTTAAACATGTCTTCTTAAAAGAATTTCTCATGAAATCCTTTATAAGCGTAGCGGGTCTAAGAGACCCAAAAAGTTAATGGAAAAAACATTTTTTTTTTTATTAAGCGATATTTCGTGCCTGTATTTTATTACAAAATGTATTTTTAAACAATAATTTATTAGCTTATTGCATTTAAAAGATGTTAAAAGACAGCATACATCTCTATTTAAAACAAATTATGTATATTAAGAGCAGACAGTGATTTATTAACCCTAATGAAAGTGACGAGGTACCCGGGTACCTTTTGCGTTTTTAAACAAAGAATTTTTTCATTAATAACCAAGATAAAGTACTGAAACTTCCTGAGAGCTCCTAATTTTCTATTAACTTCACCTTTTTACAATAACAGCAAAATCAACCAATTGTGGTGGGTGGGGGGTGCCAATAATATTTTTACACCTTTATTTTTTGTTTTTTAAAAAAATTAAAATATTTTTTGTTTGAAACTAAAAAAAAAAATTTTATTTTGTTACGATACAATTGCGGATAGCACAGCTTTTCGGCATATTTTATATTTTTTCTATCACAATATTTACGCACTTCACAAAAAAATTACAAAAGAAAAATAACACACGTCTCTTTTCCTCAAATCAAAAGGATCAAGTAACAAAACATGGAATTTCTCATTGGATTGTCGTATAAAATATGGCAATCACTTTTAAATGGATTTCATACCCTTTATCTGCACTGTACCAGTTTATGCAATTTTTTTACTGGAATTATTGACGACATTTGCATCATGTCTAAACTATATTTCAAGAACCGGACGTCTCAGATAAATAGACAGTATACCAGACAGTTTTCCAAAATATTTGCATTAAAATTGTCTACACTTATTTAGTACAATAAATGTACGTCACTTTACTAGCATGGATGCTATGCCGCAATCAAAGCAAAAAATCTATTTTTTCCGTTTACAAAAGGTTACGGAGCCGGGCGGGAATGGGTTAAAAAAATATATGTATCCCAAACTTGTTTTTTTATCCATTCGCAGGTTTTTATCGCTAATCAAACTGAATCAGTTGCTATAGTTACGCTGTATAGGCAAACTTTGTGAGAAATGCTAAAAAAAACCTGAGGAATACAATTTTGATAGTGAAATTCTCAGAAGGCGCTGGATGGCGCGCGCTAAGTTTTTTGTAAAAACATTTCTTACTATCATTATTTGTAATCTTTTAATTAAGATTAATTAATTTTTAATTTTAATTAATTTTTAATTAAAATTTTTAATTTTTTTCAAATTTAATAATTTTTTTAAATTTTAATTTTTATTCCTTATCGCAATAACGGGATAGCAAAAAACTTAAAAACAAAGTATCTTTCGTATCTCTCGTTTTTGTACTCACATTTAGAAATTAATTTTAAATAACTGTTATGTAACTACATGAGTAACGATTTCATAAAATGAAGTTACTGATGCAAACTTTGTGTGATTCCTTTTGTTTACTTATTAGATCTGCAGCTGTGAGAAAATTTACGTAAAAAGAGAAAGAAACGTTGTACAGTAAATTATTCTTTTCTTACTAGGTATACTTGGTATACTTTTTGTACTTGGTATATCAAAGAAAATCTACTACAGTAAGCTATGTATGCTGCATACAAGGAGAGTAAACTGTGAAGCAAATTGTGTATACACTCTGTTGAGATCAAACAGATTGATGTACAATAAGGCGCCTCACGCTTCGTAGGAAGAAAATAAGTTGTTCGGCACAAATGCTCGAAATAATCCTTGGCTTATGTTGTGATGATTCCCCAAATATTTCAATTCTAGCGATTGCCATCCGTGAGCTGGAATGGTTTGAAATAACTTCTAAAAATCTAGTTTTTTGTAAAAATATTGGCTGGTGTAATAGTTGTAAAAAAATTAACTGTCAGAAATTATAGGCCGGAAAAAGCTCTTCCAATCTGCATCAAAAAATTGTAAATGTTTGCAATCAGATTCAAGATAACGCTGTTGCATATTTCATGCATATTTTTGATATTTTTTTATTTTATTTCCATACAAAAACTTTCAAAATTAAAATTTTGCAGGTGTTTATTTTATAATTAATATTTTAGTTTTAATATATACCAATTTAAGCAATTTTGACTAGGAAACGATGCGAGCACTCAAAACCTTTCCAACGATATCTATAAAGGGAAGATCGCATTAGAAATAATTTAGCATTTTTAATTTGAGTGACAAAAAATTTTAGAAAAATGCATAATAGCATTATCTTTAATCCGAATGCAAAAATTGGAATTTATTGATGCAGATTGGAAAAGCTTTTTCCAGGCTGTAATTTTTGACAGCTTATTTTTTACAACTATTACACAAGCCAATATGGTTACAAAAAACTCGATTTTTAGAAGTTATTTCAAACCATTCCAGCTCACGGATGGCTATCGCTAGAGTCAAAATATTTGAGGAATCATCACAACATAAACCAAGGATTATCTTGAGCAACTGTGCCGAACAACTTTTTTTTTCGTGAGGCGCCTTAGTGTACAATACTCTTTCTGTTTCTTGTTAAATTAAAATTATTACACACATGCTTGAAAGCTACTTTGAAGTGTTGTACACTGAAGTAAAGTATTTGAGGCAAATTTGGGGCTATACGGCACGGACTCAGAAAACATAGTAAGGATTTCCATATAAAAAAATGGATTGAATCACCAAGAGTGCTATTATTAACATATTCTAAAATTACATGTAGTTTACTTTAGAAGTAAGTGATTCAACTTCAAAAAGTCAGCCTTTTTAAAATTGAATTCATAAATTTTCAGTCCAATTCTGAATGATTTTTCACGGGGAATTGGAAAAGGGAGTTTTCATTTTTAAGACAGCAGATAAAGATATCATATTTTTTTTTGTTTACACTCATGAATATTGAACAAATTTGTATTAAAAATTTCCAACATGTTTTTAAACTTTATCTTAAAAATTAAAACTCCCTTGAGTTAGACTTTACTTTATTATCCCTGTCTGACTTATACCATATGCTCAATGGTGGATGGTATTCATCAACAGTAGTCAAAGCATGAGAGGCCTCTTAACAATCACATTGTTTCTGTCTGTAGTTAAGCCTAGGTCACGAAGTCGTTCACGACTGTTATAAATACAACTCACTTGTTGTAAGTCAGAACATATATTATCAACAAATATATGCTCTTGGCATGTCTTCGAATTAGATTCACAAAAATATGTATCATCGTCAGAAGATTCCTATTTCAAGTCAGGTAGATTAAAATCGCCTAACAATAAAATGTCGTCATTAACGTCAATTATGCCTATAACGTATTCTATGCAAGGCTTGCATAAAATTTTACACTGCTCTTAGAAGGAACGTATGCATTAATAAGATATACATTAGAACTGCAATGTACAACCTTAACTTCAAAACTGATATCAAACAATTCTAAGTCAGTATTGCTTCCGTTTAACTACGTTGCAGTCAATGCGAAAATATCCTCAGAGAAATTCTGAGACATTAAAAATATGTCTCGCGTCTTAGAGCGTAATCCCCTTACATTTTGATAATAAAGGGACAGCCTATTAATTTTTTTTTTGGGATTGACGAGCGGCTTGAGTCATCCCTCTAGGCTTATTCTTAGGCTGAAACTCTGTTACGAGTATCAGTCCACAATTAGAGTTAAGAACAGATTGAACTGTGAGAATAAAGGAAGCGTGGGAAGGTTTATTACCTATTTTCTTGCATGAGCAAAAGGCATTTCGACTCATTAAGTTATTATGTTTGATAAAGGTCAATACATTTTCAACACTTGTGTCGGGCTGAAGACGTTAAATATTTCTTTCCTCCTCGACACTTCCCTTAAGACTGATAGATTTTTAGGCTCAACAGGAGTCAAAACTGAACTATTAGTCAAATAAGGAATGTTAAAAGGTGACGAGGAAGTAACTGGAGTGTTCCTGTTCACAAGCGGTGCTGAGGGCTGCTTGGCCTGAGAAGTAGATCCAGATGATTTTCGACGCTTATTATTATTTTTATAAGACAAAGAAGGTGGGATATTTTCCGAAATTAGATTTTCATCATAGACGCTGGTACTAGGTGCGGCCCTAACTTCGCTAAAAAAATGTTACAATTTCTCGAAAATTGTTGTTTGACGAGTTAAGACTTTCCTCAAAAAGCTTAAATTTTTAATAAAGTTCACAAGCTCATAAGTTTATAAAGACCTGATCGTAAAGACTTTAAGTCGTCAAGGCATGACTTGGAAATACCGGAACAAGATTCATTAAACATTTGCTCACATGGACCAAAACAACTAAACATGGGGTACAGAATGTTTTGACATTTCCATAGCTTGTTCAAAGAACAAGCGACAATATTTTCTACAGAAAAATATTTCATGTTTAAAGATTGAGAAAGTAAGCAGATGCTAAATGTGCTTTTAGGGCTATTATATTAGGTCTGTTTCCGTACTCACCATGGCAGAATTAGAGAAGATATATGCATTTCAGACTGCGCTCTCTTTCTCATAGCCAGAATTGTCAAACTCAAGCATTTTGCTATTCTTGCCTATTTTCGCTTTCTTATCGCATTCTCACCGTTTTCAGATTTTGTATGAGCTGTCAACTTCGTTTTGACAGTTGCGGCAGTCTCCCTCTCCAAAATGCATATACCTTCTCTAATTCTGCCATGGTACTCACACTGTGTGACTTGTGAGTCGCTATTTTCTGTTTTCGTATCGCTCTCTCGAGCACAGAATGTGCACGGAGCGTGCTAGAACTTAAGACTTCGAATAAATTAAGAACAAGCATCAAGAAGAACAAGCAAATGTCAAATGTTTGTTTATATTTTTCACAAATATTCACAAATTGTGCTGCTAAAAATAAATTTACAAATTGCAGTTTCTTTTGGCTTTCCATTTTTAACTACAAATTAATTATTTAAAGTAATTTCATAACTTAAAACCATGGTATAAGTAAATAATATACAATGGCTTAAAATAACTTTACTTTACAATCAAATTGATAATTTTAATTGACGTTTCAAACATTTGGCACGATTTTATAGCTTAAAACACACTTACTTCACAAACAAAATTAAGACAATTTCAATTGGCGCTATTTACGTTTGAGTGGTCTGCTGTCAGAATCAGCTGTTTTGTGCTTGAAACTTGCTAGAAGCTGTTTCCGTACTTTTGCCAATATTCTCGAATCTAATTTAAATCGAGCAGTTCGATCTTTGAGTAACTCGGCACGATTCGAGTTATTCGACTCGTACCGAACAACTCGATTTCTTTCGAGTATTTTGAGTTTTTTCAGTTTCCGTTAATGCTGTGGATCTCAATCAGTTTTGTGATATATTACTTATGAAAGTAATATGTTACTTATTAAATTTCACCAACATCTTAATATAATAATATTATTTCAAAATGAAAGTAATAAGTTACGAAGAAAGTAATGAAATCGTAACATATAGAAAAACACGTTACAATTAATTTGTTTTTTTTTATATGATTTTAATTAAGTTACTAGGTTAGCTTTGTAGAAAACATATAGAAAAATGTTATATTACCGCTTTAGGGACAAATAAGTAATATAGCCTAACATATTATATTACATCGCGTTAGTCATAACATTGATCTCAATGTATGTGAGGGCTTTCACTCATCAGTAGAAACACCCAGTAGAAAATAGAACAGCATGGCTTTTTCAACATTTATCTGAACAAATTAGCAGTATTACGTTGTGATGTACTGAAACGATGCTTTTGTTATAAGCCTTGATTTGTCCAAATGTAAAGATAATGAGGTAATAACAAAGTCACACTTTCGGGCTTGGGGGGGGGGGGGATCAAACCAAATATGTAGGTATGCTATATGAACATTTCCAAAGTGGCACACGTTACGTTCGTATGTTTTTTATGTTGCTTAAAGTTAAGAAAAGCAAAGAAAATTTAAACTTGGTTTGTCCTGTTTTGATTTTTGGATAGTACTATAATATTTAGTGGAAAAGATGGAAGCGATCGAAAGAATGATCTAAAGATATAAGCGCGCAAAGCGGACGCGTTATGTAACAAAAAGTTGAAGTAGTTTGTCATAATTTCATCAGCTCTCAGTATTCTCAGTTAGTCAGGTTAAAAATATATTGTAGTAACATTTAATTTTTAACAAACCAAGAAGAAAACATTTTTTTATGGCTGTTAATGAATAACAAAAAAAATATATTATGTTATGGTGACTGGAGCTATAATTTTATTTTATTTGAATTTTTGTTTCATCTTGAACCCCTTCCCATGCTTGGATTTCGATATTGCATGTTTTGGGAATATGTTTCCATTTCCTATTGGGTTAAAATGTTTAGAACACTCATGAGTCATGACTCATAACTGGGTACAGTCTAACGGTTCTTAAAATAATCGCATATATTTATTGTGTTTAGTAGATCTAATAAAATATATACAGACTTATTCATAATGTCATTTTAGAGGCTGCGTAACTTTAAACCAGCTTTAAACAACACATCGTTATTCATAAATGTTTTTCCGGCTTGTGTAAGATCTGCGTAACTTAAACGCCGAAATTTGTGTTTAAAGGCTGCGTAAACTTAACCTAAAATTTTTTGTCGACTTTTCGATTAAGGTTGATGTGTATGGTATTTATATCATAAACATGCTACATATGCGACCTTTGTAGACTTTTTTCAGTGACAGATTTGCAAATGTACAAGAATTCTTCGATAAAAAACTACAATATTTCAAGAGTTGTAATAAATAACTAAAATTTGTGGTATATAAACCACATAGGTACATTCTCAATTTTAATATACATATATGAATCTTCAAAGTGTTGCGAAGTAATGAACATATACGTAAAGATATGAAAATTTTGGGTTATAAATTAAATTATATTTTTGTAGAATTATTTTAAAATACACGGCCTTATCATGAAAAAAAAACTCCCTCGGATTTATTCCAAGGGACGCATTCCTCCTATCACAAATGATTTTCGAAAGAGGGAAAAATTTCCCCCGGAAAACAATAGGTATCACAAACAAATAATATCTGTTTCTTAATGAGGTTTCTCCCACGGAATTTTTCCCTGATTTTAGCTGGAGAATTTCATAGTAAAAAATTTAATTCAAACGATGGGTGCGTGTGAATTAAAACGAAATTTAAAAAAACCCTTCCTTTCATTGAAAATTTTCAAACCTGATAAAACTGTTTGAAATAACATTTGAATTAAATATTATTATATTCATATATATATAATATCTTACATTTTCGCATCGTCGCAACTGCGTTTCGCATCAACCCGTGAATTCCTATCCTACTATATTTCATACGATTCCAAACAATTCTGTGTGTTTTTGCAAATGATTCTTAAATAAATGTTTCATAATCAATTTCACTATTTATTTAAAAATGCCACCAAACATTTTCATATGCGCTTATTTTCATATTCTGTTAAATCAATATTTTGGAGATTGGCAAGTCGGCAAAAAAAAATTTAAAAGGCTTAAAATATTTTTTATTTTAGAAAGAAAAAGTAAAAACAATAAGGGTATTCAGTAAAATTTGTTAAGTTTTTTTACGATGTTTAAGCTACAATTTCAGTGCTTAAGCTATGCAAACAAGTTTGATTTAACTTTTAGCTGTCAAACTATCAAAACTTTTGTGGTGGCTTTTTTGATTCTTTTATGCTGTGGTCTTCAAAATATTTGTTTAGATCAGTAATTTCAAAAATTTTACTAATTCCGTATTTTTGCTTGATTTTGGCATAATAAATGTTTGTCTTGTTAATTTTTATATTTTTTGAAGATTCTATGGTAGAATAAAATTGTAGCTCTGTAGGGCTGATCGTACTTTCTTTGTCATAATCAGAATTGACAAAATCCGTGCAAATAATTTGTTTTCCTTTCTTTTAGTTTTCCACAGTTTTTGTTTCGTCTATAAGCTGCCAAGGCACGATTACGATAACTGGCCGCTGCGATTTTAAAGTGTTTTTTGTTCATAACAAAAAAATAATATGTTCGATCGAACAAAAAATCGATACCTCAACTTGTTACCGATTTTAAAATAGATTCAAAAGATTTACATGTCATTAGAAAAATTATTAAATTATCTACTAGAAAATATACAAATCCAATAAATTTTAGCAATAAATTGAATTTTTTTAGCAATTTTATATTATTTTTGCTTTAAAAAAAAAATAAAAAAAAAGTAAATAAATTCGAAATTTCAACCCTGGAAAGGACTTTGACCGAGCTTCTATTTATCAATTGTGTTGTGTGTGTTATTGAATGTTTGAACCCAATGATCTAGAGCTGGACCTACGAGTTGAATGCCGACTCCGAACGGCTTATGTTCTCAAAAAGCTGTACATGGCAGTTTTTTACTCTCTGAGGTTTGCCATTTTCTGCAGAGAGGTGACGACTGAAAATAAAACATCCAAACTGAAAACATTCCGTCTGTGTTGGGAATCGAACCCAGGCTACCGCTGTTCTTTATCTTAAGGGCAACGCACTGTATCCACAAGGATACGGCCGACACACTTTTGCTTTCAATTAGTGATAAAACCGTTATTTTCTCAAAAATTTGCAGTATTAAGTGTCAAAAATATATATTATTACACGCCTAAAGTTTTATTTTTAATTTAAATATATTAGCTGCGTTCCATTCGCTTTAAAATAATCCTAATTATTTGTTTTACATGCCAAACAAAAACAAAAATAATAATCCTATAACAAATAGGATTATTTTTGCTATCCATATAAAATTGTGATATACTGTCTGACCAGAATCATGTCGTTGTCGTGTCGGCAGGCAGAGCGCTGGCAGAGACAATGCAAACCTTATGGGAGAAAATTGCGGCAGAATACGACAACGAAAACGCCAAGATAGAAATGTTTCTATTTCTATTTTGACTTTGTCGTTTATTTGATAGCTCTCTCAGCTTCTCTCTAAAAATGTTGCCATATTTTAACAAAATTTGAAGAATCTGTCAACCAATGTAGCGAGTAAACAGTGTTCCTACTTGCTCTTATAATGATAGGAGTAGCCTTCAGTTGAAAATGCAGTAAATTTATATGAAGAGTATTGCAAAAAGTAGTGTAATAAATGGAAGTGGAGTAATTATTAGTTCAATCGGAGTACGATGAGAACACTGAAGCAAGTTCAAGAAAATCAACAATGGCAGATTGAATAAAAGCAAAACGACAAAGCCAACGCTACAATTCTGGGCCAACTCTTAGCGATTCTCTCTCACCGACACGACAACGACATGATTCTGGTCAGACAGTTAGCCTTTAAAAAATTTGAAACACAGGTGCCGCACCTGTACATTTTTATGAGTTGTCATTTCATTTTTTGAATTATTTGTTTGTTTGATACAATGACTATTAGGTAGCCATAACAGCTACCTATTTTCTCACGAGCTGCGACTATCGAATGTTAAACAAAAGAAAACAAAACAAACCGCGTGTGTCACACACATTGGACGCATTCAGCGGAGCCAACAATTGTACTTAAATTATTTATATAATTGCATTATATTAATAATAAAATGAAATAATTTACAATTTTTCTGACGTTTAGAGTAAAACACATTCAGAGAAAAACATCGTTCACTAAGGTATCGCTACCATAACAGTTCACAACAGTTTTGAACGAAACACGTTCTCACGACACCTAATAGTTATTGTATCATGATTGCTTGTTTGAATTTTATTTTGACTGCAACGGTAGTGCCCGAGTCGTTTTGCTTGCCGTTTCTTTGAGAAAATTTGTTATCGCGATTATATTAAGGCGAAAGGAACGCAGCTATTATAAATATTAAAAAAGATTTCTAGGGTCTCCAATAAAACTTTACAAAATGTTGATAAACACCACGTTGATATCACCTTCAGCAAAAAATCGCAAACAAGCGCACAGTTTCATAACCGGGGAAACTTCAAAGGATTTTTTGGGTTGCTCCATTGCGTTGGAAAGAATATTAAGCAAATATTGTAATGAACATTTATTTATCCTAAAATACTGTTGAAATCTTAATAAAATAAACGGTTTAATTAATCAAAAATACATTATAACATACAAATAACACTTACAAAGTGTGTGGCAACTGCATCGGATTTGAAGAGTCTCTAATATGACGACGGTTAATCTTTTAAAATAATTGAAAAAATTTTCCGCTGCCAAAATTAAACAAATTTTCTGTTCGTTTATTTAAAAGTTTTAATAAATTTTCAGAACTTCAAAAATTAAAAGTGTCAAATACTTCGAATTTAAGTTCGAATTCACTTTTTATTGCCGTTGTGTTGGCAAAATTGAATCCGAGGGAATTTCAATTCGGAGGAGATTTGTGATAAGAGTATTTTTCTGCGGGGGAGAGAAAAATTCTGTAGGAACAAGAAATTCCCTCGGAATTCATGATAAGGCCGATTGTAATTAAAATATGCCATAATTAATTTTTCTTTTCCCCTATTTCCCCTATTGAATTAATATTGAAAACGTCGTAGTACAATTAACTTTTCATTCCAATAAGCTTTATTTCGTATTCACGTATTTAATTTATCTTCTCTTATCTACATGTTTGACACACTGTATGGTGTGTTCAAGGTTAACTATAGAATCACTCATTGAGTAGAATTATACCTTGAACACATTGACGACGACAGCAACAGTGCGTCAAATGTCAAATTATTTGTACATGCTTTTCTTATGGAGGTGAAAGTGGTGAAAATGTTGCAACGACAATGAGTGATTGCAACAAAGTCGCTGTCGTCGGTTTAGAATTTTTTCTTTTGTGTATACGTGAATGAAACAATCTAATGATACTTCCAGATTGTTTTTTCTTTCTTCATGTTGTTTCGCACTGTTGCAGTCGTCGTCAATGTGTTCAGTACATAACGCTACATCAGCTCAGTTTTTTTTGAACAGAGTTGCCATGTTTCATTTGAAGCACAGTTTTTTAACTTACGAATGTATTCAGGATTTTACTCATCTGTAAAGTTTTCCCAATATTTGGAAAATTGGGAATTTGATATTTTAAAAGAATTAATTTCAGTAAAAGTGGTATAGAGTGAATGTTGTTCAAGTTTGTTTTAATATCTTTGTATAAAGTTTAACAATGGCAGAGTCAGGCAGTGAAATCAAATTGATGAATTTAGAAAACACCAATGAGACCCATGAACGTTTCTATGTCAATTGGGTTTTGTGAATGAGAAACGGTCATCTCTTATACCAAAAACGGTATCATGTTTTATATTTTTACATGAAAATCTTTAGTTTGTAGATTGTAACTTCATTTGTATGGTCAATTCAGTAATAAAAAATAATGATAAATTCATATGTACAAATGTAGCTGTATTTATCTTTCACTCTCTCTCTCATTCTTTTGCCTATTTGACTTAAAATAATTCTAGGGGAAAATATAATATATTTTCCTTGAACCCAACTTGTCTTAACAAAAAAAAAATAATCTAAGAAAAGTGGCAACCCTGTTTGGAGTGGAGTTGAGAACATATAATAAAAAAAGAAGAATTGAGTTGAAAAATACTCGCAAATGTGCGAGTAAAATTATCGAGTAACTCGAGATATTTTCGTAGTTAATTCAAATATCGAGTTACTCGAATCGAAAATCTCGAAAATCGAGTCGAGTTGCACTACTCGACTCGACTCGAAGCTACTCGCACAGGCCCACTATTAACACAACGAGCGCACAGTTAAGTTCAAACAAAGAACTAAAACAACAATCACTTAAACTAAGATAAACAAATCACTGCACAAAGAGGAAAGTAAAACACAACAAGCATGCAAAACAACAACACTTTGTTAATTTGTGTAAGACAATGGGACGTATTAATAAAAACTGAGTGAACGAGCGGATTGAAGTGCTTGAGTGTGCATTTTGAGTGTGCGATGTTTGTTAATTGGAGTGTGGAATCCGTATTAAATAAACTCTACTCCACTCTGAGGGCAAAAAAAACATCGTTTGAGTGTTCACTCATGTCAGCAGCTGTCAGACAGCCAAATTTATTTTTCAATAATAAATTCTTCTGTGTCATTCGACAAAATACGGTACATTTTTAAAATTTTTTTGTTTTAATTAAAATGGATGTAAATTTCGATGCCATCCAAGGAACTAAGTAATAAATAAACTGTTAAGTATTCAAAATTTTCGTTCATATGTATTTGTTTGCAATTTCAATGTAGAACTTGATGAAAATGCAGCGCTAGGACTTGGTAAAGTTCAAAATAACGAAACGCTTAAAGAAGATCCCGAGGGTTTTTAATTTTAATAAGTTAACTTTAATATTCAGATTGGGTAAACTTTTTGCAATTTTTTCAAAAGTTTGCAAATTTTTTCCTTCAAATAGACGAATCAACCTTTTCTAAAAATGGAGTTTTTTGTAACCATATTGCCTTGTGTAATAAAGGGTCCGCCAAATAACTTTTTTTTTAAAATTCTATAAAAAAAACTAGAGGAACTTCGGGTATTGTGGTATAGATATTTGTATTCTGCGATTTGTGAAAAAACTATAAGTGTGTTCTTTGTAAAATGTTATTTGTTGGGATGCTTGAAGTATTGGTAACAAAATAGCATAGAATAAGAATCTTATGATAACCCATTAAAAAGTTATTAGGAAAAGTTTGAGAAAACCCAAAAACCTCCTTCCCAAAAATTTGGAGGGTATTGTGGTACACAACATAGGTGTAATGTGATATACTGTTTTTGAGTGAAATGGTTTTGAAAAATCTTTAAAAAAAAATTTTATTTTATGTATATGGACTGTTTTGAGGGGTTTTTGATTTATAAATTTATTAGAATTAAATATTTCAAATTTAACAAAAGAAAACGTTTATAATTCAATAAATAAGAAAAAGTAATGAGAAAAGAATGACAACAGGTTTGCTTAATAAACTCATTACATTAGGTATCGTTGAAACTTAAAATAAAGAGTATTGCTCATGCGCAAGTTAAGAAGTATTAAAAAAAATTTCAAATTATGCTTTCACATGCATAATCATAATACCATATTAGCCGCCAAGATGTATACCACAAAAGCCGATTTGATACGATCAGGTATCAAAAATTTTAAATTGAATAGTGTTGAGAACTTACAAAATGTATCGCAAATTAATCAGAGCCTAACACTTACCTTAAATGCAGAAATTACACAATAATAAATGTCTCGTTGCTTTCCTTAAAAAAATTCACTGACTTTGAAACAAAAAAAAGTCGATCAAACGCCTTCATATGTTTTTTTAACTGATCGAAAAGGTGTTAGGTTTCGTTGATTTTCTTGAACTCTATTCTCTTTTTTATTAGTTTACACAAATTTAAGCAAGATTGCGGAAAAACAAGTTAAGCGGAATCGGAGATATTAGCCTATACCACATTATCCTCCTATACCATAATACCCGAAGTTCCTCTACTGGATATTTTCTCAAATTTCTTTTTTTATTTGAAAGTACAATCCTTCCGGTTAATAATGGAAAATAATTTCATTCAAATGTCTGCCTCGGCTGGCCATGCAGTAGCCTACACGATCGGTCAAATTTTTAAGGGAAGGTTCTCCTGGATTTTTTTGAAAAAATCCATTTTTTTTTACATAAAATGAAAGTTACATATATGTAGAATGTTTGTGCCAAGGGATATTTCAATACGACGCGTATTTCTCGAGCTAGAGTGTGTCAAACGTACCCATGTCACGCGCGCGTACCAACTTTCTAAAAACTTTAAACGCGTTTTTCTCGGAACCATGTTTTCTAATCTAACGGACAGCACAGGGCTTGTTCTATTGATCCGATTTCCTTCATTCAAAGAATGTTTGAAAGTATATACTTTTTTGTACGCCTGGAACCTAACATTGGCATAAAAAATTGTTTATTTATAATATTTAAACGAGATCTAAGTAAAAAAAAGCAAAAAATTTAAATTTTTTTTTAAAAGTCCATAAAATTGGTTTTTTTTACCAAACTTAATTGAAGTTAGGTTCCAGGCATATGAAATGTTATCAATTTTAATGAATTTTATACATTTCTCATTTCAGTTCACTACCTGAGGCCCCACACTGTCCGCGGGAGGTCGATGTTTTGCGCGCAGAGGTCGACGAGATCCGCCATTTTCAAGCCGCCATTTTGAATTTTTCAAATATCTTTTTTTTTTTTTACTCGTCAATAAACCACGAATCAAAGTTCAAAGGCATAAGTTCGTATGTCTTTTCATTTTCCCACAAACCATTCTCAAATTTTGCTTGTTTTTCGGCCAAATCCAAAAAAATCCAGGAGAACCCTCCCTTAAGCACATTATCGATTGTGTGCATCTGTATTTCACCAATGGATTCACGAATATTGTCCTTTAAAGCGTCAATTGTCTCTGGCTTGTCGGCGTAACACTTATCTTTGAGGGCATCCCACAAATAATAGTCCAACGTTGTCAATTCGCAGCTTCGAGGTGGCCAAACGACATCAGCTCTGCGGCTGATAATGCGATCTTCAAAAACAGGGCGCAAAACATCGATTGTATTAGCTTCGGCTGTGTGGCACGTAGCGCCGTCCTGTTGAAACCAAATGTTGCCAATATCCTCCTCTTCAATTTTTGTGAACAAAAATTCGTTCAACATGGCCCGATAACGATCGCCATTGACTCTAACGGCCACTCCTTGCTCATTTTCGAAGAAAAATGGCCCAATTATGCCTCTGGACCAAAATCCGCACCAAACAGTGACTCGTTTTGGGTGCAGCTGCTTTTCAATGTATGCGTGCGGGTTTTCTGTGCCCCAAATGCGACAATTTTGCTTGTTTACATACCCGCCCAGATCAAAATGAGCTTCATCTGAAAAGATGATTTTTTTGGCAAAATCGGCATCTTCTGTAAGTCGATCGTTGGCTTCAACTCCTGAACCAATTGAACTTTGTATGGCGTCATACCTTGGTATGACGGTCTTTAATCAAAATTCGTCGCAATGATGTCTCCGAAATGTTCAATTGTTGATAACGACGGTGAATTGATGTTGATGGCGCTTCACGCACACTTTCTGCCACAGCAGCAATATTCTCGGGTGTACGCACTGCTTTTGGGTTTTCACGCTTTGGTTTATCGATGAGGATGCCAGTTTCTTTCACTTTTTTCACAAGATAACGAACATACGGAGCTGACGGTGCTTCTCTTCTTCCAAAATCCGTACGCAATTTTCGCATACATTCTGCAACATTACCATGATTTTCAAAGTAATGTCGCAATATTTCCCAGCGTTGTTCAAGCGTATACACAACCATAATCGTTCAGCGGAAGGATAAAACTAATTATCTGTCAAATCAGACATGAGCTAAGTGTTACCATTCACGAAATAAGCACTAGTGGAAAAAAAAACGTTAGATGGCGGACCCTGTAGTTGCAAAATAATGTAATAGTCACAAATTACAGCCCGGAAAAAGCACTAAAATTCAAAAACCTTAATTATTTCTAATGGAATCATCCCTTTCAAGATATCTTTGGAAAGTTTTTGAGTGCTCGCATTGATTCCTAGTCATAATTACTTAAATTGATATATATTAAAACTAAAATATTATTTATAAAATAAACAGCTACTGAAAAAATATTGTGAGAAATTAAAAAAAATAAAAGTATTGAAGTTATTTGAATTTTGAAATTTTTTTTATGGAAATAAAATAAAAAAATATCAAAAATATGCATGAAAAACACGGTTGTCTTTAATCTGATTGCAAACATTTACAATTTTTTGATGCAGATTGGATCAATTATAAACCTTAACAATTATTACACTAGCCTATATTTCTACAAAAAACTCGACTTTTAGAAATTATTTAAAACCACTCCAGCTCACGGATGGCTATAGCTAGAGTCGAAATATTTGGGATTTGGAAACCAAGGATTATTTTGAGCATTTTTGCCGAACAACTTTTTTTTTCTATGAAGCGTGAGGCGCCTTATTATATATATGATTAAAATCCTGGTAAATTTTCATATCTCGAGAGAAGTTTTGTCAAATTTCCCCGCTTATATTAGGCATGAATATAATTCACACCCTCGATGTGAGTATATACTACAGAGTTAAAAAAAAATACTTGGTTTTTTCCTAAATTATTTAATATTTTTGTCACCATGATATTGTCATTCTTTAACACAAGAACTGATTTTTGACAAAAAAATTTTATAACCCATCAATTTGAGATACATATTTCTTTGAAAACGTGGCCTCTTAAAAATCCCCATATCCCCCTCATATGTATGTCAATACCTTTCATAATTCATAAACAGCAAATATAGCCTAACGCTTAATGACGCAAAATATGAAGAACTACCACGTCTTTTTTCACTTTTAAACTTCATATTCTGATGCACTTAATCATTTATAAATGCATAGATATCAACGTATTTGCATTACCTACATTGAAATTAAATCATTGATCGTTTAGAGTGATTTCATGAACATCTGCTTAAAGCTAACAACTTGCATACTTTCGCTTTTAACAACAACACACCAACAATCTTTGCATCGTCTGATTTATTCTGAGACAACGATATTCATAAAGAAACTTGAGTCATCGTACAACATCGACTACTTTTCGTCGACTTGTTATTTGACAGTTTTTGAAGTCACTAATGTGTATGATTCGTCTTTGTCTTACTTTTGGGGCATAGAGCAACGTACTCCAAAAGAGTGGATATACGAAAGCAAATGCACTGAGTAAAGCAATAGCAATCAATTGAAAGCTAGTTACCCGACTGTAGCTCCTCAAAAAAGCTAGTCAGTACGCTGCACTCTTGCTAACTCAAGTATAACAATAATAAAAACAACGAATGTAAGAAAATGTTTTTACCTAAATCAAAGTTGTACATTAACTCACCTAACAACAGTTAACCAACGACGTCTACGAATATCGCAGCAACGACCACGACGACTGCCTTGTCAGTTGCTTTCAACTTGGGCTTCGGCTAAACTTAATGCTGTTCCAGTGCGTTAATCCAAGCGCGAACTCTCACTCAGCTACTCTAGTCGATCGTCACTGTACCGCAACAACGGGATATATTTTGTTTTAAAGTAGCATCGGCATCAAGTTTGCCCTGCTTAAATGTGCCAAAGAATAAATAAAAAATTCCAATAATTTATTTTAATAAAAAAATTTCGTTTTACTTCAGTTTGTTTCGTTCAAAAATTTTCTCTCATAACAAAAATAGCCAAAAAATAAAAACGATTTTGGAAATTGCAAAAAAACCAAAAACAAATTTTGTGAAAAATAATAATTATTTGAAAAATTGCAAACGAGAAAAACATTTTCCAAAGTGCTGCCAGCTACTCCGAGGTCGTCGTCGTCATACGTTTTGCCTTGGAAAACTTATCATTTGATATAATAAACATATTCAAAGCCAGTTAGTTGCTAGCGCTTAGAAGCAGCAGCAACAGCATCATCTTCAGCAGCATCGTCGTCGTCGCCGCCGTTGCCGACAAGATTTTCAGCGACACACATTATTCCAACACATCGGTTGTCTTTCATTGGCTTCAGCAAAACAAACAAAAAAAAGTAGAAAATAATCGCTGCTGGCCTCCAGCTAAAACTTCCAATTGCGAATCTAGCAATCGACATTCTTTAGAGTGTTTGTTCTTCCGTTCTCTTGTTTAATATAATTTTTTTTTGTCCAACCAAATTTGCTTTTCCACAACGATTAAAGTCTAAATCGGTTTGTGTGTGTGTGTGAGTGCGATAAATTCCTGCTTTTTATAATCGTGTCATGATGTTTCAAAGCGACTTCCATAGAAAGAAGAACTTTGCCAATCCAAATTTATTCAATGTAATCAACAATTGTTGCATTTTGTGTTACTATTTATTTTTACAAACTCTGTATTTTAAAACAGAACTCTACAGAGAAGAATGCCACAACTCAGGCAGCAACTCCTGCACCTGGACGACCAGATTCCAAGGAAGAGACCAAGGAGCAGGAAGAAGTGCGCACTGAGCACTTATTCAAACATCCTCTGCAGAACACGTGGACCTTGTGGTACTTAGAAAATGATCGCTCCAAGTCATGGGAAGACATGCAAAACGAAATCACAAGCTTCGATACAGTTGAAGATTTCTGGAGGTAAGCGAGTGTTGTCGTCTGTCAATTTAAACAAATTGTAGTTTCTAGAAAATTAAATTTTAAAAAAATAAATTTCTAAATTAAAGAAGAGTCATTTTTGCTTTCAGCCTTTATAACCACATCAAGCCACCATCCGAGATTAAAGTCGGCAGTGATTATTCATTGTTCAAGAAAGGAATCAGGTATATAATAACATTATTAATCTCTTAACATAAACCTCGATAAACATTTTTAAAAATATTTTATTTGAATTGAAATGTTGAATTGAAATGGCCAATACGATGAAATCTTAACTTTTTTTCAGGAGTTGTTACCTTATAAGAACAGTTGAAATATTAAAATGAATAAGACTCGATATTTTAGGCTTGTCGGAAAACATTTCTTAAGGCATAAACATTATGTTAAAAATTTTTATAGAAATAAAATTATTGCACATTTTAACCAAGCCCACAAAACAGGGACCAATTATGGATTTTATAATACACAGTTACTGCCAATAAAATAGAATCAACCATTTGACTGATTACACCGTACCACAATTATCGGAAAAAAATTTCACATACGAAGTAATCAATATACACGTGAAACTATACGCAAAGGATAGTAAAACTGCGTTCTCACTTTTTCTCTACAACGTCATGGTTTTTTTAAAAGTACCGTTGCCGTACAGTTACAAAAAGGAATCGTTTAAAAAAATTTATTTAAATATTTAAAACCTTCAAAACATGACAATATGGGTATAATATGGTTTTCACCATGATTCAATCACATAGGTTATGCAGCCATTTGACGTTTACTCACAAAAATGAACTTAGATACCCTAATAATGCAAGGAGAGCAAAAGAGCAATTTTTTTTAAAATCAGAATAAGAACTTGGTTGCATGAATATGAAACTTTTTCATAGTACGAAATATCCAAAAGTACACTTGACTACTACGTTTTATACTTCATTTACTATAACTTATTTGTTTTGACTCAAAATTATATTATGAGTTTTAAAAAATATAATTGCCACGTTTTTGTTGTAAAACAGTATAAAAAGAATAAAAGTAATGTGTGCACTACACAGTACACATGAATAATCCTTACATGCGAATATTTCCAAAACTTTAAACTTTGAATTTAAGAATGTACTGGAAACATGGATTTCATTATAAAATTTATGCAATGCAAACTTTTTGTAGTAATTTGTTACAAACAGTATGAATATAGTTGTTTAAATATTTTTGAAAATCACAAAAACTTACTTCTTTATGTATAGTTTCAATAAGAAAACACTAAAACTAATTTATTATTAGTCATATATACACAGCGAATAGTATTCCTTACATAAATCTCGCTCATAAAAATTAAGCTTGCCTGTCATAAACGCTGTTCTTAAACCATCAAAATAATAATATAGGATTTAGGCTAACAATTTTTTTAATACATTGTTTTTTTAATTGATTATTGTTGTAAAAGTATTAAAAAAGTATGTAAAAAAAATCACACGCAACAGTAGGGTTAAAAAATAACATAAATTTTACTACTTTTTCTACGCTTCATCATTTTCTTAATTTTCATTTCAAAAGTCTATTTTCAAATGCATTTTTTTGTCTGTCTTGATGATGTGGGTCAATTTTCACCATTTTTTAAGCACACCAACTTCAGCACCATCTTTATATATACAAAATGTATGTTAAAAAAACATTTGTTTTGTTACTTCAGCTGATGTAAAACTAACACGCAAATTAAGTTTTTCGAATATACTTTTTTAAAAAAATCTTCCAAAATATACCTTAATTTTAACCGATTTTGCCTAAAATCTCCCTTAAGTGTAATGAAAAAAGCATGGTATTTTAAAAAAAAAGTAGCAAAAGAAGTCCCAGCAAAACACTGAAAAGATACTTTTTTTAGAAGACTACACAACCCCGCTGGGCGATTATTCGCACACCATGTTTTTTTCAATTGAATTAATATATCTGTTCGGCCACCACCTCTCTGCAGACAATGCCAAACCTCATAGAGTAAAAATTTCCATGTAAAGTTTCTTGAGACCATTAGCCGTTCGAAGTCAGCATAAAACTAGTAAGTTCAGTTCTCGACAATTTGTGTTCAAACATTTAATAACACGCACAATACAATTGATCAATAGAAAAGTAAGGTCAAAGTGCTTCCAGAGGCTGGAATGACCTTTTTATTTATTTTTTTTTAACTTATGTATTTTTTGGCAAGGATTCCATGTGTGTTGTCATATAATTTCTTTGTAATATTTCCTTCATATCTGCGGTTTGGTGTTAAACAATACTATAGCTTCCATTTTTTACTTAGTTTTTCCATTTTTTAGAAATAAAGTCTAGAGAATAATGTATAAAGAAGTATTTTATGTGAACAGATTGTAAATTCGTCATGATAAAATTTTGTAGAAAAAATAATTTTCTCAAAACATTGAAATATCCGATTGCTGCAATTCAATACACCTTCTCACTCATGTAAGACAATTTCCAAACATAAATAATCAAAACAAGTTTCAAGTTATTTTGTAAAAATGTCTGCTGTTGATTTTCAGTGACAATTAGTTCTATTTTTATAAAACCATTTGCAATATTATCCTTTATGAAATAGTGCTTGATATCAAAATAGTTGCATGTTTCGATTCAAGATTATTTGCCATTCCAATGCATACTCCGTTATTTTTGAAATTTCCAAGAAGTTCACTATTAATTTGATGAAAGTCATGAAGTTATACTTTTGTTGTTGCAGCGCTTAATTCAATATATTCCAATTCACTTGAAGACGTTGTAACTGTGACCTGATTTTTGCTTGACCAGGATACTGTGCACCCATATACTTTTAAATGCATTCCCCGTAACTGACTTCCTTTTAATTTCTTCACTAACCCAGTCTTTATATCAACAAATTGGTTTATACATATTTGTAATTGTTGAACTTAATTGTCGACAAGAAGGAGTTAATTTTTTAATGCCTTATTGATAAGGAAATAACATACAGTGACTCACAGCTTATTTGATGCAGGTTATACTTTTTTAGAAAAACGAAAAAGACTCGATTTTGGTTAAATTTAATAAAAAAAATTGATACGGCTTGTAATTAGAAATGCATGTACTGTTTACTGCTGCAGAAAAAACAATAACAAAAACAAAGCTTACTAAAAAAATAGAGAAACAAATAATTTTTTCATCAAAATATGCTCACAGCTTAAATGATGCAGTGTATTTTATATTTTCTCTGAGAATGAAATAACGGTGAAATGTATTTTTTTTTGGTTAGCTTAGCGTCTTAAGTCATTCTCAAAAAATTTTTGTAGAGAAAAGTTGTAAAAATTGAAATTTCTTGAAAATGGAAAAACGGACCTCATTTGAAAAAAGGGAAGACGTTATTCGTCATTATAAAGAGGGCAAAAGCCAACGAAAAATTGCAGAAATTGTTGCTATTAGTTCGTCAACTGTCCAGCACATTATAGAAAGGTTTCGCAACGAAAATAGGATAGAAGACAAGGGAAGATCTGCGCCAAATAAAATATTCAATGATGCAGATAAGAGGTGGATTGTTCGCAAAGTTAAACAAAAACCCGATTTAAGCGCACCAAAATTAACGAACGAGGTCGAAAAATACTTAGGTAAGGTCTGTAACCCTGAAACTGTTCGTAGAGTTCTGCGCGAAGAAAATTTTCATGGAAGGACTGCCCGAAATAAGCCGTTGATTAATGCTCGTAATAGAAAACGAAGAATAGAGTTTTGCAGAGAACATATGAACAAAGATATTTCGTTCTGGAAGTCCGTTGTTTTCGCGGATGAAAGCAAATTTAACCTGTTCAGGTCTGATGGAAAATCATGCGTTTGGAGAAAACCAAACACCGAGCTTCAACCATGTAATTTGCGATCCACAGTTAAACACGGTGGTGGCAGTGTGATGGTATGGGGTTGCATGTCCCATTCAGGCGTCGGAAATTTAACATTTATCAATGGAAACATGAATAAAGAGATGTATCTGGATTTGCTGAAAGATAATTTAGAACAAAGTGCGGATAAAATGGGCATTAGGGATTCGTTTAGGTACTACCAAGACAACGATCCCAAGCATACGTCTGGTATTGTAAAAACTTGGCTTATCTGGAACTGCCCACATGTAGTACAGACACCTGCACAGAGTCCGGATCTCAACGTTATTGAGAATTTGTAGTCAGTGCTGGAAAATAAAATAAGAAACCACAATATTTCTAATGCTTCTGATCTAAAACGGGCACTACAGGAGGAATGGGATAAAATAAGTTCCGATTATACAGCAAAACTGGTAGAATCTATGAATTCCCGATTAAAAGCTGTTCTGAATCAAAAGGGATACCCCACTAAGTATTAGCCGTAGTCATGAAGTCGAAATATTTATGTTTTTATGTTTTTTGAATACTTTTAATTAAGTGCATCATTTAAGCTGTGACCTCAAAACTGTAACTGAATTACTTTAATTTGCTTTATCTTTCTTATGAAGAAACATTTTTTGTTAATTTTTGTTATTAAATAAAACATATAATTTAACAATATAAAAAATAAAAAATTTTTTCTCAAATGGAAATACCATAAAATATATTTGACATTTTAATAATTTTTTTGGCTGCATCAAATAAGCTGTGAGTCACTGTATGTATGTTAAAGCGCCATAGAAAAAAAAATTGTTCGGGTCAGTTCCTCAAAATAATCGTTGGTTTATGATATGATGATTCCCCAAATATTTCTACTCTAGCGATAGCTACCAATCAGTAAGCTGGAATGGTTTAAAATAACCTCTAAAAATCAAGTTTTAGGTAAAAATATTGGCTTGTGTAATAGATGCAAAAAAACTAGTAAGGAATTATCTTCGACTGGACCAAAGTTAAAATACCCCACGGCCGTATTTTAGTTTATTCATAGTCTTGAATGTTGTATTATTTTGGTGACGTACTTCTATAGGGCGTGCTTTATCCAAATATTTCACATTTGGAACTTAAAGTCTTTTTTATTTATTAAAGCTTTTTTGTGCTCAATTTACAAGAATTTATAAAAGTTATACTATTCTGATGACGTCCTTCGTATGGGAGGTGGGCGGAATTTTCAGTTTTTTTTTTAAATTTAAAACATCAAGAACATAGTTAAGATTTAAACTAATTTGTAAAATTTTAAGCAAGTGTACTAATTTTTGTGGAATTTAAGGATATTTTACTGATTTCTTAAAGTCAGTTTGTATGGGAGATAGCCGTGGTTTTCATTCAATTTTTACAAATTTCGAATTTAAACTGCATATTAAGGGCTAAAGCTTATGTGGAAAATTTGACCATTCGATCAATTTTTGTGACATATAAAAAGATTTTATCATTTTGGTAAAGTCTCTTTGTTTGGAAGGTAGACGTTGTTTTCATTCGATTTTTGCAAATTTCATACTCAAAGTTCATATTAAGGTTTAAAGCATATGTGCAAAATGTAAAGTCTTGAGATAAATTTTGTATGGAATTTAAAGAGATTTACCGTTTTGGTAAAGTCACTTTGTATGGGAGGTGTTTTCATTCGATTTTGCTCATTTTCGAAATTGATCTTTATTTTTTGATAAAAAGCTTATATTTTGAATTTCTTTACGATAGCTTTAAAATTACGGCTGTTATCGTGATCACAGACGGACATGGCTTGATCGACTCAGGAGTTGATGCTGATCAAGAATATATATACTTTTCTATACCAGCCACTCTTCCTTATCGGCGTTACAACGGAGTGACAAATTTAAAATACCCCATACGCATTTTTTATCCTTGGGGGTATAATAAACTGTCCAAAATAATAGGCCGGAAAAAGCTTTTCTCATTTGAATCAAAAATTGTAAACGCTTCCAATCGGATTGAAGATAACGCTCTTTTCCATACAAAAACTTTTATTATTAAAATAATTTCATTATTTTATGGTTTTTTTTTTTTTATATTCCTTGCAATTTTCCAGTAGGTATTTATTTTATAATTGATGTATTGGGTGCAAAAAGAGCGTTAGTGAAAAAACTGCTTCGAAAAAATCGAGTCTAAAGTTGTTAAGAGCTTGTAGTTCGTAAGGTTAAAATTTGCTAATTTCTTTTTTTAAATAATTTCTGAACCAAAACCAATTTTTCGGCGCGAATAGCCATTTTTATAAGGACTGAGGACAAGTTCTCGCTGCTCAATTGTCGTACGTGGCCCCATTTTGAAAAAACAACCTTCTATGCAAGACGTACTCACAAAACTCACATAAAAATTAACTTGAGCGTATTGTGGGTAAATGAGTAAAATATAGAAAAAGAAACAATAGTTTACATTATAAGATAACGGATCATTGCTCAGCTGCAAAGTTTTTGACTGAAATAAGCTGTGACATTGTTTTTCATTGCTTTTTTATTTTTTTAATTGTTATAAAACGTAAAAAAAACATCAGACTAACAACCTGCTAAATCCTTTTTAGTTTAGTTGTCAAAGCTTCTAAAAGTTTTTGTTAGGTGCTGATTGAAATAAGCTGTGAGCTAACACTACACTACAATAACTGTAGATGATAAAATCCAAAATGATAGTATCGAACGCATAAAATGAATCAATGTGTTTTGCGTTTACACGATAATTCAAGTTATAGACAAATTCACCATTTTTGTTTTGTATGAAACAAAAAATTGTTTACAAAAGTTTCGGGGTTCGGCCATATTGAGGCCGAATAACCGAAACTGACAAAAAGGGCCGAAATTGGTCGAAACCGAAACAGAATATTCGGTCGAATATTCTGTGAGCGCTGAATGCAGGCCTATGAAACATGCTTGTTTAAAACACATAGAAAGCATGCATCAAATATGTGGAAAATGTCAAATATGTCAAACTGAACAGAAATTAAAATGGAAAATAACTGAAAATGCATTCAATTCAATAAAAAATTGTGTCTATATGAACTGTACCGGTAGTGATTTTGAATTCATTCCTATGGTGAAAAAAACAACAAAATTTTTAAATTCTGACCACGGATGCGGTTTTAGTGACCCATTTTTACCTAGTGTGCGCCCTACAGCCTACCTGACAATCCTATTTTTTAGCCTTTAACTTTCGCGTCATAATTATCTACATTTCTTTAAAAAAATTAACTTAATAGGTTGAAAATTACAGAGGGAAAACAAACTCATTTTTTCACTTTGTTCTATTATAAACTATTTTATTTTAACTTCGTTCTTGTCGAAGATCATTCCTTACTAAATAGTTTTGGGTCATTTGGCTTCTATTTGAAACTAGTAAGGATATATCTTCAACTTAGTCAAAGTTCAAATACCTCCACAGCCGCGTTTAAATGAATTCGAAGTTTTAAATGTTTTATTATTAAATTCTATTCATAAAAAAAATAAATTATTAGTTCAACCGATACATTTTACTTCAAGTTTTAAAATTAAATTACTTCAGTTATTATATTAAAGCTATTTACAGAACATACCTTTTTGGATACAATTCTTACCAAAGTTAGCGAATAAGATGATGTTGCATTTAAATGCGATTCAATTCTTTTTTTAAATTTCATTTACCATACAGTTGCATGAGGTAATCAATTGTAATTTTATTGCATCTTGCTCATTTGTAACATGTAACTCCTTGACTTTGTTAAGAATTGTATCCAAAAACTTATAAAATGCTTCGTTTCTTGATGTGTTGCCTAATTTCTCCGTAATTATGTTGTTGACTGTCCCGCACAGGTAATTGAAGCTTTCGTGGTCAGCCTCAATAGCCTTCCTCCTTGCTGATACCGATGATGAAGATTGTAATGGCTCATTACTAGGAGTTGTTGGCTCTGGTGAAACAGCTTCGAATTGTTGACTTTGCATTTCATCCAATTCATAATATGAATCTGCTTCTTCGGATGCATGAATGTTTGATATCATTCTAAAAAGTTTTAAAATGCACAAGATACGTAAACATAATAACAACTTATCTTCGACTTACGGCCTTGGAGCAACATGGATCCTCATGAACTCCATTGCAGTCATAAATCTCCATGAACTAACTGCATTTGGAGCACCACTTCCAGAAGGGTGATTGTTTTTGTTAACTTCTTTAACAAATCTTTCGAGCAATGTCTTCCAGCGCCCTTGGCAATGATGAGCTAAAAATGCGAAAAATAAACATTAAACTTGGCTGCTGGTTCATTTGTTCGATGGTCAGGATTCAGTGACCGAACTTACTTGAACTCTGACAAACATCAGCAACTGCAGCCCATGCTTTCTCTCGTTGAAGTTTGTTTCTATAGAGAATGTCTTTTTTATTGTAAATACATGGGTACTTATATATTTGTTGATTAATTTTTCTTCAAATTCACTCATTTTAAATGAAATATGCGAAAAATAACAAAAAATTAAATTCACAAACAAAATTTACAACGAACTTCAAATAAACTTCAATGCTTGTCAATGCTTTGATGCCTGTAAAAAGTTAAAAGTTGATCAACTTCAGGCATGCCTCACGCATCATGCATGCATGCATGTTTTTGATGTGGGCTACTTCATAAGAATACGTACATTCAATAACAAATGTCAGTTGCTTGAGGCATGCAAATTAAAATTTCAAGTTAACTTATTTTAAAAAAAATCATTTTTATTCTTAAAATTTCTTTCTTATACTATTTACAATCTTAACTCCAATTCACTAGTTACAATTATACAAGTCTGATGCAAGAACACAAGTGAAGTACAAGTGAAAAGTATCTTCTATTTATACTTAATTTATGCTCATTCTTTATGCTTAGTCTTATTACAACTTTCGATTTGGCTTATCTATAACTGGGGCGTTGACTTTATTCTCGGTAATGAAATTATATCTCTGAGTAATTAGATTGTTTGATTCTTGGTGGTTCGATTAATTGTAAATTGCTATACGTCATAAACTTTGGTTATGCGCCATATCTCATTGCTATGCTTAAATGGAATTTTATGTTCAATTAAAATTTGTTTACAATTTTCATAAGGCGGCTGTGGATGTGCAATATTTAACTCCCCTCTTTGTTAAAAATAAATCGTCCCGGTTTATTATTCTTTCGTCAAATTTTCAATTTTACTTTGAATTACTTCGAATTCTATTTTTTCTACTTTACTTTTCTTTTTTAATAAATGTTATCAGTATTATTAAGGTAGATAATGTCCAGATCGAATGTTTTACATTTGTATATGTTTGATTCATGTTTAACATATTTATATTCTCTATTTCTTTTTCCATATCGGATTCTATAATATTTACAATATCAAAGTCATTAAAATTGTTATTCTTAATATAATTGTAAATTACATCTTTTTCATTGTAATATGTTTCTTTATCAATTGTTACATTATTGTTAAAAGTGACTAAATATATTCCACTAAGTTTAACATCGTTTACTGTGTGGTTACCGCTTATTAATATAGCTCCATTTTTAATTATTTCAATATTTTTATTATTTGACTTTATTTTAGTACATTTGCCTTTTTTATTATTTAGTTTTTGCGATAAGCAAGTTCTTTCTTTATTTAGTTTACAAAAAGTGTTTGATAGTTCCTTTTTACAGTTGCTTACATTTTCGTATACTTTATTACATTTAATTATTTCATTAGGTATTACTAATTTTCCGTTATCTTGATTGATGGCTCTAGTTTCGAATAATTTACATGTTTTCGTGGCAATTGGGTATTTTATATATATTACTATTAAATCTTTGTTTTGAACAATCTTAAAGGTTGAAACATCCAATAAGTCTATTATGGTAACTTTCTCATATTCGTATTTAATTATTTCTTTAATTTCATCTAAGTGTAAAATTACTGGGCTCAAAATTCCTGCTTTAGCTAATGTCAGAGTGAATATTACATTGTGCAATTCATTTAATATTAATTGATTTCTTTTCTTAGTTAAAAGTTTCATGTTCGATGATTCTGGCAAATCTTTAATTGTTTTATGAATGTCTTGTATTGCTTTAAATATTTGTGAATTTATTATGAATTGTTTGTTATTATTCTGTACTAGTTCTACTAATTTCGTGTCAATATTGACCATATCATCATGATCGGGTGTACCTGCTATCCATTTCCAAAGTGTACCTATTTCGTTAATTCCTCTTTTAGTAAGCCTATTTTTCTTCATATTTTTCTGTTTTTGTAATTGACTTAATAGGATTTCAATCAAACTCATTTCAAAATCGTTTTCATCATTATTTAAATTAATCATTTTTGAACTATCAGACATTTTGTTTTCTTTATTGATTTTATCTCTTTTGTATGAATCTACTATATTATTATAATATGTTAAGTTTGTTACATGGAATAATTCTCCATAAGTTTCGTATATGATAGCTTTATCATTTTCGATTAATATATAATTATCTCTAGTGTAATCTATGATATCCAATACTTCCGTATTTGTTTGTGAAGTAATGATCATTAATATAAATAGTAGTAAGAACATCTATAAAGAAATGAAAACATCATATTTAATATTATTATTATTCTGTCTTTATTTTAATTATTGTTATCGTTATTTCTATTTCTTTGTTCATTCTTTGTATTCTTCTATCTCTAAAAAATCTAAGTACTCTTTCTCTCTCATTATTATTATTCATATCTATCATCAGTCCTCTAATAAATTCGTTTATTTCTTCATTTTCTGATCTCGATCTTTCTGGTTCATTAGAACTCTGTGGTAATTTGGGTTCTTCGTTAATTTCTTTATTTTCATATATCATTTTTTTCAATTCAAATTATGTTTCTGTTATTTCTCTTTTTAATTCTGGCTATCCATCTATTTCTATAGATTCTTTCTTTTTTTTAATTTGGATTTCAATTTCAGTATCTCTGGTGAATTCCTCTATGTCTGCTATTTCAGATCTAGACACTTCTGGGTTGTCTAAGCTTACGGGTAATTATATTTCTTGTATCTCGATATCTTTGAGTTCTGGAATTACTGTAATTTCGTTAAAATATTCAAGTTTTAATATTATCTTTGTGTACTATTCGGTCTCTATTATATATCTTAACTTTACTTCCTAAATCTTCTTTTACTTTTTGTTTTTTATAACGTGGTTTGAGTTTATTCCTTTCGGTTACTATTTTTTCATATATAATGTCTCCGTCTTGATATGTTCTTCGCGTTCTATTTTTATTATGGTATGTCAACATACGTTCTTGTGCGATTTTTAGTTTTGTTGGTATTTCCTTATGTTCTGTTTTGTTGTATAGTATCTCATATGGTCTTTTATTATTTATCGAGTGCATTGTTTTGTTATATTGTTGTGCTGCTCTATATACTATTTCCGTATAATTGATTAATTCGTACTCTCTTTGTAAACATCGTGCTATTTCTATTAATGTTGAATGTGTTCTTTCAATTTGTCCATTAGTTGAGCTATGTTTAGGGTCACAATAAAATATTTCGATATTCATTCTATTCATTAGTGCTTTAAACTGTGGGGTGCTGAAACTGGGTTCGTTGTCTACTGTTATTCTTTTTGCTTCTGGGTAACTTTGTATTATTTCTAATACTTTATTTTCCAAATTAGTTTTGTCTTCAATTTGTTTAACTACTAAGTATTTTGAGTAACTGTCGATGCAAGTTTAAAACATTAGTTTTTGTGCGAAAAATATATCTAGGTGTATTAATTCCCCTTCTTTTTTTGGTATTGGAGTCTCTCCAATTGGTATCTGCTTTGGTTTTCTGTCGTATTTATTTTCGTTACAAACTTCACAATTTCTTACAAATTCTTTAAATTTCGCGTACATTTCTGGCCAATAGTATTTATTCTCAATTTGTTTTAAGTTTTCTTTGTCGTTTCTATGAGCTCTGTTATGTGTTTGTTCTATTATGGATGCTTGATCGTCCCTGTTAGTTATGTCTAGAACGAATTTCCTTGTAAATAAAAATTTATTCTGAAACGTTTCTTTAATTTTATCTTTAATTTCGTATAGAACTTCAGGTGTGCAGTAAATTGCTGTCACTAAGTTTGGTTGTATAAATTCTTTTAATATCGTCATTAAATTGTCTACGGTATCGTATTCTATTAAATGTCTTGTTTTTCCGAAGGTTTGTAAACTTTCGTGAACTGTTATTCTTGCTTCGTTATTTACTAGTAATTGTTGTTTGAATTGATTTAAGGGTTTTCCTGTTTCTTGAATGTGATTATTGTCACTGCTTTCTGCTGAGTGCATTGTTGAATGGATTGACGATGATTCGTCCGAAAGGTTATTTAGAAATTGTCTTGAGAGTGCATCTGCTACTACATTAGTGATTCCTGGTTTGTAAATTATTTTGGGTGCATATTCTTCGATTAAAGCATGCCATCTTTTCATTTTAGCGTTAGGGTTTCGTGTTGACACTGCGAATGTTAGTGGTTGGTGATCTGTAAAGATTTCTAAATTTGTTACGCCATATAAGTAATTTCTCAAATTTTTTAATGCCCATACTATCGCATATAGTTCTTTTTCATTCGTGGCATATCTTTGTTCCGTTGTATTTAAAGTTTTTGATATAAATGTAATTGGGTTTTTATCTTGTGATAGTACTGCTCCTACAGCTACGTTTGATGCGTCTGTTGTTAATGTGAATTTTTTATTATAGTCCGGTTGATATAATTCAATTTTCTGTTTTAAGTATTCTTTTAATTTATTAAAAGATTTGATGCCTTCTTCATCTAATTTTATTTCTGTGTTTTTTGATTTGTATTGGGATATTCTTCCGTTTTCTCCTGATAAATTTTTTGTTAATGGCGCTTAGCTATTAGTGCGTAGTCCTTTATGAATTTCCTATAATATCCTGTTAAACCTAAAAAACTTCTCAGTTGCCGTAATGTCTTTGGAATTGGAAAGTTTGAAATGGTCTCCACTTTCCTTGGATCTGTCTTGACAATGTTATGCGACACAACATAACCTAAAAATTCTACTTCTTTTTTATAAAATAGGGATTTTTCTAATGAAATTTTCATATTTGCTTGTTTCAATGTATTCACAATTTCATTTAAATGTTCTGTATGTTCTTCGATGCTTTTAGAAAATATAATTATGTCATCAATATATACGTGACAAAATTTTCCTACAAAGTTTCTTAATATGTTATCCATTGCTCTTTGAAAAATGCTTGGAGCGTTTTTCAATCCGAAAGGCATTCTTAAATATTCGTATTTACCATTATTAACTGAAAATGCTGTTTTTTCTATATCTTCTTGATTCATTAAGATTTGGTGGAATCCTGATTCCAAATCAATTGTTGAAAATATTTTTGCTTTATTCAAATTTGATAATATTACGTTTGTGTCCGGTATAGGGTACTTATCTGAAATTGTTTCATTATTTATTTTTTTATAATCGATTACCATTCTCATTTTTGGTGTACCATCTTCATTAATTCCTTTTTTCGGTACGACCCAAATTGGTGAATTATAAGGGCTTTTGCTTGGCCTTATAATATTTGCTTTTAACATTTTATTAATTTCCTTATTTACAAATTCGTTTACTGATAAGGGATATGGATATTGTTTACTCCATATTGGTTTTTCATTTATTGTTCTTATTTCTGCCTTATGCCCTGTTTAGGTAAAACGAAGCCTTCGTGACAAGTTTCGTTTGTTTTCCGACGTGATCGTCCTAAATTGGGTCTTTGTAATTTTTTCTTGCGTCGTCGTCCAACATTACGTTGCTTACGTTTTTGAAATACTCCAACGTCAGTACTTGTCAAAAACATTATTGCCAGATTGTAAAAGTTCAGCATTTAGCGTAAAACTGACAAAAATCTTGAAAATTGTATACATATTACTAGCATTTTTTAATAGGTGGCAATACATTTGCATCAGCTGTTTTGGTTATTGAATTGTTGACTTTTGGTAGAAATGAAACTGTTTTTTAATTGATTGTGATAGCTTCTGTTCTTAAATAGATTGTGTGCACTTCTTTGAGGAGGACCGTAGAAGTTTACTTTAGCAGATGGGCGTTCTATTTTTCATCTGCTTTTACTTTACTAGCTCCAAATCTGTTAGTAGCATCTTCCATTTTCAGAACGATAGTAATTTTGCTCTCGTCGAATTGTGACGTCTCGTTCGGATTTTTTTGCTTACAAAGACCCAACTTTATACTGAGGTTACGTCTTCGTTCGTTACTGAGTCAGCTGTGTTCGTTTGTGTCTGAAATTCTTCATACATGGATCGAAAATAGCTGATTGCCGCCTGTTGGACGATGCTTTCGTGAAATAGACGCATTGTTTGTTTTACCTAAACAGGGCATTAATATCTGTTCGGAACGGTAAATTCATATTTATATTTCTGTGTTCCTCTTTGATTTTTTCAATTATTTGTTTTCTGAGATTTTCATATGTTTCTTCTTTTAGTAAATTGCATTGGTTTAATCTTTGTTTGAGATTCATTCTCAAATTTTTATTATCATTTGTATTGTCGGTATTATGTTTCGACGGCGCTTTGAGATTCAGGCTCAAATTTTTATTTTTATTTCTGTTGTCGGTATTATTCTTCGACGGCTTTTTAGAACTTATTGGTTCCAAAATAAATTTTCTATTATTTGTAGCGGTATTTCCTTCGCTTGGCGTTTTAGAACTTTGTTGTTCCAAATTATTCCTTTTTAATTTTTCATTTTTAATAGCGGTATTATCTTCGCTTGGCTTTTTAGAACTTTCTTGTTCCAAAATATCCTTATATTTATTTTTATCGTTTCTCATATTTTCGTTGTTTAAATATTTGATCTCGTATTTTTTTCCGTTATATATTAGATGCGAATTTTCGAAGTCTAATTTTATTTTATTCTTTTTTATAAAGTTTAATCCTATTAGTAAATCTGTTTCTAAATTGTCTATTATATAAAATCTCTGCTTATCATTAAGTAATGAGTATTCGGAGAAATGAGTTATAGTCGTATAACCACTAATTGTTTTTACTCTTTTATAAATTGGGAGCTCAAATCTTGTTTGTAAAGCTCCTGGTCTACAATAACAACTTGTAGCGCCTGTATCTATTAATATTTTTAGTTTTTGTCCTGTGACTCCGCTTGTTGCGATGACATAGGGCAAAACATAGCTTCGTCTAAAAAAGCATTCTCGTCTACATTATTAACTCTTTGTATTTTGACTGCTTGTTGGTTGCTTTCATGACTTCTTTTTAAAGGTTGTCTATTCTGTTCATTAAATCGTGGTTGAAAAGGTTTGAAATTATTATTATATCTGTTAAAAGGGGGAGCAGGTCTAGATTGATTTGATGAACCTATATCCATCGGAACTGGTGGAGGATTATCTGTTCTAGGTCGTAACTTAAACATTTGGTTCATAGTTCTTTGTGATATATTTACGTTTCTAGCGTGCCAAGGTGACCAATTAATACCATTCATATTAACTTCCCTGTTTATTGGATATCTTAAATTATTTGAATTTTTATTATTTATATTATTATTTCTTCCAAACTGTAATGCAAAATTAGCTCTCAGATTATTAGACTCGAGTTCTTGAGCTTTGGCTAAGGCGTTTGGTAAGTCTTCAGGACATAAAGAGAACAATATATTTGATAGATTTCCGTTTAATCCTGTTATAAATATTCGTAACGCGTGTTGTCTGTTCTTTAAATTCAGTTCTTTCGTGATGGGATTGTTTGATCCGTAAGTCATTATTGTTTTATTGATTAAAAGTGTTAACTTCTGGTTTACCGTATTATAGTAATCTATTATAGTCATTGGTCCTTGTCGGAGGATACTTAATTCTTGTTCAATTATATGTATTGGTCGTTTATCTGAATAAGCGAAAGCTAATCTGCTTATTATTGCGTCGTAATTCAGGACTGTCCCGTGATTAGTTAAATGGTCATTTGCCTCATCTGTCACTTTATTTCTTAGTATGGTTAGAGCAGCAAAATATTTTTTACTACCTCTTTCGTATAGACTCATAGAATTATTGGCTGCCTCTCGCCAACTAACGTAAGAATTTTTTCCATTGAATTCTGGTAATGAGCGTATCACTTCTAGTGATTCGTCACACCTAACTGTCATATCAATATTTTCGGGTTGGTATTCCGTAACTATACTTGAGCATGTTAAATTTTCTAATTGATTTTTTAATGCTTCAATCTCGGCTTTAAGATTGTTCGTATTTGCAGCGATCAATCTTGATATTAATTCAGTATTATCGTTATTAGGCATGATTTGTTTTATTAATCTTAAGTTTTCTTCGATTTTAAATAAACTATCCAGTTTTTTAATTTATATAAATTTTAATTAACTATTATACTTAATATACTTTAATAATGTATTCCTTATTTCTCTTACTTTCAAGATAATCGGTGAGTAATACAGTTGTGAACGGCTTCTTTATTTTCAAGAATTTTGCTGTCTCAATCTTTTCGTAGGCTCGTGCTTCTTCTACGCTGTACAAAAGTTGTGGTCCCAGCGAGAGTGAATTTCCTTTTCTTCTTCCTTACTTTGTATGTCCTCAAAGTTGATGTCTTTTCTCCTTGGTTTGGATACTTTAGTTGACCTTTTTTTACTCAGGAACTCAATTGTTTTCAGGATTGTTAATTAAATTTTTAAGAATTTTTTTCCTTTTATTATACCTCAGGAGGGACTGGCTTTATGGGCTACAGTGTCGCTGTGGGTTATTTAATTATTTATTTTTGAAGGATTTAAAACACTCTCCTGGCAGGATCGCCAATTAAAATTTCAAGTTAACTTATTTTAAAAAAAATAATTTGTATTCTTAAAATTTCTTTCTTATACTATTTACAATCTTAACTCCAATTCACTAGTTACAATTATACAAGTCTGATGCAAGGACACAAGTGAAGTACAAGTGAAAAGTATCTTCTATTTATACTTAATTTATGCTCATTCTTAATGCTTAGTCTTATTACAACTTTCGATTTGGCTTATCTATAACTGGGGCGTTGACTTTATTCTCGGTAATGAAATTATATCTCTGAGTAATTAGATTGTTTGATTCTTGGTGGTTCGATTAATTGTAAATTGCTATACGTCATAAACTTTGGTTATGCGCCATATCTCATTGCTATGCTTAAATGGAATTTTATGTTCAATTAAAATTTGTTTACAATTTTCATAAGGCGGCTGTGGATGTGCAATATTTAACTTGCATGCCTCCTATGTGTTTTGGCCTATTGCCTCTAATGTAATCTTTGATGAGCTTTGAAGTGTGCTTTGGGTCGTTGTCGGGCTGAAACGTTCACTGAAACGGCATATTCCACTCCGTATGTGGTCGCATCGTTAAAAAAACGATTTTCCGTTGTAGAACGGTCCAATTTAGGTGCTGTTTTGCAAGACTGGGTCTAAAAGAACAATAAATTGCAACTCGTCACAATTTCAGACAGAATTATTGTTTAAATTATAACTCACCTTGTTTTGTATGCTTAGCTGTAAGAAAAGGTTTCTTTGCCGGTCTGTAACTTCTTAAATCGTTCTCAACGGCTCGTCTTCGAACAGTGCAGTAATGGATATCTAAATCAAGTGTCCGAACAACCTCTTTGGAGGTTGTGGCAAATGGATTTTGTTTGAACACAACACAACTTTACCATGTTCCTGTTATCACGCAGCGATGTCTTCCGCGGCCGCCCTCTTTAATGTACTGTTGTTACGTATTTTGTGATGTTATACTTCTTTATTAATCTGCAAACTATTGACCGATTAATATCAAACTGTTTCATGTTTAATGAAATAATTTGTAATTTTAGAGCTTCACAGTATTTATAACTTGCCCTTATAAATGGAACAGTCAATGTCACAACTAGCGCAAAAACAAAACTAAACTTAAATGTTTATGACTCACAAACAACATGTGCTTTACAATAATGGAAATTTTACCGATAAGTCTTAGAACTTCTGTTCTCTTTTTATGTTTTTCAAGTTTTGTTGCTGCTGTTTTGCTCTCAGACAAATTAAATGTAGTCACATTAATTTTAAATTTAATAACAACAAAACCAAATTTGAATATGATTTGTTTTATTTATGATGTATGAATATATGCTCCGATTCCTATAATCATTTTTATGTGTTCCCAATATTAAAAAAGATACACGATTTTGTAGCATCGCACTGATTTTGTTGCTATTGTTTTGCACAACACTGTATATGAGGGCAATTGCCCAGTAAATGAATGAATTAATAAATAAAGAAAAAATTAAAAAATTTAAGCTTTACTTTATTGAGGAGAATAAGAGCTTGAATATTAAGCAACTTTTAACATAAGCATATTTGCCTTCGTCCATTTTGCCAACTTTATCAAAATTCTCATTTACCCTAGCACAAAAATCTTATAACAGTCATTTGACATGCATTTGACACCTGCATGCATTTTGACACGTTTATACTTGCTCAGAATGTCGTCAGAGAAAATTGTAAATAACAATGGGCAAAGTACTGAGCCTTGAGGAACTTTACTAATAGTTCTTATGAGCCCCGAAACACTATCCTAATTTGTATTCTTTGAGCTCTTTCAACAAGGTAGCTTTTCAACAAACGTACAGCAAACAACAGAGAAAACAGAATTTTGCGGCAAGTTTTTGTACAGGAACTTAATGATTTACTGAATCAAATTCTTTTGAGAATTCTCGTTATGTGACTGATATCATAGGGAACTCTTATATCATCGAGTATTTTGACCACAATAGTCGAACAACTGTGACCAGGCCGAATATCAGACTGGGGACTAGACATT
Source organism: Dichetophora obliterata (assembly GCA_963920525.1). NCBI lineage: Eukaryota > Metazoa > Arthropoda > Insecta > Diptera > Sciomyzidae > Dichetophora > Dichetophora obliterata. The sequence continues at coordinate 94,826,671 of OY986438.1, forward strand.
ATGCATAGTTGCTAATATGTTTAGAGATTGCTCTATCATGAACGATTCACAAACTTTAGATAAAGAAGATAGCAGGCCTCGTTGGCTGAAAATCACATGGTTGGCGAGCAAGAGATTTTTTAGCAATGGTAATTATGTCACCACTTTCCAGATTTCAGCGTAGCATGGTGTAGTGAAGCAATGACTAATAATATGGATATACTATGTTCCCCTGAAGCATTTGATTTAATTTTGTTTTGGTAGCGAGCTACACCCTTCTCATTTACTGCTTTTTAATTAAATTCATTATTAGAAACAGATATGTCACTGTCAGAAAGATCAAGTAAATAAGAACTATAACATGTAGGAGGAGTTGGCAAAAAAGTAATCATTCAGTAGATTTGAATCAATCTTTGCTATCTATCATTGCTCTTATAAAAGGTTTTTTTTTTGTTTAAATTATTGTTAACTCTTATTATTATTATTGTTATTAACTCTTTTAAGGCCATTCAGTAGATTTGAATCAATCTTTGCTATCTATCATTGCTCTTATAAAAGGTTTTTTTTTTGTTTAAATTATTGTTAACTCTTATTATTATTATTGTTATTAACTCTTTTAAGGCCAATGTGGGAAGATGCTGCAAACAAACAAGGTGGACGTTGGATCATTACACTAAATAAAAACTCTAAAGGTGATTTGGATAATTTATGGCTCGATGTTGTAAGTTGAAATAGTTTTACATTCATTCCATTTAATCCAAGTCAGAGACTATAAATACTTATAGACATTGCATGTGAAAGCTGCGGTACGGAATGAAAAATTTGCACGTACAAGACAAGAGACCCGACGAGTAAATAACCTAGCGAGTAATCGCTTGCATGGCTTTGTGTTGCTAGCACAACATGTATAAGTTGCTTAAAGTTTTGTTTATGTTGCTAGAATTTATAAAAGAACAGCAATGATGCAGAAAACCACTGCTTATACATATATTTTTTAGATTTCTGAGTAGAGCAGCCTGACTTTGTTTACATTTTTTTTGGCTTGATTTTTTGTTGCTGCATTGGACTTTTTTTGTTACGCTAGGATTTTGTTCACGTTTTGGAAGCATTTCGTTGATCGTCAGATATAAATCATATTTTTGCGATTTTGTCTATCTGAAGCAAAGACGTTTTAGATATATCGCTATATCTTTTTTTATTTCTGATCAGATTCAAATGCTCCAAAGAACAAAATTTTAGAAAATTTATCAATCTTCTAAATGACATTAAAATAAAATTTAAAAAAAATTAATTCAATTACTTATTACCTATTTTAAACAAATTTAAAAGCAAAACTCTAATCTGCTGCACAGAGTTAAATCCACTCATACCTTTAAATTGTATTTTTTAAAGAAAATGCCATCAATTTTGTTTTCTTGTTTTTATTTCTTTGTAACTTAAATTGATATTCGGCTAATTTGTTAAAAAAAGTATATATTTATCTATTTGAAGCAAGGCGGTTTAGATAAATCGCTATATCTTTTTTGTTTCTAATCGGATTCAAATGCACCAAAGGACAACATTTTAGAAAATTGATCAATGTCTTAAATGACATCAAAACTAAATTATAACAAAATTAAACCAATTATTTATTAACTATTCTTACCTTTATCCTTTACAATTACATCAAAATAAAGTTTTGCAAAAATTAATCGATTTCTTTATTTACCATTTTTTCCTTTATCCATTTAAATAATATCAATCCAATCCAATATTAATAATATTAATCCAATTATTTATTAACTATTTTAAATAGATTTAAAACAAAAACTCCAATAATAACTTTTAATTGAATTTTTTTTTAAGAAAAGACCATGCATTTTATTTTCTTGTTTTATTTATTTAGAATTAAATTATGATTTGTCTAATTTGTTGTTAAGAAAAAAATAAAAAGTAGTATTCTATTGCCACGCAGGGCAATCGGCAGCTGCACGAATTGCCTTGTGTTATTCTTGTCGCTTTGCCTTTTTTGTAGCATCTTCCAATTGGAGACTTATTTTTTTTACATTTGATTAAATTGCGATTCGGCAATTTATATTATCAAAAAAATATTATTTTTTTTAAAGCAAGATGTAGGCTTATTAACAAATTGTAAGCTCTAATTTTTGTATTAAATAGTGAAAAAGGAATACATATATGAAAACCAAAACAACTGAAATGCTTTTAAGTTTTTTGTTATATTGCTGACTTAAACATGAATTATTATAAAATAAGTTTTGAAGTTTTTTGTGATAAATTTAAAATTTGCTAAATAAATGAAATTTTTAAATTTTTTTCCTTTTCCTTGGAAAATTTAAAAATTACAAAATAAATGAAATTTTTTAAGATTTCCCCCTTGCTTTTAATTTTCAATTATTTCAAATGTATTTAAGTTTTAAGGAAATACCATAAAAAATAAAAATAATTACAAAAGCATGTGGGAAAAAAACATTACTAAATGAGGTGCACTTGTTTTTAACAATATGAAGTGCATTCAGTTTAGAGTTGCACAGTACTGAAAGGTCGGCCAATGGACTTGACTATTGTGATAGCAAAAATTTCCTGAAAAAATCAATCAGACGGACTTATGGTCTTCGGACAGACGGTTTAACATTTACACATACATACTAACAGACTGACAGACAAATAGAGATATGGGCAAACAGACGAAGTGACAGTCGGATTATTTAAAAAAAATCCAAAACGACGATTTGACAGACAGACTTTCAGACAGACATAATAAAAAGTTGCTTCAGCATTCGCCTTATTTGCTTCCTTTGTAAAAAGGTCATCTTCAATGCATTGGCGAATAGCTGAAGCAACTCAATACCTGAACTGCAAATGAAACCCTCATTTTGTCGAATAATTTCGGATTAATGTGTTTCTCCGTAATTTTTGGTACCATTCGATGGGTCTTCGATGCATTTTTCAATATACAAGGGTATATTCAATAAAAGTTGTCACGAACCGAATTTAAAAAAACGTATCATAAAGTCCTGTATTGCACACTCAAATCTTGCAACGCCAGAGTGGTTTGATGAAAATGGGAGTTGCTCTGAGCACAGGCAAATCATTTTAGATTTTCTTATAACTGTTTTAATTCGAAAGAATTCGAAATGATTAAAAGAAAATCTAGCGTCAGAAGAGTTAAAAAACAATGCAAAAATGCAAAGGCTTCTAAATGCATAAGCATTCCGTTTGTACGTCTGAAAGTCTGTCTGTCAATTCGTCGTTTTGGATTTTTTTAAATAATCCGACTGTCTCTTCGTCTGTTTGTCCATATCAATAACGGCGTTATTAGTGAACGTGATTTTTAAATCGCCGTTCTTTAATATGGTGACCGTGATCACGTTATTTTTCAACTAAACAAATGCATATTCATGTATGCATGTTATGAGAGGTGACCGAAACAACATTACAACTCATATCAAAGTGCATATGATATGCGTACTTGAGAGACAGAGACAAAAAATTATCGCACAATCAAAAAATCACTGGTTATATCACGAATCGCTCAAACGACATAAGACAAAAAATGAACAAAAGCTCAATCACTGATCACGGTTTTTTAATCGTATTTAATCACCACAGTTACCAGTGATTTTTCAATCACGGTGACTAAATCACCGGCATCAAAATATCGCTCATCTCTACTCTAAACTGAATGCACCTCATATTGTTAAAAACAAGTGCACCTCATTTAGTAATGTTTTTTTCCCACATGCTTTTGTAATTATTTTTATTTTTGTATGGTATTTCCTTAAAACTTAAATACATTTGAAATAATTGAAAATTAAAAGCAAGGGGGAAATCTTAAAAAATTTCATTTATTTTGTAATTTTTAAATTTTCGAAGGAAAAGGAAAAAAATTTAAAAATTTCATTTATTTAGCAAATTTTAAATTTATCACAAAAAACTTCAAAACTTATTTTATAATAATTCATGTTTAAGTCAGCAATATAACAAAAAACTTAAAAGCATTTCAGTTGTTTTGGTTTTCATATATGTATTCCTTTTTCACTATTTAATACAAAAATTAGAGCTTACAATTTGTTAATAAGCCTACATCTTGCTTTAAAAAAAAATAATATTTTTTTGATAATATAAATTGCCGAATCGCAATTTAATCAAATGTAAAAAAAATAAGTCTCCAATTGGAAGATGCTACAAAAAAGGCAAAGCGACAAGAATAACACAAGGCAATTCGTGCAGCTGCCGATTGTCCTGCGTGGCAATAGAATACTACTTTTTATTTTTTTCTTAACAACAAATTAGACAAATCATAATTTAATTCTAAATAAATAAAACAAGAAAATAAAATGCATGGTCTCTTTTCTTAAAAAAAAAATTCAATTAAAAGTTATTATTGGAGTTTTTGTTTTAAATCTATTTAAAATAGTTAATAAATAATTGGATTAATATTATTAATATTGGATTGGATTGATATTATTTAAATGGATAAAGGTAAAAATAGTAAATAAAGAAATCGATTAATTTTTGCAAAACTTTATTTTGATGTAATTGTAAAGAATAAAGGTAAGAATAGTTAATAAATAATTGGTTTAATTTTGTTATAATTTCGTTTTGATGTCATGACATTGATCAATTTTCTAAAATGTTGTCCTTTGGTGCATTTGAATCCGATTAGAAACAAAAAAGATATAGCGATTTATCTAAACCGCCTTGCTTCAAATAGATAAATATATACTTTTTTTAACAAATTAGCCGAATATCAATTTAAGTTACAAAGAAATAAAAACAAGAAAACAAAATTGATGGCATTTTCTTTATAAAATACAATTTAAAGGTATGAGGGGATTTAACTCTGTGCAGCAGATTAGAGTTTTGCTTTTAAATCTGTTTAAAATAGGTAATAAGTAATTGAATTAATTTTTTTAAATTTTATTTTAATGCCATTTAGAAGATTGATAAATTTTCTAAAATTTTCTTCTTTGGAGCATTTGAATCTGATCAGAAATAAAAAAAGATATAGCGATATATCTAAAACGTCTTTGCTTCAGATAGACAAAATCGCAAAAATATGATTTATATCTGACGATCAAGGAATGCTTCCAAAACGTGAACAAAATCCTAGCGTAACAAAAAAAGTCCAATGCAGCAACAAAAAATCAAGCCAAAAAAAATGTAAACAAAGTCAGGCTGCTCTACTCAGAAATCTAAAAAATATATGTATAAGCAGTGGTTTTCTGCATCATTGCTGTTCTTTTATAAATTCTAGCAACATAAACAAAACTTTAAGCAACTTATACATGTTGTGCTAGCAACACAAAGCCATGCAAGCGATTACTCGCTAGGTTATTTACTCGTCGGGTCTCTTGTCTTGTACGTGCAAATTTTTCATTCCGTACCGCAGCTTTCACATGCAATGTCTATAAGTATTTATAGTCTCTGTCCAAGTTTACAAAAACTGTTTTACATTTCTTTTTTCAATCCATAGCTCCTCTGTCTCATTGGAGAAGCATTCGATCATTCAGATGAGATCTGCGGCGCAGTTGTTAACATACGTGGTAAAAATAATAAAATTTGTAAGTTTCATTCAGTGATGAGCATTCAAGCTTTGACTCTTTCAACTTTCACACTGGCTTTTTATCAAATGGTTTTACTATCTTTAACAGCAATTTGGACAGCGAATGGCAACAATGAAGAAGCCGCATTGGAAATTGGGCATAAACTGAGAGAAGCCTTGCGTTTGGGTCGTCAAAATTTGCAATATCAGCTACACAAGGACACGATGGTCAAACATGGTTCCAATGTCAAATCGATTTACAATCTATAAACCATTACTAAATAGTTTATAAACACGATTAAAACAAAATACTATTCTTACTCTTACCTTATATTATAATAATTTAATGCGTAATTTCGTCAATGAGAAGAAAAAACATCAGTTTAAACTCGATATCCTGTAAATGTAGCTGAAGCCGCAAAACTAAAACAAAATAAAATTTATGAAAAACTGATAAAATTAAATCAAACAAACAAAAATAACATAATTTTTTAAAAATTTCAAATGCGACTGTTTGTAAAAACTAGAATTGTTTATCATCCAATGCAAATTATGTAAAAGAAGAAGTATCACAAAAACAGTGTACAAGCAAGCTATGTAAATTCAAGCAGTCTTAAGAAGCAGGTCTTTAAAATCTAAACATGCAAACATATTTATTTGTAAGCTCTCACAAAGAGCAAAAAGAAAAACACACAAGGTAATGTTTGTGCATTTTGTACATTGTTTTTTTATTTTTTCTTTTTTATACTGGCAAGCAAATGCATCTTGTAATCGTTATCTAATCCTATGCGTGTTTTAAATGTAAACGATATGGATATTTTATTTAAAAATCAAATAAATTGAATATCATAAAAAAACACTGCAATTGTTCATTCTGCGTTTGTAAGACAGTATTATGACAAAATTTACTTATCAAAGTCGCCTATTGGCCCGACCAAAACAGACGAACCGTGACGATTGCAACTTGCCGAATGTCTGCAATCGTTTCGTCTGTTTTGACATTTAACCCAAAATGAAACGATTTGCTCAACTCGTCTGAAACAGCTGATGAATTGCGAACAGAGTATTTTTTAATTAAGCTTATGTCTTTTTAAAATGGAAAAAACTAAAGTCATTTTTCCTGGTTTTCCCCTATAAGAAGGGATATCTTATTTTAATGAAAAAAAATTTTAAAAACAAACGATACGTTTTGAGGAGAAAAACTAAATGGTAATGGAAATCAAAAATTTTTGTTAGAATTATTTGTATCTTTATTTATTTGTATTGGGCATAGATGGGCATATTGCATTTAATTATTAGTGCATAAAAAATATAACCACTGGTGATAATGCAATTTTTTACCATTGATCCCCCTAAAGACAATACATGTCAAACGAAATAAAAAAAATTTCTTCATACATACGTCACTTGTATTAGGATCAGTGAATCCCTCTTAAAAACAATACCAGCCCGATTCTGAATAATTTTCTCGGGAAATCGGTAAAGGGAATTTTCATTTTTAATATATCACATTTTTTTGTTTACATTCATGAATATTGACGGTTTATGAACAAGTTTGCATTAAAAATTTCCAAATATTCTTGAACTTTATCTTGAAATGAAAACTCCCTTTTCCGATTCCCCGGGAAAATTTATTCAGAATCGGGCTGTACATGTAAAACGAAATAAAACAGCAATGCTAGCTAGTAGGATGTCACGGCTTGGCACAAATGAGGATTTTTTCCATAGGTTGCTTTTATATTCAGACCCGAAAATGACTTTGTTGGGAGATATGCCAAAAAAAAAACAAAGCCTAAAAATGTTTTAATATTAATACAAAAATAGTTTTTAATATAAATATTAAAAATAAACAACAAAAAAACTAACGCTTCCATTATTTTTTTATTTTTATCTAGTGGACCATTAAAAAAGATACACAAACGAAGGTATTACAAAAGTTAGCTCTAAACAGTGCACGAATTTTAAAAAAATTTTTGTGGTAGATTTTACTCAAAAAGTGTAGGTTGAAAAAGAATGTGGCAGATTTGATATTTCATATAAGAAATATATATGTCTTTTATTAAAAAAATATTCATGACACAGTTTACACATGCAATAACAATAGAGTTCAGCTACTACAGCTTTTTCACACTTTCTCCGCAATAGATCATTTTAAGAACCAATCCAAATATCTCAAAGATATCGATAGAAGTGGTCAAAAAAAAAACCAAAAGGGAGAAAAATTTACCCACCATAATATGGGTTGGGCTCAGGGACAACACAAGACATAACAACTAACCATGCGTTTACATAGATCTTATCCTTCATTAGTTTTCAATCTACTTTTGAGTTGACCTTTCGACAAGTTAACATCAAACACGTTACAGTTGTTAACAAAGGTACTCATGCGATTTAATGGAGCAGTTAACATATAATTTGTTCTACTAAATGGTAAATAAATCAAGTTGTTAGAGTTTCTACTGCTTCTACGGTTAGTGTTAAATTTTATAAGAGAAAGAAGCTCTGGAGAGTCGAATACACCAGTTATGAGTTGGTGTAAGTAGACGATATCAGCAGATTTTCTTCTCTCACTTAAAGATTGCATTTTTAATAATTTCAAACGATCCTCATATGGAGGAAGGTTAAATGTGTCAGTTCCACTCAAGCCTCTTAGAGCAAACCGAACAAAACGTTTTTGAATTCTTTCTATACGATCAACATGCACATTGTAATGTGGGGACCATACTTGACTTGCGTACTCCAAGTGAGGACGGACGATTGAATAATACAGAGTTGTAGTTGTTATTAAGCTATCAAACTCTTTGGCCCACCGTTTTATAAAACCAAGCATAGAAGACGCTTTTTTACAAATTGTGTCAATATGCATGTTAAACGACAATCTAGAATCCATGCATATACCAAGGTCTTTGACGGTAGTTACACGACTTAAAGCAGTATCTTTAATTTTGTAATCAAAAATAAAATTGGTCCTTTTACGCGAAAAGGTCATAGTTTGGCATTTATCTGGATTTAAAAACATGTTATTTTTAGAACACCAAACCTCAAAGGAGTTCAAGTCTGACTGGAGCAGGTCTGAATTGTCCTTAGAATCAATTGTTCTGTATATTTTCATATCATCTGCATAAATAAGCAAATGAGAGTGTTTGATGACGTGGGTAACATCATTAATTGCCAAAATAAACAGAAGTGGACCCAGGTGGCTTCCTTGAGGAACACCCGATTCTGCAACAAATTCAGAAGACAACACGCCTCGGAACCGTATTTGATAAGATCGCTCCATCAAATACGATTTGATCCAGTTTACAAAATATTGTGGAAATCCCATTAATTTAAGTTTAAATAAAATTAGATTATGTGGTAATTTATCAAATGCTTTGCTAAAGTCAGTGTAAATACAATCGACTTGGCTACCAGAATTAATAGATTTTAAGCAGAATGTAGTGAAATCAAGGAGATTAGACACAGTGGATCTGCCAGTAACAAAACCATGCTGACGAGTTGTCATGACTTGCCCACAGTGAATTTTCACTCGATCGTACACTATTCGCTCAAAAAGTTTAGGAATCGAAGACAATTTAGCGATAGGCCTATAATTAGTGACGTCATTCCTGCAACCTTTTTTGTAAATAGGACTGATATAAGATTTTTTCCAAAAAAGAGGAAAATTACTTTCATTAATTGATTTATTAAAAAGTAACGAAAGTGGCTGACATAAAATGGAGCCGCATTGTTTTAACACTGCGGCAGGAATTCCATCTGGTCCAGCGCCAAAATCCTAATCGATTGATTCAATATACTTAAAAATATCCTCTGAGGTAAAAGATATATGCCCCAAAGAAACTCTGGATGCGTTGTTCATATAATCAAAATACGCTAAATCAGGATTGTCAAATAAGCCACAAATAATGGTGGAATCGTCAGTAAATCCATCCTGAAGTTTGAAAGAAGAAGGAAATCCATCAGTCTTCTTCTTAACATTAATAAATACCCAAAATTTTCTTGGATCAGACAAAATACTCAGCTTCCTATTATCCAAATACTCATTATATAATGCAGCTGAGCAATTCTCAAATTCCAGAAACAAACGTTTGTATGCTTCTAGGTCATTTGAGTCAAAACTACAAACATATTTCTTCCATGCCCTATTCCTATTGTTGCGAAGAGTCTTTAAATCCTTTGTGTACCAAGGGTACGCAGAATTTTTCGCAAATTTGAGACTATATGGTACAGACTGAGAAAACATAGCAAAGAGCTCCGTATAGAAATAATTTATTGAACTATTAAGACTATTATTATTTATGTACTCTGTAATTATATTTAATTTACTGTAAAGTAAATTATTCAACCCTAAAAAGTCAGCTTTTTTGAAATTGAATTCATAAACTGTGTCAACAGAGCTTGAATTTACCATATTCTCCCTATCGGATTTATACCAAACACTCAAAGGTGGATGGTAATTATCAATAGTAGTCAAAGCATGAAGTGCCTTCTGAACAATGACATTGTTACTGTCTGTAGTTAAGACTAGGCCAAGCAGCCTTTCCAGACTATTATAAATACAACTAACTTGTTGTAAGTCAGAACATATATTGTCAACAAATATATGTTCTTGGCGTGTCTTCGAATTAGATGCACAAAAATGTGTTTCATCGTCAGAAGAATGCCATTTTAAGTCAGGCAAATTAAAATCGCCCAACAATAAAATGTCGTCATTAACGTCAAGTATATTTAATATAAATTCTATGCAATCCGCAAGGCTTGCATAGACCTCTACACTGCTCTTGGGAGGAACGTATGCATTAATAACAAATACATTTGAATTGCAATGTACAACCTTAACGCATATAAGTTCGATATTAGCAGAGCAGGGAATATCAATAAAGGAACTAACACAGGAGTTCCTTACAGCTAATAGGACACCACCACCAACTGCAGAATTATTGTCAGCGTGTCTGTCCTTCCTATATACTTCAAAACTATTGTCAAACAGTTCTAAGTCAGTAATTCCTCCGTTCAACCAAGTTTCAGTTAACGCGATAATATCTTCAGAAAAATTCTGAGTTGACAAAAAAATTTCGCGCGTCTTTGAACGCAATCCCCTTACATTTTGATAGTAAAGGGAAAGCCTATTTAGTTTTTTTGGGTCTGACTGGCGATATTATTTGTCCTTCTAGACCTGTGTTTAGGCTTAAACTCAGAAACAAAGATATTATCAGCCCACAGATTAGAGCTCAGAACAGTTGCAAACTCTTCAGCAGCCACTGTGAGAATAAATGATGCGTGGGACGGTTTATTGCCAATTTTTTTGCATGAGCAGAAAGCAGTCTGACTTACTAAACGATTATGTTTGACAAACGTCAATACATTTTCACTTGTTGTGTCGGGCTGAAGGCGTGAAATGAAAACCTTTTTTTTCCTCGACAACGCTCTTAAATTTAATGAACTATTGCTCTCATTAGTTATGTCACTAGCCGGCGGAGAAAGAGATGGAGGAGATGGAGTGATAACTGTATTATCCATTCTCACTGGCGTAAACACTGGTTTAGCCGAGATCTGCTTCGTTTCTAAAGTGGCTGGAAGCGTCATACGCCGCTTATTATTTTTATTTTTTGAATTATTTCTCTTTTTTTTCGAAATATTTAGGTCTTTATTAGATGAAATGATTTGAGTCTCAGAAGAACAGGCTGGAAGAGTCTGAGACAATGCGGTCGAAATATTTACCGATGAAGACTTTTCATCATAAATGCTAGTGCTAGGTGAGGTGCTTACTTCATTAAAAAATGTAACAATTTCTTTAAAATTGCTTTTAAAATTGCAAAAATAATGTCCACTAAGTGCAAATGGGTTAATATAAAATGTTACAGTTTAAAAGCAACTGCAACAATTCGCTGTGCTTAGTTTGTGCAAATAAACAAATAAAGCACAAAGAGGAACGCAAAAAAAAAGAGAAAGAAAAAGTATATACTTAAGCAGCAGCTCAACTATCAAACTACGATGAGAAATAAAACGATATATGTACCACAATAAACATTAAAAAAATTAATATGCTACACCATTAAAAAAAGGAACTTCACTTTATTAACACTAAAAATAATTTTCAAACACAAAACAGCACACACGGAGATTAATAAAACCGATATAAACAAAATACAATAACAAAAACAATAACACAATATAAATGACATTCACCGGCTATATGACGAGATCAACTGTGACAAATGGTTTTAGACCAATCAAAAAGCAGCAATTACACAATCAGCTGTTTCGCAGTCAGTTGTGGGAGAATGAGAATGGGGCTACCCCACTCTCTATTTTAATTAACACATATTACAAAATCAGCTGTTTTGCAGACAGTTGTGGAAGAAAAAGAATGGGGCTACCCCACTATTTTAATTAATATGTATTTATTTTAAATTTCAAGTAAAGCCGTTAATAAACGTAGTAAAAAAGTAGGCGCAGAAGTGTGCATGGTCGAAAAATATTATCATGTAATAAGTATTCCTGAGTCAAAGCTGCACGCTGTGAAAATTTAAGATCGGTTAACAGGTCCAGCCTCCAATATATCCCAAACAAAGGGGCGTGCTCCGCCCACTTTTCTTTTGGTACGTATTTCTATTCATTTCCGTTGGTCAAAAAATGTCCAAGATATGACGATTTTAAATTTTGGGTTATATGGGCGAGGCCACGCCCCTTTGTCCACTCACAACTTTATATAGTCAAGAATTTATTATTTCGTAAGAATATCCTATTGTGAAAATTTATTGACGATCGGTCCAGTAGTTAAGACTATATTACGACTTTTAATTTTCCTAAAAAGGGGCGTGGTACCACCCACTTTTCTCCTGGTACGTATTCCCAATTATGCCAATACCATATGTACCAAATATCATCGACGTAGGTTAAAAAATGTCCAAAATATGGCGATTTAAATTTTTGGGTACTATGGGCGGTGCCACGCCCCGTTGACCAATAAAAACTTCGTATAGCCTATTATTCCTTCCAGAGTCATAGTAACATGCTGTGAAAGTTTCAGGAAGATCGGTCAAAGGGTTTGGCCTACTATAAAGCACAAACAAACAGACAGACCGACATTCATTTTTATATATATAGATTGAAAGCAGATTAATAATTAAAGTAAAATGGGGCGAAAAAGGGGGATTTGGTAATAAAAAAATCTATGGCTACCTTACCTGTAGATAAAAAGTATATAAAACTTTAGGCAAATACATATTACAAAAAAGTATTTTGTATAGCAAACATTGTTAGTGGTATAAGTATCTGAACTAAAAAAGGGGCAGTGAAGTGGGCGTGGTTCATAGTAATATGGTGACGTTAACAGTATTAAGAGCAATATACTACCAAATAAAAAATAATCCGTTGGAAGGAACCAATTTGTACAGAGAACAAAAAGTTTAAAACTTAAATTTTGCGTGAAAAGGGGCGTGAAAGGGGGCGTGGCGTAAGAAATGTTTATTTCTACCTCGCCTGGAGAATAATGTGTGTACAATTTGAAGTAAATCTGTTAAAAACTATATGGGAGCAATTACATAATTTTAAAAAAGTGGGCGTGGTTGAAAAAATTACCCTATTAATCATGCCAGAGTCCCAGTTAAATGCTGTGAAAATTTCAGGAAGATCGGTCCAGAGGTTTGGTCTCCTATAAGGTACAAACAAACAAATAAACAAACACACATTCCATTTTATATATATAGATAGATATTTTAGATCCCTCCACGATGACACCATGACCATGCCATTTGAAGAATTAAAATTTATACGCGCCATTTTAATATTTCATCCTTCATTCGAACACCAGAAATAATTTGTTTTTCGATCTGTCATTTTATTTTTTGTTTACAAGCCATTTGGTGGCGATTCGACTCGCATTGTTTCAACGGTGAGTTTGTGAAGTGCAACCAGTCATTTATAATTAAAATCGCCCATGTGCGGCTTTTTTAGTTAATACAGCTATACAAATAATAGTTATGCGAAAACTCAATCAGCTCAATCATGAGACATTTTTCCGGGAGTTGGAAAAGGGAGTTTCCTTTTTAAAGATAAAGTTTAAAAGCTTTTTGGAAATTTTTAATGCTATTTTGCTTATCAGCCGCCAATATTCATTAGTGTAAAATAAAAAATTAGATGTCTTTGTCTGCTATCTTAAAACCGGAAACTCCCTTTTACAACTCCCGGGAGAAAATGTTTCACGATTGGGCTAAATAATAAGTTTTTTTTTAACAAAAAGTGTTTGAAGCTACAGTATGAACTTATGATTCATGGTTCCTTTTTGACGCTGCGAATGCTATACATGGCTTGTATTGCATTTTTTTATCAAAAGCAGATACGTGACATGCAAAACGAGTTGAAGCGAATTGTTACTACGCGTTTCCGCCTAGCCGCCGCAATTGGATTCAACTGGACAGCTGAAAATTTTTAGTGATTATTGTGAAATAAAATATTAATTATTTAATATTTTGTCTACATAGTGATTGTTTAAAAAAAATTTTTTTAACGTAATATGCGTATCTGATGTCATAATGTATGCATCTATTTATCTTTATGTCCTATTTATACTCATTTAAAATCATTAATTCCCAATCAATGATTTGAAAAAGTGATTGCAGAGACTTAAAAATTTTGTTGCAGTTACATTGCATCGTGTTTAACAAGTTCAATTATAGACTATAATGTATTATCTTAAGGGGGTCCTCTGGTAATCTATGCCAAATTTTAGCCTTTTTTCAAAATATTGTGGAAAGAGAACGAGTAAAGATATTTTAGTTCCGTTTTTTGATTTGGGTAGCTTAATTTATTGAAAAAAATACAAAATTTTGAAAAAGTGAATTTATGGACCGTTCAGAAAGTTCTCGGCCTGGTAACGAGGTTCTCCGGAAAAAAGGTGGGTCCAAATTGCGCACGATTCCAAGAGTAAACATCGTCTGAAAAAAAAAAAAAAATATTCAGTTACTTAGAATGAATGTCCCTATAGCCCCTACCTCGGAAACAAAAATCGAAATTTTTTTAGGGGGGGAGCCGCACTTTGAAAATGAAAAATCGAATTTCGACCTTTTTTTTTGTAGTCTAGTGTAGAAAAAAAATAGTAAACATTATTTTTTCGGCAAGTTTGAGGTAGGGGTTATAGCGGCGTAAATTCTGCGTCGTTTCATGCCTCATATATCAAAATCGGTCAAAAACTGTTTGAGTTATCGTGCGCAAAGTTTTGAAAAACATGGTTTCGAGAAAAACGCGTTTAAAGTTTTGACTTCAATTTTGAGGCACACAAATGACATTAACACATATTTTTTTAATACAATACTTACGAATATTAATCGGCAATTCCAGCCCCATAAAGTGTGCCTTCCTCCATCTCATAAAACGAGTTTTCCATGGCTTTTTGGGCTCTGCGGGCTGTGCGACCCTCTTTCGATGATGCGTACGTTTTTAGCTCTGAGCGTTGAAGTCGTTTTCCGTCGCGAGATTCAGCATACATCTCGGCTTGTGGGCCGATGACAATACCCATTGTTGACATTATTTTTAAAATACTTGTGAAGCCTTCGTTGAAAATGCAGGTTTTTCCAAATCGAATTTTTTGTTTACATTGGGCGCAGATAACCAGAGCAGCAAGCGTTTGGAAAAATGAAAAATATTCCAAGAAACAGAACTGGAGGTTGTTTTCGATGATGACTTCATTGTCTTGCGTTTTCTTCAATTTTTTGGCCGATGTGCTGGCAAAGTCGGTGTCCTCTACTTGGGAGTGCTGGTTTCCACGGAAATGCCTCTTTTTTGTTCGATACGCGTACTTACGCGGCGCGTTTGGGTGGCTTTTTTTATCCATAGCAAAAAAAAAAACACAAAACGATTTTTCTTTTATTTTACAACAGCAGTTATCGCGCACGCGTAGCTTTCAGCGTTCGAAAATAAACTGAATCTCGTTCGTTTGCTTCTTTCATGTGAACACCTGGGCTCAAAATCATTTCAACCCCTAAATCAAAACATGCATGTATACATACTGCATGTATACATACTGTGTGTGTATATTTTGTAATATCAATACATATTTTGGAAGAATTCCACAGAATTTTCGACTAATGACTGCAGGCAAATAAACAACTTTGCTGATGCGTTATTTTGACGAAAACATACCTACACAAAAATGCCTGTATCTCCTAAACTATTTCGAATTTTGAAAAATCCTTTTGGGAAAATGTTTTTGAGTATCTGAGCAATAGAAATATAAAAAAAAAATCGAAAAATTTTTTTCGGATTACCAGAGGACCCCCTTAAGTGAGTTGGCAATAATTTATAGAAGCAACGTGCTTAGGATAGAATGTTGGTAACAACAGAAATCTTATAAGGAGTTTTATAATTGAGACAATTAGAGTAACCAAGTTTTGCTCATAATTTGCATGTTGATTTTGAGAAAATCTTCTCATAATCAACTGTATACAATATAAAACTTATATAAAAGATTACTTATTAAAGATTAAAATACTATACATATATAATGTTTGTATTTTAACATGAAGAGTTAAAGCACATGTGAAATAATGATTAGTTTACAATAAAGTAATCAGTGAGAATTATTAAAGATAATAAAAATTAGCCTCTATGCATGTTAGGTAGTTTAATTCTATAAAATGCTGGTAAAGCGGTGGGGGAGTTGGAATTAGATAATGTCTCATTCAAGATACCAATCGGAGAAAGGTAACAAGAATTAGACCAATTAAATTCCTTTTCTCGATTATAAATTTCATTAACAAGATAATTTTCGTGGAATTCAAGTCTGTGAACAAATCTTTTTTGAAGATCAAAAGCAAAGCTACAAAGAGGAGTTACAAGAGCTTTATTATATATGTAATTATTGGAAAATCTTTTAGTAGGCGATTCAAAGTTCTTGTTAACGCAGGATCTTAGGATTTTTCTTTCGATAGTTTGTAATTCCTTAGCTACTGATGGAGAGATTTTAATCCAGATAGGAAAACCATATAAAATTGTAGAGCGAATACTTACCTTATAAATAAGTAATTTTGTTTTTTGACTTAGTGATTTGCAGTAAAATAATCTGGAAAACATTGCTTTAATTTTATTAATTTTTTTTTATAGGTAAACTAGCATGTTCATTAAACTTGAAAAGTTTGTTAAATGTGATTCCAAGGTATTTTATGCTGTCTTGAGAAGGAATATAAGCACCATTTAAACTCAATTTGAGACTTTTGCTTTCTGGAACTACTTTTCTGTTGCATTTACCTGAAGCATTTTTCATACATATAGCTTGCGATTTTGCGGCATTTATAGTAATACCCCAAGATTTATAATAGTCATTTATTACTTTAAGATGAATTCTTACTAACCGCAGAGCATCAGCAGGAGAATTATCATGAGCGTAAATAAGAGAATCATCACCATAAAGGATGCTTTTTGATCTATTTATTTCGTGAGGGAAATCATGAATTAATATATTATAAAGATGGGCAGCCAAAACAGAACCTTGTGGTACTCCACTTTTAATAGAACCATAACTTGAATTTAGATTATTTATTTGAACATAAAAAATCCTATCACTAAGAAAACTCGAAAACAATTTAATAATGAAGGAATCAAATGCAATATGACTCAATTTGTAAATAAGTCCTTTGTGAAAAGCTCTATCGAATGCTTTCTCTATATCAAGTTATACTGCAACTGTACATGATTTTTCCCTCAAATTACTTATTACGTCATCATGTAATTTTAGTAAAGCGTGAAGAGTTGAGCGACCCGGTTTGAAACCAAATTGGTGATCAGGAACATTGGCGTCGGAAGCGGGGGGTAAGGGGAGCAGTTCCCCCCTCCACTTTTTTAGCTAGATAAACAATTTAAAAATAAAACTTCAAAAGTTATTCAAAATGTCAGTTTTTTTTACAACGATAATATTTTTGTATTATATATTTTCCTCTTCTTTCTCTCTTCTTCACAAGCATGCTTGCGGATAACCATTTTCTTTCTCTGTGTTTGCAAAAAGATAACACAAAATGTAGAGTTTCTACTGCAAACCCACCACTTCAGTTTTAAAGCACCCTTAAGTATGTAGCTTAATACTGTAATATTGTAATCGAAGCCTTCAACGGAAAAGTGCCTTCTGAACAAAATCTAAAAACAAAACTAGATCTTTATGCAGATGACTTTGATGTGAGCGACCTCCACGCGCAGCTTAAATTGCTGAAGCAATTGCCTGGCCAAACACCTTCAAATTGTAGTGGCATTGTATCCCAATTTGCGAAAAATTCGGATACTGTAAAAAAAACTATTAAATTAAGTTGAAAAACTTATTGCTTTGCTTTTTGACTGTGCCTGCATCAGTAGCTTCATCTGAGCGTTTTTTAGTGCACTAAGACGACTTAAAACGTATCTTCGAGCAACTATGACATAGAAACGACTCACTCATGCGGCACTTATACACATTCACAAAGATAAAACCGAAGAATTGAATTCGATGGAGGTGGTGAAAGAGTTTGTTTCTCGCAAGGACAGAAAGAAACATTTTGGAATAATTTAAATTGATATAACTTTTTGTACCTTATTGTATTTAAACCAAACATGTTAAATTCCAATTAGAATTAGCAATTGATGCAATTAGTTTATATTGTCTAATTCATCAAACAATTAGAATTATTTCAACTAATTCCCATTAGATAATTGAAATTTTTATTCCAATGGTAAAACTAATTGCAATTAGTTGCCATTAGCAAAAAAAATTGGTTTACCTTTACAATTAGGAATCTAATTGACTTGTGCTAATGCAATTAGATATTCAATTAGCTCGAATTAGAATCAATTATTTTGATATTTTCAAAAAAAAATAAAACAAAAATATTCATAATATGAATTTCTCACATATATATATTACTTATGTACATAATATGTACTACATATATTACATACATGCACACCTATTTAACGTACGTACTAACTGTTTAATTACTAGAATGACCGGGTATATTCGCTTTCAGCAATACGAGCTTTTCAAAAGAAAAGTCCGTCAAGCGACCCCGCCTTGGACTATTAATAATGCCCGCAAAGGAAAATAGTCGCTCCACAGGGCCTGAAGACGTAAGCGGTGTGTTGCAAAACAGTGCTATTTCCTTTAATGTAGGATATTTGGACCATATATTGGAAGTTTTATCATTATCATTCAAATATTGATGCATCAAAATATCAAAATAATTGATTCTAATTCGAGCTAATTGAATATCTAATTGCATTAGCACAAGTCAATTAGATTCCTAATTGTAACGGTAAACAATTTTTTTTTGCTAATGGCAACTAATTGCAATTAGTTTTACCATTGGAATAAAAATTTCAATTATCTAATGGGAATTAGTTGAACTAATTCTAATTGTTTAATGAATTAGAGAATTTCACAAAAGAAGGTTAATTAGCAATCATTAGCATTATCTAATCATTATTTAACATCTTTGATTTAAACCATGTAAAGATATACCTAGTCTTGCTTTATAAAAGCAACCATTATTTCTTATATTTTCATATTACAATATGAAAGATCCTTTAAAGAATGATATCTAATATTGAAATTGGAAGAACTTTTAAAAATAATGAAATTTTAATATTTTTAATATATTTTTATATTTTTTTTTATTTTAAACTAAAATAAAAAATTTGTTTATTCACATTCATGTTTCTTTGAAGAAATTTTGGTGAACTTTTTTTGCACCACCATTTGTACTGCCCCCCCATTTGTACTGCCCCCCCCCGATGAAATTCGCTTCCGACGCGCTTGATCAGGAATAAAGCTAAAGTTCATATTAGAATTCATCTTTGATTTAATAACTCCTTCGAGCAGTTTACCTAAATTGGACAGTAAAGAAATCGGTCTGAAATTGTGTAATGCAATTTTCCATTTTAACGGAAAGTAGCCATTATTGATGGCGGTTGTCGGTCGCGCTGCTAAGGAGCGATACAAAGAAAAGAGGAGGGAAGAGAGACGTATTTTCAGGCGGAAAAAAAGAGAGGCAGAAAAGCGCGAGCAGGAGAAGAATGAGATGTATGGTGACAGGAATGAGGCCCGAAAATATTTCGAAAAAATAAGACGCCTTGCCGATGGTTTTAAAACCGGGGCCTCTTCCTGCAAGGATGAAAATGGGAATCTAGTGGCAGATGTCCAGAGTACACTGGCGTTATGGAGGGAACACTTCTCTAAGCTTCTAAATGGCGACGCTGACAACAATCCCGTCAATAGAGATGATATTCCGGAAACCCCAATTTCGGATGATAGCGTCGAGGTTCCGCTGCCCGACTATGATGAAGTTCTGACAGCTATAGCTCGGCTTAAAAATAACAAAGCCGCGGCAGCTGATAACCTGCTGAGCTGTTTAAGAACGGAGGCGAAGCTCTACTTAAATGCATTCACGAGCTTCTATGCAGAATATGGTCGGAAGAATGCATTCCGAATGATTGGAATCTCAGTGTGCTCTGCCCAATCCACAAGAAAAGCGATCCCACTATCTGTGCCAATTACCGTGGGATAAGCCTTCTTAATATCGCATATAAAATCCTGTCGAGCGTTTTATGTGAAAGATTGAAGCCCATTGTAAACGAACTGATCGGACCTTATCAGTGTGGCTTCAAACCTGGAAAGTCCACCATCGACCAGATTTTCACGCTACGACAAATCTTGGAGAAGACTCAAGAAAAACAAGTCGACACCCACCATCTTTTTGTCGACTACAAAGCCGCCTTCGACAGCCCAATAAGGAAGCACCTGTACTCCACCATGTCTGAATTTGGTATTCCTGCAAAACTAATACGACTTTGCAGGATGACACTGAGCAACACCAGCAGCGCAGTTAAAATCGGGAAGGACCTCTCCCCACCATTTGTTACCAAACGAGGTTTCAGACAAGGTGATTCCTTATCGTGCGACTTTTTCAACCTAATGATGGAAAAGATCATCCGAGCTGCTGATCTGAGACGTAGTGGCACAATATTCTACAAGAGTGTTATGCTGCTTGCGTATGCTGATGACATCGATATCATTGGCCATAATACGCGCGAAGTCAGTGCAGCATTTTCCAGATTAGAAAGAGAGTCAAGTTTAATGGGTCTGGCAGTGAATGCAGATAGGACGAAATACTTGGTGTCAACAAACAAACAGTCCCAGCGACTTGGAACCCACGTTACCGTTGACAATACCTCATTCGAGGTTGTGAAGGATTTCGTTTATTTGGGATCCAGCATTAACTCAACCAACGACATCAGCATTGAGATCAAACGAAGAATAGCTCTTGCCAACAGGTGTTGCTTTGGGCTCAGTAGGCAATTGAGAAGCAGAGCCCTCTCTCGACGAACGAAAATCACGCTCTATAAATCGCTCATCATGCCCGTCCTACTTTATGCATCACAAACCTGGACGCTGAGCAGTTTAGATGAAAAGACTTTAGGAGCATTCGAGAGAAAGATTCTTCGTAAGATCTACGGACCGACCAATCTGCGTCAATGGCGAGTGCCGAATACGGTGGAATGATAAAATGTATGAGCTGTACGCTGATATAGTCAATGCGACATAGTCAAGCGCATTAAAATCGAGCGGCTTCGCTGGCTTTGTCATGTTCAGCGCATGAAAGACGATGCTCCAGTGAAGAAAACATTCGATTCGGTACCCAGCGGCGGCCAACGCAGAAGAGGACGACCGCATCTTCGCTGGAAAGACCAAGTCGAGGACAACCTGACGAAGCTTGGAATTTCCAACTGGCGCCAGTAAGCGAAAGACAGAAATGGCTGGCGCAAATTCTTAGATGAGGCCAAGACCCACATACGGTTGTAGCGCCAACTAAGTAAGTAGTAGCCATTATTGATACAATTGTTAAAAATAATGAACAGAAAACTAAATGCAAAATTTTAATATTTTTTAATAATAATATTTGAAATCAAATCTGGCCCCGCTAATTTTTTTGCATTTAAATTCTTTGCTAAATTTTTTTTCTTTGAAATATTTTGAATAGAATTAAAGTTACTGTCAAAAATATAAACTTTTAAAAATTGGAACAACCTGACAATACCTCATCAATTGATGTATCAATTGTATTAAAATTTGCTTCAACAGGAACATTTTCCTGATAAATGTCCGTAAAATGATTTTTGAAAGCCTCTCGTTTTTCATAACTGTCATAAATAAAACTATCATTACTCTCGATCTTATTACAAAATTTTGAATTATTCCCGTTAATGAATCTATATAATTCTTTGTATGCAAAAGGACCAGGTTTAATATTTGATAATTTCTCATTGAGCACAAAAGCTTAATGAGATTTTATTTAATTTTTAATCATTATATTAGGTATGTTTCCGTACTAACTTCAAGTAAAGTTCGAGTGAAGTTCAAGTAATAGAGAGTAACTAGATTATCTATCAAAATGAGAATATTTATCAAAAAGTATGGAAACGACTTCAAGTAAAATTCAAGCACAACAGCTGTTTACGCATTTTTGCAGTAGAAAAAAAATTGGTTTTTGCTTGAAATTATTAGTTTATTCTTATAAAATAATTTTTATTTCACAAAACAATAAAAAATATTGATTTAATAATTTGACGATCAGCTGTTTGTAGCTAAAAATTCGTGCTCGAAGAAATTTTTCAAGTAAAGTTCAAAGAATTGTAATAGAATAAATAGATAGTGGCATTTAGTTTGTTCTTCTTCTCTTTCGAGCTTGAAAAATGTGTAAAGAAATGCTTTCAAGTAACTTAAAGTTATTTGAATCGAGTACGGAAACAGACCTATTAAGTAATTTAATCTGTGCTGATAATAGTTGATATTCGGAATTTTTTCTGTTATAATTTCGATGATAAATATTTTTCAAATGTTTTTGCCATTGATATTTCAATTTATAAAGAATTTTTATGTTTTCTGGAACTATAATTTTTCTGTTTTTAAGCTCAATAGTTTCTGAATGTGAGTTTATCGTGGAGACAACTGTTTTTGTGAATAAATCAATTGAGTGATCTATGTCAGAATTTGATAGATTATAATTTGAGGGAGGAGTTATTTCTCCAAGAGCTGCATCTAGATCAGAACGAAAATCAGACCATGATGTATTTTTATAAGACATAAAAAACTGTGGAGTATTGACAATAAAATCAAAATCAGATAATCTGATTTTAATTTTTAAAGGATAATGATCCGAAAAAGAAGGCAGACGAAATTGAAAAATTAACATTTATAATATCGATTATATGAGTGCTTATTAAAAAATTATCAAGAAAAGAAGAACCATTTGGATACGAAGGATTTATATCTGAGAGCCTATGAAAATCAAGAGAGTAAGACAGAAGCCAGTTATTTAATGATTAACCATTTAAATTTTCAAGAGAGTCACCCCAATCAGGACTTCTTGTATTTAAATCACCACCTTGTATAGTACTGTCAAAATTTTGAGAAAAATTCCGAATTTTGGTAAGAGAATCGGCCATTAGCGAAGGAGAAGCCTTACTCGGAAAGTATAAACTTCCTAAAAGATTTTTTTACTGTCTGCATTCATATTTAAACTAATGATAGTAAAACAATTCGGAAATAAGAGATTAGGAATAGACGTCGTTGTATATTTAAGATTTTTTTTAAAAGCTATACCAACTCCTAAAAGTAAGTCACGAATGAAGTTATAATTATCCAAAAAGCAGACAAGTTGATTTATCAACAACCATAAAACGAAATAATATTGATATTGATTAGATTTTAAATCACAATCAATGATTTGAAAAAAGAATGCAATCACTTTTTCAAATCATTGATTGGGAACTAAATGATTTTAAATCACAAATTAATGCATTCTTTTACAGCTCTGCTTCTAAACTACTTATCAGAATTTAACAAATGAGGTATCGTTGGAAGCGTTTTGAATTTGAGGTTGTAGACTATGTGACGTCGCATTAAATTGAATATGGCGTTCTCTAGAGGACAGAAAGTGAACTAAACCTCTATCTTCTAAACTACTTATCATAATTTGACAAGTGAGATATCGTTGGAAGTGTTTCCTCGTCCGCTGATTATAGGATATGTGCTTCTATAGGACAAAAAGTCATGAATTACAAATTTTATTAAGTGACATATTAAACATTTCTGTTTGTGCAAAATTTCTGTAAACTTGTTTAAAATTTTTATGTATATTAAAAAGTTATTAATAACAATATATGTTACACACATAACTTTGTAAGTTCGTGTTTTTTATTAAAATTAAAAAAAAAATATTTATTCAAATTTCTCAATATTATGCTTAATGTCACTTTATGTTAATTCTTATGTATATTAATTCAGTGTATTTTGTTTTTGTTTTAGAATACATTTAATAAAAAATCCCTTTAAAATGTTGGAAAAAACCAACGCAATGCCGGAAAAAAAGGAATTAAAACTGTGTTTTTAATTCCATATAATCCTACGATCAAAAAGCCTATAAAATAGTATTAAAAATATTTTGAAAACTTGAATTGATCTAACCTAAACTGAATTTCTGTATATAATTTGGCCATCAAACAGCTGATAAGTAGTTAATTCTATCGATTATATAAAAATTACTTCCCCAAAATAATTCAGTAGGGCTGTGATGCATAAGTCTAAAAAAAATAAGTACAAAAACTAAAATCCGACTACTAAAAAGCACTCTCTAAAGAGTGTGAAACAAGAAAATATTCTCATCTGAAATTGTTATATACAACTATTCAATATATTTTGTCTATTAAATAAACAACTTACACATAATATATTTAATTGTATATAATACTAATTTATAGTGATGTTCAGAAGATAATAGTGGTCGTATGCCAAATAACATAACAAAACAATACATTCTAACAGAAGTAAGCGATCATAAGCTTTAGGGCAAAGAGGGCGACATATCTAGAGGGCGACATATCTAGAGGGCGACATATAACGATATGTATGAGGTTCCATACTACCACGTGTATTTTCTGAACATCACTATAAATTAGTATTATGTACATCAAAATGCATTATGTGTAAGTTGTTTATTTAATAGACAAAAAAATACTGAATAGTTTGTGCATCACGATTTCAGATAAGAATATTTTCTTGTTTCACACTTTTTAGAAAGAGCTTTTTAGTAGTCGGATTTTAGTTTTTGTACTTAGTTTTTTTAGACTTGTGCATCACAGCCCTACTGAATGCGGCCCTTTCTAGCTTGATAAATAGCAATCTCAATTTTTTTTAAATAACCTAAGTTCATATGAATTTTATTAAAAATTGACTAATTCCGGATCTACATAAACGCGCCTAAGTCCAACATTTAATCTGATATGTCTTAATTCCACAATGGTTTTCTTTTATAAATCATTTGTGTTATGTTTTTAAACGATATGTTAAAACTAATTTAACAATTTTTAAACAAAAAATGTATCGAATTTGCAGAAATGTAAAAACCTTATTTTTGCAAACACGCTTTATGTGTGACTTGGGCGTATGGACCAGTCCTTAGATTACTAGATAAATAGATTTTGCTGTTGGAGATGCTAGAAAGTTTTCCACACGAAGTCTTTAAATCAAAGGATAATACAACCACATAAATGTTGCTTTAACAAGCCTTTAATGTTTTTCTTATATTATTAGAGTATACTCTCAGATACTAATACATAAGAAAACTATTTACACTCTTCCTGAATTAAAGGAATTCTTTTACAAAATCAGCAATATTATCAATTCAAACTATAATTGTGACATCATCTGCACAACTTTACGTCGTAAATCTTTACGACCACATGCATCAAGAGCACAACAAATTCTTTGCACCTGACCCGCCTCCATTTGGCATTCATCTTCTTCAAACAGTTTTAAAAGTTTATAAATACGTGATGCTAAGTCATTGGGAAACTGCGTCTCCACTGCATCCATGTCACCTTCGCCTATGCACAACTCTCGTCCGAAAAATCGCCAGCTAGAACCAATATTGCGAGAGAGTAATTTGTAAACGGCGGTTCGTTGGTTATCGTTAAAAGATACAGGTGTGCATACAGGAGGCACAGCAGTATTTGACTTTTGGTTTTTTACACATGGCGTCTCCAATCTTGCACTTGCACTTATATTGCTGCCTGGCGTTTTACTTTGCACTGTGTGCTTGAAATTACTAGCCAAGCGTTGTTCTTGATACTGATTAATGGGCTCCGCTGCAGTGATTTCTTTAGGTGTCACATAAGATGCCACCGCACTCTGCAGCTTTGGATTGTCCATTTTATCCGCTAGCTCACGTAGTACATCAATATTATACTCATTAAGCACATCAAGCCGTTCCAGACAATCCATTAGATCGATTATCGAACGTATTCTTTCTAGACGACGCATAGATCCAATGTCATTAGCAAAAACATCCTTCAATTCTTCGAGTTTGGAACACGTTGCGGATTCGTCTTTAACCAATGCCTTAAGCATGTCGTAGGACGTGCGATGAAACCCATTTACATCCATCATTATTATAAGGAGATTGTGATTATAAACAAATTATGCACCTGTATGTAAGAAATATGAATCGACAATTCCATTAAAACAATAACAAATATTTGAAAACGTAAGTAGCCACCTTTCCCATTTTTTGCATTGCATGCAGCGTTGCCAGATTTTTTAAACTAAATTAAAAAAAAAACTTTCAACAAAGAAACTGTTACCCCAAGAATGATAAAATAAGAGATTGCGCTTTGCGCAGGTCCGTTACTTCTGCTAAGCGATTTTGACAATTAGCTGTTCAGTTGAGTACGTCACAATATTTAATTTCTTTTAAAAAACATATTGCGATCGATGGTGTTTTATTTAATTCTGTATTTATCGACGTATATTAGCAAGTTTTTAACTTGAAATTAAAAAAATTAAGTGTGTAGTTGCTAATTGCGGTAACAGTAGCAAAAAATCGGCATCAGAATGCAGCTTGTCGGTGTCAAGACTGCAACTAGGCATTATGGTGGCCACGCTCATACCACTATCGGGTGTTTGCAATAAAATATCAAATGAGCTGGCAAGCTCATTGTTGTGATCGCAAAAATTAGATTCAATCAATGGCGCCTGTTACACGTTCAATATTTATTGTGATACTTGGATCGCGATCCAAATTCATGGATTGATGGATCGCGGTTGAATGCTATACGTTCAATATTTATCGCGTCAGTATTCATACAATTTTTGCTAAGTGTGCTCACGAAAACCTAACTGCACAAGTACTTAAATGCGCAGGCAAATGAATACCGTGAATACCGCTAATTTTTATTTCACCGCCTACTGCCATATCGCGTATTGATGACACAAAATATGCTACACGTTCAATATTTATTGACAGTTTTGCGATCCGCGATCTAGATTTCAAAATATTTAAATATTTTGCGATCTGGATCACGATCCGTCAATATTGCATGCTACACGCTCAATAAATATCACGATACTATATATTGATCAATATATATATAACGTGTAACAGGCGCCAATAGCTTCTGAGTTGTTCGGTTTCATTATTTCTTGCAACATTTGTTTCAGATAGAGGATAGTCATCGTAATCCTCATCGGAGTCACCAATATTTTGTTTTTGTTGATGCTTTCATCATCGAAGACGATCAGCAATTGGATGATATAGTGTTTTGTATTAGCGATTGGAGTTGTCCAATAAAATAGAAGTGAAAACAATGTTTGCAAAGGAGTAACAAATAAATTTACCTTATTCTCGTTTCAATAAATTTCTTCTAAATTCTTTTATTTAAGTTATTCAAACTTCAATTTGTATAATACATACAAATCGTATGCAAATTAAAAGCTAACCAGAACAGCACTGATATTATGACGTACATGCGCAGAACGACAATTGTGTTGTAAACTTTTTTTTGTCTTCAGCGCAATCTTTATATTCTATCATTCTTGCTGTTACCCTAACAACAGGGGTTTCACATGCTATCATATTGTTGTATTGTTGTATTTTTTTAATAACAGTGGTAAATTTTTGTTATTGCCTTCCGCATAAAACTAATTTACGACAATACGATTGCGTTTGGTATAAGACTACTTGTCGTATTTCACTAGTATTATTCTTGTCACGAGTTTGTTATTACCGCGTACATTTTATCAGTAATATCACTACTATAACAGCTTTTGTTTTTATTTCGTGAGGCAAAATTTAATTATGACAAGTTTTGAAAAATTAGTTTGGAAAAATCGTTGGTCAAACCAGCAGAAAAATCAAAAATATTTATTTTCATCAAACGATTTGACAAGTGATTTGATAAGTATTCACATTCGTCAAATAGCCATCATATCCATATATATCTGTTTGTCAAATCGCTTGATGAGCGATTTGATAAACGTGAACGGGGCTATTACCTTAAACTTGAGGACTTAAGCAGGTGTGCACTTACACAAGGGCGTCCGCAGGATTTGTTCTAGGGAGGTGCAAAGCCATAAAGGAGTCTAGAATGCACATAAAGTAAATGTAACATATATAATTCTTTTTACTGAGGTTTTTGGTACTAATTTTGTGATCATGATACACCGGTTGACACGCATAAGAAAATTATATCTATTTCAAAGAGGGGTAAAAATCTTTCTATTATCATGCCGGAAACATTTTCAAATTTAAATTTTGTTTCGTGTAATATAAAACAAATTTTTTCTCAACAAATATTTTTAGGGCCGCTTTCTCAATGTCCGGTTAGTCAAGCTTTTAACCAGGAGTTAGCTAACCGTTTTATAGCTAAAAAAATAATTTTTATTTCACCAAGTGCTGGTTAAGCAATCGTCGGTTTTTTTGTAATCTTGTCAGCTGTTCTTTCGATTAGCAGCTAACCGAAACCACAACTTGTCGTTAACTTTATCAGCACTTAACTGATAGTTAAGCCTTAACCGAACATTCAGAAAGAGCTTTTTTGCTAACTGCTGGTTAAAGTTCGGATTACTGCTTAACCGGACATTGATAAAGCGGTCCTTAGTAATTTAGTAAATTAAATAATGTGATGTCTTCTTTAGCCTTAAAAAAATCGCATTTATTACTATAGCCCCAAAGTTTTCCTCGATTCAAATAGGAATACAAAAATTTCTCAATATTTCTTTTTTAAAAATTAGTAAAACCAGCAAGATCAACTGACTTATTTCTTTTTTCAACATTGATCATTTTTAGCAGCATGCATCAACTGACATCAACAAACATCAACATCAACTGACTTATTTATTTTTCAACATGGATCAGTTTTAGCAGCATGCTAGTTACTAAAATCGAGTTTGGAAACATACCTATTATATGAAATTTTTAAAAAAATTTAATTTTTTTTTAATTCAAAACGTATGAATAAATATATAAAGAGGTACATGTATAGATGGATTTTGGGCTCCATTTATTTTCTAAACATATACCAGAACCTCCCTGCAAGGCTCTATTCTGAATTCTGGATGTAATATAAGCACGTGACTATAAGATATTCTAATGTGCATTAAAATGTGTGTATGTGAATTTCCTAATTTTTTTTCGCTTTTGAATTAGAAGCTTTGCCTTCGTCTAGATTGCTGCAATTTTGTGAAGTTAAAATGCTGCAAGATTGTTAGCAATTTAATTAAGTTAATGAAAAATTAAAAAATTATCCAAATTGGATCATCTTTTTGACAGAAAAACGATTTTTTTTAAACCGACTTTTAGGAAAACATTTAGTTTTTTAAACATATTTTACTTTGTTTTCTTCTTGGTGTAAAATTTTTGTTGTTGCATTCCACATAAAACTTATTTACGACAATACGATTGCGTTTGGTATACGACTGCTTATCGTATTTCACTAGTACTAATCTTGTAACGAGTTTGTTATTACTGCGTACATTTTTTAAGTAGTGCATATTATTATAACAGTTTTTGTTTTTATTTTGTGAGGCAAAATTTAATAATAACTAGTTTTAAAAAATTAATTTGGTAAAATCGTTGGTCAAACCCAAGGTTCATTTATATAAAGTTTGTGTATGAATGAGAGCAAGAGTAAAAATGAGAGCAAGAGAGCGTACCCATCTAGACACGTAACTATTAGATAACGTGTTATTTAACACGAGCACTAACACGTTTCGTGTTACTTCTCCTTAAAAAACCATACAAAACTTGTTACATTTGTTCTAGCGGTAGGTAAAAGTATAACAAGGTTTGCATCTCTGATTCTAACTAATTAAATTTTCAGCGTACTCACTTCTCCCCCAATCAGTTGTATCATGCCCAACCCCTAGAACTCAAGCCTAGATTTTTTTTTTAAAAACTCAATTTTTTAATAAGTTTCTTTAATGACGACTACATATAAATTGCGACTATAAAAATTAAAACAAAAGCACACACGATAGTAAAAATACACGTTTTTTATCAACACCAGCAATGGCAGCAGCAGTTTGTACATGAATATTTGAAAATGTTTTTAATTGATATCCTTGGTAATCCAAAGTTTCCCATGAAAATGCAAATTTTTTTAATTTTTAATTTGATTAATATAATTTGTGAACTTCTTTTTGATTGCACGGCTCACTTTTTTGGTTTGTTTATATATTTTTGCTCGTTCAGTATATATTTTTGACCGTAAAAGAGCAAGATATACAAACATATACAACCTACCTTGTTTAACACAATATCAGAATATATGAATGTATTTGTGAAAACCAAATTGTGTTTCATTGTGTTTGTAAACTCGTTAGAGCTGTCCATGATACAATGACCAGGTATTAGTAATAGCAAAGAAGTAAAATATAAGGAAGTGCTGTAATAGCAGAAAAGTGTGGTATTTTCTTTATTGGTATTGGTTCACACAAATACAGAAACAATCACAAAGGGCCGTATTCGGTTGTATCGTAAAAGAAGGCCCAAACTGTTAAAGTTTGTTCTTATGCATTAAAATTTTAGAAACATTTCAAGAATAGCAACAACTCTAATTATTTAAAAAAATTTTGATCGGTCGTAATTGGCTTAGAAGTTTTAGGCATCCAAAAGTGGAAAAAGTGGAAAAAAATGGAAAAGTATACTAAAAATTTAGCTGATTTTTTAAGTTTTCCAACAAAACTAAACTTTATGGGTATCAAAAGAGAGATAATACAAGTATCTATTCAACAAGATATCAAACATAAAAATACATGCATTTAAGATACAACCCTTTTTTTACTTAAAATCGCGAGGTTTTTCCAAATTTAAAAAAAAAATAAATGTATCAAAAGGAGGCCTTCGGATGCTGCTTAGGGTTTACAAACCTCAGTAAGTACCACACAGGCTTCTCTGTCTACAGCAGTTCTGAATGTAGTTATCTTTTTAATAATTCTCTTTTTAATGTATTGCTTTCTTAAAAGAAAAACCACTTGTCTTTCAGACAAATTCTAATTATAAAAAAATTATATCTTAATGAATTCTTATGGAATTCTAAATTTGACACCTCGTTGAATAGATACGCACATTACCTTTGTTTTAATACCCATAAAGCTTAGTTTTATTGAAAAACTAAAAAAACTGCAAGATTTTTAGGTAATTTTTCTATATTTGAAGGCCTACAAATTCTAAACTTAAACTTTAATTACAAATTATATTAGGTTAATTTTTTAAAATCCTTATTTTTTGGGTGTTTCTGCTTAGTTGTTGTGTAAATATCAGAAAAATTTAACAAACAGGTACTAAATCTGATTCACTATGCTGAAAACAAGAGCGCCCCAAACATGTATTCAACTGCGAAAAATGACTGCGCCCCTGAAGCAGTGTTTGTGTTTTGACAGATGTGGTTTGATCAAACTGGCGCAAAATCAACGGGGTCTAATTTACATTTTTAAACCATTTTTAATAAGAAATATAAACATTTCTAACACAAATAAGTTAAAAAAATATCGTTAGAAACTAAATAAAGCACTTTTGTTAAAAGAATTTAAACCGTATGGACATATTTACCTGTGGAACGAATGCGCATTGTTTTGAAGTTTTCGGGAACTATTACAACTCTTAACCGCACAACTCATATTGCATTTGTTTTAGTGGTTTTTTTTCTTTAATTTTGTTGCTTTTTAAGCAGTGAAAAATGCTTAAAATTAAATTATTTTCAACTATTTTGCTGAGGAGTCTTCCAATCAGATGCCAGGGTTCTCAAAACTGTCAAAAAACACACTCTTTCTCGCTCGCACAATTTACGAATGGTGCGACAGTTCACGTACAGTGTATGTGTAAGCAACACCATTTCCTTATATTTTACTTCTTTGAGTAATAGCGACTGCGCTGCCAAGCTGTGGGCATAAGATGTCAAAAACAAGTGATGTACACCGAAACAAATATAACAAGGGATTTTTTAAAGCAAGTATTTTGGCGTCATATTGCTGTCATTATATTCACAATGCTATTTATACACTAAACTTATTTATTGTAAAAACTTCGATTTTACATCAATTTGGGATCATTT
The DNA here is from genome assembly GCA_963920525.1 of Dichetophora obliterata. Classification (NCBI taxonomy): domain Eukaryota; kingdom Metazoa; phylum Arthropoda; class Insecta; order Diptera; family Sciomyzidae; genus Dichetophora; species Dichetophora obliterata. Next base: position 94,858,601 of record OY986438.1, read on the forward strand.
CAAGGACAACAATTTTATATCACAAAAAATCTTCAAACGTAAAATTTTCTTAGTCCAAAAAGAGCTATATTTTCAAGAGATATACATGGATTTTCAAGATTTATACTTCGTTGAATAGATACTTGCCTTTCTTTTGATTCTCATTAATATTACTTTTGTTGGAAAATTTAAAAAATGACATGTCTTTGAGGGCATTTTTCTAACTTTGGACCCATATAATTTCTGAACGACTTGAGAGCGGCCCTTAATTTTTTCAATACTACCTTTTTTAGCTCCAAATACACATTTTGAAAAAAATAAAAATAAAAAAAGACCATTTTTGCTAAAGGTTAAATGTTCCGAAAATTTTGACGTTTTAAAAATTATTATTTTCCTTTTAAGAAATATCCCTTTTTTAATTAAGAAAAACAACATCGTTAAATGTCATCACCTCATTTTGACAATATCAAAGAAGTAAAATATAAGGAAATGGTGTTGCTTACACATACACTGTACGTGAACTGTCGCACCATTCGTAAATTGTGCGAGCGAGAAAGAGTGTGTTTTTTGACATTTTTGAGAACCCTGGCATCTGATTGGAAGACTCCTCAGCAAAATAGTTGAAAATAATTTAATTTTAAGCATTTTTCACTGGTTTAAAAGCAACAAAATTAAAGAAAAAAAACCACTAAAACAAATGCAATATGAGTTGTGCGGTTAAGAATTGTAATAGTTCCCGAAAACTTAAAAACAATGCGCATTCGTTCCACAGGTAAATATGTCCATACGGTTTAAATTCTTTTAACAAAAGTGCTTTATTTAGTTTTTAACGATATTTTTTTAACTTATTTGTGTTAGAAATGTATATATTTCTTATTAAAAATGGTTTAAAAATGCAATTTAGACCCGTTGATTTTCCGCCAGTTCGATCAAACCACATCTGTCAAAACACCAACACTGCTTCAGGGGCGCAGTCATTTTTCGCAGTTGAATACATGTTTGGGGCGCTCTTGTTTTCAGGATAGTGAATCAGATTTAGTACCTGTTTGTTAAATTTTTCTGATTTTTACACTACAACTAGGCAGAAACACCCAAAGAATAAGGGTTTTAAAAAATTAACCTAATATAATTTGTAATTAGAGTTGAAGTTTAGAATTTAGGCCTTCAAATATAGAAAAATTACCTAAAAAATCTTGCAGTTTTTCTAGTTTTTCAACAAAACTAAGCTTTATGGGTATTAAAACAAAGGTTATGTTTGTATCTATTCAACGAGGTGTCAAATTTAGAATTCCACAAGAATTCATTAATATATAATTTTTTTATAATAAGAATTTGTCTGAAAGACTAGTGGTTTCTCTTTTACGAAAGCAATACATTAAAAAGAGAATTATTAAAAAGATAACTACATTCAGAACTGCTGTAGACAGAGAAGCCTGTGTGGTACTTACTGAGGTTTGTAAACCCTAAGCAGCATCCGAAGGCCTCCTTTTGATACATTTATTTTTTTTTTTATTAAATTTGGAAAAACCGCGCAATTTTAAGTAAAAAAGGGTTGTATCTTAAATGCATGTATTTTTATGTTTGATATCTTGTTAAATAAAAAGAAAACTTGTATTATCTCTCTTTTGATACCCATAAAGTTTAGTTTTGTTGGAAAACTAAAAAAATCAGCTAAATTTTTAGTCCACTTTTTCCAAAAATTTTTTAAATAATTAGATTTGTTGCTATTCTTGAAATGTTTCTAAAATTTTAATGCATAAGAACAAACTTTAACAGTTTGGGCCTTCTTTTACGATACAACCGAATACGGCCCTTTGTGATTGTTTCTGTATTTGTGTGAACCAACACCAATATAGAAAATACCACACTTTTCTGCTATTACACCACTTCCTTATATTTTACTTCTTTGGACAATATATACCAACGCTGAACAGCTGTTTCAGCTCGATTAATACCATGATAGAATTACCAGGTACTATTAATCGCTACTTTTACTCGTTACTTTGGGCATATAGTGTCAAATTGGTGTCAAATAAAAGTACTGCAAACACACCAAGAAGTAAAAGGGGATTTTTACTTTTGCCCAGATGTCTACATATGAACTTGAAGTCAGGGATTTTTCTGCTGTAAGTTATTCTGTTGAATTTTATGCCATAAATTACATTTAATTTTTGATAAGTTTAAAATATAAGCGTCGTTATTTTGTGTGTTACTTTTTAATTAACTTATTTATATTATTATGGAGAACATAAGTTAATGCAATATTTGGATTTTTAAAGTCAGACATTAGAACTTTAAATCATATTGTTTCTCTTATTCTTACTTAATTTTTGATGTAAGGAACTAATAAAATTGTTGTTTCTCACGCGACCAATATCAAGTGCAAAGGCAAGATAAATATTAAAATTTTATATTTGTATTAAGTTTTGTAAAATAACAAAAACAAAATGCACAATTTTTTCCCAAAAGCATTTTTATTCAACACGGAAAAAGCTACTGGCGGCATTGTAGGTTTATTTAATAAAAATTATTATAATTAGTGGCCCATTATCATAGTCATAATAAAGTCGACTTTAAATTTAGTGCTAGCTTTTTGACAATATATTTTATTGAAAAAGTATTAAAAAAGCTTATACTAAATTTAAAGTCGACTTTATTTTGACTATGATAATGGGCCAGTGTTTGTTTAAATTTTTTCATGATTTCATACAGTAAAATGATGATTTCCATTTATATTTTCAAACAAAATTACACACAAAAATGAGCTGATTTTAAAAATACAACAATTTATTAAAGGTTCGTTCACTATAACTTTTAAATATTGGATATCTTATGAAAACTAATCACAAATACACCACATTGTGAATACCCCTATCGTTTGCAGATTTCTGGTTTGAAATAATACAAGAAGCAACACTGTTTCCACCTACTCGCTAAATTTTGACACTATATGCCCAAAATGACAGTTTATCCCCAGCTGATTTTCAGCGAATAATAATACCTGGTAATTCTATCATGGATTAATACTACCTTCAACTCGTTCTATCATGGAGCTGTCCAACTGGGTAGTCGTTTGAGCAAAAAATTCACACAGTTGCTTGAATATGAAGCTATTTGGTAGTAAATTTAATAGTAACAATATTTTTTTTTACTACTTTAAAAACTTCTATTTTTTGTGACTTTATTGCTTTTTGAATTGACTTCGACTTCACATTGCTTATGTAAAATCGGTCCCTGATTCCCAAAATAATGTATATACGTTGCTGTATATGGCCTCCAGTTACGCGCTACCTGCAAAGATAAATGAAATCCGATAAAGTAGACAGCATAAATTCCTCCTATTCTTAAATGTATGATTTCGTATGAAAACTATCGAGTCCAAGGCCTGCTCCAAACTTGGTCAACGCAACTTCTACGCAACAGAGAAACAGTTAAAAAGCAATGCAACTATAAACCGAATGCTTTCAGACTTGCTTCAAAAGTCATGCAACATGTGTAAGACAACTGAAAAGTATTAATAAATTAAATAAGTGGCATTATGCAAACGTACTTATTATATTATTAAAATAAAGAAGAACAATAATTGAACTCACACTACAAATAATTGAATTCACAAAACAAACAAACTGATGCAACAAGTCGCCTATGGGAATTGCGGAAAGCAGCGTTGCGTTGAATAGGTTGAGAACGTGTCGAGAACTTGTTGCGTGCAAGTTGCTCAATCTAAAGGTTCCGGTATAAATATACTAGCTAGCAACTTGAGTTGGAATTGCGTTTGCCAAGTGTGGAAAAGGCCTATTTCCAAGTGTGGAAAAGGCCAAAAAAAATTTGGGAAAAATTATATTAAAGTCTTATATTAAAGTGTTTTGTAACTTCTTGCTTCCCATTAATGTGAACTTTTTTCTTATGATAAATTACAATATTTACTTAGAGAAATAGAAGTAGTTGTCATTCCCGGTTTTGGGTTATTCGAGAAACCTAATTTTATTGATGTTTCGGTTTTGGTCTTTTAATTATACAAGTTTTTTTTATTAATCAGTTCATCGACAAGGCATTTATGCTCATATTCAGCTTTTATGAACTTGCAAATAATCAAGTGGAAGATTTCAGTATTTCGTATGACTTTTGTAAAGCAAACTATGAGTCTTTAAATAATTATTTTTATTCCAACGATTAGACCTCAGTAATCGGTTCATCAAACTTGAACAATATGTATAATGTATTCAAGCTCATTTTAAAAGAAGGATTTGATTTATATGTACCTATTAAAAATCAAAAAGGTCAAATAAATTGACTTGGTACAATCATAGATTGTCCCCAACTCAAAAATTTAAGAAACAAAACACACAAGAAATTTAAATTAACTAATTCTAATGAAGATAAATCATTATTTATTCAACGCAGACGTGAGTTCGACTTCTTATCAAACTTTTTATACAAAAAATATATAAGTTAAATGGAACAAAATATAAAATACAACCCTAAGTCCTTTTGGATTTTTTACAACTCTAAACGTTTCTACAAGAGTGTAATGCTGCTTGCGTATGCTGATGCCAGCGATATCATTGGCCATAATACGCGCGAAGTCAGTGCAGCATTTTCCAGATTAGAAAGAGAGTCAAGTCGAATGGGTCTGGCAGTGAATGCAGATAAGACGAAATACTTGGTGTCAACAAACAAACTGTCCCAGCGTCTTTGAACCCACGTTACCATTGACAATACCTCCTTCGAGGTTGTAAAGAACTTCGTTTATCTGGGATCCAGCATTAACTCAACCAACGACATCAGCATTGAGATCAAACGAAGAATAACTCTTGCCAACAAGTGTTACTTTGGGCTCAGTAGGCAATTGAGAAGCAGAGCCATCTCTCGACGAACGAAAATCACGCTCTATAAATCGCTCATCATGCCCGTCCTACTTTATGCATCACAATCCTGTACGCTGAGCAGTTTAGATGAAAAGACTTTAGGAACATTCGAGAGAAAGATTCTTCGTAAGATCTACGGACCAATCTGCGTCAATGGCTAGTACCGAATACGGTGGAATGATGAACTGTATGAGCTGTACGGTGACATCGACATAGTCAAGTGCATCGACTGGCTTGGTCATGTTCAGCGCATGAAAGACGATGCTCCAGTGAAGAAAACATTCGATTCGGTACCCAGCGGCGGTCAACGCAGAAGAGGACGACCGCATCTTCGTTGGAAAGACCAAGTAGAGGACAACCTGACGAAGCTTGGAGTTTCCAACTGGCGCCAGCAAGCGAAAGACAGAAATGGCTGGCGCAAATTCTTAGATGAGGCCAAGACCGACATACGGTTGTAGCGCCAACTAAGTAAGTAAGTAAGTATTAATTGTCTTCATGCTTTAGGTTAGGTTAAAGTTAGGTTTAGGTGGCAGCAGGAAGACAATTAATAGAAAAACTAAAAATGAACCAACTTTTTTCATTTTATTAATGTTAATACAAATATATATAATATAAAAACTATTATTTTTATCTTCATGTATTATTAAATACGTTTAAAAAACCTTTATTTAAATGGACTATACATAAAAAAATACGATACCTTAAATTTTTCTATAAATTTTTTATTAAATTTAAAAGTATATATTTATAATAACCAAATGTTTTTGTAGATTAATCGGTTAAGCGGTTTAAGCCGGTTATATTTATTTAAATATTCGAAAAATCTATTTTTAAAAAATTGTCATTTTCGTCAACACTAAAGAGAAGCCATGGGCCGAATTACAGCATCCGTGATCGAGCAAAACTTTACAAGATTGATAGGCACTTGTCTCGTCGTGCCCTTCGTAATTTTGCTAGATCACGGATGCTGTAATTCGGCCCCAGTTAAATCTAACAAGTCTCGTGAACTTAACGAAATTCAACTCAACTCTTGTTTCTATGGCGAGTTAATTTCGAGTAAGCCTCGACTTAACTCGCCATGAAAACGTAGTATACAAAGCAGAGGTAAAGAGACAGGAAACTTAAATTTTGTGACGTCAATGTTTTTCCGTTTTTATGTTCTTTGGTGAAATTCATTTATTGTGTACGTGAGTTCACCTCAAATCAGCGTTGCCGCAACGATTCTAAAAAAGTATCCATGAAAAGGTCTCAAATGTATTCACTTCAGAAAAAAGTGTCCACATATTAAAATACTGAGACCCAAATTTTTAAGCTTTCATAACCATTCTATATATTTAATTTGAAGACTAACAAATAGCTTTGTTAATAGTAATAGTAAGAAACAAAGCATGCACATATATAAAATAATAAATAATATTAACACCTAGTGCCTGAATATTTTAAGTATTTTTAGGATTTTTTTAAAGTTAAAATAATGAACAACGATATTTAAACTTTAAAGGTATATTGTAACACTCATAAAAAATTTTTTATTGTTTTCAAAATGGTGCTCAATCAGAGCCTTTCGAAGAAAGAGCTTTTGTGCTGTTGTTGATATTTACTCTTCTATTAATTTTAAAAATTAAAACCAAGAATATAATTAATTACTATGAGCTCAGCTATGGCCAGGGCTGAAAAAAAAATAATGAAAATTGGCAGAATGACGCACTTTTGAAATGTAAGTTCTAAAAAGAGGGTTTTCACTGGTTATTCAGTGTAAAATATACGATTTCTTGAAATTTTGATAGCGAAAGCCACTGATGTGAATAACATATTAAAATTTCAGTTGTTTCGGCTGAATAGCTTTTGTTTTCGCTACAACACATTGCCAAAAAAAGTAGTTTTGAGATAAATGAGTGTAAATAGAGTAAGCATGTATATTAGATATATGAACTGTATATGTATATATGTAGGGCTGTAGAAGCGGAGATAACGTCAGTATACTTACAAATTTTAACAGTGTATTCTCAAATACTTTTTAAAGATTACGAAAAAAAATAAGATAACAATTTTAGACAACCGACGCCTGCCTTAAAAAGGAACTTATGTACATTTCAGTCTGTCATATTTTGTGTTATTTTTATATATTTTATAAATTTTTTTATTACATTAATTTTAAAGGTATGATATTTATAAAAAAAAAAAACAATATACAAAACATAGCGGTTAAGTTGCGATTATGACTAGTAATCAATTAGATTATGTTACTATATTTTAAAAATAATTATAACCATTATATAATCCTTGAGGGAGATTTTTTTGATAAGTAATTGATTACGATTACAAATAATCAAAAAAAATAATTACGACTACTTGGAATTACGAAAATAATCAAAAAGAATCAAAAATAATTTCTAAAAATAGTTGGATTATTTTTCTTAATTACTTTTAATTATTTTTGATTATTTTCGTCATCTGAAGTAATTGTAATTATTTTTTTTTTGTTATTAATATATTACGATTGCAAACACAAAAGAATTGTCTATAATCAATCATTTCACATTTAAAAAAAAAATTGCTAATTTCTATAATAAAATCGAATTGCTAATAAATACGATTAGTAATAATTATTTAACAGATATGATACAAAATAATATACAAATACATAAGAAAATCATTTAAAAGCTTATTTAGTTTAGTGTAATATAAATAAAATGGGTTGCTATTGCCTTTTATTTATATTAAATTTTAAAGTTAAAAATTATTCGTTTTTAAGTATTTTGCAAAAAAATATACTTTTACCTATTCCAAAAAAAAAATCTAGTAGTCTTTTCACTTTTTATAATGCAAAAATTACTTTTATTTTTTATTTATAAATTTGTACTTTAAAACGTGTACAAAACTACAAACAAGTCCACAAAACTACATCTTTTTACATTGAGAAATAGTTGACTGTCAACAGCTTAATCGAAAAGACCGAAACCCATATTATCATCCGATTCCTCTGGCTCTTCTTCCCTCTTCTTTTCCTCTTTCTTAACTTCTGCAGCTGGGGCGGCATCATTACCAGCGGCAGCGGAAGCACTGGCCGGTGCACCAGCGCCAACTCCGGAACCGATGTTGGTGATTAAGTCCTTTACATTGATGCCTTCCAAGGCCTTTGCGAATAAGCCGGGCCAGTAGGGCTCAACCTCAACATTGGCAGCCTTCAAGATGGTAGAGATTTTCTCGCCTGTAACAGCGACATCGACATTAACCAAGATGAGGGAAGCGTAGACGCTAGCGAGTTCAGTTTGGTAGACATGTTTAACAAGATTAGAAGTTTTTAATAATTGTCTTATCGTTTACAGCAAGTTTTAAATTAGAAAAAATTCTTTCAGCAGCAGCTGAGCTATGAGGCAGACTTATTGTATTTATCAAAAAATTTTAAAGTTCTTTGTAAAGAGGTTGCGTTAAGTTCTAAGACTTACTAATTTACGTACGCTTATATTATGATGATGAGTAACCAAGAGAGGGGTTCTTCTGCACCTAGAATATACCTACTATACACATTAAGGGTGACCTTATTTTTCTAAATTACTTTTCTTAAGATGGATGGCTGCAACATCGTTCCTTTTGATGTAAAAAGAATATATATATCATTCTAAGTAATCGGAAATTATTTACCCGAACATCAAAGAGATTCAAATTTGAAATTGAAATACATATGTTTTATATGATATTTTAGTTTTTGAAAAAATGTCCTTTTTTTTTGTTGTGGTAAAAAAATCTTAAAAATTCATTTTTGAAAACATTGCAATAAAATGCTGTTGAAATGTTTTCTGAAAAAACATTTAATTCAAATACAAAAATTATGTGATACCGTTGAATAACTTGGTCGTTATGAAAATTTTTACTAGAAGTGTAACATTTTGTAAATTTTGAGTTTGGGTATTTTTACGAAAAAAAATTCATAAATGCGGAATATAAAAAAACGACTTAACGGGTGATTTTAGCATAGTCTTAAGCTATTTTGTGCAAAAAATAACAATTAGTTTTTGGCATTTCGATCACAAAAAAAAAATCATAAAAATCGATAAAACTATTCTTCGCATTCAAAATTACTTTAATACTTTTAAAAAAATATTTTAGATATTCATTAAAAAAATTTAACTAAAACAAACAGCGACTTCTATAGAGCCGTAGCGAAAAAAAATAGTTCAACGAGATGAACCAGCTACTGAGCAAGTTCATCGTTTTGTTAGTGTTCTGCGTGTTATTAAGAACTTTTTTGGTTTAACCAGAACGAATAAAATACGCCTATTGTAGCAAAGGGTTTTTGATCAGTGGCTAGAGTGTAGAAGTGTCGTTCAAAAGAGTCCAAGTTCGATTCTCACTTGCTTTGCCTTATGAAGAAATATTTTTCTTTTATATCTTCTTGTTGTAATAGACGCAAGCACACAAAAAAAACAAATATTCTAAGAAAAATATGTATGGAAAAAAGTGTCGTTTTTGAAATTTCTCTCCAGCAAATCACAAATCGAGGTGTAAAAAGCTTCGCTTCAACAAAAATTGTTTTTGCTTCATTAAACCCCCCTTATGAAATGCCTATCTACGGCGTTGTTGGCATGTAACCATTAGAGATAAATGTCAATAACAAAAAATAATAATACATGTTATTTGTTGGTGTCCTAAAACAAATATTTTATATTTATTAGCTGCGTTCCTTTCGTTTTAATATAATCGTTATAGCAAATTTTCTGAAAGGAACGGCATAAAAACGAGTCGTAGAGGCCGCTACCGTTGAAGTCAGAATTCAATTAAAACAAACAAATATGGTATAATCACTATTAGGTAGCCTTGACAGCGACCTATTTTTTCACAAGCTGTGGACATAGGATATCAAACAAAAGAAAACAAAATAGAGAGCGTGTGTTGAATCCACTGAATGCGGCCAATGTGTGTAACACATGCTCTCTATTTTCTATTATTTTGTTTGACATTCTATTTTCGCAACACGAACTGTCACTCCTACCTATTACTGATAATATCATGCAAAAAATTATTTCAAAAAAGGAATGACAGCAGCTGGTTTTAGCTTTATCATGTACAAAAACTACTTTTATTTTTTATATATGCATTTTTACATTAAAAAGTTTCCAAAACTACAAATATGTCTACAAAACTAAAACTTTTTACATTAAAAAAAGTTTCATTGACTGCCAATACATGGTCTTATTCTTGCTTGATATAACAGTTTGATCAAAAAGACCGAAATCCATATCATCAGATTCCTCTGGCTCTTCTTCCTTCTTCTTTTTCCCTCTTTCTTAGCTTCGGCAGCTGGGGCGGTATCACCACCAGCGACAGCGGAAGAACCGATAACAACTCTGGATCCGATGTTGGTGATTAAGTCCTTGATCTGGATTCCTTCCAAGGCCTTGGCGAATAAATCGGGCTAGTAGAGCTCAAACTCAACATTGGCAGATGTCAATATGGTAGAGATTTTCTCGCCTGTAACAGCGACATAGTCATCAACCAAGATGAGGAAAGCGTAGATGCAAACGAGTTTAGCTTTGGTAGAAATATTTAACAAGTTTTGAAGTTTTTAATAATTTTCAATTTTTTAATTTAGTTTTTGAATTTTGTTGTAACCAGCATAAGCTCATGGAATTATACAGGTGCGCCACCTGTGTTTCAAATTTTAAAAGGCTTTATCACAATTTTATATGGATAGCAAAAATAATCCTATTTATTATAGCAATATTATATTTGCTTTTACTTTGCATATGAAAACAAAAATAATCTAGATAATTTTGAAACGAATGGAATGCAGCTACAGATCGAGAATCAGCAAGTAAAAATATTAAAGTAAGTTTAAAATAAAATAGATATTAGGATAGGCTGCACGAAATAACTCTTTTTTTAAATAACTTCTAATTGCAAAAATGCAATAACTCCTAATAGTTTCCATAAAAAGAGATAATTTTATTTTTGATTAGGAGATACAGCAATATAGCTCCTAACTGTCGATATAATTGGAGTTGTTTTATTTTTTCATTAGGAGTTGTTTCTTTTTTGGATTTGGAGTTATTTTATTTTCATTTAGACTAGCAATTAACTCGAAGCATTTGTTGTTATCAATAATAATGTCACAATGTCTAAAATGTCACAGGTTTGTTTCTGAAATTTTAACTCTTGAGTCTGGTACGATATTGCGAAAATTTACATAGTTTAAATTAAAACAGTCGAATTAAATGTAAATAATGATGTGAAAAATACGTGCATGTTTTGCACATAATTATTAGCACTTATTTCAAGTTTTTTAATTTCGAAATTTTTTTTCAACGTTTTTTTCCAGATTTTTTTTTTGATATCTTGGTTTCGACATATTGTTTTTTGATTAATCGTAACCAACCCTGAGAATCACTACAAATTTTAAATATTTTTCTTATATGTAATTTTTTTGTACATACATTTGAGGAAACAATTTTCGAATCATCGATCTTGATAGAGCAAATATTTAGTATTTTTCATTCTTGAGAGGTCAACATTTTCGAGAAAATAACTTAAAAATTCACAATTCATAAAGAGAGCAGAGATCAAATGAACATTTTTGGGGGAAAATAACACGCTATAATCGAATACCCCTATTGCATAAACATAGTACACTTTTGTGCAGCCAGATTTGTCGAACACTGTGTATTTTAGGGTTGAATTTTTAAGTACAGTTGTATTAAAAAAAGTACGTAAGTAGTACGAAGACATTTTTAGTACATCTTTATACACTTGATCTTCATCATATCGCCTTGTACTTTCTTTGTTTTTTTCAAAGTGTACAAGCTTTTTCTGCATGTGAATTTTTGGAAAAAGTGAGAGCTATTAAAAATTAATTTAATGAATAACTTTTTTTCCAACATTTACAGAATTTCATTGGGCTATTATCAATTAAGCATTCTCCAGCAAATGTTCAAAGAATATTTTCGATTCAAAATTTAATCAAAATAAGGTGCGGAAGAAATCTGCTTGTTGATTTAGTTTTTTCTGTAATTAAAACAAAATTTTGTTGTCAAAAATCCACTGAACAATGTTGCTTTAAACTTTTACTGTGAAGGTGGTGGGAAATTTTATCCCTTCTTAACATATTTTTGTCTTCTTTAAAAGAAGGCTCGAAAAAAGTACCAGTTTTGTTAAATTTAAAAAAAAATACAATTTTTATTAATTTAAATAAAAATGTTAAAACTTGTTTTAAAACAAGAAATAATTTTAAAAACATCTTTTTATTAGAACTTTTTAGTAAAATTAATATGGGGTAAAATTTACCACCACATCACAGACTATGTCAAAAATACTCTCCTCCAAAGTTAGAGGTTAACATGCTATGTTTTTTGAAAATATTCCTGTCGAAGAAGAGAAAGACGCACATTTCCGTGAGTAAATTTTAACAACTGAATGTTCAGTACTATATTTATTTAATTATGTTGAAGTTTTTGTGCATTTTTGATATTTTTTTTTATATAAATAAATAATTAAATAAATCCAAAAAGTCTCATTATTCATGGAGAATAAAAAATAGTACAATTGATGCCAAAAAGTACAATATTTATTTCGGTTTGGTACAATTTCGCAAAAGTCGTTTCCCATCCCTGGTGTATTTCATTCGTTCTTGGATTGTCGCTTGGTTCGTGGTTTTTCGCAAGTGAACGCAAAGCTTTTTTTAGATGTGAATTGTGGTTTTTTAATAATTCCACTTAAAATAAAGGAAACTTTAAAAAATGTAAATAATTCTTTGAGTCAATGTCAATGTAAAATAGCTACAAAAATGTAGGTTGGAAAATAAACAAGAGCTAAAGAAAAGTTGTGTTAAACTGTGAAAAAAGCATAAAAATACAGTGTATAAAAAAGAAAGGAAATTCACTTAATAAAATCCCTTATTTGGTAAACAAAATATATATTGTTCAGTTGTGAAAGAGTTCAACGAAATAATAGCAGTAATATTACAAAAATAATTTTATTAATTTTTTAACGCGATCTATTGGCCTACCATGGCTACTTTCGTCTGCAGCTTGCATCTTTTTCGTAGACTTTTTTTGTTGTCGTAGTTGTTGTTGTTGCTGTTGTTGTTATTGAATGTCTTTTGTGCTCTTCACTTGACATTCCTTTGTTTTGCTTTTTATTTATGTTTTTGTTTTGTTTCTTTGATGCTTTCTGCATGACCAGCATTTTTATCACACATTTACCTTGCTGCCACCATTCTTAGAGTCAAATCCTGCAGCAAAGAAGAAGCCACCAAACAGAGCTGAATCCAATCACGCCCCATCCTGGTGTCATTGCGTCGATGTTGTATATGTTGTAAACAAGAGCTAAAGTGCGTTGCTTCGAATGCATTTTCATTAAAAATTTGATTTGTATTTTTTATAAAGGTGCATCTCTTGTACTTAGCTGATTGCTTGATTCTTGAAATGTATTGTCGGCAACAAAAACAAAAACAACTAATAAAGTTAGTCTGCTGGTTTTATTAAAATTAGAACCATATAATTTTCTAAACTGAAAGTAATAAATAGTATAAAACTGTACCATGTTTTCTAGTGATATAAACAAAAAGTGTTAAGAAAATCTACTAATGCGGGTTCTTTTTAAGTCTTTCTAAAGTACGCTAAAAATAACATTAGCACTAACAGATAATTAAACAAAATCAAGGATTTGCTTTTGTAGTGTTCAACAAAAACAAAATGCCTTGCGACATAGCAAAGACGTCGTCTGAGATTGAGAATGTGGACTGGAGTACGGGCACTGGTTCCGGGCAACATTACACAAATGTGAGGTGAGTCATTATGATGGCTTTGAGTTTGCCAGATTTTAATAACCAAAAAGAATTGTAATAAACCATTGCTTAATATGTTGAAAAGCTACATTGTGCGACAATTTTTTTTTTCCAAAGTTGTAGCCCAACAATAAACCAAAATCTACACGTGGGTCGGCAGCTTAAGAGTTTAGGTGTGACTAACATTTATATAATATGGATTTTAAGATAAACTTAAACGTTGTAACAAAACGTCATCTGGGCTTAAACTTATAATATCTGAAAATAACAATAATTGCAAGCATTTGAATTTTAAGTGGCGTTTTTCACATTTTTCGCTCTTTAAAGTTTTTTTAAAAAAAAAAAAAAAAATACCCGCCGAATATTATTTAAATTTAGGTTTGGGATCCAGTAAATTTTATCTGCTTTAAAATAAAAATAAAAATCCAACCCGTGATTATTAGTGAATCCAATGCGTTAAGGGGCATTCCACGGGGAATGGGAAAATGAGCTATTTTCTTAAATTGATATAACCAATTTATTCTTAACGCAAAATATATGTAACACCAGTCAAAATTTCTTCTCTCTATATTTTCTTGTAGAAACTAAACTTGGTGCCAATTTTTAGTTTATGTTGAAGTCTACTTAATCAGTTCATAGCATAGTAAAAGACATCATCTGGCTATGTATAGCATTTGGGCTAAAATCTCGATTGACCGTGCAGAAGGCGGAGGTTAGGTATTTTTGACTGTCCCACCACTCACACTCCTTTATATATTTTCATCTACCGGGTGGAACCCTTACAGATTACATATTAAATCATTCTTATAATATAATGTTTACGTATTAAATTGTTTACTTAAATATAATTTTTACTAAAATAAAAAACTACTATCATATTTATGTATAAAAATACATTTTACAACTAAACATTGTTTTGTTTTTATTTGTACAGAGATGATGAATACTTCAGAAATGAGTATGGTTAGGACAACAAATGGCTGATAAAAAGAATCATAGATAGTTATTTAGGATAATAAAAATTTAAGCTGGATATGAGAATTTATTAAGAATCATAGCTAATTATTTAGGATAATTAAAATTTAAGCTAGATATGAGAATTTATTAGGCAATTATTACAGTAAAAGACACAGAAACCATGTTACCAAGTAGCAGTAATATCAAAAAGCTGTTTTTTAAATAAGTTTCGGTCAGCAAAGAAATCAAGCTGAATTGCTACAGAGTTATAATGTGACAGGCATCGACTTATCGTCTCATTTCGAATAACAGCTTAAAGTTCAGAAGATTTATTCTACCATCAATTATATTTTTGATGAATAGTATGTTAGAAACGATACGTCTATGCGAGAGGCTTTGGAGACAACAACCGACAACGCAACCAGTAAGCAGGCATGGATTCCCAGGAGTATAACCGTCGTAGTGCAAACCTAGTGAAACGCTTCTGTATTTTTTCGATCCTATTTTTAGAAGAATCGTAGAAGGTGTCCGAAATAATGCTTGCATACTCAAGAATAGGCCTTACCAGGCTGATAAAGACTTCCTTGGGTGTATAAGGATAGAGAAATTCTTTGATGTTTCTTTTTAGAAAAACCAACTGTGAGTTTGCCTTTGAGATCATACACTCGATGTGGGCATCAAATGAAACCTTTTGGTCAAAAATCACACCAAGGACTTTACTCTGGCTAACTCTGCAAAAACTACGACCAGAGTCATCAGCGTAGTCAAAATTGACAGGAACGCTCCTTCGATAGAAAGTTAACACTTGACACTTTAAAAAATTTAGATGAAGCTTGTTTATGTTGCACCAATAAAGTAAAGAGTGTATGTTCTCCTGCAAATCAGCACAGTCATTAGTATTTTTAATTAAGTGAAAGACTTTAAGATCGTCAGCATAAAGTAGCGTTTTACGAAACTTAAGTGTTTGGGGGATGTCATTTACGAACAGAATGCAGAGAAGAGGGCCTAAGTGACTCCCTGTGGAACTCCAGATTTAGCCGCAATCAAACGAGAAAGTTTGTCGCCTATCTTTACATACAAGACTCTATCACAAAGACTCTATCCATTGCAGCAATTGGGAATGAATGCCTAATTTTTCGAGTTTGGCAATAAGTATGTTATGCAGAATACTATCAAACGCCTTCGAGAAGTCTGTATAAAGCGTGTCTACTTGTGCACCTTCTTCGATGACGTTGATACAAAAATTGGAAAAAATCGAGAGGCTAGATGTTGTTGATCTACCGGGCAAGAAGCCGTGTTGGTGTGGAGATATACAATTCTGTACCTCAGCAAACAGAATTTTTTCAACAGTCTTGTCCAACACCTTGGGAATTATTGAAAGTTTTACTAAGGGCCGATCGTTTTCCACGAAATATTTCTGGCCAGATTTGTATATAGGCCAGATTTGTATATAAACCACTTGTTTAGCAAAATACCTTAAGAAAGTGAATTATTATATAAAAGGGATAATGCATGGTAGAGCGTAGATGCACAGTTTTTTAAGAATGAGGGTGGGAGCAAGTCAAAGCCCGGACCCTTGTTGCTATCTAGACTATTCAGTGTGTCCAAGACGAGTTTATTGGCAATCTGAATTTTACCCAAGTTGAAAAGCTGTGGTATATTACGAAAAGTATTAGGATCGATTGGATGCGAATCCGACTTATACACGGATCCGAAGAAATGAGCAAATACATCACTAATTGCTTTGGGGCAATTATACTCCATAGAATTTGGTAATCCTGACCTTTCTTTAAGAGTTAAAAAATATCCAGAATGATTTAGGGTTTGATTTAATATCATATTCTATTGACGTAATGTATGTATTATATAGAAAGTTTGAAAGAAATTCGTATTCCCGCCTTCTCAACACAAACATTGCTTTATCAGTTGTCTTTTATCTTTATATCTTTTTAACGAAAGCTCCTAACCGAAAACCTCAAAAAATCATGTTCGTAAATATATTCGTACGTAGTTCCAAAAAAAGTAAAAATTTTTTTTAAAAAATAAGCTTTTATTTAAAAAAGACTTGAACTATTAAGAAAAAAAATTCATGTGATATTTGTCATATATGTATATTGTAGGTATATTCTAGGTGCAAAATAACACCTCTCTTGGTTATACCATTCGTAAATTGGTAAGTTCTAAGGACTTATATAAATTTAGAATTTTTCAAATACATTTATATTTAAAAGCTTGAGGCATTTCTCCACCTTGTGGAGAAATTCTCCCGAGGTACCTCACAAATTTTTTTATAAGCAGTATTGCACTAGAACTATTTCAGTGATTAAATATGTCGTTTTCGTAGCTATAATTGTATGGTGTTTATAAGATAATTTGTAATTCTGTGGTACTGCTAGACAAACATGCTCGGTGTTAATTTTCGTTAATTTATTCTCTTCGCTGAAGTGTTTGTTTGGTGGTTATGCTATGTTTGTTGCACAGTGGCATATTATGTAAAAATAAGTCAAAACACAAATAAGAAAAATCATTTTTGCATTTTTATATACAATTTTAGGCATATTATTGTAAAATGTAAAAAAACATTGCATAAAATGTAAACAAAATTACCGAATTAATTCAAATTGGGATTGGTTATGCAAGTGGCATTATATCTTGTATTCAATTATTTATTATTTCATTTTAATGTTTTTTTAATTTTAATAGATATGCAATTAGTGTTCATGAATTTATTATTTTTCTTTCAAAATATTATTAGATTACTATAATTAACAGGATTTTTTGTTATTAAAATTAGTTCAACTAAACAATTCTTGCTGCTTGTGTTAAGTGCTGCTTGAGCACACAATTCATTTCACTTTCTAATACTTTTTGCTGACTAAAGGCAACACCGGAAAGTTTGGCATGTTTGGTGTTTCAATCAGCAATCAAAAATGTTCGGTCTGAGAGCGAGAGAATGAATATGAGAAATACTTCATTTTTCATTTAATACGTGAAACAATAACAACAAAAAATGTTCGGCAAACATGTTTGGCTAGCATAACAACGGCATAAGAAAAATTCACCTCCATGTTGTTCACCTCCATGTTATCATGGAGGCACCATGGAGGTGAGCTTGCAATCACGGATGTGATTTTTATATACACGGATGTGATTTTGCTTGTCCTTCTAGCATACACTTCTTTCCTTTTTCTAAGTTAATACAATCACAACATTTTCGAAAACATATCCATGAAGGGTATGGGAAAACGACAAAAACAAGAAACAGCAAAGTCTAAGGAGGAAAGATTAAGGAATAAGAGAGATAAGTAAACAATCAAACGGCAGAAAATAAAGGACAACTCGCAATTGTATACAGAACCACTGCTAAATTGAAGCAAAATCTTCAAATTCAAGGGAACCACCACAATTCCTCTATTTATCTGGCCCCCCGAAAAAGATGAGTTAAAAGTTAAAATTACAGTTATAGTTATGGCCCTCAATGATCCTGTGATACACAGACAGGGATCCCACGAATTGTGTACATACTTTCAAGGAGTTACAGTCAAATGAGACTTGGTAAGATATACTTACAGTCCTATTCTGACAAATTAACAATTGTTAACCAGTATTTTTTATATTTCTATTTGTTTGTTAGGTTAGGTTAGGTTAAACCGGATGCCTTCGTGAAGGCTCACATAGACCAATTCAGGTCCTTAGTGGTACCGGTAGCGAACAAAAGGAACCTTTGTGTTTGTTTTAAAAGTCTTTAAAGATTTGCGTTGAGTTCGCAAACCTTAGGAGGGATTCTAGAGACACCCTGGCAAGATGAACAGAGTTGGTTTTTCGCATTGTGCATTGCACATGATTTTCGAGATTTTGCACGTTGTCGTATCTCTCCATCTACGATTCACTGCTAGTGTGGCTCTTCTTTCGAGGTTCCTGTACAACTCTTGTAGCGGAGTAAGTACATGTTCTGCGAGTTCTGATTCCAGCCCGGCGCCTTCCTTTGCTAAGCCATCTGCCATCTCGTTTCCCTCAATGCCCTGGTGGCTAAGAGCGTGAAGATAAATTCGTCAATCCGACGCTAACTTAGCAAAGACTCAAACCAAAATTTTTGCTCCGCAAAAAGTTAAATTCGTACTTTAAGCTAAGTACGAATTTAATTTTGGGAACAAATTTCCTCCCAAAATTAAATTCGTACTTTTAGCTAAGTACGAATTTAACTTTTGGGAGGAAATTAAATTCGTACTTTTTGCAAAGTACGAATTTAACTTTTAGGAGGAAATTAAATTCGTTCTTATTGCAAAGTACGAATTTAACTTTTGGGAGGAAATTATATTAATTATATTTGCAAAGTGTGAGTGTAACTTTTGATTTGAATTTAGTTTTTGCCAAGAATTTTAAAATAATATTATTGCAAAGAAAGAATTTAACTCTTGATATGAATTTAAGTCATGGCATCAACTCATAAACATTTTTTAAAAGTAGTGAATGTTAGGTCCAAAGTACTAAGACTCCATGCGAAATTTCTCAAAATCTGTCTGGACAATGTTTTTGTTATGCATATCATTTTACAGGTAATTAAAGCACCTTTCCAACGATATTAGTGCTATAAGTGCTAAGTGATAGCCTATAAGTGCACAATTAAGACTTTGGCCATAAACATTTTTTAAAAAGTAATGAATGTTAGGTTGAAAGTACTAAGTTTCAATGCAAAATTTCTCAAAATCTGTCTGGACAATGTTTTTGTTATGCATATCATTTTACAGGTAATTAAAGCACCTTTCCAACGATATATAGCCTATAAGTGCACAATTAAGACTTTGGCCATAAACATTTTTTAAAAAGTAATGAATGTTAGGTTAAAAGTACTAAGTTTCAATGCAAAATTTCTCAAAATCTGTCTGGACAATGTTTTTGTTATGCATATCATTTTACAGGTAATTAAAGCACCTTTCCAACGATATATAGCCTATAAGTGCACAATTAAGACTTTGGCCATAAACATTTTTTAAAAGTAGTGAATGTTAGGTCCAAAGTACTAAGATTCCATGCAAAATTTCTCAAAATCTGTCTGGACAATGTTTTTGTTATGCATATCATTTTACAGGTAATTAAAGCACCTTTCCAACGATATATAGCTTATAAGTGCACAATTAAGACTTTGGCCATAAACATTTTTTAAAAAGTAATGAATGTTAGGTTGAAAGTATTAAGTTTCAATGCAAAATTTCTCAAAATCTGTCTGGACAATGTTTTTGTTATGCATATCATTTTACAGGTAATTAAAGCACCTTTCCAACGATATATAGCCTATAAGTGCACAATTAAGACTTTGGCCATAAACATTTTTTAAAAAGTAATGAATGTTAGGTTGAAAGTACTAAGTTTCAATGCAAAATTTCTCAAAATCTGTCTGGACAATGTTTTTGTTATGCATATCATTTTACAGGTAATTAAAGCACCTTTCCAACGATATATAGCCTATAAGTGCACAATTAAGACTTTGGCCATAAACATTTTTTAAAAGTAGTGAATGTTAGGTCCAAAGTACTAAGATTCCATGCGAAATTTCTCAAAATCTGTCTGGACAATGTTTTTGTTATGCATATCATTTTACAGGTAATTAAAGCACCTTTCCAACGATATTAGTGCTATAAGTGCTAAGTGATAGCCTATAAGTGCACAATTAAGACTTTGGCCATAAACATTTTTTAAAAAGTAATGAATGTTAGGTTGAAAGTACTAAGTTTCAATGCAAAATTTCTCAAAATCTGTCTGGACAATGTTTTTGTTATGCATATCATTTTACAGGTAATTAAAGCACCTTTCCAACGATATATAGCCTATAAGTGCACAATTAAGACTTTGGCCATAAACATTTTTTAAAAGAAGTGAATGTTAGGTCCAAAGTACTAAGATTCCATGCAAAATTTCTCAAAATCTGTCTGGACAATGTTTTTGTTATGCAAATCATTTTACAGGTAATTAAATCACCTTTCCAACGATATATAGCCTATAAGTGCACAATTAAGACTTTGGCCATAAACATTTTTTAAAAAGTAATGAATGTTAGGTTGAAAGTACTAAGTTTCAATGCAAAATTTCTCAAAATCTGTCTGGACAATGTTTTTGTTATGCATATCATTTTACAGGTAATTAAAGCACCTTTCCAACGATATATAGCCTATAAGTGCACAATTAAGACTTTGGCCATAAACATTTTTTAAAAAGTAATGAATGTTAGGTTGAAAGTACTAAGTTTCAATGCAAAATTTCTCAAAATCTGTCTGGACAATGTTTTTGTTATGCATATCATTTTACAGGTAATTAAAGCACCTTTCCAACGATATATAGCCTATAAGTGCACAATTAAGACTTTGGCCATAAACATTTTTTAAAAAGTAATGAATGTTAGGTTGAAAGTACTAAGTTTCAATGCAAAATTTCTCAAAATCTGTCTGGACAATGTTTTTGTTATGCATATCATTTTACAGGTAATTAAAGCACCTTTCCAACGATATATAGCCTATAAGTGCACAATTAAGACTTTGGCCATAAACATTTTTTAAAAAGTAATGAATGTTAGGTTGAAAGTACTAAGTTTCAATGCAAAATTTCTCAAAATCTGTCTGGACAATGTTTTTGTTATGCATATCATTTTACAGGTAATTAAAGCACCTTTCCAACGATATATAGCCTATAAGTGCACAATTAAGACTTTGGCCATAAACATTTTTTAAAAAGTAATGAATGTTAGGTTGAAAGTACTAAGTTTCAATGCAAAATTTCTCAAAATCTGTCTGGACAATGTTTTTGTTATGCATATCATTTTACAGGTAATTAAAGCACCTTTCCAACGATATATGCCTATAAGTGCACAATTAAGACTTTGGCCATAAACATTTTTTAAAAAGTAATGAATGTTAGGTTGAAAGTACTAAGTTTCAATGCAAAATTTCTCAAAATCTGTCTGGACAATGTTTTTGTTATGCATATCATTTTACAGGTAATTAAAGCACCTTTCCAACGATATATAGCCTATAAGTGCACAATTAAGACTTTGGCCATAAACTTAGTACTTTCAACCTAACATTCATTACTTTTTTATTACTTTTTAAAAAATGTTTATGGCCAAAGTCTTAATTGTGCACTTATAGGCTATATATCGTTGGAAAGGTGCTTTAATTACCTGTAAAATGATATGCATAACAAAAACATTGTCCAGACAGATTTTGAGAAATTTTGCATTGAAACTTAGTACTTTCAACCTAACATTCATTACTTTTTCATTACTTTTTAAAAAATGTTTATGGCCAAAGTCTTAATTGTGCACTTATAGGCTATATATCGTTGGAAAGGTGCTTTAATTACCTGTAAAATGATATGCATAACAAAAACATTGTCCAGACAGATTTTGAGAAATTTTGCATGGAATCTTAGTACTTTGGACCTAACATTCACTACTTTTAAAAAATGTTTATGGCCAAAGTCTTAATTGTGCACTTATAGGCTATATATCGTTGGAAAGGTGCTTTAATTACCTGTAAAATGATATGCATAACAAAAACATTGTCCAGACAGATTTTGAGAAATTTTGCATGGAATCTTAGTACTTTCAACCTAACATTCATTACTTTTTAAAAAATGTTTATGGCCAAAGTCTTAATTGTGCACTTATAGGCTATATATCGTTGGAAAGGTGCTTTAATTACCTGTAAAATGATATGCATAACAAAAACATTGTCCAGACAGATTTTGAGAAATTTTGCATTGAAACTTAGTACTTTCAACCTAACATTCATTACTTTTTCATTACTTTTTAAAAAATGTTTATGGCCAAAGTCTTAATTGTGCACTTATAGGCTATATATCGTTGGAAAGGTGCTTTAATTACCTGTAAAATGATATGCATAACAAAAACATTGTCCAGACAGATTTTGAGAAATTTTGCATGGAATCTTAGTACTTTGGACCTAACATTCACTACTTTTAAAAAATGTTTATGGCCAAAGTCTTAATTGTGCACTTATAGGCTATATATCGTTGGAAAGGTGCTTTAATTACCTGTAAAATGATATGCATAACAAAAACATTGTCCAGACAGATTTTGAGAAATTTTGCATTGAAACTTAGTACTTTCAACCTAACATTCATTACTTTTTAAAAAATGTTTATGGCCAAAGTCTTAATTGTGCACTTATAGGCTATATATCGTTGGAAAGGTGCTTTAATTACCTGTAAAATGATATGCATAACAAAAACATTGTCCAGACAGATTTTGAGAAATTTTGCATTGAAACTTAGTACTTTCAACCTAACATTCATTACTTTTTAAAAAATGTTTATGGCCAAAGTCTTAATTGTGCACTTATAGGCTATCACTTAGCACTTATAGCACTAATATCGTTGGAAAGGTGCTTTAATTACCTGTAAAATGATATGCATAACAAAAACATTGTCCAGACAGATTTTGAGAAATTTCGCATGGAGTCTTAGTACTTTGGACCTAACATTCACTACTTTTAAAAAATGTTTATGAGTTGATGCCATGACTTAAATTCATATCAAGAGTTAAATTCTTTCTTTGCAATAATATTATTTTAAAATTCTTGGCAAAAGCTAAATTCAAATCAAAAGTTACACTCACACTTTGCAAATATAATTAATATAATTTCCTCCCAAAAGTTAAATTCGTACTTTGCAATAAGAACGAATTTAATTTCCTCCCAAAAGTTAAATTCGTACTTTGCAAAAAGTACGAATTTAATTTTGGGAGGAAATTTGTTCCCAAAATTAAATTCGTACTTAGCTTAAAGTACGAATTTAACTTTTTGCGGAGCAAAAATTTTGGTTTGAGTCTTTGCTAAGTTAGCGTCGGATTGACGAATTTATCTTCACGCTCTTCTGGTGGCTAGGGACCCAGTAAGTGAATCTCTGCCAGCCAAGACACTTTTGGACTTGATGCTAGCGGAGCGCATGGATTTGATCGCCGCTTGACTGTCAACGAAAATGTTGATGTTAGAGTGTTGTGTGTCCATGCTGAGGGCTATATCAGCAGCCTTCCTTATGGCAAATATTTCCGCCTGGAAGATACTGCAGTGGTTCGGCAGTTTATATGGCTGCCTTATATTAGGCTCTGCGCAATACACCGCCGCACCTACCCCCGTAGGCATTTTGGAGCCGTCGGTAAATATGTTGACCGCCTGCTGTGCTTGTTCTATACCTTTGCACCAGTCGTTTGGTCCCAGAAGAGTTCGTACTTTGGAATTGACTATCGTGCGAGGTACCACGTAGTCCGTGCTACTAAGTAGATCCTTTCCTATTGTACAATGTCCAAAATTTTGAATGTGCATGTTGCCTGCTGCCGTAAGGCGTTGTGCCGTTTTTCCGGCTATTAGTTTTGCGTGTATGTCCAGGGGGTCCATACTTAGAATCGTTTCAAGAGCTTTAGTTAGAGTTGACTTCAGTGCCCCCGTGATGCATAGCGCTGCCTGTCGCTGAGTTTTCTTCAATTGCCTGAGGAATGTTGATTTGTTCACACCCGGCATCAGAAAGGGTGAGAGACCCCAAGTACTGCCTAGCATCTTTTTGGATGTGTATAGTGCAATGGTGGATTTCTTCACCCTTTCTTCCACGTTGGTTTTCCATGACAGCTTGCTGTCCAGGACGACTCCTAGATATTTTGTGTGAGTTTTCGGTATGAGACGTATATCGTTCAATTTCGGTGGTGTCCACTGTGGTATCTTGTACCTTTTCGTGAACAGAACCAGATCCGTTTTCTCTGCGTTAATACTAAGACCGACTGAATTTGACCATCTAAGTACATCTTGAGCCCCACTCAGCCCCACTCAGCCCGCACCTTTCTGCAGCTTAGCAACTTGTCTAACCAAAGGTTTATTGCCGGTGGTGCCTCTATTGTACGTAATCCACTAAGGATTGCGGTGGTTGATACATTGTTGAATGCACCTGAGATATCTAGAAACGCCCCGAGTGCGTATTCCTTGTGGTGGAGGGCTTTTTCTATGGTTACTACTAGGGAATGTAGTGCCGTTTCAACCGATTTCCCTTTCGTGTATGCGTGCTGGTTGGTTGATAACTGGATTGAATTCTTACTTAGGTGCAAGTCAATCAGTTTCTCGAGCGTTTTGAGTACAAAGGAGGTCAGACTTATTGGCCTGTAGTCTTTCGGACATGGATGGCTGCTCTTACCTGCCTTCGGTAAGAATACAACCCTCACTGTCCTCCAAGCCACAGGTACATAGTTTAGCCTGATGCATCGGTTAAATATATTCTTCAGCCATGGGACGACTCGCGATTCAGCCGTTTGCAACATGGCAGGAATTATACCGTCTGGTCTCGGAGATTTGTATCCCGAGAACGAGTTTATAGCCCATACTATTCCGTCCGACGTTATTAAGTCGTGTGGAACCTGTAGCGGGGTTGTCCTGTGCCCTCGTATTGTAGCAGTGCTAGGAGCTTCGGTACAGCCAGGAAAATGCGCCTTTAAAAGCACCTCGAGGGATTCCTGACTGCTCTCCGTCCACTGGCCATTGTCTTTGCGTAGCTGGCTCTGAATGGAGGGCTGCTTTGAGAGTAGCTTCCTGAGCCTTGCTGTGTCCGCAGTTTTTTCTATGTTTGAGCAGAAGTTCTTCCACGAGTGTCTTTTTGCTCTGCGTACGTTTGTTTTAAAAAGTTTGAGCCTACATTTGTATTCCCCCCAAATTTCCTCTTGGTCAGCATTTTAGCTAGTTTAAAGAAATCTTTTAGATCGCGTCTTTGCTCTGTAAGATTCGGACTCCACCATGGTGGTCTGATCTTACGCTTTGTTCGCGTGGGCTTACAAGAGGCATGATAGGCCTTGAGAAGATGGGCCGAGAGAATCTTCAGTGACCTTTCAATGCCCTCTTCCGTATTGATTTGTTTAGTAGCTGGTAGTTTGATCTCAATGATGCTTCTGAAGCGGTTCCAGTTAGTGTTTCTGGGGCTTCTAAAGATCTTTTGAGCTGGAGTGTAGTTAAAGCTTATACTAAAGCTAATATAATTGTGGTCCGAGAAGGAGGGCTAGCACCCTCCAATTTGTGACCAGAGTGTTGTTGTCGGAGGATATTGTTAGGTCTAACACGTTCGACGAGGTGGGGCCTACATATGTGGGTTCCTCGCCGATGTTAGCTACGCTAAGTTGATATTGTAGAATAAAGTTAAGTAGGGACTCACCTCGATCGTTGATGTCTGGGCTGCCCCATACTGGGTGGTGTGCATTGGCATCTGCTCCGATGACAACTGCTTGGTTCTTCCCGCCGGGGATTGCTACCATTCTTTGTAGCTCGTCTGGTGGTGCGTCGACGTCATGCGCCATGTAGCATGAGGCGACCAGGATTGGCTCGTCCGCGTCACCCTCTAGCGCCACAACGGTGAGATCGTCAGTGCTGTAATGAGACATAAGATAAGTATAGATGCCTTTCCTTATAAGGATGGCTGTTCTTGTTCTACTTACTGTTGTTGCGAAAAACGTATTGAAGTTTTGTGACTTTAGGCCAGATACCGCGTTGCCCGAGGCAATCCACGGCTCCTGTACTAAAGCCACATCGTAGCCTCCTTCCTCCAATACGAGAAGGAGTTCTGCGCTGGCGGTTTTGCATTTATGCAGGTTTATTTGAAGGACCTTCAACTCCATTAGGCTGAAGGTTCCTTTACGGGGTCAACTTTTGTGAGTGTTCCTCCGTCACCCGCATCTTCCAGACTGAGTCCTTGGGCAGCGTCGGTCACGGCTTCTAGGCCGAGGTCTTTTTCCACCTCTCCGGACTCTAGTGTGTTGCTGTTGTTGTCCTTGGGGTGGCGCTTTTTGAGGCGCATATAAACACTACCAACGCCCCACGCCATCTTCCCGTAACGCGCGTAGAGGATATCCTCTGCCTCCTTGTTGATTTGGAGGATGTAGTGCTGCCCCCCGCTACTATCAGGTAGTGGATCAGCAACCTTCAACACCCTCCAATCAGCTGTTGGCACGTCCGGATTTTGCTTCTGTAGAAACTTCAGTGCGGACTCCTGCGGCACTACTCTTGGGAAGAGTGCCTTCGCTTTTGGCAGGGACGGGATACTAGTCCTGTCCACAACTTCCAGTTGGGTACCCTCCCATAGGCCTTGGAGTGTCGGGTTACTGCTTTCACCCAGTGCAGAGTTGGATCATCGTTGCACTTTAGGATCTTAACCCCATTGAGCCAGCCTGCTCCATCGAATGTGGGCATGGGAGCGTCAGGTTGGGCTTCCAACCTCACGAACATCACCTCGAGAAGCTTCATCTCTACGGATTTCCATCTCTCAAGGGTCATTTTGCCTTGGGGATCACTCCGGTCGATCAGTGCTACGATCAGGTGTCGTTTAGTCACGTCACTGGCCTTGGTTCTTACCTCCTGTTTAGGCTGCGGGATTGTGTTTGTGGTCGGTTTCTGCTTCTGTCGTTTGCTTGCTGGAGCTCCGACTTTCGCACTTTCCATCGATCTTTGGCGTTTTTGAGCAGCCTGCTCTTCTACTTTGTTCACGAACTGCGAAGTCGTAGGTGCAAAGCTTGGTCTGCTCGCGAAGTGTATGCGACCCTCTTCCACCTTTAGCTTAGCTCAGGCGAGCGACTCCTTCTCTTTGGAAGAGAGATCAATCTTGCCTGACAGCCGGCTGCAGATTTTAAGGGCCGCTTTGTAGTTGGCCTTGGGCTTCAACCCCTCCTTTGACTTGGTCTTGGGCCCTTCCTTGCGAGAGGAGCTGGAACCCGCTGACTTATCCGGAGAGAGGAGAAGCCTGTCCTCAACTGAGTTTGCGCTATCGTGGTCCGAGCCTGCATCGACTATGGCACCCCTGCGCAGTAGTGTGGATTTTTTGGCAGTAGTTGTCTCTATACCCAGGCCTGCTCCCGCCCCGGTGACATTTTTGGCAGTAGCTTTGCAACCGCTATGGCCTGCTCCAACCATAGGGGAGGTGTGACTGCTGGCGGCACGCAGTGAGGATTTCTCCTCACTGTGTCCACCGGCGGCCGCTGGTGCTTTGTGTTTGTTTTCATTTATTAGTTCTTCCATATAATTCCCACGAGTGTGGGACAAAGGAAGGTCCACCCCCACAGAGGTCCCTGTGCGCGGGTAAGGCTGGATAGTACCGGAGGGCGCCTGGTATCCGGTACGCTCCGTTTGAGACTGGACTATTTTTAATGGGCCTCCAGCCTAGCAAATCCTCGGCACGGGTCGCATAAGACCTTGATTCGGCCCATCGGAGGGACTAGGTGTGGGATAGGAGAGGTGAGATATGGGATGAATAGGGAGGGTATGGGGAGTGAAAAGGGGATATAGGGTAGGAGTGAATAGCTACTAGTGCATCGCCAGGATGCAGCGACCTGTATGACCTAGGACTCCTGTCAGAAGCTTGCGCTTCCGTCATTCCAGCCCACTGCATCCTAGCGACCTAAGCCCCCACACCAACGTCAAGGTTGCTATTCCAGTGGGAGTATTTGTTTGTTGTATTCAAAACAAAATTTGAAGCTCAAAAAACAAAATTTTTGAATGGAATTGTCAATAACTGAAAAGCAGTTGACAATTTTTATAAAAATTTATTATAATTTTTGAGCTTAAAATTTTATTTTGAAATCAAAAAATTACAAAAACCACATAGAAATATTCAAAATACTGCCCGCCAGTATCGAAAGTATCAATTGACCCATTCAAGCTAGCAACTTCAATAGTTCTATACGCACTAGCTACTTTTTTGACCCAAGGTAATGCATAAAAGGGTCAGTTCAATCAACTTCCATCTCGACTGTTTCTTGTTTATTTTTTTAACGTCTTGACTGACTCATAAAATTTATTCTGACGAGCTCATACTTCGAAGTGACTTATTTGAGAAAACATGACATATATAGCTTTTCAGTTTCGTTGAGCAACATAAATAAAATAACGTTATGAAAAGGTATAGATATATTGAAAAAAGAATATCAGTCACTCTGCCTTGTTTTTTTTATGTCAATATCAACTAGCGAAAAAGCTAGCTCTTCATGACTAGTGAAATAACTAGGGAACGGGTGTGTAAAAGGTAGCAATTGACCCCTTTCTATGACATGCTTGTGTAAAATTCGCCAGTTGAATACAAAGAGGGTAGATTGAAGTGGAATTAGTACTGGCTACCAAGGGGCTAGTGAAATCACTAGTTTTGTACTAGTGCCATTAACTGGAGGGTGGTTAGCAATTGTTAATTTGCCAGAATAAGGCTGTTAAATACTTCACTCAACGAATTTATTTTTTGTTATATTTTATTTTTAGTGCTATACTTCGCTATAGTATATATTTTTTTTATTAGTTTGGTTTTTTATTATTGTCTCTTTAACCTTTTTATTTGCTTAACTGCAATCTGCACCTCCATGAACATACAATCACCTAGGAAGGACATAAAATCACCTCCATAGACATAATTCAAATAAAAGTGCTATAATCCATAAATTAAAAGTGCTTGATCTGTCCCACACCCCTAACTCAATTGCAATTGTTAATATTCAAATAAATAACGGAAAAAATTAAATATTTAAATCCAAAATGATTTTGTTGACTTGTTGAAAATATTAACGATAATAAAGAATGACCCATATAGCAATTTTATGGATTTGTGAGCGTTAAAGGGGGTGTGGCAAAAATGTTCCTTAATTATCCTCTACTCCAAGGAAATTTACTGTCAAAATTTCAGCTGAATCGGCCTAGTAGTTTTAGAGATATAACATTTTTATTGATTTGTAGGCGGTAAAAGGGGGTGTGGCAAAAATTTTATCATAATATTGCATTGTCACCGGACTTACGTATGTATGCTAAATTTTAATCGGATACTAACAAGTTGTCGAAAAATGGCTTGCAAGTTTTGACGGACATACATACATAAATACATACGAACGAAGGAGTATGAAGATAAATTCATCAACCCGACGCTAACTTAGCGAAGACTCAAACCCATACTTTTGATCCGCAAAAACTTAAATTCGTACTTTTTCCAAATAACTTCACAACTACAAGTCCTCATCTATAATGGCAAGTGCCTAGTGATATTATGTATATATATATATAGATATTATTATGTATTTGTATTATAATATTATTTGTTATATACTAATATATGCATCAATTTGAATATAATATATAATTAAATTATATTTATATCATATTAAATTCATCAAAATCGTTTTATTTTACTTTAAAGGCATAACATTTTAAAAAATTCACAACAATTATAAAATCCCACCATGAAAATCTTTGTTACCATCGAAATACAAGAAATACCCACATATTAAAATTTCTCAACGAAAATGCAATCCTGCATTGGCATGGAATGTCAAACGCACGAACTAGTAGAAAAATTCTCTACTTACAACATTGATCCCACTTTACCCCTGCTTTAGATTTTTACGGGATGAGGTCGAAGCAAAGTCAGGTCGAATATAGTGTTACTTCATAAGAACTCGTTGTTTCTAGTCTAGCTGTGAAAGGACGACCGACCTAACGCATTATTGAGTTTTGGGCATACATTTTTCGAAAATATTTGGTTGCAAAGAAGTTAGGAATCAAATTTAAGAACAATTCTGACAGCGGTCAGCTGTTCGATTTGTTCAGACAATGAAATCGATTAATCAGTTTCTGTGACAAAAAAATTGACTCAAATCCTGTTTTGAAAATAAAACCGACAATCAGAATCTGTAACACCAAAACGATATTTCGTCACAGTTTTAAACTGTTATGGTAACATACCTTAGTTTGTTATGTTTTTCTCTTAATGTGTTGTTACTTAAAACGTCAAAAAAGTTGTCAATTATTTAAATTAATTATTACATTATGTAAACAATTTAATTGCTAGAGTTGCCAAATGTTGACTCCGCTGAATGCGACCATTGAATTTTTGTAATGTTTGTTTTTGACACTTTCTTCAATTTTCGCGTTGTTTCACTAACAGCTGTTTTGACAGGAGATGGTTGGTTAACTTTTAGAAGAGAAAATAAGCAATTGTCAATGCTACTTGGTTTCTTATACCATGGCTTGGTTCTATAAAATGAAGTCAAAGCAACATGATTTACATAAATTTAGAGAGATATTTGACATTTATCTTTCGATTTTGTGCCGTACTTCTACTTGTATTTGAGCTTTATAGCCCAAACAGAATAAGCATAGCCAACAAGTAGCGACCTGTCGAAAACGTAGCCAACGAAATATTGTGCACAGAATAGAATTTGTGTTGATAATGCAGATAGAGCTTTGCGCTTACAATATTTTGTTATTTTTTACTAAATTAATAGATACAGCCTTTTGCATATAATAATTTGTTTGTTTTTTACTAATTTGGACAAATATGTTTAAGTCAATTTTAGGTTTTCTAATTTGAACTATGTATTTTGACATTTCGCTACCGTTGGCTGCGGCAAAAGTTAAAAGTTCGTCAACATTTTTGTGTCTGCTGCGTTCGCTACGTGTTGGTTGTTTTCATTATGTTCATTTCATAGGGTTGCAAGGCAACCAACTTCTATGTTGACATTTCTTCTGTTGGCTGTGTGTTGGCTATGCTTATTCTGTTTGGGCTATTATGCCAAATAAGTTTATGAAGCAACAGGTTCTTTGCAGAACTAACCACCAAACAAAAGTTTAATTAAGATTTAGTTATTGGGTATTTAAAAAATTATTACTAAAAACAACAATAAAAAAAAACACTTTTCAAGCTATCAATGTGTTCGCAGCAAGTTACCGCTTTATAATTCGGATTTAAAATTACAAAAGCAATGTTTTGAACAATTTGAAAAAACTAAAAATATGGCATGAAGAGTTGACCACACATCCGTCAATTTACCAAAATATACCTAGTTATAATGTAAATTTAAAGAAAAACTTTGCTGCTCAATTTTATAAGAATTACGCTATTTATATTGCCAGACATGACAAAACTAAGCAAAAGTCTATTTACGTTTTCTTCTGTGCTCTAAATTATTTATTTATAACTTTCCACACCCTTTTAAAGGCAAACAATTTATAAATATAAAACAATCTAAGCGGAATTATTTTAGCTATTTAAAAGATTATACAAACTTTAACGTTATCGTTATCTTATCAGTAACTAAATTTACTTCGATTTGTAGAAATGCTTGCATTTGAACGATTTGTATATTTAATTTTGCGCACTCAGCACATTAATAGTAAACACATAAATTCGCTAATAATAATATTTAAAACATTTTTTGGTTATTCATTATTAATTCAAACTTGCTAAATGTTATCTCATAATCGTATAAGGTCAATTAAATTTCCAATTTAATCTTTGAAAATTTTATATTAATCATTATGGAGCTAAAAGTTGTTGAACTACTTCCATGTGTTCATACTTCATACTCTATAACAACTTCAAACAAAAACTTACTCTATCAACAAATAATCAATAATCATAGAAAGCAGTTAACACTATACACACACATGTATATAACTAAACACCCACAACTAAACGCAAAATATTTAACTGGTAGGTTCTGAGCATATGTGAGCCCTAGTTTTTTTGTTTTGTTTAAATGATAGTCACTACAAAGATAACGATAATAAATACAAAACACCAAATGCATAAATAAAATAACGATGATTATTGCTTTCTCGTTCATTTGTTCATTGTTGAGTGTCTTGAGTCTTGAGTGTTTCCATCATAAAAAAAATTAAAATTAAATATCTAGTATATTTCCTAAAATATGTCTTGAGGCATTGTTGTAACTCTATTTAACTAAATGAATGTATGTACTTTGTATTTCAAGAAATCGAATTTTTAACATATTGAAACAATTAATCATACTCCCTCCCAAGTTCCAAATTTCAAAGCAATAATATGTAGAATATTTTCGCATTAATTATATTAAAAAAAGCTGTCTACAACATTATCTTATAAAAATATAAAATTATTTATATATGGGCAATTCCACAGTCCCGGGCGTTACACTCGTACGACTTCAAATACAGATATTTTGCAATTACAAGAGCTACCAGATATTTTGCTATAAAAAACAATAGCATTTAAGCTGGTCTATCCACACATGAAAACAAATTTCAAATCCATGGTCTATTCTTGTGGTAATTTCAAAAATATGGCAGAGATGGGCGTTACGAGCACACGAACAAAATTCGGCAATGCTCTCGAAAATTGCAAAGCTTAGCCAAACTATTGTATTTAAAATAAACATTTTAATCACATTCACTAGAAAAATGATTGATTGAAAACTGTGCTTAAAAAAAAATTATCAAATAAAATTAAGCTTCTTATTAAATATTTAGTACTGGACGGGCGTTACATGAATTAGAACGGCGTTACGTGTACTAAATACTATAAAAACTAGTAAGGAATTATCTTCGACTGGTACGACGTTTAGGGGGGGGTGGGGGTAAGGTTTTAAAACTGTTTTTGTTTTATTTGTTTTATTGTGTCGTTTTATTGTTTTATTGTGTCAAAATTTCAGTGTCAAAAATCAGAGAAAAACTAACGAAGATACAGCGTTTCAAGCGACCGGCTCTCATACTGGTATGTTCGAGTATAAAAAATTTTAAATTGATTTTCCCAAATATGTAATTTTTAAAGTCGGTGACCACGATTTCGAAAAAACTACTAAAATGATCGTTTTGAAATTTTGTGCACATGTTCTACATACAAATAGCTATGAACTGACGTTAAGTTTTTTAAATTGTTCAATTAGTATTAATCTTACAATAACAAATAGGTCAAGTTGTTAGTCAAAAATCGACATTTCAACTTAAAAATTATGCAAAAAATTTTAAAAACTCGACTCAGTTGAGAGATAAACTAAATAACTAATCAAAACAATTTGTTTTTTGATATCAGATAATCCAGGCTGAGGAATCGCGGTCACCGCAAAAAAATTTTTTTCGAGGCACCAGCGAAAAACTACAATAACTCCGTTATTTCTTTACATTTTTTTACCAAAGTTTGTTTAAAAATTCTCTTAATAATGTATTATAATATACTTATTTTATAAATAAATCTTTAATAACAATATGTTATAAAAAAATTCTTGAAATTAGGCCTTTTTTGAACGAACAAACTTTACCGCCCTCCCCCTCTTAAAATACCCCAGCGCGCAAATTAGAGTACATATATTGATTTTTATTCGACTTTTACAAATTTCATACGTGCAAAATTTGACGTCACTAGATCAATTTTTGTGAGATTTAAAGAGATTTTACCGTTTTGGTAACCTCAGTTTGTATGGGAAGTAGCCGTGGTTTTCATTCGATTTTTCCAAATTTAATACTTAAAGTACATATAAATTGCTTTATCTTATGTGCAATATTTTTAGTCATTAGATTCATTTTGGCGGAATTGAAAGAGATTTTACCGTTTTGGTAAACTCACTTTGTAGGGAGGTAGACGTGATTTTTATTCGAATTTTACAAACTTCATACTCAAAGTGCATCTTAAAGGTTAAAGCTTATGTGCAAAATTTGAAGTGATTAGATTAATTTTTGTAGAATTTAAAGATATTTTACCGTTTTGATTAAGTCACTTTGTATGGGAGGTATGGGAATCTGCTTCGGCAAATCCCCGACTTATTAGACGTAATTTCCATCTGATTTTATTGATGTGCAAAATTTGAAGTCCTTTGATTAGTTTTTGCGGAATTTAAAGAGATTAACCGGTTTAGTTGTCATTTTGTATGCGTGGTTTTCATCCGATTTGGCTCATTTTCGAACTTGACCTCCACTTTTGAATAAAAAGCTTATATATTAAACTTCGTTACAATCGCTATAAAATTACGGCTGTTATCGTGATTACAGACAGACAGACGGACATACGCACATGGCTAAAACATTTTTCAATATATTTTTTCATTCGTTTTTGAGCCGCAAATAAAAGAATTTTGTATTGGATTCACGGCCGTAGCCAGGAACGTTTACTTGGGGGCGCTGAGCAAGTTTTTGGGGGAGCTGACTTTTCAAGAAAATAAATAACTATTTATTCATAGATAACATCTATTTGCAATGCAATGAACCCAATCTTTTCTTTTCAAACCAAGGAACATAAGACCACGCAATCGTTAATCGGTCAGTGAGAAACGTCGTATCGAATCTATTCTCGATTTTGACATGCGATAAAGGTTTGCATTTTTCGTTGGTCACTAAAGTTTTGACAAAGGAAAATTCTTCTCGGAACGACAATTTAATTTTATTTAATGATTGCAATGCATCGAATTTAAAATTTATGCTTCAAAGTCGTTAACAGCTTTTAAGTCGTCATTATTTTTCTCAAAACGTTGATCAATTTCCGAAATTATTGAGTCAATTATTTCATTATAAATGCGCCTTACACAGTGTCTACACTTGCATTATTTTATTGCATGCGAACTGTCAAATTGAATTTAATGAGCAATATCGCAAGTGTAGCACTGCTCATGAAATTGCTCATATCATGAAATTTATCTCTTGAAATATTTCTTGAGATATATTTCATAAGTGTGTGTACTTTTAAGAACCTTTCAAGCAAAAAATATTGCAATAGCATTAAAAAAGTGAAAAACATGAACTTTAATGACGAATGGATGAAATTATGATTTTAATAAACTTTTATAAGCAATTTAAAAATGAAATTTCATGAGATGAAGTGCCCACCTAAATATTATAGCATGAAATTCTATTTGAAAGTTCGCATGCAATCAAATATTGTAAGTGTAGACACTGTCTTAATGCAGACTTATTGCAAAGATCACTTTCATGCTTGCAAACTGTCGCTTTTCAAGAACAGTGTTATTAAGAAGGCTCGAAATTTCTAGATTATTTTCAATACTTAAAGAATGTTCTTTTCTCGCAACCATAGCAGAAAGATGTATACTGCTTAAGTCATGTTTCTTCAAAGCTTTTTCTGTTGCACGAGTCTTAGACCATTTATTATATCCCGTAGTGCAAAAATTGTCACTAGCATTAGTTTTCGCTAAGTGCATTAACCTTTAAACTTTTCTGTTACAATTTTGAAAAGTAGCATAGTTTTTGGGGGAGCTCGGAAAACTTTTGGGGATACTCAGCTGCCCCCAGCACCCCCCTGGCTACGGCCGTGATTGGATTCGATGACTTTTATTCAGTTTTTAAGTTTCTTGATAACTTAAGAGCCTGCCCGAGGCCATTGAACCGATTTATGTTGATGTTTATGCATGAAAACGGAAAGTCCTTTTGGTGAAGTGCTTCACCCCACCATTTTTTCAAAAATCGAAAAACGAACATTTTCGAAGTATCCCCATAATTTTGTGCCGAAATCGAAAATGTTCAAATCCGAACGCATAGAAATTAAATAAAATATCCATTCTTGCGATTTTAGCAAAAAACCATTAAAAAATTATAATTTTTGGGGGTGCAGTGAGCCTCAAAAAAAAAAAGCGAAACGCTTCATACCCACCTACAATCGAAGCATATTTTTCAGAAAAAAGTCTTTTCGATAAATAAGTCGCTTGATCGGGTGAAATGATTGAGTAAGAGCCTGAACAGAAAAAAAAATCGTTGCGACCGACGGTTGAAATAGAATAGATTCTAAGTCTGCGATTCTAAGTCTACATTTTGCATGTATTTTCCAATAACAAAGATCGACGGCCGCAACGATTTTTGATTCTGTTCAAGCTCTAATGCGAATTTTTGTGAAAGATAACAATTATGGCTCGAAAAACAATCATCGTGGACGCAAAAAAGTTTTCGGCAAATATGAAATTCGTCGTGTTTTACGAACAGCTAGCAGCAGCACAAAAAGCTTCTTTATTTATTTTTTTTTTATTTATTTAAATTGTTCGTAGCAACATGGGACGTAATTGGACCCGGTTCCAATTACGGTGATTTTCGTAAAAAATTTATCTCTTTGTACATTTACACTCAAAATATTAATTGGTAAAATTTCTACGAGTGATATTCGTAAAAAAGTATTCGTGCATTCTACGAATATTCGTACAATATACGAATTATTTGTATGGTGATAATTTTACGAATTCATTCGTAAAGGGTTACTAATACCTGATGTAGTATTTACGAATATATTCGTTTTATATACTAATGATATTCGTAAACAAAAATAAAACAATTCGTATTAGTGCATTGTACGAATGATTGTGTACATATAAATACGTACGTACGAATAACTTCGTAATTTCTTCCATTACATTCGTAGTATTTAATAGTCGAGTTTTACGAAGAGCTAGCAATGGTACGAAAAGCCTGCGAGAAATAAAGGAAGAATGCTACTTGAATACTTTTCGAAGTACAATTCACAGCGTTGTTTTTCTAAAATAAAGCCAGCCCCTCGACTTACTAGCAAACATAAAGAGAATCGTAAACAATTGGCTCGTAGCAGCATGGGACGTAATTTTCATCTTTTATGATGAAAAGAAGTTTAACTTGAATTAACCACATGACTACGATGGATACTGGCGGGATATACAACGCGAACTCCAATATTTTTTAAAAATAAATTTGAAACGCATCGCGTGGCACTTTGCTGTAGTTTGGAATCCATAAAAGTCCCGTTCTTGAGTGGCCATCACTTTTTCCTGATCTTGATATCATGGAAAATATGTGGGCTGGGGTGCTTAAGGAAATACCCAATACTACACGAAGGAAGAGCTGCAACAAGCTTTTCTACAAACCTGGGACGACTTCAGCCAGCAACAAGTTCAGAATTTATTTCACTCAATGAGAAATCGGATTTTTGAGGTTATAAAAAAAACAGAAACATAACAAATAACTAAACAATAAAACTATGTTTGAAAAAAAACCACTTTATGAAGTGCGGTTATAATTTTGCAATAGCAGGTTTTTTCCGTATGTATATATTTTCTCTTTTAATATTGTTATTCGTTATATACAGGCAGGGTTGCCAGTTTGGTAATTAATTACCATATTTGGTAGATAATTTTTAACTTGGTAATTTGGTAATTTGTTTATAGTTTTGGTTACTTTTTTTCCTTTAGTTTTTCAAAAAAATTCAAAATAATCAGTTTGCAAGATTTACATAAAAAATTGAATTTAATATTGCATTAAGCATTTTTTAGTGCAGCATAAACTTTATGTTTTGTATTGAACATTCTTTAAGTTTCCTAACGCATCATCTGAAAATATTGCGAATTATGTCAAAATATTACAATTTTGAAATTTAACGTTAACAAAGAAGTCTCTTTTAAAAACGATGCTACAAAACAAGTTGGGTTTTCATACAATAATAGCATAATGATTTCAAAGGAACTCTGCGAAATGAGAGACAAGCCTCATTACGTGTGGTCACCAGAAGAAGATTTCTAGATTTAAAATAGAGATTTTTTTCGCCATCATTTCTAGTTAAGGAGTTACAGGCAAAAATGTAAAAACCTGTTATGTTCTAACAGAATAATATCTTTAAACTGCATCAGTCAATTTCGATCGTATTTGACAGCTTTGATTAGGAAATATTCAGCCCTATCATGCTAAATTTTTCACGCAGAATCGGAAAAGGGAGTTCTTATTTTTAAGATAAAGCTCTAGAACATTTTTCAATTCCACTTGGAAAAGTTATTCATAATACGGCTGATTAGGTCTAAACATTTTTCTAAACAATTTTTTTCAGCTTTTGTTTTGAAGATAATGGCCTTGAAAATCATAAATTTTAAAACTTTTTCATAATAAACATATTTGCTACCGTGAAATGTCTGAATCATAAAAATAGCTTTTGTCTTTGAAGTTTAAGCATTCATTTGACCTTTGCAGATATTGTGGATAATTCCAGATATATTTTTACAGCTATTACAGCTACAGATATATTTACAGCCGCTTGAAATTGCTTTGAATAAATTTAATAAAATTTTCGTTACTTTCACAATATGTTTTTCTAAAACGTAAAAAGATATCAGCAAAAGCTTTAAATACTTTGAAAGAGTTTGCGCTTAGGGGCAGTAATTGGAAAAAGAACTGTATATCATATTTTTTCGTAACTCCTTAACTTGAAGTGATGGTGAAAAAGTTTCCTTTTATTTAAAATCAGTGCCCATAGTTAGAATTGATATCCTATAAAACAAACGAACTGTGTAGTTTCTGATTTTTAGTTTTTAAAAAATGATTAAAATTTAAACTTGAGGAAACCGATAATTTTTTAAAGCACTAAATGCCATATATTTGTATTTATTCATTTACTTTCTTAAAATCAATATTCATTGCCAATGAATGCGATATATTTTTTTAGTTCCTTCTTATATCAAATAAAAAATATAAGGATCTCATTTTTATACCATTAATTTACAATTTTTTGTTTTGTTTTGTTTTGTGACAAAAAAATTACGTTTACCTGAATTTATTACTAATTTGTGATTCTTATATTAATAATAAAAATAAATTTTAAACAAGAAAAAAGTTTTACTTTTTCTATTTATGTTTTTATCTAATTCAAATAAAAAAGATATACGTCTCATTTTTATAAGTATATGAGTTTATGAATTTTACTTATTTTGTGATTTTTAGTTATTAAAAATAAGAAATTTAAAAAAAAAAAAAATGTAATACTTAATAATACTTCTAAATTTATTTTACCACTTTTTCTGTTTATTAATTTTAAGTATTTTAATGTTGAATACATTTATTTATTAACAAAAATTATAATTTCATTGATTATCTTACTTTAAAAAAAGGTTTGTTTATTTAATTAATTTTTATTTAATTTTGGTAACTTTTTGATCAAATTTTGGTAACTAAATTTTTTTTTTAAGTGGCAACCCCGTATACAGGGTCCGCCATCTAATGTTTTTTTTAACTACTGCTTATTTCGTGAATGGTAACACTTTTTGGAAGAATTTGGATTTTGGAAGAAGAGAAGCACCGTCAGCTCCGTATGCTCGTTATCTTGTGAAAAAAGTGAAAGAAACTGGCATCCTCATCAACAGTGCGTACACCCGAGAATATTGCTGCTGTGGCAGAAAGTGTGCGTGAAGCGCCATCAACATCAATTCACCGTCGTTCTCAACAATTGAACATTTTGGAGACATCATTAAGACGAATTTTGCATAAAGACCTTGGTATGACGCCATACAAAGTCCAATTGGTTCAGGAGTTGAAGCCAACTGACCACCCAATGCGTTTTTTAAAAAAAAACCGTTATTTGGCGGACCCTTTACAACAACATAACAAAAGATATAAGTAAAAAAAATTGCGATTATAATTTTAAGACGTGGTGTATTTTAGCTTCTGAAAACTGCTTTAAAAAAATGTAAGGACGGGCGTTACAACTTTTTAACTCGATATAAAAGATAAATACGAAAACAAAAATTAGAAAAAACCTCGAAAATCTCTGTGCGCTATGCCTAAGGTAACTATCATAAAAATTAACAATAACTTATATTAAAGCATCGTTCACTTAAAATCTGTACGCATAAAAGCGTTTTCAGTATCCAAAAGCAAAAACGTTGGGACAAAAGACTTACATAACTTGAAATGTCGGTTATAAACAATTAATAAAAAAAAATTTGTTAAATTTCTTTATTATTAATAAAATTTCATATTATTAATAAAATTTGCTGCTCTCCCACTTTTTTTAAGTTTTGCTTTTACAATCGCCCAAAATTTTTCGATTGGGCGAAGCTGTGGACAATTCAGTGGATTAAGGTCTTTAGGGATAATTGACACGTTATTTCTTTGATACCACTGAATTGTCATGTTCAAATAATGGCAGGTGGCTAAATCGGGCCAAAACGCAGGTGATAATCCGTGATGTCTAATAAAATTCAGCAAACGCTTCTCTAACATTCTTTCATATATAAATTTGCTTTTTAAACCGCAACTGCATATTGCTTGCCAAATCATTACTTTTTTTCGCAAATTTGTCAACTTTGTCATATTTGTATTTTTCAGTAAAATCGATACGTTGTTTTGCTGCACAAAACTTTCGTCCCGGTAATTGTTTGAAATCAAGTTGGACGTATGTTTCGTCGTCCATTATAACGCAATTCTTAGATTTGGTCAAAAACGTGTACAACTGGTGCGCTTTTTGTTTGGCAATAGAATTCTGCTTTATATCCTGCCTCAATACGAATGCGTCTTGCCGTACTCGTGGATGTATCAAATTGTTTTGCGCGATCAGCATCTGAGAGTCACGGATTATTCTGAATTGACTTTACTATCTTTTTTGCAGTTATTTTAGCTTTATGAGCATTCGAGAGAAAGATTCTTCGTAAGATCTACGGACCAATCTGCGTCAATGGCGAGTACCGAATACGGTGGAATGATGAACTGTATGAGCTGTACGCTGACATCGACATAGTCAAGCGCATTCGATTCGGTACCCAGCGGCGGTCAACGCAGAAGAGGACGACCGCACCTTTGTTAGAAAGACCAAGTAGAGGACAACCTGACGAAGCTTGGAATCTCCAACTGGCGCCAGCAAGCGAAAGACAGAAATGGCTGGCGCAAATTCTTAGATGAGGCCAAGACCGACATACGGTTGTAGCGCCAACTAAGTAAGTAAGTAAGTTATTTTAGCTCTTTCCACAGTCATTCGCTCCTTGCATCGTTTTATAACACTACACACAGTTGTCTTTGGTAATTTAAATTGTTTTGCTATTTTTGAACTTGACCACGTGGGATTGGCGTTGTACTTGCACAAAATCGTTTTACGCGTTTCAAGTTCCATCGTGTACTGAGCCGCCATCACTTTGAGCAAGACGTTCAAACTTCGAACACATAACGGTACATCTATTTCGAGCTTATAGAAGTTTGAATAGTTTAAGTCGATCAAACGTAACGGGTGTGGCGCTTGCGGAGGGAGATGCGTACAGATTTTAAGTGAACGTGATCGAGCAAAATTGTACAAGATTGATAGGCACTTGTCTCGTCGTGCCCTTCGT
This sequence comes from Dichetophora obliterata, assembly GCA_963920525.1. Taxonomy (NCBI): domain Eukaryota; kingdom Metazoa; phylum Arthropoda; class Insecta; order Diptera; family Sciomyzidae; genus Dichetophora; species Dichetophora obliterata. The sequence goes on from OY986438.1 coordinate 94,900,047, forward strand.
AATTTCGCTCGATCACGTATGCTGTAATTCGGCTCAAGGACTTACATAACTTTTTGCTTTCTTTTGGGGACGGGCGGTACAGTTAGATAGCCTTATTTCAACCTCCAAAAAGTGGTTCGCGCAGGAAAGATATTTAATTTTAACGAACACCACTACAGTCCGCGACAAAAAGTTAGCACTAACATTTCCCCAAATATATAATTTGAAGGTTTTCTATATGACATTATAATTTATTGCTATGTCAATTTTCTATGATTTAAATACAAATTCTAAATGTTTGATAGTTTAAATCATTCTTGATTTTTAATACAAATTCTAGTTGTTTGTAAGTTTAAAATCGGTTATTGAGCTTTAGGTCAGGTTAGAACAATAAAGTGCTCTAACGAATTTTTTCCAAAGAAACAACAACAACATTTTTCAATATGAAAAGGAGACATCACTAGCTGATTTTATTGAAATTTCGGCCCTGCTACAGGCTTCATCAGATATCTTTGTGATGCCACCACCGGGAATCGAACCCGGGCGTGGGTCGCCGTGCCAGCGAATTTTAGCGTACTGCACCACAGAAGCGATGAGATTTCAGTGTCAATTTCTCAGTTTTTCTCCTTTTCACACTTTTCCGTTGCTGTTCGTTTTGCTTACTTTAGTTTATGCTTATGTTATTTTGTAGTCCATTTATATGTCGGAATTCGCCACTAACAAAGCATATTTACTGAAGTTGTTTTTAGACACGCCCGGGTTCGATTCCCGGTGGTGGCATCACAAATATTTCTGATGAAGCCTGTAGCAGGTCCAAAATTGCAATAAAATCAGCTAGTGATGTTTTCCTTTTCATATTGAAAATGTTGTTGTTTCATTGGAAAAAAATCGTTAAAGCAATTAATTGTTGTAACCTGACTAATTTACTTTGAATGTTTAAACTATTTCTCTATTAGTTTTTAAAGTAAAGTTGCCACGTCAAATAAGTAAAAGTACTTAAAATACAATTAAAATAGGAGGTGGAAAATGGCTTAACAGTGCGGAAATGCAAGTTGCTTTAAATCTTCATTTAAAAACTTGAAAATCAGTGAAATCGTAAAAAAAAAATTAAACAAAAGTCTAGTTGAACTCTAGTTAATTAAACTAGTTGAAGATTTATGTTATAGATTAAATGAAGATCTCAACGCAATTTCCAACTGGTCGTCTAATAACGCTCTTTGCCTAATTGACAAGAAATCGTATATTCTTCCAATTTCTAAAGATAAAATTGACCTCACTAATATTCCACCGATATTTGTAAACAATAATAGGCTAGAAATGGTTGCTAAGGTTAAAAATTTAGGTTTTTACGTCAATTCGAAGCTCTCCTGTTCTGACCATATAAATAATGTTGTCAAGCGCATTTATTTCACTCTGCGCTGCCTACGGCTTTCCTCACAATTTGTTCCCATTGAGACTAAGAAGAGACTTGCTGTTCTTTTAATAGTCCCCTTAACATATTCCGAATTGGTTTATAGTAATCTTGATTCACAATCTTCGCATAAAATCCAAGTTGCCTTTAATAATGTGACAAGATATGTGTTTGGCTTAAGGCGCTTTGACCATGTATCCCAAATATTGTAAGTAAAGAAATTTTGGGATGTAGCATTATTAACTATTTAAACGCAAGAAATTGTTTGTTTTTGCACATATTAATACATAATAGGACTCCATCTTACCTCTATACCAAATTACGCTTCAGTATTTCAAACCGAACTGGCAACCTCATTATACCGAGATTTAATAATTTAAATTCAAAACGGCTATTTTTCGTCAACGCCATTAAACTTTGGAATTCATTACCGGTTAGCATAAAAGCTACTGTTAGTGCGAATAACTTTAGGCTTTCTCTAATGTCATACTATTCAAACATCTAACTATTACTACTATTTATTAATTATTTTACAACACTTATCACTTTCTTGTTTTATTTCATGTTAACTACTGTTTTTCTTTATTCTTTATGTAATTGCTTAAATTCAAATTTAATCCAACCAAAATTTAATTCATACATAAAACTTATTATACATTGCTAGTATTTGCTAGCTTTTTTTATATAGTTTTTTTTTATATTTTTATCTTATATATATATGTGATTTGTTGATTATGTATATTATTCGTTGTACTATAAAAGATGTTACTTTATCGTATTGTACTAACAAGTGTCAAATAAATAAATACAAATACAAAAATACAAAAAGTAGTAAAGTGATTACAAATTTATTAAAAACCTACAAAAGTATGGTAAAGCCCTAAGCAGTGGATGTCCAAGAGTGGTTACACGCCGAGATGAGTGCGCCATTTTGCGGGTAGCTTAAAATTCTAACTTCACTACCAGAAAAATTGCTGAAATAGCTGGAGTGAAAACACATGTCCGCAACGTGCAAAGGATTTTTTGACATTTTCAAAGTCAAAAGTAATTAACATTAAAAATCAGAAAAATTTGTGTTATCATTTGTAAAAAATTTCATATTTTAAAAAAATGTATAAGCTCTCTTAACAAATTGACCAATATACCTTCTATTGATAGAAAATTCTTGATATAAAACTGTGGTGTCGTTGCAGAAGAAATTTGTTTCCATTTAGAATACATTAACAACGGTTGGGTATTTTTATACCCAACTCATATCTCGAGTGAAAGATACGGTGACGAGATATGGATACGGATCTACGGTGAAAGATACAAAGTTGAAATTTGATGTGGGAGTTCCTGTGATTAATATAAGCATATGAAATTTAAAAAAAATTGTACGAAGCGCTTAGGAGCTGCGTTTAATGGATTAGGTGGAGAAATTGATGGCGCTGCGTATTAATCACTGACGAAAAAAATTTAATCTCGACGGTCCGGATGGTATGTCTTTTTATTACCAGGATTTGTGGAAGAAAGAGCGTATTCTATGCCGTCGTCAACACGGGGGTAGATGAGTAATAGTATGGGCTGGAATTGGGCATTATGGAAGGACTGAAATTAAGTTTGTTCCCACAGGAATGAATCGCCAAGATTACCTTAATTTAATTGATAATGAAATAGTTAATCGTGGGTCACAATTAACTAAAACTTAATTAATATTTCAACAAAATAATGCTGTATGTAACAGCAGGAAGAGTAAAAGACTTCTTTCGAGAACAGGGTATTCAAATATTCGAGTGGCCCGCACGATCACCTGACCTAAAAAATTTTGGAAAACTGTTGGTGTTACCTTGCAAGGGAAGTTTATGCCGATAAAATGCAATCTAATACCATTCAGAACCTAAAAGTAGCATAATTTCGAATTGGGTATCGTTACCAAGAAAAAACATCAAACAACTTTTTTAATCACTACTAAATTGCGGTACTGAAGTTTTAAAAAACAAATAGAGGCTCCTCTCAATACTAAATATTTATATTATAAAAATTAAAAATTGATTTCTTATAATTTTTTGCTTTTGAATAATATTGTGCTATCTTTTTGTCGTACTACTGAATATGTTTTTCTTTTCATTTTCTCATTTTCTGTTTGTTTGTTTGTTTGGCCTTTATACAGATCTAAACGGCTAAATCGATTTCGCTCAAACTAGGTATACATATTAAGTGCATCCTAGATTAAAATGCTTCATACTAAGTTTTTGCCGATATTTTTAAACTAACGGTAATATTGTTATTATTATACTTTTTACTATCAGAGTCTTTTGTGTATTAAGTTTTAATTTTTTTTTGTTATTTTGACATCAAAAACACTCACATATCTTCAAAATTGTAGAAATTTTCAGTACAACAACTTTTTTATAAAACATCGTTACCTAAGAATGAGAAAAAAAACGACATGAAAATCAAAGTTTGGTTTTTCGATGCAAATAAAGGGTGATCCATTTCGAGGTTCCCTACTTTTTTAAAGAAAAAAAAACACAGAAAATTTAAATTTAATGGAAAATGTTTATTATCATTTGAAAGAACATTCTGTGGCATTTATTTTTTGAAGATTATGTCTATCAAATGTTTGCCGCGGCTACGTCTCAGATGGTCCATCCGTTGAGTCCAATTTTCGATGACTCGTTCGAGCATTTTGACTGGTAACTGGCGAATGACAAGCGTGATGTTTTGCTTCAAGGCCTGAATCGAAGCGGGATTGTCCGCATAAACTTTAGACTTTACATATTCCCACAGGAAAAAGTCTTACGGTGTGATATCACACAATCTTGGTGGCAAATCGACCGGCCCAAAACGTGAAATTATCTGCTCACCGAAGTGTTCTCTCAATAAATCCATTGATTGATGCGATGTGTGGGAAGTGGCGCCGTCTTGTTGAAACCAAATGTCGCCGAGATCACGAGCTTCAATTTCAGGCATCAAATAGTTGGTTATCATGGCACGATAATGGCCATTGACGGTTACGTTCTCACCGGCATCATTTTTGAAGAAGTATGGACCGATGACTCCACCGGCCCACAAACCACACCAAACCGTTGTTGTTTCTGGATGAAGTGGGAGCTCTTGAATCTCTTTAGGTTGCTCTTCGTCCCAAATGCGGCAATTTTGCTTGTTTACGTACCCATTTAGCCATAAATGGGCCTAATCGCTGAGCAAAATTTGGCTCGAAAACGTCGGATCTTCTTGGAACTTTTCAAGAGCCCATAGAGCGAAGCGATGTCGCTTGGGAAGTTCGGGCGGCTTCAGTTCTTGCACAAGCTGTATTTTGTACGCTTTCAAATTAAGATCTCGACGTAAAATGCTCCAAGTCGGTTCATACTAGGGAGTCCAATCCCGGAAGCTTTTCCGGATCCCGGGATTATCGGGATTGAAAATCTCAATCCCGGGACTTGGGATTAGTTCGGGATTGAATATTTTAAGAAGTAAATAATTCAAATTGTTTTTAATACAATTTTTTGTTATTTATTACTTGAAACTTAAAAAATGTAAATTAATTAGTTTATAAAGTAACAAAAACAAAACACATAGGGTATTCACAATTGCGTGGTTCTTAGTGTAGTTAAAAAATTCTGTGGTGTTGTACCACACTTTACCGATCGTTTTTTATATTTTTTCTTGTTTTACATGAAATCTCTAAATACCAAAAGAGTGCTAATTTTAAGTAGCCCAGTGATATGTTTATCAAACGTGGTTTTTAAAGTTCTATAAACAACTGATCGGTTGCCAGTTATTTTCTAATTGCAAAAATTAAAGAAGCTCAAAATGCAAGTTAAACTTTTTTATGCCATATATTTTTAAAATATATCAAATGAAAAGTTAATTTATTTGCATAGTTACAAAAAGCTATAGTGGGAGGTTCCCAACCAAAAATTCTATTTTAAAGGGTGCTCATATTGTCATTTTCAACTATGGCAAAAAAATCCATACTACTATACCACACAATTGTGAATACCCTTATTGTTAATAAACACAAAAAACATAAATAATTTTAATGACTAGTACATAAGTGTTATAATTGGACCCGTCAGAAAGTAGTTTTTATATGTATTTACTTTGCAAAGCTTTTTTTAAAATTTAATAGTTTGGTTCTATGAAAAACAAGATGAGCCAACATGATAAAAATAAATTAAGAGATATATTTAACATTAAAGCCAGTTGGATTTTCGTTTTTGTTTCGTTAAGCGAAAAAATGCAAAAAAAAAAATTGTTAGCTTATTTTATAAGAAAAAATCAAGCGGACAAAGATCAAATTTATGTTTTTGTATCTTTCTATGGCTTTAATGATAAGAATATTAAGAGGGTTTAAAAAACAAAGATCTAATGGGTTGAGAAACCTTTAAAAGATTAAAAAAGGCTTTGTGCCGAACAGGAGCAAAACAATTAATTCTTTGTACAAGCTTGTAAAACGAAAGTAGCGCAGGTTAAAATGAAAGATTTGTTTTTTCATCTTTTAAGGACCTAAATGATAAGAATATTAACTCAAAAAAAAGTATTTTGTTCTTAGTTTAGCTTAGCCATTGAAAGAGTTAAAGAACAAAAAATATAAAAAAAAGACAGAACAGTTTAAGGTATTACTATATAAATGTTGCACTTTTTTTTTGTAAGTCGTCTTCATGTTTTTTAGTGTTTAAGACAAATTTAGGTCGAAAAAGACTTCAAATTAAATTTTTGGTTTTAATTATTTTAAAGTAATGCATTAAGCAGATCAATTCGTTTTATTTTTTATTGCACAGTTCTGATTTTATGCTAGTTGGAGAAATAGTTTTACAATAGTCGTAAGCAATTTGTAAGTATCGATCACGATTGCCTTCACCATAAAACAAAATTATTTCCTAAAACAGAAAATCTGGCAATTTTTAAATACATAGCTGACTTCCCGATGTTGCAAATTCTCCTAAAACTTTGCAAAGTTCTTGCTCCAGTGATTCACACTCACCGTTCTAGCAATCTTTTTCAGCCTCAATAAAAGTTTTTTCTAATTTTATATTCAAATAAACTTAAAATGAAATGTTTGCATTTACATGAATATTTTTGTAATATAAATTTTTTATTTATAAATCCCGGGATCCAGGAAAGACAGTCCCGGGATTTAAAATTGCTTAAATCGTCCGGGATCGATCCCGAAATCCGGGATCCCGGGATTGACTTCCCTATTCCATACGTCAGTCCGAGTTGCTGCGAACGGCATCGAATCGACTCTCCACGGTCTTCGTGTACACTCTCAGCTACGGCCGCTATATTTTCTTCACTGCGTGCGGTTTATTCGGTCGAATATTATCCAATAATGAATGCTGTGTCTCAAGATGGGTGATGGTGTTGCGAATAGTACGCTCAGTAGACCGATTATGTTGACCATAAGATGAGCGAAGTGTACGAAACACATTCTTAACAGAACATGAATTTTCTTAATAAAGTTGAACGATTTGTAAACGTTGTTCAGGCGTAAGTTTTTCCATGATAAAATGCCAAACAATACTAAAAAAAAATAACATGACAGCATGACACGACTCACACGTGATCTGTCAAAAAAAGGCTATTGAAAAAAGTATCTCTACTTGGATCACCCTATCTCCGCTGTCCATTAATATATTTCATTCAAATTTTTTTTGTTCAAAAGTTCAATACAACCACTTCACAAAAATAGGTTGAACTGTACCGTTAAGTCAGTGTATATATTTTTATGATTATGTCAAAAAAGGTCAAAAATATTGCCTTTTTACTCAAAAAATGACTCAAAAATTGTTGTAAAAATTAAATCAATTTAAAATTGCACATCTGGCTACCTTTCATATGACATAGCATTTATTTGCAAAAATTCTTGCAGCTAAGCGCAAAAATTATTTTACTGTTTTTGTCATCAAAACAACAAGGGTACGTACCCCTTTAATATTTTTAGCGAAATTTATTTTTTTAAAATGTTGTTTTTATATGTTTTTACAAAAAAATCAAGTTTAAAAAATAATTTATGCGAAAAAATTACCCCAATATCTCTTTCCAATCAAAAGTTATGGCTAAAAATCTATTCTTATATACTAGACTATTAATAAAACTGAGTTTGAGCACCCCCGCCCCATTTTTTTCAAAAAAATGCAGTTGTGTGTCAAGAATAATTACAAATATTTTGTTTTGCATAAAATCTTCCTTATAGTAATCTACTTAGTTTTTTGCCTCCCCACCCAATGATGTCTACCACTAGTCTCTTTAAATTTAAACTCACGCGTTTGGCTGGCTCAATATATATTTTATTATAATAATTTTTAGTACAACGACTTTTTCATAAAAAATCGATACATAAGAATGAGAAAAAAAATTATATGAAAATCAAAATTTTTACTTTCGATGCAAATATCTTCGCTGTTTTTAAATATATTTCATTTAAATTTTTTTTTGTTAAAAAGTTCAATATATTTTATAATATAAATTTTTGTTTAGATGTTAAAGTGTTCATATCTCAAGAACCCATTGAGTCCCGCCATAATTTTTATACTGTTGAAAAGGTAATTTAAATAAATATTTAAATTATTTTGAATTTCTAGAATATGTTTTTCGTACTCCTTCTTCGAATTCAATTAGCTCAACGCAAGGGATGGAACCCCAAGCACCAAAATTTCCCAAAACTATTTTTGGATTAAAGTCCGTTCAATTACCATTCTAACGGTAACTCAAACTTAAAATTCAACACGTCTTTCATTATTCCAGAATTTAAAAACCATTTAATCGAGAAGTGCATATGAAAGGGTTTGTATAAATTACTCTCGAGTAACACCGGGTATATCAGCTGGTAGTAAACACAAATTTGTAATTTTAATCGCTTTCAATAAAATTTAAAAAAATTACAATGTGCTATCTTTTTGTTGCGGAGTGTATATTCTCAAACACTTTCTTTTCGCTTTCTGAGTTTTAATTTTCCACTGACAGTGATTTGACACTTGAAGCACAGGTTTGCAAATGATCAACTCCAGAAGTATAAAAAATGTACTTGCTTCACTTGATTTTAAAGTTGAAAATATCCCAAAGTATCATTAATTTTGCAATTTTAGCGACAACACATGAAAGACAGATCATTTCTTAATATAAAAATACAGCAATTTAAATAATATCTTGAACTTTAATATTTTTTGATCGTTATCGATTAGCTTGGAATTGTCCATATGTAATCAATCAGTGTGTATAAATTGGAAAATATTTTTTCCGTTTCTATTTTATCGTTCTGGAAGCAGCAATTTAGACGATGCATGATGACGTAGTCGCATTTGCAAATCTGAACATCTATTTATAGATAATAATTTAGCAATTCTTAACGCCTAGTCATCAACAATATAAATAAAAAGAATAAACAGATTCAAAAAAAGTTTTGCAAATATATTTGTTTGTATATAAATACTCTCATAAAGTGTTGCTGTATTAGGCCCGTAGCCATGGAGGGTTTCGGGGTCAAACCCCCGTTAATTACTTATTAGAAGCTGCAACCAAACTGCGACAAGATAAATTCGCAAATCTGACGCTGACTTAGCAAAGACTTCATTAGACCCATACGTCTTTTCCGGAAAATATTAAAGTTTTGGCATGAATTTAAGATTCGTGCCAACTATTGCAAAATACGAATACAACTTTTGACAACTTCACATTAAAAATTGAGGTTCATGGTACTAAGTTTCTATAAAAATATCCTTATGTTTATTTTAAATGGATAATAAAACTGTTACTTCATGAACTTAGTTGGCATTAAGCTCAGATATAATTTAAAATTTTTTTTTTTTGGAATCGAAAAATTTAGATGGTATTCTAAGAGGTCAAAAAAGTTGCATGGCGTTGTCAATAACACCAAAAAAAAAAAAAAAAAAATTAGAAAAAAAAGGATGTGCTCTTTTCCCGCAAGCACAAATTTGTTTTTTGAGAAAAAAAGTAAAAAATAACGATCTCAAAATGCTCATATTTATGTAACAACAACTACATATTGGAATTTCCACAGAAAAGTCTACCGTGACCAAAAAATCAAAACTTATCAAAAACTTTTAGTAATAAAAGCAATTTATACATAAATTCACCATGATGATCAAATCGTCTCTACTTTTTCACAAATTGAGTTTTTCATTTTCGTAAATGTTTAGTAAACTTTTTTGTTTTAGTAAAAATGGAAGGCATTGGCTAGAGATAATGAAAAAATAGTTGAGGCAAGGAAAGGACAATATATATATTAAATTAAATATTGACGTAAAATTACGTCTTACAGCGCGGTTTGTATGGGGTCATTTTCACAAATTTTTTAAAGCGCATTTAAGGATTTTAGTTGACACTTTGGGATAAACAGACAGCCTTTAATATTCATCGTACAAAGAAAAAATATATGCCAAAATATCAGTTAGAGTAATAAACGAATATCTAATTTTGGAGTTTGTTTCTTCTTTAATTAAATCACAAAATAGCAAAATCTAAGAAGAAGAAATTCATAATTCGTATGAGAAAAGTTATAAGTTTGGTTGTTGTTGTGGTTGTTGGTTTGGATCGCAATCGTGCCGTTTGCTGTTGTGCTGCTTTTGTTGTTGTAAAATGTACATATATAAATACACTTCAGTTGCTTTCGTTTTTGTCGTTTGTTATTGGTTTTGTTTATTTTCAGCAATATAAATACAATAGAGAATACAGATGCATGTAGCTTCTAGGGATGTCGATTTTGACCACTCGGGCGATCCCGGGACGGTATTGGGATTTCTGAAAGAATATTTTTTTCAGCATAAATTAGTGAAATTAGGATCAGGTGCTGGTAAAGAACAGAGTTAATGTTTCTATTTTTTTTTTAACTTTAATACGAGTTAAATAAAAATTAATGACTGCCACTGTACAGAACAGCAGACTGGCTAACAGAGGCTCAAAAATGTATAAGAGCATGCAAGTGGCGTTCAGTGGAAGCAGCTTGGCAGGGAATGTACAGAGCAAAATACAAGCAGGTAGTGGCAGGCAATTGGATGGGGCATTAACATGGCATTAAGTGCAAAATATTGGTTTTTCTTTTATATATTTTAGGTTTAAATTTAAATTTTGAACGGCTTTGATGTTGTGACATACAATTTTGAGTGAGATTTTTCAAACGTAAATTTCTAAGTTTTTTTTTTTAAAAAGTTTATCTTTAGTATATCAGGTGTAAGCAAACCCAAACAAAGAAGGAAATCCACTCCTGTGGGTATAATAGCAATGCCACTAACAATACCAGAGACTTCGTGTGCAAACAGTTTTATTGAAAAGAATGGTGAGTTTTAAAATTATCTATATATATAAAATAGGATGTGTGTATGTATGTAACGTATGGACTCCAAAACGGCTGGGCCGATTTTGATGAAATTTTCAGGTAATGTTCATCTTGGTACGGTGGGTAACATAGGCTATATTTGGACCCGATAGGTGGCGCTGGGGTGGACTTATATCGAAAATTTGAATTTATGGACCAATTTAACTGAAATTCAGAATGTATGTTTGTTTGATCATAAGAAAATAATTTGTGTATAAATGGACACGGTAGGTGGCGCTGGGGTGGACTTATTTCGAAAATTCGATGGCGTGAAAAATATATAAATACTTTTAATTTTATTTTATAACGAGGGGAGTAGCGAAGCACACCAGGTTCAGCTAGTTGCTGTATAAAAACATAGTCCAACACGCAAAAACTGAGCAGATTTCCTAAACGAAATTTGACAGAGAAATGTTTGTACCGTATAATCAGTTAAAGTTTTTAATTAATATGATGAATTCGCTGGTCACTCATCCTTCCCAGAATCAAAAAATTGTGCATCAGACGAGGATAGTGAAGATCCGATTGCTGGAAAAGATCGATTTGTTCTAGAATCTCCGGTATCAACCTCTGAAGTCTTCACCTCAATTCTAGCATACGTTTTACGACACAAAATAAGCGGTTCTGCTTTAAGCAGTTTGTTGGAATTGATTGATTCCATCCATATGCCCTAAAACGCCCATCACCACTTATGTCTTTAAAAAACATTTCATAAAAATAAATTCTGCTATTGAGTGTACGGCGCACTGCAACAACTGTTAGAAACCAGTAAAAGGAAATGCGAGGAATATAATAGCAAAGTCGAATTCGGATATCTGCTCACCTTTTCAATAAGGGCAAAGCTGCAAGCAATTATTTATCGCCCAGATTTCTGCAAACAAGTGCTCACCATTGTAGCAGAAAAAAAAAAATGTTGACAGGCTAGAAGACATTTACGATGGCGAACTGTATCGCAACCAATGCGAAAATAGATTCATGAATGACCCCAGGACTTTATCATTGATGTGGTATTTTGACAGAACAGCACTCTATTTAACTTATACTATTAATTAGATTTTTATGTAGTAATTAACAAATGCACTATCAAATGTTGAAGTCTCTTGTACACCAGTATATCAGATCTTCTGAAATACAGTAAATTTCGCCACAATGTATTAAAAAATGAATTTTGCATTACATGTAAATGATATTTCTTATGTTTTGTGTGATTGAAAACGAATAAAGCACCTTTACCTATATAAATTTGTTAAATAACGTTTATTTATGCAAACTTTCACATGTTACATGTGAAAAGGTTTTCAAAAATTTCTAGTTAAAGCCAGTAAAAAGTTAGAGCTCAGAAGAGTTAGACAGAAAGCATTTTCCAGTATAATACGAGATAATTCTGTTGTCTAGAAAGCAAAACATTTTGATGCCAATATAGTGCTTGTTGTTAATAGAGTTCATGTTTTTAAATTTGTGCACATTTCAGTCCGCATACGTTACTACGCAGGTTTGCGCATGCGTTACTAAGCAATTCCATCCTGGGACCGAAAATGACAGTTATTTCCGAAATTTCTATTCAAAAAGTCAAATGGAAGTAGTAAGTCTATTCGATATTTGATTATAGCAATGTGATGCTTGTTCGCTAAGGAATTATAATCTTTAATGATTTTAATTTTTCTGATTTTTTTAAAAAAGTTAATAAATAATCGTTATTTTTGATCATTTTTACTTCGATCAAAAATAAAAATTAAAATTTGACTTTTATTTTTTTGATCAAAGATGAAAGTTAAAATTTGACTTTATTTTTTTTATCAAATATAAAAGTTAAAATTTTACTTTTATTTTCTCGATCAAAAATATAAGTTAAAATTTAACTTTTATTTTTTGATCAAAAATAAAAGTTAAAATTTGACTTTAATTTTTTTGATCAAATATAAAAGTTAAAATTAGACTTTAATTTTTTCGATCAAAAGTAAAAGTCATATTTTAATTCCTATATCATATGCTTGTTGCCACTGTCTGAGTCGTTTGCGAAGTGAAGGAAAACACAGTGTGCAATGATAAGCAAATAAGCGATGTCTTTTAAATAACGATGTGCAACGATATTAAGATCGATAGTAATGTTTTTTTTCCTTGCAAAAATGTTACGAATATATATAAAAGAATAATAATTATTAAATTATATGTTTAATTAATAATTAATTAAATAATCATTATATTAAATTTTTATTGCTAAAGATCAAAAATAAAAATTATTACTTATTTCAATGGAAAAGTAATTTATTTTTTGATTTTTTTATATCGAAAAAAATAAAAGTAAAATTTTAACTTTTATTGATCGAAAAAATAAAAGTAAAATTTTAACAGTAATATTTGATCGAAAAAATAAAAGTAAAATTTTAACTAATATTTTGAACCGAAAAAATAAAAGTCAAATTTTAACTTATATTTTTGATCAAAAAAATATAAGTCAAATTTTAACTTTTATTTTTGATCAAAAAATAAAAGTATAATTTTAACTTTTATTTTTAACAATTATTTGTTGACTTTTTGGAAAAAAATCATAACCGTTACGGTCCCTCTTTCCATTTATTAAACAAACTTTGAGTTGCATTAAAGTTCACCAACTTAAAAATAAACAAGAACAACAAATTCATCACTAAACATGTCAAACTAAAAATTGTTATACAAAACAAACTTGTTTTTAAATAATTTTTATTTAGAGATGAAATACTTTAAAATAATTTTGAAAGATATACAAAACCAGAATTTTTCTCTATTACTGTATAAAAATGAATTTTTTTTTACGTCTATACTTACGATACTATCGAAACTGTGTTTTTTTTGTTTCAATTTCTTTGTATTTGTGCTGATTTCGAACCTGATGTCAAAATTTCAAAAATTTATTGACATTAGGGCGGATCCTGAAAATGTGTTTTTGTTGTTTTAAACTCTTTGTGTATGTAATCTTATGTAAGAACTACAAAATTTTTTAGGGCACTAAGGGACCCTAAAAATGTGTTTTTTTGCTTTATACTCTTTATAGATGTGCTGGTCGCTGATTCAAATCTGATGTCAGAATTTCAAAAAGTTTTTTACACTAGGATAGACTCTAAAAATGTGGTTTTTTTTATACTCTTAAGTAAGTCCAGTTTTCAATCAAACTTTTCAGTCAATTCAAGCTTCATTCGAGGAACATGATGAATGTTCAATGCTCAACGCTTTTTGCGTCATGAAATAATCTCTAATAAAAATTATACATCTTAATTTTCAATAAATAAATCTTTTTTCCTAAAATATTAAATTCGAGGTTTTGATTTTATTGTTCTGCTTCGAAAAAATTACATATATAAAAGAAAAATATACGGATTTTATTTCGAATTACATTCAGGAACTTTGTTTCTGACGGGGGTTTCCGTACCGCACCACTTTTTTTTTATTTGACAAAGTTTTCCAGCATTTGAAAGTTATAGTTAGTTCCATTATTAAAATTTGTATTGATTTCATCAACCATTTGCATTGACCCAAAACCCAATTGCAAAGAGTTAAACTGAATGCAACTTTATACTTTCTCGTTTTAGCTTGATTGTGTTATAAAAAAAAAACAACAACTCAAATGCATTTAGGTAATTAATGCTTATGTCAGAAAATTTCAAGCGTTTACTTTTTTTTTCTTAATTCACTCTGAGAAACGCTGGGTAAGCATTGCTATTAAATGTGTTTGTTTTGCTTGTTAATGACATATGATCCGAATATGCCTAAGTGTTTGTAGTATTGTATCTACGAGTATTTGTGAACAGTTTAAGATCTTTTTCCTGAAAGCTGTTTAATTATGACCATGCAAAAAATATAACTGAAACCGTTCGTAAAGATATTTTAACAGTAATTCGTCAATGAACTTGTAATTTGACCTAAAGTACAAATTTACCAATATTGAAAGTTTGACTATTTGCTTTGTTTTGTTTTAATTTTCAATGTCACTATCTAATTATTTAAAGGTTGAAAACGTAGTTTTTATAACTAAGTTCAAATAAGTTTGCTGATAGAATTTAATTCATTTTTTCACTTTATAATAAATAAATTCATTCTCTGATTGTATTTTTTGCAGTTAAGTCACGTTCTCTAAATAATTAGCATACATGGAAATCATGTGTTTCTATAAAGTTTTACGGATTAAGAAAGAATAAAATGTATATGTAGTTTCTAATATGTAAGCTTCACAGTGGTATAAGTTAGGGCTTTCAATCCCGGGATCCCGAATCCCAGGATCCCAAACGAATTTCTAGTCCCGATTATAGAATCTAAATCCCGGGATTTTATTCTCAAGAAAATATTAAATGTTTCAGCAACTAAAAATGCAACTGCAATGTAAACGATGTTTTTTTATATTATCTCTCTATACACTTTGAAAAATTATTTTTTAGTTTGTTTTGGTTGTGATCTTCAAAGACTCTGTTTACTGGGCTGTTCAGTTTTATGGGATTTTGAAAGTAGCAATAATTTTATTACTTTACTATAGTTTTGTTAGGTTAGGTTAGGTTAGGTCAAAGTGGCTGCCTCAATTGAGACACACTTAGGCCAATGAGGACCATTGTGGTACCACAGGGTTGATTACCATTCTCTATTGAAACCAGCTTGAGCTGTTCACAAAGCTTAGGATTCGGTATACCGGTATTTCTAAGAGTTCTTCGAGGTCTTTGAAAAGCCAGTTGTTTAAGTGAAGAAAAGTTTTTGAGCCAGCGCTGGGCAAGTGCAGAGAAAGTGTTCTGTAGATTCCTCCTCCTCCTCATCTCAACAGCTTCTGCAAAAGTCGTTGTGGGGTATGTTTAATTTTTGAGCGTGCCTGCCAATGAGGCAGTGCCCAGTCAGGATCCCTATCATGGTGCTAATGTGGTCTCAACTGAGAGAAATGAGTTCTTTTGAACGCTTAAGATTGAGTTTAGGCCAGATTTGCCGTGTTATATTACACGTGTTACCTGCTGACCATCTATTGTTGGTTTTGATGCAGGATAACTCATGTGTAAGGAGTTTACATGTGGTGAGAGGAATACCAAGGTTTGTCCTGTCTAAAGACAGCTGCTTGGTAGTACCTGTACGAGCGAGTTCATCTGCTTTACAGTTGCCTAGAAAATCCTTATGTCCAGGAATCCAGCATAGAAGAATTTTGAGCTGCTCTGCCATCCAGCGTTGCCATATGGTCCGATATATCGGATATGTTACGATTTTAATACTTGAATCCGACGTTCCGATATTTGACCAAAATTCTTCAAAATATTACGATTTCAGAAAAAGTAGATCCTGCGTCCGATTTTGCATATATTTTTATATACATATATATGTATATGGAAAGAAAAAAATGAGTATAATAAAATTGATGGCAACTTTAAAATAAAAAGATGCGATGGTTTTTCTGCATTTCCAATAACGAGAAAATTTATTTTTGAATTGTTAAGCTTACGGAATTCCTCAGCTAACGTTGAGCGAACTCTTAGTCAAATAAATATTAATAAAACTAAAGTTCACAATAGATTAGAGTTAGATACAATGGAAAGAACTCTGCATACAAAAGATTATCTGCGTACACGCAGAGAAAAGACATGGTTGAGACATGATTACTGCAATAATAATTTTTTTACTAAAATTATTGTATTATTTCTGCAAACACAAATGTTTGCCTTAATAAAGTCATTATTTACTAATGGTGGTACCAAAAATAACATTATAGTTGAAATCATAACATAGTTGAAATCGTCAACATACTATGATTGCCTGAACTATTAGTTGCAACAAAAATGTTGTAGTTCTGTCAATCATGATAAATGTGAATATTATTATAGAGACAAACATATAAGAATTTTAAATGTTTGTCTGAACTATTCTTTGCTTGTTGGCAAACGAAGCAGAACATAACCAAAAATCGAAAGAATTTATTGTGGCTGAACAGTTTGCAGGAAAAACTTTCACTTCATTCAGACACAATAAGTTTTATCGATTCCTGGCTATGTGTTGTTTCGTTTGTCAACTGTTCAATTATTGTGTTTTGTTTTAAATCGCCTGATCCTAAAAACAGCACGCAGAAAAGTGACATTTTCGACTTTAATTGTAGCAAACATGTTTCTTTTTACCGTAAACATATTTCGCAATTCTGACCATATTTTGTTTATCACAAATATTGCTATTTTTGTGACAATGCACTTAATGTACCATGTTTATGAATGGCATTAGTCAGGCGAGCGGTAGTAGCGGCTGTGGCTTACTGGTAGTGTGCGTGGCTCGTAAGCGAAAAAGCCGCGGTTCAAACCCCAACTCGGACAGAAAATTTTATCAAAAAGATTTTTCAATTGAATTAATATTTCTGTTCAGCCTAGTCAATGGCAAACCTTTGGAGATATCTTAATAAATTAGCTGTTGAAATTGGAGTGCATGAAAATAAACAATATTCAATAATATTCTGGATCCTAAAAATAAATTCATAATATAGTTGCTGCAATCATTCTATTTTTGACCCAATAAGAGAATAATGATTGTTTCAATAATATTTTGGTTCCTACAAAAAAGTTCCTTTTCTAAATATGGTTGTTGTAAACATTTTATCATGATCAAAGAAAACATTATATGTTTAAGAACATGTTAGCAACAATCATAATCCGAATCATACTATGATCCTCTTAAAACATGGTTGTTGCAACTATTTTTTTTCTCTGCGTGTATGAAATCTTTTAACTGTTTTAGTCTTGAAATTGATAAAGAATTGATAAACAAATTTAATAAAGCAATGTAGAAATTATATTTTTTTACACATATTTTTTTTCAATAAAATCGAATTTTTTTGTAGTTTTTGCTGACTTAAAACAACAACATTTTTTCGTTAATTTACTTGAAGCAAAAGCTTTACATTAAAAGAGTTAAAATTGAAAAATTATGTATTTTATCTCTATGCATTTCATTTTCACCGATTTAAGAGATCTACATTAAACCAAACTGTGTTGCAAATGTATTTTTAATTTGATTTTTACTCTTTGTTTGTGTGTTCAAAAATATTTTCAAAATGTAATTTATTATAATATATTTTCTATATTTATAATGATTATTGAATTGACTTTTGAAAAAAATGTGATTTATTTAAATAAATAAACCTTAAATTTAAATTTATTTAAATAAATAAACCTATTATTTGTCTTCTTTGTTGTAAAATGCGACTGAAAATTTCTTAGTTCTTGTTTCAGAGTTTCACAAATCCGACGAGAAATCCGACGAGCAGAGTGAAAAATTTCCGCTATAAACTTTTTTTTTATGGCAACACTGCTGCCATCTCATTTAGAGATCTGCGGCAGTTTAGAACTGTTTCAGATGTTATTTCAACAGTTCCTAGGGCTTTCAAAGCGGCTTGACTGTCAGAAAGTATGCAAATATCCATGGAAGATATTTCCTTTACCTGAAGCCAAGTTAACGCTTCATGCATAGCAGCGATTTCAGGGAGCCTGAAGGCTTAATTAATGCATAATGCTCCTGAGTAGACTCCTCCACACACTTTGCCATTTAGTTTTGATCCATCAGTAAAGATCTCAATGACATTGTGAGGTGAACGGTTTTCTAGTACCCACTCTTCTCGAGAAGGAATGGATACATCGAACTTCCTTTCAAATTATAGTTTTTGTGTGATGTAGTCTCCCTCCCTTTCCTAGGCCCATTGGGTAAGGGAGGGAGACATTTTCTAATGCAAGGATGTCCTAGTGTACCTTGTTTCCACTGGGAGGTGGCTTCTAGGCGGATGGCTGTATTAGCGGCCATCTGTTTAGCTAGGATATCAAGTGGTGTAAGATGGAGCATTGTTTCTAATGCGTCTGTCGGAGTGGTTCTTAGGGCTCCTGTGATGCACAGTTCCGCTGATATTTGAACTTTACGGAGAAGGTTAACGTGAGTCTGTTTTTCGAGTGCATGCCACCAGACAATAGCACCATATAGCAAGATTGGCCTTACAATTGCTGTATATAGTCAGTGAGTAATACTTGGTTGTAAACTCCATTTGCTACGTACCGCCTTTTTGCATGAGTATAGGGCAATATTCGCTTTTTTAAATATATTGGGCTCAAGTATAGTATAGTTTTGTCACTGTACTATAGTTTTTTTTACTATAAAAGAAATATTTTATTCACATCATACTTTTTAATAACAGCTTACTAATTTATTTGAATAAGAAGTTTTCTTTTTAAATTTTTTTAAAATATAAATTTATGTTGTTTGTTTTGTTTAATTTATTAACGTATATATATTTATGTTTATAATAAAGAGAAATATTATTTGATATTTTTTTAAATTTTTTGGTTTTCATTCTTAAATAAATGTTTAACTTTTCTAAAATATAAAAAATTATAACTCTTTTATAAAAAAAACTTATTAAATATTTAATTTATATATTTTAAAATTTAGTTAATATCGTAAATAAGGAACCATAAAGGTTATGATTTTTATTAAAAAAATCATCGTACCATAACCGTTCTTTTCTAATATAATTTTTTTTGATCTGGTTTAATCAGGAGTGGCATATTTTTTCAATAATAAAATTTGCAAGCGTTTCCCCTATAAATACAAAATGGAATTTTAGAACTCGACTTTTTCTTCGAGTTATTGTTGAATTTTTTCCTTATTTTCTTTTATGTAAATAACAACTGTTTTGCAACTCTTGTCGTCTGCATTAGTAATTATGATTTCGACTTTCTGTCTTATAAACTTTCGAGTGTTTTTGAATATTTCAAGTATGAATACGGATTACGTTTGGATTACTATTAAAAAAAAAATATGCAATGGTTTTTGCTAAAATGATGAAATTAAGAGTAAGAGTTTGATGAATAATGAATTTGAAATACCGAAATCCCGGGATTCACCAAAAACCTTTGGGATTGAAAGCCCTAGTATAAATGTCATCACTTATTTAGGTAACTTGTAAAATATAAGTTTGTTGTTGTTTTTTTAGACCCCTTTTTCACACGGCAAGTTTTCTTGCCAGCAAGTCGCTTAAAATCGTAGATTTTAGGAGCAACTGAAGGGAATTTGAGCATTTACCATTTTTGAGATGTACTTATCAGAGATTTGCATGAGACCATTCGTCAGTTTTTGCCACTCGAGTAACAATCGTCGTCAGCCGTAATCGCACACAAGAAAAAAATGCATATATACCGCTCGAGTTCGTAAACAACGATTGCTGCAAAGCACACTTTGTCACGATTGCGAATTGATGCAAAGGCAGCCTCCAGACCACGAAATCATTCGGATGCTTCGCTTAAAGCTCGAGTGCCAGCTGCTGCATAAATTTTTGTTGTTTCCATACTTCTCTGACCTTCTCTAGCAGCGCATTCTTCTTTGTGCTGTTTGTTTCCTTTTACTTTATTGTTTTCTTTCCTCTACTGTGGAGCAATCAGTACTGCCAGTAGCAAGTTTTATGACAGTAAATTTTTAAAGTAACCTGAGCTAAAATTTGGACCAAGAGTGCATGAAAGTTAAGGGAGGGTTCTCCTGGATTTTTTTGGATTTGGCCGAAAAACAAGCAAAATTTGAGAATGGTTTGTGGGAAAATGAAAAGACGTATGAACTTATGCTTTTGAACTTTGATTCGTGGTTTATTGACGAGTAAAAAAAAAAGATATTTGAAAAATTCAAAATGGCGGCTTGAAAATGGCGGATCTCGTCGACCTCTGCGCGCAAAACATCGACCTCCCGCGGACAGTGTGGGGCCTCAGGTAGTGAACTGAAATGAGAAATGTATAAAATTTATTAAAATTGATAACATTTCATATGCCTTGAACCTAACTTCAATTAAGTTTGGTAAAAAAAACCAATTTTATGGACTTTTAAAAAAAAATTGAAATTTTTTGCTTTTTTTTTTACTTAGATCTCGTTTAAAAATTATAAATAAACAATTTTTTATGCCAATGTTAGGTTCCAGGCGTACAAAAAAGTATATACTTTCAAACATTCTTTGAATGAAGGAAATCGGATCAATAGAACAAGCCCTGTGCTGTCCGTTAGATTAGAAAACATGGTTCCGAGAAAAACGCGTTTAAAGTTTTTAGAAAGTTGGTACGCGCGCGTGACATGGGTACGTTTGACACGCTCTAGCTCGAGAAATACGCGTCGTATTGAAATATCCCTTAACACAAACATTCTACATATATGTAACTTTCATTTTATGTAAAAAAAAAAAATTGATTTTTTCAAAAAAATCCAGGAGAACCTTCCCTTAATCTTGAAAGCGACCTAAATTAGTAAACAAACAATTATTGAAAGTTTGTCGATAAAATAACAACAATGTTTTGCTTTCAATGAACATTCTTTATCCCTGCAAGACAAGCGTAACCAAAGCTCCAACACAATTAAAAAATGTTTGATGAAAACCAACACAAAATTGTCATTAATTTGTTTTTTTATGAATGTGAGAAAGTGCAGCTTTAGCAAATGTCACGAGCTGAGATAAGTTGTGCAAGTTAGAAAGAGATCCTTCTGACAACTGTTGTAAAGAAGCGACGTTTGCTGCAAAGTTTTATTAAACAATTTTATAGAAAAAGCCCAGAAAAATGAGTATTCAACCCAAATGTATGGAGTTTTTCAAAACGAGCAGGTATTTATTAATAAAACAAATTTTGTACAACTGTTAACTTGTCAAAGAATGGCTAAAATTTTAGGTTATGTTGTTTAGTGGAACTGATAAAAATACTCCAGTCTTTAATTTTGATTCATATAATTAAATACCTCTAATTTCGGGTGTAAGAACAGCGAAATTTCGATAAGAACTTGGTGTCAGAATATGTTTAGAAAAGACCAAGAAAGGCCTAAAATATGATTTAATCAAAATTATAGGTCTGTGATATATATCAAAAGCGGCGAATGTGGACAAAATTATGTTACATTTGAATTAAACTCGGTTATGTTTATTAGTAGATACAGTAAAACTGAAAATAAAAATTAGTTTAATATATAAAAAATTTTGCTTAACCCTTGATTACTAACCTATAAAGACACCCGTAAATGAAACTCACAATTATAAGGACTCAAGTGTATAAATCTTAAAAATTTTTAAAATCGAAATTAGTTAAACCTTTTTTATTAGTTACTAGCTGATATACCCGGTGTTACTCGAGAGTCATTTATATAAAAATTTTAATATACACTTTTCGATTAAATGTTTTTGTAAATTTTGGAATTTTGTAAAAACGTGTTAAATTTAGTTTGAGACCACTATAAAAATATTAGTCAAAAAATTTACCAAGCTTTTTTAACGAAGAAATAATTTTATCACTGTTTTTTCACAATCAAAAACGGTTTTTTAGTTCTAAACTGAATTTACTGGTTACTGGTAAGCATGTTACTTGCACTTCGCTAATGAAAATCAAATTTATAAAAATCTTCCTAAAATTTTTTAGTAGTTTTTCCAGTTGGAAAATAACAATTGGATTGTCTCTAAATTAAAAATTAATATAAATTGAGTCTAATAGTTGATGCAATTTCTTAAATCTTCTGAATTCCTATTTTATACGAAAAATTGTACAGTCGTTTTTTAATGTAAATTAGCAAAAAGGTGTAAGTTAAGAAAGCAGTCGCTTTTTAATTTTTATTATAGTACTAGCTGGAACCCGGCGCGTTGCTGCCACGCCCCCGTTGCCAAACTTCCATAAAATGTTATCAGTGAACCTGCATTGGGTTGATCTAAATTTGGGTTGAATGAGAGGTGCCACGCCCCTTTGTTTAACTCCCATAAAATTTGATTAGTGAAACGGCATGTGTAAATCGTGGTAGAATAATGAATTCTTAGGCTATAACTTCAAAGCTATTCGATATCGCATATTTGGGTTGTATGGGAGGTGCCACGCCCCCTTAATGGCGTGTGTAAATTGTGGTAGTATACCGAATTCCGAGGCTGTGCGAGCTGTAACTGAAAAGCTATTCGATATCGCAAATTATGGGAGGTTGCCACACCATACGTCCATAAAATGTTATCAGTAAAACGACATGTGCAAATTGTGCTCGAATACCGAGGCTGTGGAGGTCTATAACTCCAAAGCTATTCGATATCGCAAATTCTGGTTGCAAGGGAGGAGCCACGCCCCTTGTACAACGCCCATAAAATGTTATCAGTAAAACAGCACGTGTAAATTGTCGTCGAATACTGAATTCCGGGGCTGTGTGTATTATAACGCAAAAGCTATTCAAAATATTAAATGTGGGTTTTAAGGGAGGTGCCACGCTCCCTCTCCCAACGCCCATAAAATTTTATCAGTAAAACGGCACGTGTAAATTGTGGTCGAAAACCCAATTCCATGGCTGTGCGAACTATAACTCAAAAGCTATTCGATATCTCAAATTTGGGTTGTATGGGAGATGCCACGCCCCCTTGTCCAACACCATAAAATGTTATCAGTTAAACTTAATGTGTAAATTGAGTTCGAATATTAAATTCCGAGCCTGTGCGGTCTGTAACTAAAAAGCTATTCGATATCGCAAATTTGGGTTGTATGAGAGTGCCACGCCCCCTTGTCCAACGCCCATTTTTTCTTTCTGTAAAAAACGTTTGTAGACTATTACAAACATTTTAAAAAAGTTAGCCAAATTGGCGCAGGCGTTCTGCGATTTTAGGTATATATAAAAAAGTGGGCGTAAAAGTGGGAGTGGTCAATTTTTCTTCAGTAAAAACTTAAAATGGATTACTACGAACATTTAAAAAATAAATTAGCCAAATCGGTGTAGCCGTTTTCCGATTTTAGATAAATGAAAAAGTGGGCGTAAAAGTGGGCGTGGTCAATTTTTCTTTCCGTAAAAACCTAAGTTGGACTATTACGAACATTTTAAAAAAATATCCAAATCGGTCCAGCCGTTCTCAACTGATGCAATTACCAACGAACGACATTTGATTTTTATTTATACAGATATCAAAACAGTGGGCGCAAAAGTGGGCGTGGTCAATTTTTCTTTCAGTAAACACTTAAATTGGATTACTACGAACATTTGAAAAAAAATTATCCAAATCGGTCCAGCCGTTTTCCGATTTTAGATAAATTGAAAAAAGTGGGCGTGGTCAATTTTTCTTTCCGACAAAACTTAAATTGGATTACTATGAACATTAAAAAAAAATTATCCAAATCGGTCCAGCCGTTTTCCGATTTTAGATAAATCAAAAAAGTGGGCGCAAAGTGGGCGTGGTCAATTTTTCTTTCCGTAAAAACCTAAGTTGGACTATTACGAACATTTTAAAAAAAAATTATCCAAATCGGTTCAGCCGTTCTCAACTGATGCAATTACCAACGAACGACATTTGATTTTTATTTATATAGATATACAGCAACCTGTAGTCGATATTATTATCGACGTTTATTAACAGTGCAAGAAGTGCCATTATGTTATTTGCTGCAAGTTTACGCTGTGTGCGAAAAGAACTAAGGCTGTGTGCGATTTGATCTAAATGCGACCTAAACTAAACTAAATTATTTAGGAAGCACTGCCTTATCGACCCAATTTAGTTTAGGTCGCATTTAGATCAATTCGCACACAGCCTAAATTGGATAACAGTTACCTACTTTTCTAATATATTGGAATCGTGTCGGTATTGCAGTACTTATTTCTAATTTATAATATTTTCCAGCATACTTTTCAGCATACTTTCGGTTAGTACGCAATTGAACCGAAAAATTTGTTCGATGCAGCCAAGCTTACAACCATGATTGGAGAATTAAAATGTCAAAATTTCGCTGTCTTTTATATGTCGGTACATTTAATTGGCGTGGAAATTTGACTTTCAACAATAAAGTGCAAATAACACATTAAACATGAAAAAATTAACTTTTACAGCATTCTTATTCACAGTCATCTTTTCGATGATACAGTGATATATATAGAACATTTAAAGTACCAAGGACAACGGTGAAACAATAGTGAGAAAAATGACAAATCACAACAAAACAAATTTAACAGGAGAGGGTGGGGGGTGGGGAGGCAAAAAGTAAGTAGATTACTATAAGGAAGATTTTATATACACCAAAATGTTTATAATTACTCTAGACACACAACTTCATTTTTTTATAGAGAATTTTAAAACAAAACTCAGTTTTATTAAAAGTCTGGTATGAAAAAATAGATTTTTAGCCATAACTTTTGATTGGAAAGAGATATTGGGGTAATTTTTTCACATAAATTATTTTTGAGACTTGACTTTTTTGTAAAAATATAAAAACAACATTTTGGAAAAAATAAATTTCGCGAAAAAATCAAAGGGGGTACCCTTGTTGTTTTGATGACAAAAACAACCCTTGTTGTTTTGATGACAAAAACAGTAAAATAATTTTTGCGCTTAGCTGGAAGAATTTTTGCAAATAAATGCTATGTCATATGAAAGGTAGTCAGATTTGATGTTTTTAATTGATTTCATTTTTACAACAACAACAATTTTTGAGTCATTTTTTGAGTAAAAAGTCAATATTTTGGACCTTTTTTGGCATACTCATAAAACATATATACACTGACTTAACGGTACAGTTCAACCTATTTTTGTGAAGTGATTTTATTGAACTTTTCAACAAAAAAAATTTGAATGAAATATATTAATGGACAGCGGAGATATTTGCATCGAAAGACCAAACTTTGATTTTCATGTCGTTTTTTTCTCATTCTTAGGTAACGATGTTTTATGAAAAAGTCGTTGTACTGAAAATTTCTCCAATTTTGAAGATATGTGAGTGTTTTTGACGTCAAAATAACAAAAAATTTTTAAAATTAAATATACAAAAATCTCCTATACTAAAAAGTTTTATAATAAAAAAATTACCGTTAGTTGAAAAATTTCAGAGGGGGCGTGGCAAAAACTAAGTATGTAACATTTTAAGTTGGGATAAACTTAATATGTGTACTTAGTTTGAGCAAAATCCGTTGAGCCGTTAGATTTGTATAAAGGCCAAACAAACAAACAAACAAACAAACAAACAAACAGAAAATGAGTTTTATTACTATAGATAGTCAATTGTATGAAAAAGTAGATTTTTAGCCATAACTTTTGATTGGAAAGAGATATTGGGGTAATTTTTCACATAAATTATTTTTGAGTCTTGACTTTTTTGTTAAAATATAAAAACAACTTTTTGGAAAAAATAAATTTCGCGAAAAAAATCAAAGGGGGTACCCTTGTTGTTTTGATGACAAAAACAGTAAAATAATTTTTGCGCTTAGCAAGAAGAATTTTTGCAAATAAATGCTATGTCATATGAAGGGTTTCATTTTTACAACAACAACAATTTTTGAGTCATTTTTTGAGTAAAAAGTCAATATTTTTGACCTTTTTTGACATAATCAAAAAACATATATACACTGACTTAACGGTTCAGTTCAACCTATTTTTGTGAAGTGGATTTATTGAACTTTTGAACAAAAAAATTTTGAATGAAATATATTAATGGACAGCGGAGATATTTGCATCGAAAGACCAAACTTTGATTTTCATGGCGTTTTTTTCTCATTCTTAGGTAACGATGTTTTATGAAAAAGTCGTTGTACTGAAAATTTCTCCAATTTTGAAGATATGTGAGTGTTTTTGATGTCAAAACAACAAAAAATTTTTAAAATTAAATACACAAAAATCTCCGATGCTAAAAAGTTTTATAATAACAAAATTACCGTTAGTTGAAAAATTTCAGAGGGGGCGTGGCAAAAACTAAGTATGTAACATTTAAAGTTGGGATAAACTTATCTATGTGTACCAAGTTTGAGCGAAATCCGTTGAGCCCTTTAGATTTGTATAAAGGCCAAACAAACAAACAAACAGAAAATGAGTTTTATTACTATAGATAAATAGTTTTTATTAATTTCATTCACTAATTCTTTGCTTAGAATAATTTTGAATGTAGTGCTACTAGGTGTAATCCACCCTACTTGTGAAATCACACGTATACGTTAGTTTAGTCAGATTTTTCGCATCACCATCCTAAAACTAATAGAAACTTTATTCTGCAAACATACTTAAGTTACTTACAGCAATAATACGTGTTTAGTTTTGTTTTATTTTTAAGGCTTCTTGTCCTTTATTTTTTTATGTAATTGTTTGCGTTTTTTATGTCACTTATGTTTGTTTTTAGGTCATCAAAGTTCGAGCCCTGGTTATTAATATATTTATTATATT
This sequence comes from Dichetophora obliterata, assembly GCA_963920525.1. Classification (NCBI taxonomy): domain Eukaryota; kingdom Metazoa; phylum Arthropoda; class Insecta; order Diptera; family Sciomyzidae; genus Dichetophora; species Dichetophora obliterata. The sequence continues at coordinate 94,926,897 of OY986438.1, forward strand.
TTTTCTATGATGATATGCAACTGTTTTATTGTTTCTATAATAAAAATATTTTTTAATACATAATAAGAAATAATAAAATAACATTTTAGATAAAATATAAATATCTTGTAAAAAATTATATCAAATAATTATTAAAATATTCGTTTCTTTCGCCACAGAACTCATTATATTTTATTACATCTATATATATAAAAATGGATGTATGTATGTGGGTATGTGGGTATGTGGGTATGTGGGTGGGTATGTGGCTATATCACGTATAGACTCCAAAACCGCTGAACCGATCTTTATGAAATTTTCAGGGAAAATAAAGCCACATCTTGAGAGTGTTCCTGTGAGGTTTCGTAACGATTGGAGAAGGGGGCGTGGTACCTCCCATACAAGCCAAATTTGCTCCATCGATCACAAACAAAAAAAAAGAAAAATATTTCACGGTTTCAATCGTAAAAAACTAAGATTTTGTGATTTTGTTCAGATAGTTACTGTCGGTAACTGTACAAAAAATGGGCGTGGTCGTTATATAAATACGCCCACTTTTTCGAAATCATGGCAATTCCGGAGTTCTGCACATTTTTACAGTGAAACTTGCTGTTTAGGTGCTCCAAGAGACGAACACAATTTATAAATGTTTTCACGCCCACTTTTAACGCCCACAAATCAATATCTATATATATATAAAGCAAAACGATGTGTGTCTGGCAGTGTGATGTCTATAGACTCCAAAACTACTGAACCGATTGACCTGAAATTTTGGCAGTCGATTTGTTTCAGGTACGAGATGGTTGAGGAAAAAAATTTGCCACACCCCCCTTTTAGCGCCCCCAAATCAATAAAAATGTTATATTTCAGTCGGTTTGGGTCGTATATGGCTAAAATTTTGTAATTTAGTATGTACGGTTACTGTCGACAACTGTCCTAAAATGGGTTTCCACGCCCCCTTTTACCGCCCACAAATAAATGAAAATGGTTTATTTCAGACGGTTTTGGTCGTATAAGACTTAAATTTGGTACTTTGGTTTGTGAAGTTACTGACAGTAACTGTACGAAAAATTGGTTTCCACGCCCCCTTTTGCGCCCACAAATCAGTGAAAATGCTATATTTCATGCAGTTTTGGCCGTATGAGACTAACATATGATACTTAAGTTTGTATGGTTACTTTCGGCAATTGTACTGAAAAAGGGCGTTATCGCTATATAGCCACACCCACTTTTTAAGAAACCATCAAAATTGACTACTGGGTCGATTGAGCTAAAATGTTGGCTTAGTTTGTACGGTTACTGTTAGCAACTGTACTAAAAATTGGTCTCCACGCCCCCCTTTTACCGCCCACAAACCAATGAAAACGTTTTATTTCAACGGTTTGGGTCGTATTAGACAAAAATTTTGTAATTCAGTACATATGGTTACTCTCGGCAAGTGCACTATCAATAGGCCTGCCCTACTTTAGTTAATCTCACTTTTCGGGGAGTTAGCGTCCAGTGAAGTAAAGTGCGCCAGGCTTAACCTAAATTGAGCTGAAATTTGGGCAGTCGATTTGTTTCGATTACGAGATGGCTCAAGGGAAATATTTTACCGCACCCCTTTTTACCGCTTGCAAAACAACAAAAATGCTATATTTCGCACGGTTTTGATCGTATTAGACTAAAATGTGGTTATTTAGTGCACATGGCTACTTTCGGCAGCTATACTGAAAATGGTGAATATATTTGACATTTCTTGACATTTTCGTGTATGGCAGTAAGGCGGTCTGTGGCAGAACAACGTTTGCCGAGGAGATAGATTGTTCCTGTGAGGTTTGGTAACGTTTGGACGAGTGGGCGTGGTTCCTCCCATACAAGCCAAATTTGCGCTATCGACCACAAACCAAATAAGGGATATATATCAGACGGTTTCGATCGTAAAAACTAAGATATTATCATTTTGTTCAGATGGTAACTGTCAGTAACTACAAAAATCACTTTTTCGTCGCAATATATATACGCCCACTTGTTCGAAATCATGGCAATTCCGGAGTTCTACACATTTTTATACTGAAACTTTCTGTGTAGGTGCTCCAAGAGGCAGTCACGATACATAAATGTTTTCACGCCCACTTTTAGCGCCCACAAATCAATATCTGTACATATAAAAATGAATCGTGATTTGTTCGGATGCTTAAAACTTGAAAACGACTAGACCAAATAGGATACTTCCTTCTACTGGTTTGTTCGTAACTGCTACGCAAAGGTTTAGGAAAAAAGTAATGCCACACCCCTTTTATCGCCCACAAATCAATAAAAATGCTATATTTAAGAAGGTTTTGGTCGTATAAAATTAAAATTTGGTAAATAAGTTCTTATGATGACTGTCACTAACTTTAATAAAAACGGGCGTTGTCACACTTCATATACGCCTACTTTTGGAAATATCACAATACTCCGATACTATTGGTCCGATTGAGCTCAAATTTTGTAAGTGGCTTTGCTTTGAGTACGAGATGGTTTAAGAAGAAATGCCACAACTTCTTTTACCTCCCATTAATATAAAAACAATTTGTGTTATCGAATAGCGTTATGGGTTGCACAGCTTAGAAATTCGGTATTCGACCACAATTTAGACGTACCGTTTCAGTGATGAAATTTTATGGGAGTTGGACAAGGGGGAGGGGCACCTCTCATACAATCCAAATTGGTGATATCGAATAGCTTTGAATTTATAGGAATTCAGCTTTGGAATTCAGTTTTTGACCTCAATTTACACATGCAGTTTCAATGATTTTTTTATAGGGCGTTGGACAGGGAGGCCTGACATCTCCCTTACATCCCAAATTTGCAATATCGAATTGCTTTGAAGTTATAGGTTGACAGCGTAAGAAATCGGTATTCGACCTAAATTTATACATGCACTTTCATTTCTTACATTTTATGGGCGTAGGGAAAAGGGGAGTGACACTTCCCATACAACCCAACTTTGTGCTATCAAATAGCTTTAGAGTTATAGGTCGCACAGCATCGGAATTCAGTATTTGACCAAAATTTACGCATGCAGATTTACTGATAAAATTTTTTAGAGTTTGTCTGGGGGCGTGGCACCTCCAACTTAACCCAAATTTGCGATATCGAATAGCTTTGGAGTTATAGGTCAGCCTCGGAATTCAGTATTCGACCCCAATTTACACATGCAGTTTCATTGGTAAAATTTTATGGGCGTAGGGAAAAGGGGAGTGGCACCTCCCATACAACCCAAATTTGTGTTATCGAATATATTTGGAGTTATATGTCGCACAGTTTTGGTATTCGGTATTCGACCTCCATGTACACATGCAGTTTAATTGATTACATTCTATGAGGGGTGATCAAGAGGGCGTGGCACTTCCTATACAACCCAAAATTGTTATATCGAATAGCTTTGTGGATATAGGTCGCACAGTCTCGGAATTCAGTATTTGACCTCAATTTAGACATGCTGTTTAACTGATAACATTTTATGGGCGTTTGAATAGGGAGAGTGGCAGCAACGCGCCGGGTTTCAGCTAGTATTTAATATTTGTGCGATAATATTAAAAGCTGAAGGTTAAGTTTTTTGTGTCAGTTCGTCAAATTAATCCTTGGCTCTAATAGCATTTATGAAGATTCCTCAAATATTTCAATTCTAGTGATGGAATACGTGTGATGGAATGGTTTGAAATAGCCTCCAAAAATAAAGTTTTTTGTCAAAATATTGGTTGGTGTAATAGTTTTAAGAAATAAACCGCCAGAAATTATATGGCGAAAAAAACTCTTCCTATCTGCATCAACAATTGAAATGTATGCAATCGGATGAAAGATAATGCCTTTTTTCATACATATTTATTATACATTTTATTTCAAAATATTATTACAAAACTTACTTGATCTAAAGCTCGCAATTTAATTCATGTGATTTTTATAAAACTTTTAAAATTAAAATATCTTCATATGTTGTATTTTGTTTTTTAATTTCTTACAATATTTTTCAGTATGTGCTTATTTTATAATTTATGTTTTAGTTTTAATATATATCAGTATACGGAATTCTGACCAGGAATCAATCAATAATTGCAGCCAATATGTAATCAATATGTAATTAAAAATAATTAATAAGTAATTAAATAATTAATAAATGCACTAAAAAACGGCATTTTCATTAATCCGAATGCAAAAATTTAACATTTGTTGATGCTGATTGAAAGAACTTTTTCATAACTATTATTTCTGACCGTTTATATTTTTTAAACTACCACACCAGCCAATATTTTTACAAAAAACTTGATTTTTGGAGGTGATTTTAAACCATTCCAGCTCCGAAATATTTGGTTTATGTTCTTTACTATTTTATAAAATTCATGACTACCTTTTATATGACATAGCATTCTTTTGCAAAAAATCGTCCAGTTTTGCGCAAAAATTGTTAAACTGTTTTTGTCTTTTTTTTGCCCTATGATTTTTTTGGGCAAATTTATTTATACCAAAATGTTGTTTTTATATTTAAATTCTCAAATATAATTTACATGAAAAAATAACCCCAATATCTCTTTCCAATCAAAGGTTATGGCTTCAAACAAGTTTTTTTATACCATTGGCTATATTAATAAAAGTAATTTTCACATTAATCGTTTGCAATTCCTGCTATCCACCTCGCAGTCGAATTAGCATAGAAGGTGATTGTTGACATATTTTTTCGCCAACTTGTGCGATAATAACTCTAATTAAAATCTTATTTTATAATATTGCAATTTTTGTGTCTGGTAACAACATACGCAGAATAAAAAATGCAACACTGCAACTAATATTTTTCCTTTGTGCGAATGAGCATAAAAGCATGGATTTTCTTTGCTTTTGGCGATTGTTCCTCATGTCTTGCCTTGTTTGACATTCTTATGTCGTAGACGTTCGTAATCGCTAGCGCTCACACTCTAGGCATTCGTATCAACAGCGATTGGTAACATGCATTTGTGCATTAATTTAAATGCAGGAAGCACATTCAGTGCTCGTTTATTGACGAGACAATCGAAACGCCATTTGAATGCACTCAAGCTGTTTTCTGGTACTTATACACTCTAAAAAATATTTGTTGAAATTTACTGCAATAGTTGTAAGCAACCGTTTTACTACCAAAGTTATAGTAAAATTAGTCCCCCACGTTTTACTACCATAATTGCAAAAAAATTAAACAGCTAGTTTACCTCTACTATTAAAGTAAAATTCAACAATATATACTACTACTATTGTAGTTAAATTCAACAACCGTGTGTTAATTTTACTACTTCTTTAGTAGTAAACCACAAAGAAAGTGTAGTAATATTACTACTACTGTAGTAGTACTTATTTAATACCCTCCCAGTAGCGGATGGAATATATTCCGAATATATGAAGCATCAATTACCTTGTAATGACCACTACTTCCGACTATATTACCTTACTATGCATAAAAGGCCTTACATTTAACATTGAATGAGACAGGAGGTAAGTGATCGCCTCCCTTCAGCATTACCTAGAAGTTATAGAGTAACATACTACTTGTATTAAGTTATAAAAATCACTGCATTACTTTTCCTAGTATGCTACATTACAGGTAATGAGGTATGAGTTAATTACTTCTGCTATATGCAGACGCATTACTTTTTGAAAAAAATAATGCTTCCTTACCTGGTAACTTATTCTGTATTAGTTCTATGGTATCCACTGGCAAATCCGCTGCTGGGTTATATTCGGTTTTTAAAAAATATTTTTTATTAGTCATTAAATTTTTTGTTTAAAAGATTATAAAAATAATATATACAGTATTTAAAACGAAAACTTTTTTAATACACTTAAAAATATTTAAAAATAATATCATTTACTTCAATTTTTTAGTATACAACAAAAATAGAAAACTTCCAGGTTAAAAATAGTATGTTTATTATGTAAAGCATAATCGCGCATAACGTTGTAAGCGACAATAATTTTTTTTACTCAGTTCTGTTTTTATATAATACTAGCTGAAACCCGGCGCATTGCTGCCTCGCCCCGTTTCCAAACACCCATCAAATGTCAACATTGAACATAGCATGTTTAAATTGTGGTTAAATACTAAATATGTGCTACCTATAATTCCAAAGCTATTCGATAAATCATAAAGTAACTTAATCATAAAAGCCATTACTTTTGATTGGAAAGAGATATTGGGGTAATTTTTTCACATAAATTATTTTTAAGACTTGAATTTTTTGTAAAAAATATAAAAACAACATTTTGGAAAAAATAAATTTCGCCAAAAAAATCAACCTTGTTGTTTTGATGACAAAAACATTAAAATAATTTTTGCGCCTAGCTGGAAGAATTTTTGCAAATAAATGCTATGTCATATGAAAGTTAGTCAGATGTGCAATTTTTAATTGATTTCATTTTTACAACAAAAGCAATTTTTGAGTCATTTTTTGAGTAAAAAGTGAATATTTTGGACCTTTTTTGACATAATTATAAAACATAGTTTCACTGACTAAAAGGTACAGTTCAACCCATTTTTGTAAATTATATTTATTGAACTTTTGAACAAAAAAAATTTGAATCAAATATATTAATGGACAGCGGAGATATTTGCATCCAAAGACCAAACTTTGATTTTCATGGCGTTTTTTCTCATTCTTTGGTAACGATGTTTTATGAAAAAGTCGTTGTACTGAAAATTTCTACAATTTTGAGTGTATGTGAGTGTTTTTGATGCCAAAATAACAGAAATTTTTTTAAATTAAAAACAAAAAACTCCGATAAAAAATTATTATAATAACAAAATTGCCGTTAGTTGGAAAAGTTCGGAGGGGGCGTGGCAAAAAAATTAGTATGTAACATTTTAAGTTAGAATAAATATAATATGTGCACCTAGTTTGAGCAAAATCCGTTGGGCCCTTTAGATTTGTATAAAGGCCAAACAAACAAACAAACAGAAAATGATTTTTATTACTATAGATTGTCAATTGTATGAAAAAATAGATTTTTAGTCATAAATTTTGATTATTTGAGATATAGGCATTGGCAGCAAATGTTGTAAATTTGATTGGAAAGAGATATTGGGGTAATTTTTCACATAAATTATTTTTGACTTTTTGTAAAAAATATAAAAACAACATTTTGGAACAAATAAATTTCGCGAAAAAAATCAGAAAGGGTACCCTTGTTGTTTTGATGACAAAACCAGTAAAATAATTTTTGCGCTTAGCTGGAAGAATTTTTGCAAATAAATGCTATGTCATATGAAAGGTACGCCGATGTGCAATTTTTAATTGATTTCATTGTATGATGCCAGGCATAGTACCCTAAAATTTTCGTTTAAATCGGTTGACCCGTTTTTGCAGTTAGTGGTTACATCAAGAGTGGTTACATAAGACTTGTATTCCTCGGCAGACGTTGTTCGGCCCCAGACCGCCTTAATGCCATATACGAAAATGTCAAGAAATGCCGAAAATATTCACCATTTTCAGTATAACTGCCAAAAGTAACCATATGAATGAAATTACCAAATTTTAGTCAAATACAATCAAAACTGTTTGAAATATAGAATTTTTGTTGTTTTGTAAGCGGTAAAAAGGGGTGCGGCAAAATTATTTCCCTTAAACCATCTCGTACACGAAACAAATCGACTGCCAAAATTTTAGTTCAATTTAGCTAAACCCCCCCGAAAAATCAGTTTAACTAAAGTGGGACAGGCCTATTTTTAGTGCTCTTGCCGAGAGTAACCATATGAGCTAAATTACAAAATTTTTGTCTAATACGACCCAAACCGTTGAAATAAAACGTTTTCATGGGTTTGTGGGCGGTAAAAGGGGGCGTGGAAACCAATTTTTAGTACAGTTGCTACGGTTGACAGTAACCGTACAAACTAAGCCAACATTTAAGCTCAATCGACCAGTAGTAAATTTTAATGATTTCTCAAAAAGTGGGTGTGGCTATATAGCGATTACGCCCCTTTTTAGTACAGTTGCCGAAAGTAACCATACAAACTTAGGTATCACATGTTAGTCTCATACGGCCAAAATTGCTTGAAATATAGTATTTACACTGATATGTGGGCGCAAAAAGTGGGCGTGGAAACCAATTTTTGTACAGTTACTGCCAGTAACTACACAAACCAAAGTACCAAATTTAAGTCTTATACGACCAAAACCATCTGAAATAAACCATTTTCATTTATTTTTGGGCGGTAAAAGGGGGCGTGGAAACCCATTTTTAGTACAGTTGTCGACAGTAACCCTACATACTAAATTACAAAGTTTTAGCCTTATACGACCAAAACCGACTGAAATATAACATTTTTATTGATTTGGGGCGGTAAAAGGGGGTGTGGCAAAATTTTTTCCTCAACCATCTCGTACCTGAAACAAATCGACTGCCAAAATTTCAGGTCAATCGGTCCAGTAGTTTTGGAGGCTATAGGCATCAGACACACATCGTTTTGCTTTTTATATATATAGATATTGATTTGTGGGCGGTAAAAGTGAGCGTGAAAACATTTATATATAGTGTTTGCCTCTTGGAGCACCTACACAGCAAGTTTAACTGTAAAAATGTGTAGAACTCCGGAATTGCCATGATTTCGAAAAAGTGGGCGTATTTATATGACGACCACGCCCATTTTTTGTCCACTTACCGACAGTAACCATCTGAATAAAATTACCAAATCTTAGTTTTTTACGATTGAAACCGTCTGATATATATCCTTTTTTGTTTGTGATCGATGGAGCAAATTTGGCTTGTATGGGAGGTACCACGCCCCCTTCTCCAATCGTTACGAAACCTCACAGGAACACTCTCAAGATGTGGCTTTATTTTCCCTGAAAATTTCATAAAGATCGGTTCAGCGGTTTTGGAGTCTATACGTGATATAGCCACATACCCACCCACATACCCACATACCCACATACATACATCCATTTTTATATATATAGATAAAAGAGTAATTCTAACAGGTATTCGCAAAAAAAAACATTTTAAGAAAAAAAGTTTTTTACAACGTTATTCGCGATTATGCTTCATGTATAAATATATATAAGGACATTTTTTAAGTACGAAAATAAAATAAATAAAAAGTAATGTGTTAAAAGTTTATGTAAGGCACAGAAATCTTTATAATTTTTATAATAAGCATTTTTAAGTTCTGGAATTAATAATAATAAAAAGACAATTAAAAAACTTAAAGTTTTTGTTCTATAAAAAGTATTTTAATTATTTTTAGTTACTCTTCCAACTGCTCAAGTTTTTTGATAAATGTGTTAATTTTTCTAAGGTTTCTCAAATTTCTCCGAAGTTTTTCTCTTTTGATGTGATGTGTCCTTCGAACCATACATATGAAACGGATTCAGCATTTTCTTCTGATGATGTATCTACAAAAATAAACGTTGCTTTTATAATTTGTACCATTTATAGATATCCATGGTGTCGAAACTTTGTTGTATTTTCTTATTTCATCCAGGGTTGTTCCGAACTAAAATAAAAAAAGAAATACTTGATTATCCATTTAAAGCCGAAAGTCTTTAAAATAACTCTGAAATGTTAATCAATTTAAAATTATCTCATATTTTTTAAAAAGGAGTTCCTCAGATTCGTTGAAGTGATTACAAATTGACTTAAGTATTAATTTTTCGCCATTTGTTTTCGAAAATGTCGCTTTTAAAATAAATATTCTTTTCGTTTTATCACATTTCATCTTATACACTACATAATTTATTTCTTTGTTTGTGTATTTATTTATTTAAATAAGAGCTCGAAAACACTCGGCTGCACTCTTAAGACACGAATTAACATGAATGCGTCTTGTGAGGCGTCAGTTGCATCAATTACTACTACTTTGGCAGTAAAATTAAACAACATTTGAGCAATTTTACTGAAATAATTGTTGCAAAGCGACGAAATACTGAATTTATTTCAGTAAAATTACACACAAGAACTATAATTTTACTTATTCAAGTAGCATTTTGAACAAAGTTATTGTAGTAATTTCACTGTAATTTTAGGTGTAAAAATTAGAATTACTAACCTTTTTGCAGAAAAGTTGTGAAAGTGTTGGCTAATTTTACTATTGCTAAAAGTCCATTCCATGCATAACGCAAAACGGGTCCGTCTCATGGCTTTCGATTTGTTTTATTTTTGGGCTAAAGGCTCCTATTAAAACTCTAAGAACATAAGTTCATTTATTTTTTTTTATCGCCATTCTTTAAAAAGTTATTAACCTTTCAATTCTGCTAATCGTCCGAAAACGCCAGAATTTGAATATTTTTAATTAATTGTATCAACGTCAGTTTTAATCCAATTTTTATAAATGAGGTACCGTTAAAAAGGTATTAGAAAGTTGTTTCTGGTAAAAATATATAATTTTAAGATTTTGGATGTTAGGGTTGCCACAACATATTTAAAAAAAAATTTATTTGCAAAATCTCAAAAAACGCGTAATTTTTTTAGATTTTTTATTTTTTAAATTTGAAGAAGAATGTTGCCTTTAAGTCAAACACAATTTCATGATGGAGTTTTTATATGTTTTTTCGCAATTTCAATTTTTGTGCACATACCTTATCATTTTGAGGCAATTTATCGCCTATAAATTTCATAACGGTAAAGATATTTGCAAAATTTAATCTGCAAAATGGTTTGCCTGCCTTATAAGGACCAACATTTTATTCATAAGTTTTGATGACCTTACACTTGACCTTGGTAGAAAAAAATGGTAAATACCAAAAAAAATAGATTTTTAATTTTTTTTTTACTTTTATTTGTAAAAAGGTGAACAAAATTTTGTTTCAAGATTGCCATATTGAAGATTATTAAATTCTAACTGATTTTGTTCCAAAAAGTTTAAAAATCGGTCTCAAAACAAAAAAGTTATGATGGTTTGATCAGCTGATGTATTAAAAAATCCTCTGAAGCTGAATATCGTTGAGTTTTAATCTCCCTATTATTGATGGGAATAAAACTGAGTAACTTTTGTGTGCCGGTTATAGCTTGCACATTTTTAAATTTTAACATCAACTCAGCTTCAACATTTCAAAAGACTCTTTTGAGCAAAACTGATAACATATTGTTGACTCCTTTGTTATAGCCCATCCGTAAAGCTCTCTCGCGTTTGTTAATTAGTTTTCAAATGGTCTTTGAATACTGGCTCTCATGGCATTTCGTTTAAAAAACCAATTTGGAAAATATGAAGAAGTCAGCAGATGTTTTTATATCGGAATTCAGCAAACAAGTTGAAACCCGCACTATTTCATCGCTAAAAAACAAGCGGATTATTTAAAAATGCAGAAAGAAGCATTGAAAACAGGAGAATTTGTTGTAATATGTGATTTTTCAGAAAATTGCTTTTTTGTCATTCAGATAAAACTAACGTTAACACTACAATTCCTTAAATACTTGATCTGCAGTAGAAAATCATTTTTTGTAAAACTTTTTTTTATATTTTTAATAGAATACTGTACAGTCTCAATATTGGTCTCATGATCAATGCACTAACCATGCGTTCTCCATTTTTTTCAAGGACAACAGCAATGATGTTAGAAATCTTAGCATTGTCATAATAGCCGAAAGTTTGATCCACAACTTCAGTGCGGTGTTTCAATTTCAAAAAAAATTGCTACTGGTCTTACGAGCTCGATTAACCGACATCAAAAGAATTAGTTTTTTTTTCCGATGAAGCTGCATCGCAGTATAAGAATAGAAAGAATTTCTACCAGCTTTGCCAGTGGAAAGCAGAAGAACATTTTGACGCTGAGTGGCATTTTTTTGCCACATCGCATGATAAGGGGCCGTGTGATGGCATCGGTGGAGCTTTCTATGAGTGATGCCAATGTAGACCAGCATTTTGAATGTTTTAAAATTGACAGCAGTTTATAAATTGTAGTAAATAAACACAAAGTGCAATAGATTGGCAGCTTAGACCCGAGTCTTACTAAACAAGTTGAGTCTGAATTGTAGACTCGAGTCTAATAAGACTCGGTTTTAGTAAAGAACTATAAATATGCGTCAATGTGTCTCTAAAATTAGCAAGACATTGTCACAAGACTCTTTTTGAGCTTCCACACGATGTGACATCAAATTTGAGACGACTTTTTTTGGCATGTCTTAAGATAATGTCATGTCGTATAGAAGCAGCTTAAGTGCTGATGTTTTGCCCCTAGAGGAAGATGCTGACATGCCGGCCTGTTGGGTATAATTTAACCTGTTTTCTTAATAAATTTTCGTTTATCAATTTCCATTTTAAAAAATATTTTATTTGTATTGCTCCTTCATTACTCACTAAATACCTTAAAAAGAGTGCTCCATTATTGATCGCTTTGGAGGAGGAAAAGGCGAGCACTCCTTCATTGATCACTTTGGAAGAAAAAGCGAGTACTCTTTTATTGCTCATTTGGTAGGGCAAAACGAGTACTCCTTAATTACTCCCAAAAGAGTAACGTTCATTAAATTTTCCATGACTGCTCGTTTCGGATGTAAAAGGGAGTGCTCGCCTCCAATGACACGCAATGCAAAAATGGAGTACGAAATGCAAAGTCTTCGGAGCAATAGAGAGAACTCCATTACTCGCAAACGAGCGCTCCATGATTAATCTTTGGATGATCCTTTTTTCCATTTCGTTGTTCTATAAATTTAAATTATCACAAACAGTTCAAATAGCCATATCTACATCAACTGTACGTTATATATAGCAAAATGCTTTTTTGTTTATATATTTATGATATTTAAATGATATATTTTTAAAACAATCATATCTTTCAAAAAGATATTTAATAAAAAATCAATATATATAACATTCTACGAAGCATTATCTACAAACACAAAAAAAAAACGCAGTGTAAGAAAGATGATTAAGAAAAAACAATAAAACTAATTTGGATTTTCATGCTAGATGCCGCACACTTCCTTATGACGGCAGTATAGATACATACTACTCTTAATGCTTATATGCTAAACAATGTTTAATTATATACTTAAAGCACATTTTATCATCATTTACTGATAGGCAGAAGTTATAAATCCATTAATTATATGCACATTGAACACATTAAAAATTGATTGTCCAGTGTTGAATGTACATTACTTTTGGAATTAATTAATCAACGACGAAAATCCATCAAATGCTAGAAATAAAGTTGGAGTGAATTATTTTAAGGCATTAAATAGGCAAAGGAATATCATCTAATGGCGATGTTTTTTTTTCTTGGTAGAAACTTATACCCTCTGAGAGTGAAACATTTTCGAAAAAACCTCACGATGCATTTTCACGAGTTAGAATTAAAAATTAATGAAGTTAGTGGGTAAACTTTGCATAAAACCAGCTATTAATAGATAAACTCATACTAAATACTCACAACAATTCAAATACAGTTTCAAGCAACAGTTATTTTGTATGTTATTTTAGCAATAAAGTAGCAAAATAAACGCGATAAACCCCATCGAATTAATAATACATAAAATGTTCCATTATGAAAATCAGTTTATGGTAATTTGTAAAAAAATGCATTTAATATAAGCGTTGTGTAATTAGTAGTAGTTTCAAGGATATGAAGAGCGTGTCATGTAGCGGAAAAAACATCGTACAAATGGCAGAATGCATATCTCTTAACTGGACTGTAAATTGAAGGTGACATGCTTGAAAAATAAAAAATGCTCTATATTTGAGTAAAACTAAGTTTGGCTTAACAGAGGAACAATTTTAAAATTGTTTTTAGTCGTTGAAATTGCGTAAGAATTAAAAACATTATTTTTATGCCAAATGTGTAAGCACATTTGAAGAATTACTGGCAAAGTTCAAATTTTATCTACTAGCTCGTTAGTTAAATGTTTAAAACACTACACAGTTGACTGAGTAAAAATGTTATAAACATCCTTTATTTTACTTTGTCTCGTTTTAGATTCGGTTCTGGCAGCAGTCAGGCATCACAGAGTAGTGGCGACATTTGTCGTATCTGCCATTGCGAAAGTGATCCAAAGAATCCTTTATTGACACCATGTTATTGTGCGGGAAGTTTGAAATATGTTCATCAGGCGTGTCTACAACAATGGCTGACAGCATCGGAAACAAATTCCTGCGAACTTTGCAAATTTCCATTTATAATGCATACAAAAATAAAGCCATTCAATGAGGTAAGCTTATCAGTTATAAAACTGCTTGACACTTGCTTGTTGGTATAAGAGAAACAATAAAAAATACAGTTATTTGTAAAAAAATTAAAAGAATAGCGATAACAAACAAACATTGCCTTTAATAGTTTTATGAAAAACATTTTTTTACTGCAGTGGCGCAGCCTGGATATCTCTGGCGTGGAGAGAAGACGCCTCTGTTGCTCGGTTCTATTTCACTGTGCTGCTGCTTTGTGTGTCATTTGGTCACTTTGTGTGCTCATTGAAAGAGCGGCCGATGATGTCAAACGTGGCTTAATAGGTTAATAAAATGCTTGAGCTATAGTAAAATAACAATACAATATTGCTTTGTTTTTATTCTCCCAGATTGGCCGTTTTGGACGAAACTTGCTGTGGTCACAGTGGGCCTGACGGGCGGTGTTGTTTTCATGTATATTCAATGCAAGGCATATCTCCATTTGTGCCATCGTTGGAAAGCCAGAAATAGGTCTTTATTACTCAATACTTGCCATTTATTTATTACAGTCATGCCTAATCGCTCTTTTTCTATTATCTCCCTATAGAATTCTTTTGATTCAAAACGCACCCGAAAAAGTGCATCCCTTATCGCATCCGTCACCAAGTGCGCCACATCAACAAAACCGTTATGCAGCTGTGCAGGAGCCACGCAGCATTGGCTTTCCCATAAGCAGCAGTAGGGAAGCGCAGGCTGCCTGTTCGGGCGCAAGTGTTAATCTGCCGATTGATGGCATGTGTGTCGGCAACTCAGAACTGGATGGAACCGCTGCTGCACTACACAATGTGCTGGCAAGTTCGCCGCATCATATACTGCAGCAGGTTGATCTGGATATGGATGCCACCTCACGTGCGTCTGCTGCGGCAGGCGATGGTGTTGGTTTGCCATCACCACAACAGGGACAAATTGTTGCCAATATTGAGTGTTCGCAATCGCAACACAATTACGAACGCGACTGGGCCTTAGACGATGTAGTTTCGCAGATCTCATCATTTCGACCATGTCCTCAAGGTTCTGGCAGCATGACGCCCTTTCATGATTCCATACACAATGTACTGGAGCATTCGCAGAGCTCTAGCCGCGGTTCTGTCAACGATGTTTGCAGCGGCTCCCGACAAGATCTCAGTACTGGTGGTGTGTCCTTCAGCGACACAGGACGCGAACACGCCATGCAATTAAGTAGTCTTAGTGGCAGTGGTATGCATAAGGAACCCTCCATTAGTTCTGGTGCCTCAGCCGCGGTAGCAAACGGTTTGGGTGGCTTCACTTACAAGCCACAGTCTAAACGTTATTCGAATTCATCGATTTTTCTAGAAAATCGCGATATACTCAACGATTCTGTGATGCTGGGCATGGAGCCAGATGTTAATACAGGCATCATCGACGGCTATCAATCGAAGCTTAACTACCGGCACTCGAGTGTACTTACAGCGCCTGACATCAGTGTTGATGATAACTTGGACAAGTATTTAGGCAAAGATTTGCGTCGTTATTCGGACACCAAACTGCTGGCCAGTGATTCAGACCTACTCGATCCAATGATTTTCAAAACAGCCGGTGATCCGGCGACACCGCCAGCATGTGCCACAACTACGTCTAAAGCTGATGCAGCGCAACAGCAACGTGAAAAAAATCACTCTGCTGCCGCCCACACCATACTTGACATGAAGCTGCCCACATCGCCACTCTCCTCAATCACAGCCTTAGGTGCCAGCAGCAGCAGTAGCAGCAAACAAGCAACGGCTTTTTCTTCACTCTGTCGCTCAATGCACACGGTAGATTTGGGTGAGCAAGCACTGGTTGCAATAGGTTCTGGCGGTGGCGGCGCTGTCGGTACGTCATCAGAGCGAGATACAAAGCAATCAATTGACAAAGGTCGTTTATTCTTTAAATCGTTGCCAAACTTAAGTAGCAGTTGCGAAAGCCTGATAAAAAAATAATTTATTATTTTCCTAAATATATATTTATACATATATATACTATGTAACAAAATTATTAACACCCCTGCTAAATTTTTGTAATTTCCAGAAAAATGTTCAAACAATGTTAAACTAAAAATTCCAAAAAAATATATTTATTTCATTGTTATAAAACATAACGAAAAATCAGCAAATTAATTTTTCTAACAACAATTATTTCAAATGAACAAAATTGATTTTTGAACGCAACAAAAAAATTTCCCATCCCTCATTTAATATCGGGTATGACCGTCTTTCGGGTATGAAACGTACACAAAGTTGGAATCACGTCAAATTTATTATAATTATATAGTTGTATGAGTAAGAAATGTATCATTTTATTAGATTTCTAAAGTCAATTTCTTACGTTCTGTCAGTTTTCGCACACAGCTTTGATTAAAGCGATATACGGAAATAAAGAAGAACTTAATACCTTTTCAACAATAACAACTCCACGTAAATCTAATGAAAAATGTGTCTTTTAAAGCGGTTTTAAAAAAATGTGTTTTTAAAAATAGCAAATAATTAAATTTTTGGTGGTCAATAAGAGTTATAATGAAACATAATTTTAAAAACTTTTTTATGTCAAAATGTTGGTATGAGTAAGAAACCTAACATTTTAGCAGATGACAAATGAATTGACCTTACAACATTTATTAATTGTCAAATCAGATGAGCACCGTTCATTTAGTTACGTTTCTACGTAAATTTCTATGCGAGTGTGAATATTTTTGTTGCGTTTGAAAATTAACTTTGTTTTTGTAAAGTTCATGTATAATGAAATAAATATATTTTTTTTGGATATCTGGTTAAACATTGTTTGAACAATTTTCTGGAAATTAAAAAAATTGATCAGAGGTGTTAATAATTTTGTTGCATAGTGTATATATAGATGAGCAGTTTATATCATACACATACAAGCAAACAACATACATGCATTAAAACATATGAACAAATTATTTAAATTTGTAAAGAAAAATCTTTGTTGCTGGCTAGCAAGAGAAACAAGAGCCAAAAATCCTTGTTAAAAAACTAACAGCAGTTTAATTCAATTAAAATCAATCGCGTTCATCGAGTTTAGAAATAGCTAATATTTAGATATGCAAAATTATAGAATAAAATAATTTTCATTGTTTCTTTTTTCCCTGCTAATTTTTTGTTGATGCAAAATCAGCTGTTGATATTTTTACATTAATTACTTTGCGTAAAACTGGCTCGCCTAAAAATCTCTTTGAAAATTTACTTTTTAAAAAGCAGGAAATAAAGATTTGTTTTAGTTATTTGCTAATGCGAACAGAAATAAAAAATGCCATGAATATGTTTTAAGTTTATATCTAGCGTCCAACTGCTACTTACATAATTTGTTTAGCGATAAACTATTTGCACACGCACTCTTAAATTTATTGAAATTCTTATTATTTTTTTGTTATACATCCATATTTATATATATTTTTTTTAATATAAGTGGATGTGACAAATATTTGTACCTTTCGTAGATAAACTCTGCCTTTATGATTGCATATACATATAGAAGGAAAAATAATGTGCATTATAGATAAAGACGTCAATGTTTAAAGATGCACGCTACTCTCTAAAATATACAGCTATTAAAGAAAAAAGGAAAGAAAGAAAGAAAAAAAATAGACATTCAATATAATGCAATTGTAAGCAGTTCTGTGCCATTTTTAAAAATTTCAAAAGATGTTTATGATATGGAAAAAGGAAATAGCGCACTTGATTAATCAAGAATATATATTATATTAAATGTTACATTTTTTAGAATTACAGACTTCAATCTACGAATTATGGTAGGGTAAACAAAAAACTACAAATTACACGTGTATCATCAGTGTTTAGAAAGTTTACGTCTGAGCTACTTTTAATATGGGCCTTGAATTTACACTTGATTTAGTAATATACTTGAATAAAGAGTACAAATATTTCTAAATATTTAGCTATGTTAGGGTGGACCAATTGTTTGGGGGGAAAAATGCGATAAAACTTATGGAAAAAACGTAAACGACGAACAATTTTAAGAAAATTTTTCCAAGAAACCATTGGTCTAATATCAAAATAAGTCCGCGCATGTCAAAATGAAAATTTGTAGCGTATGACTTCTTATCATTATATGACTATCGTATCATCAAAGACACAACATAATCCTTTATTTTTGCTAGTAGTAGTAAAAGTAGTATTTTATTGAGTCTTAATAAAACAATTTTACATGATAAAATATACACAGTTTCTTAAACGTTAACTTTAGCGTCTGTAATAGTATGGCCTGCATAAATTGTTACAATGCCAATATACATTAATAGGTTTAGTGCCATATCGAGGCTAACCTATAGTTAAAGAATATTTTACTCCTGCTCAACCAGTATAAATTTGGCGTTTGTTTTATTTTTGGTCTTATTTGAAAGAATAATTTGTAAGCTTTCGGAAACTGTCCCTATCTCAAAAAAAAAAATTTGCGTTTGAGTGCAATTTTGAAAACAGGATTTTTATAAAAGTCATGCTTCGTCTAAATCAACAGCTGTCTGACCCACACATGCACTACTGAGCAATTTGTGCAGTTGTTATTCAGTGTTTCAGAATCGTTTAGTAAAACCCAAAATGCGCCTTAACCTTAACTTAAACCTTTCGCGAAAGCGCTAGCAAATAGATTTATCTGTATGGTGACCGTAGCCTAGTGGGTAGAGTGCATGGCCCCTAAGCTAAAGAACCGCGGTAGCCCGGGTTCAATTCCAGCCCAGACGGAATGTTTTTTCAATGGAAAAAATTTTTCTGTTCGGTCGTCACCTCTCTGCCGACAATGGCAAAACTGCCATGTAAAGCTTCTTGAGAACATAAGTTGTTCGGAGTCGGCATTAAACTCGTAGGTCCAGTTCTCGATCATTTGTGTTCAAACATTTAATAACACGCACAACACAATTGATCAATAAAAGCTCGGTCAAAGTCCTTTCTAGGGCTGAGATGGCCAATTTATTTTTATTTTATTTTGGCACTTAAGAATTTCTTTGTTTTACATTTATGAAATAAGAAGTTGATGAGAATATTAAAATTCTTACGAATTCGTTCGAACAAGTGTCAAATCATATAAGACTTAAACAGTGGGTTGGTCACGCCCTAATCACTCAAGACTACTGAAGAGCGAAGTTTAGCAGTCTCCGCCGAAACAGTTCTGACTAGTCTGCTGTGTGATTGACTTTATACAGAGTTGTTGTTGTGTTTGCCTTAAATAATTTTTGGAAATCTTACAACATTGTCTTCCTAACAAGCTTAAAACCCAATGCTTTTCGTTGTGGTTTTTATGTTATGATGAATGTGTTTACTAATAAAGCTATGGAGTTTTAAGATGCAGTTCTGTACAAATATTCTTTAAATGGCCGGACTAAGTTTTGATTTTTGAGTAATGGTTTCTTAACCCTCCCTGTGTCCACTATATTTTTGCGTACGTTATGTGTGCAATATGACGATTTTGTCACAGTTTTTTTTTAGTCCTTTAGAGACATCTTTTAAACCTAAAATTTTGGAGGCATAGTTTTAGTCCTAAATGAAAGAATAAAGAAGGTTTTGCTCAAAAAGATTTGTACAATTTTGCGCAATTAATTTTTGAACAGTCAAAAACGAGCATTTTTACTTTTTAATAAAAATTAATTTCTCTGGCCCTAACTAATATTAAAAAATGTTCCAGGGAATTTTACTTGATATATAGGTCTTTCAAAAAACCTGCCCTAATTTGGCTCCGTTCTAAAAACCATAATTATTTCGCCACCTGAAAAAGTACCTTTTTTTAGGTAAACATTTTTAAAAAGTTCAAGTATTTGTAGAAAAAACATTGCCTTAAGAGTATTTAATGACAGCAAAAGGTTTACGGGATCCATGTGCTAGCTATTTATGAAAAAATAAAAAAGATTTTGTTTAAAAATATTAAAACAGTTTGCAACAATAAAATTACATTAACATATTACTGAAAATTCTTTTATCAACAAAAACACGTTATTTTTTATTTACACATTTCTTTTTGTAACTACTTTATGAACTAAAATCGCAAAAAAGTTACGTTTTGTGTCCACTATGCTTGACAGTTTGATTGACTAATTCGGCTTGGCAGCTGTTCATTACAAGGCCTAAAGTTTTTTTAGGCGGGGTTGCCAAGTTGGAGGACGACACTGCAACAAGTTGGAGGACGATATCGTCATAGTGGGCACAGCGAGGGTTAATAAAATTTTCTAAGAATTATTCGTAGATTGCGTTTTTTCCATACACTTTTTGTTGAAAAAAATTGACCCACCCTTATGGTCCAATTATGTTCGCGTAACGCAACGCAAGGTGACCGTAGCAAATGGCGCATTGCACATAGATAATTTCGTGTTGATTATGCAGACGTACATTTACTTAAAAAACTTCGACCCAGCTGCTTTTGTGTATAAAAAGTAAGATGTTTTTAATGGGCGGCACATTGTATTTATTAGCAAATTTACCGCACTAAATAATAAAAGACAGAACTATAAAAGAATTGTGGGTTAAAAGATACAATTTATCAGCAAATTTACCGCACATAACCTGTTGCTATGAAAATGCAGCTATCACCTTGAAAATTTTAAATAGTGTAGCATTAAAAAAGTGGTATATCTACCACGATTGTGATAGAGTGACAACACTGGCTGTCACATGACCGTAGAGCCGACGTAAGTTCAAAATGAAATTGCACTTTTTATTTGTGATACGTTTATCTTAAGGTTGTGAGATAAGATTCTGTTTTTATCTATACTGTTCTAAGCTTCGTTGCGTGGTGCATAACCAGATACACAGAAAGCCGATACAAAAGAAATTCAAGTGGCATTTGCTACGGCCACCTTGCGTTGCGTTACGCGAACATAATTTGACCATTATGTAAATGCCCTTAACTCTTTTCGCAACCTTTTTATGTTAGAAATAACTCTATTAAAGGAAAATTTAAGCTTTTACTGTGGGGAGCACAAATGAGTACATATTTATACTTTGTGCACTTGTTACTAAATAAGAAAAGAAATAAAGCTTATAAACATGAAATAAAACATGTTATTTCATGTTTAATCTTCAATAATTTCTAAAAAAAAAATAAATTAAACGAAAACAACTCGCATGCACTCAATTTTGCACCTTTAGGGATAGAGCCAATTTTTAGTATTAAGTCCATAATCCCGAATTCCTTATCACACTTTCTTATTTTAGTAAATTCATAAATTTTAGGTAAACTTTAAACCTATATTAAAAGTAGCTCAAACGTATACTTTGAAAAATTCACGTATTATTTGTTATTTTCTGTACCAGAATCCGTGGATTGAATTCTGTAATTATTTTGGTTGTTGAAATGTGGTACATATTTCAAACTGCATGGTATATCCCGATTCCGTTTGCAAGTAAAGCTAGGCATATTTTTCACCAAATGTAGCGAACATTTTTTTTTTGCTACCAATGTTCTATTCTAATCTTTAACATGATTTCGAAAAAATTTCAACAGGATTTATGTCATTTATTTTCGAGTGAAAATGATTACTTTTTGGTTTAGCAGTGGCGCCGTGCAGATAGGTTTGTGGCACCAGCGTGTAATTTGTATGTGTACGTTTTTGCCAAAAAATTTTGAAGACTATCAGAATAGTGCGATTGTTTAACACTCATAGTGTCATTTTACACGTTTTTGTACGATACACAATATTTTCTGAGGTGGCACAAAAACCGTTTTGCCGCCACGAAATAGCGAATTTGAAAGGAATAAAAAAAAAACGTCCTGACCTCCGAGGACCATTTTCACATGTGCTAATTACTCTTGAAATATTCAAAATAAGGCAGTTTTGGCAAACCTTATATAAAACTTATGGCATTTTTTAAGGTTTAATAGTCAGAAAGATATATCAATTGTTTACAGATCTCGCTTAAAAGTTTAAATAATGCAAACTGTGATATTTCTTTTTATAGCAGAAATAGCAGAAAGAAGGATTTTCGATTACCAACAATATTAGCAGGCTTAAAGGGTTTGATTTCTGTGTGCTTGCTACAAAACTCGTATTGACTCGTTTTGGTATGAGTAAGACTTACAAAACGAAGCAATTGCTTGAAAAATTCTGAATATTGAATCAGTTTGAAGTTTTAGCTTGGCAATTTTGACACATCAAAATGAAATTTAACATGAAATTTTTGTGTCGATAAGCAATAATCGCTTAAGTCGACTTAAGACAGAACTTAGTTATTGATGTAGCTGTATTTCAGCTTGATGTAGCTTTGGAGCTTCTAGCTGGACCTAGGTCAAAGTTATGGCTAGACAGCGAAATTATATGTAAATTTATTTAAAGTCTGATTGAAGTAAAGTCTTGGATTTGTATTGATTTTTACTACATTAAAGCATTTATTACTCCAAATCTATGTTATGCAAATTTTATGCAAAAAATTTACAAAAGCATATGCAAGAAATATTCTGCATATATTTGCTTATGCAGTAATAAAAATTTCTAAATTCACAATAGGCGTATTCACTTCAATGCTGAAATTTCAGAAATCGGAAATTTCCGACGAGTTGAAGTGAGCAACCATTTGTAATGTTTCGTTTTTTCACATGCATCTGTCAAGCTTAAAATCAACATTGCTTTATTTCGTCGGTGCGCTTGTTACCAAAACAAGTAATTTTGTTCATATTTTGTTAAAAAAAACTTGTTGTAAAACTCTTGTAAAAAGGACGGACATTTTAATAAAAAATAATGTCAAAAAAGGATTAAAGCGAAATTATGAGTCGGCAATAATACAATTAGTGATATTGGGGGTTGGAATTAGTTTTAAAGGTTTTCTAAGAGATGGCGTAACTATCAATAGATCGCATCGGGCACACCTGTGATTATATTCATTTCAAAGCACATTGTCTAAGCTTCATTTTTCAGTATGTTTCATTCCACTGAAGTGTAAACAACATATATTTTTTTCTCTGTGAACATGTCGACTTTCGTTCCAACAAAACGCAATTTGCGGGAAGGTTTACTTTTGTGCTTCCATTTGAAGAAAAAAGCGGTTGAAGCACAACGCACGCTTACTGAGGCTTACGGGGACTATGCTCCATCGATTTCTACTTGTGAGTACTGGTTCCGTCGGTTTAAAAGTGGTAATTTTGATACGGAAGACAAAGAGCGTCCGGGCCAGCCGAAAAAGTTTGAAGATGAGGAATTGGAGGCTTTGCTCGATGAAGACCCGTGTCAAACCCTTCAAGAATTGTCAGAATCATTGGGAGTCGACTTATCAACGGTCGGCAAACGCGTGAAGGCCATGGGAATGATTCAAAAGCAAGGAAATTGGGTGCCGTACCAGTTGAAGCCGAGAGACGTTGAACGGCGATTTTGCATGTGCGAACAACTGCTTCAACGGCATAAAAGGAAGAGTTTTTTGCATCGTATTGTCACTGGCGATGAAAAGTGGATCCATTACGATAATCCTAAGCGAAAAAAATCGTGGGGACCACCCGGCCATGCATCAACATCGAGGGCCAAGCCGAATATTCATGGCGCCAAGCTTATGCTGTGTATTTGGTGGGATCAGAAGGGTGTCGTGTACTATGAGCTGCTAAAACCTAACGAAACCATCACTGGGGAACGCTACCAACAACAATTGATGCAATTGAGCCGAGCATTAAAGGTTAAACGGCCGGAATATGCCAAAAGACACGACAAAGTAGTTTTTCAACATGACAACGCACGGCCACATGTTGCAAGAACCGTCAAGGAAACGTTGGAGGCGCTGAATTGGGATGTGCTACCCCACCCGCCTTATAGCCCAGACATAGCCCCTTCTGACTACCACCTATTCAGATCGATGACGCATGGCTTGGCTGAGCAGCGCTTCACTTCTTACGAGGATACCAAAAAATGGGTCGATTCGTGGATTGCCTCAAAAGACGAATCGTTCTTCCGGCGCGGAATCCATATGCTGCCAGAATGATGGGAAAATGTTGTAGCTAACGATGGACAATACTTTGAATAATATACATTGTACCGTTGTTTCTAAATAAATGCTCAAAAACCGAAAAAAAACCTTTAAAATTAATTCCAACCCCCAATAATTTTGTTTTTGCTAGGAGGGTTTGACAGAATGCTCTTCTTCTCATCGAAATTATCATATTCACAATGACTCATACTCATTAAACCGATTTGCTTATGGTTACTGAACACATCTTTTCTTCACAAATTTCTGACAATAATTTTTCAACAACTCAATAGGTGATCAAGCAAACTTCAGAAAACCAAAACAACAACAATTGTACTAAAGTTTTCGTAAATTTCAGCATTTCGGAAATTTCAGCATTTCGGAAATTTCAGCAGTGAAGTGAATACCCTTAATATTTTCAGATTAATTGAAGTTTATTGAAAAAAAGTGTTAAAAATGTAAAAATTATTTTATTACCTTCAACAGATACATAATTATGTTCTATAATTAATATTACAATATATTATTAAAATTTTTTCTAAATTGTCGATGGCGAAATTTTGACCGTTTTCAGAAAATATCATTTTGTATGCGGAGAAGCTTCTTTCCACATCACATGAAGTCAAGGGTGCATACTTAAATTTAAGAACATGTTCGCCAGCTATTTTCATAAATCCAGGTGAATCCAATAGTTTTGATTTCAATTTTCATTTGCTTTTAAAACCTATGTAAAATCTGGTTTTCTTTCAGAACAAGCTTTAATTTAAGGCGAAGGTCGTAACCCACCTTTTCAGTAACTTAATTTGTAATATGTTGGTCTTTTCCAAATATTTCGAAAGATTTCTTTAATGTCATACCCTTTTCCTCTAAACTGGATAACTTCAAAAACTTGTCCGAAATGGATTTTAATATAAATTAAATTCCTATTTAAAAGTTGATTTTTCAATAAATCTTGGGCGGTTTTTATTGACACCG
The DNA here is from genome assembly GCA_963920525.1 of Dichetophora obliterata. Lineage (NCBI taxonomy): Eukaryota > Metazoa > Arthropoda > Insecta > Diptera > Sciomyzidae > Dichetophora > Dichetophora obliterata. The sequence continues at coordinate 94,951,893 of OY986438.1, forward strand.
AGTCATCCGAATTTAATGATTGTACAACCTGAAATATAATATATAGTAGGGGAGGAGCTCAAGAGGCTAAATGGGGATTTATTCGAGCGTTGTGGGGACCTATTGCATTGCGAAGATTAGATGTTAAAAAGAAAAAAAAGTTATATAATGTATGTCCTTTCACTCGTGGAGAAACCTGTCTGTGCAGGATTTCAAAAATGTAAAAAAAAGAGTTACAAAGAAGTTCTTGGGCGCTTCAGATATTAATAGTGTATGCGCTCCAGGTATTTCTGATAATGGAGGAATATTAATCTGCCGGTTTGAATGGTGGGATGGCCGTACAAGGGGGTACAAAATAAGAAAAAAACATTTATTCGAGCGCCTCAGATGTTCAGAAGGGGTGTGAGGTAAACCCTAAAGAAGCTCCCATTTAAAAGACTGATGATATGGATGGGACCAAAACTTAGGTCTGATTTTTCAAAATTTAAAAAAAACTCTTGACATTGAAATACTCGAGCGCGGTAGATTAATATACAGACGGTGCAGCTTAATGTCCTTGGCATGAAGACCCATAATCCCAACTGAAGGCTTGAAAAAAATTATTTCAATATTTTTGTTTATTACTGAAAGTAATGCATACAATAAACATAAATTAATGTATGTATATACATATAGATATATGTGTATTTATCTAACATGAAAACAATGTTGAAAAATTTTTTAATTTTTATCGTCAGTGGAATCATCTCCATATTGAAAATTCGGTTTAAGAAACGGTTATGATACCATTCTGGTAGTTGATTACCAATGAACCAAGTCATATCCAATTTTCCATTAACATTTGTCCAACCAAAATCTGTTGGTAACATGTCAGTTATGATTCGATTATGTGCGTCCCTCCACAAGAGTGCAATATATCTTCGTTCGTAATAAATGCTGCCGTAACTCCGATTGGCAAGGTGGCAACTTACAAGCATCTAAATCACGCACATTCAACGAGAAGGGCTGTGATATATGATACCTTGTATGTCTTATTGAAAACTACAATCCTAGCTTGGTTGACATCAGCAATTTTTTTTAAACCATACAAATGGCAGAAAAAAAATAGTTCATCAATATTATGATCTGCAGAACCCAAGGCTGCAAATGCCTTTTGAAAAATTGCAGAATTTGTTAAAATGTCGAAAGGTTTTTTCCTTCCTCGTCTAAATGATAGATTGAAATCACATCCCGTTAGCGCATGGAGAGCTGGTAGCGCTTGTGAAACTACTGGACCCGGCCGTAACCAAGAACGATTACTTGGGGGAGCTGAGCAAGTTTTTGGGCAAGTTGACTTTGCAAAAAATAAATGACATTTTTTAAAATTATAATTCCATTCTGAGAAAATTGTATTGCGAAAATAAATAGATTTTTTTTAATGTTATATACTTTAGTGTATTTAAAACATAGTGAATGAGTGTTAAACAAGAAGAGTGGAATTTCTTGGTTTCTTGCAAAATACAAACGCAATTCTTAATCGCTCATAGATCGAGAATAGATTCGACTATTCTCGATTTCGTCATGCGATTCAGGTTTGACTTTTCCTTTGTTATTAAAGTTTTGTTATTAAAGTAAAGTTCAGCTTTAACAGCATTCAAGATGTCATTATTTTTCTTAAACGTTGATTAATAAATTCAATAATTTAATAATAATTGCGTTTTAATGTAGACTCATTACCAATATCACTTTTTCCCAGTGTAAGCAATACAATCAACTGATTTAATCCATCTTGTTTCGCTTAAAAATTTATCAAATAATTCTTCTGCCTAAATAATTAGTATCACTCTGCGACTAGCAACATCACATATTTGCAAATGTTTGTTTGCTTTTTTCATTATTCCGAATATTTTACAAAAGAACTTAGCAGTCCAACAACTAAAATCATATCATCTGCACCAGGATAGTGTCCGGAATCTTTCTTCATTTTTATCAATGAGTTGAGCAGTTGATCAAAGTCATTTTGAGTTGCAACAATTGCTTTGCAGTTGCTCGATAAGCAAAGCAATTATGGTGGCTTCGTACATTTTTCGAACTACGGCTAAAAAATCGTGTAATTTTTTGATTTGGTCGAAAGTAGGAAATTATAATTTTTCTTCTCGATTTCCACAACGACAAAATGAAGACTGTTGTAATTGATGCAATGACCTTTTGGAATTGTTGGATTGAAAAAGTCCTGTATAAAATCGACTACTCATTAAAGCAGCACCATCATAAAACTGGCCCAAAATCGTTTCGTACTCAATTCCATGTTTTGTCAGTCAATCGATAATGAGTTGAAAGAATGCCTTAGCCGTGACTTCATCAGCTTTTTTGAAGCAAAGTAACGAATAATGTACCGAAATACAATCGAAAATATCTCATTTTCTGTCACATCTGTCGTACCATCTGCCATCTATGTTAAATATGATTTAGCTTTTTAACACTTATTTCTCGGAGAAAATTTGCAATAATTAAGAAATATTGGTGATTTTATTTTGTATTTGCAGCGATGTTTAGATAGCTTTGGTAGGTTCAGCATTTTGATATTTCATAAAATTTTCGTCCTTTTCGAGATTGTGCTTAAAGATATTATGAAATAGTCCTGACTCTTTATGTTCTTCATCTGCACTGCTTGCACCATGTGTCTTCAAAGCGTTTTCTGTTGCGTAAGCCTTAGACTATTCATTGTATCCCGCAGTGCGAAAATAGTCACTAGCATTAGTTTTCGCTACGTGCGTTAACCTTTATAATTCAGCCCTGCGTGTAATCAACACAAATTGGTGCCTAAATTTTACTTCAATTTTTTCTGTTGAGAACTACTTATCTTAAATGTTCTCTTAAATCAAACTTAAAAACTTTTCTGTTGAAATTTAAAAAAGTCGCGTAATTGTTGGGTGATCTCGGAAAACTTTTGGGGGTGCTCAGCTACCCACAGCACCACCCTGGCTACGGCCGTGCTACTGGGCCTTGCTTTACAGAAAGAGCGAAAGCATCGATATATCGGCGTGCATTACCTACTCCGAGATCCATTCATGTTTTCACCGATGCTTAAAGATATTCCATATTGGCCAACATGACAAAAACAATATCTGTTTCAGAGGTTCCGATTGCAACAGTAGAATCTTCTTTTATTTGACATACAAAAAATACTATTTTTATATCCGCTTCTTCGTGATTAGGACAGTTCATAATCGATGTTTCGCGTTACTTTATTATCGGTAACAAAATATACGCAACACAAATCATGACTGAAATATATTGTTTTCTTTCCAATAATCATAGTCATCTCCTGATCATCCCAATGATCGATAAAAAACTTCACAAGTGATTCTTTGAACTTTATGTTTTCCAAATCTTTCGCAAAGTCTGATAATCGCGTTTGTTTAGGACCGAAGATGCAGAAGTCTCGAAGAGTATGCTTACAATCTTTGTTCGAAGGTGTGAAGTAGCGATCAAATACAATCGCTACTCGACTTGCTGAGTTATTGACGAGAAAATGCAAAATCTTCTTTGACAGATCTCCAAACTACGCGACATTTGTTTAAAAGTATTTAAAAAAAGAAGCCATCTACAATAACACAATCTAGCTGATGTGGTGGTTCTCCCGAGAAACAATGTCATATTTTGTGTCAATAAAGTATCTGATATATGTCCGGTGCCCGTGTCGGTAAATGCCCGACCTCTGCACCGAAAGAAGTGCTAGTTCTGGAACACCTTGGGCAGGCACATTGTACGAACGAAGACCGATTCGGGCACTCGTCAGCTGATTGTGTCCGAAAATAGTCGCTCGTTTTTTAACTCTTTATTGAAATAGTGCAGACATACTACGGTACTTTTTCAAGTGCCTTTTTAGGCACTTGTTGGGCATGTTTCGGGTACATCATAGTTAAGACTCAGACCAGTTTCGATACATATCAGCTACTTTATTGAAACGATATATCAATTTTTTTCTCGCTGAAGCTCATTTCCATTCGGCTTATTATCAATATGCGATAATTTTTTTTCATAAACTTCGCAGTTTTTCGTTACTACTCGTAACTTTTAAAAATAAAATTGAGTTCGACACTCTGACTTTTGTGCCTGAGTAGTTTGCAATGGACACAAATTGTTTCTCGGGTCTTCAACTTCTTTATTTTTTTTTTCAGCGGAACTGGAGTTATGCAGCCCTATTCTAGAATCCATCGTAATGAATTTCCGAACGTAAAGCTACGCTACGAATACGACAAATTTGCTAATCCAAATTCCGAACGAAACTTCCCCTTTTCGAATTTGCTTTCCGGAGTTCGAAAACAACAGATTTCAATAGCAGACAAATAAATAAAAAGAAAAATTGAAAAACTGAAGTGTTTTTGATCAACATTGTATTGTTTAGCTGTGATTTTTAATGGATCTCATTGCAATTGCAATTTTCGCACAATAAGAGGAAGATTTCTCAGAAAGATAATCTATGTAAATTCATAGAATATCAACCATTTGGAAATGGATTACGAAATGTAGGAAATGCAATTAATAAATTTCAACTAACATATTCACAGGTTAAAATAATATTATACTTGCATTTACCAAAAATTAATTATAATTTTTATTTTGCGGCCTAATTCTATAAAAATGCAATTGTTTTCTTTTGTCCTAAACAAATCCGTCCAGACAAAGCTTTCGTGAAAAAATCCGAAAAACAGCTGTCAAAAGTTGATGCGTTCGGATTGTGGAATAGCAATGTTCGAACGAACATGTTCGAACTACGAATGTTCGAACACGATGCAATGATTCGGATTGCAGAATACGACATTACGAATCCGAAAGAAAATTTACACTACGGCGGATTATGGAATAGGGCTGATTGAAAAACAGAGCAATACTTTTTCAAGATCTACGTTTGTGTCTAGTGATAGAGCTAATAACCGAACGAGTATATTCCTCTCTAATTTAACTTCACGTAGAAAACTGTTTGCTAAAGTTGTATTGTGCTTAAGCAAAACTTGCGCTTGAATCTCAGCCACTTCAAAATTATGCCAGATTTTAGCAAAAACTAATCAACATTTGCTATTCCAGTTTATAATAACTTACCAAAATTTTGATTATATTCAAGCAAAATTTTGCTAACTGCAAAAGCAAATTTCTACTTAATTTAAGCAAATATGTGCTAAGTTATTATAAATTGGAACAGCAAATTTTGATTAGTTTTTGCTGAAATCTAGCATATTTTTAAAAGTGAAATAATTGAAGAGCTCATTTCCAAAACTTGCTATGTTAAACAAACATAGCTTTGATAAAAGGCGAAATACTGTTACACTATGAAAAAGCCAAATAGGAAACAAAGAGTGTCTTCAACACATTCAATCTTTATCATATCCTTAGTAGATTCAAATTTTTAAAATAATCATATTTGGATCTTTATTTCGCCGTTTACTCACCACTATGTTTTTTTTTTACATAGCACGTTTTGGAAATGAGCTCCTCAATTATTAACATTAAATTAAATTGACCATCGCAGTTGTTAACCAATCGTCGCCGAGTTTTCTTCATTAAGAATAAACGTGTGCTCGTGTGCTTAGAAGAAATTTGCTATTTGAGCTTATAATAACTTAGCAAATATTTGCTTGAATTAAACGGAAATTTGCTTTTGCAGCTTATAACTTAGCAAAATTTTGCTTTTTCCTTAATACATGAGGAGTGATTTCAATTTAGCAATCTTTTTCTAAAATCACACCGTGATTGAGCAAAGTTTTGCTGATTTGCTTTTAAGCAAAACATTTGCTTGATTCAAACATTTGATGACACTGCATTCAACAAGCTATTTGCTACGTCTGGAGTGGAAGCTTGTCCAGTTGAAATTTATCTATTGAAGGAGAGAATAGGTTGGTTTTCTGTTGGATATTATTCAAGAAAACTTCAATTTGTTTGATGCTCTTTGATTCGATCTAGATGTAGGTCAGCGGAGATGTCTTCATGACTCTAATTAAGTCGAGCACGAGGTAAAACATGTAAATTATTTGCGTTCGAGCCCCATGACGTCGTGCCCAACGTTTTCTAGCAGAGATTGAGCTAGATTAACGATTCCAGTGAACCGACGTGCTGCTTCACCATCGATCGTCTGCTCTAATGTTAAATCTACCGGAATCCGCGAGAAAGGTTTAATAGTTCTTCTGATATCAAACGTGTCTTTAGCTATTTTATCTCGGAGGCCCGGATAGTGTTGTCTATATGTTGTAGTTGATTTATATACGCGGACAATTTAAGAAGTTAGTGAATTTTTAATTGCACGCGTAGTAACTTTAAATGCAACACTGATCCTGTCAACTACCATCTATTAATAGACTACTAATAGTTTGTGTTTGGCAGCCATTGACAGCAGTGAATTTTGGCGAATATGGAAAAAAGAGAATTTCGTGTGCTCATCAAGCATTATTTTTTGCGCAAAAAACCATCAGCCAAACCAAGGAAAGGCTTGATAAGTATTATGAGGACTCTACACCATTGATTGGAATGATTCACAAGTGGTTTACTGAATTCCGATGCGATCGTACAAGCACAAGTGACGCCGAACGTTTTGGACGCCCAGATGAGGTCACCACACCAGAAATGGTCACTAAAATTAACGATATTTTGTTAGCCGATCGCAGAGTTAAAGTGCGCGAGATGGTTGAGGCCCTAGGCATCTCAAACGAACGGGTTCGGAATATTTTGCGAAATCATTTGTATACGAAAAAATTATCCGCAAGATGGGTGCCGCGTTTGCTTACTCTCGACTATTAACGCGATCGTGTGACTGATTCAAAGGCAGTTTTGGCGATGCTAAACAAAGATAAGAAGGATTTTTTCTGCACCATCACTATACACCAGAGACATAGGAACAGTCGAAACAGTGGACTTCACCGACCGAACCTGCTCCGAAGAAGGAGAATCAGGCAGAAAGGTTATGGCGGCGGTATTTTGGGATAAACGCGGTATAATCTACATCCATTACCTTCCATCGAAAAGAACGATCAAGGGCGAATAGTATGCAGCCGAATTGGATCGTTTTAACGACGCTTTCACGCTTTTAGGACAATGCGCGCCTTCACACATGCCCAGCTCCCATGGCAAAATTCCATGAATTCAATTACGAATTGCTTCCTCATCCAGTATATTCTCCACATTTGGCCCCCTCCGACTATTTTCTGTTTCCAAACCTGAAGAAATGGCTCGGCGGAAAGAAATTCACCACCAGAGAGGAGCTATCACCGAAACAGAGGCCTATTTTGGGGACCTTCCGAAAACGTATTTTTCGGATGGGATCAAAAAATTGGAGGAACGTTGAACAAAGTGTATCGAGCTAAAAGGAGACAATCAGGCATGTTTTGAATTCCCTTCGGAATCGGAAATGAATTCCATTTTCGATATTAAACGGTGTTCTGCACTCCGATCGGTCCATCGAAAACATTCGATCGGACATTCGAAACCATTCGATCCGAAACTCTCGATCGAAACCAATCGGACATTCGAAACCATTCGATCCGAAACTCTCGATCGAAACCAATCGGATTCGAATATGCGTTCGATCATGCCAACTGAACACATCTCTATGACACATATGACAGCTGCATGACGTCTTGTTATTTGTTAACTTACAAATTATAGTTTAAACTGTATTGTAAGTTTAAGAAAGAAAAAAATGAGTTTAGTGATGATAGCAACACTTTAAAGAGATGCTGAAAACAATAAGCAAGAAAATGTGAAGAGCAGACTTTTAAGAGATCGGAGTAATCTTTTGGAATTGACAAATTTTGCGTACGTCCAGTGCTTTTGAAGTTTAATAAATAAACATAAGTGTTTTTGTTACAGATTTATTGCACAATTTCGACTTAATAAAGCAGCATTTAAGTATATTTTGAATGAAGTGGAACTTCACGTGCGGTCATCTTCGATTCCGCCAGTGCTGCAGTTAACTTTGCGTTTTTTGGTGGTCACGGATGTTTTTCTATGAAGTTCAGAATGATTGCGTTTTACTCCGAATTTTTATACTTCCCCTTAAAGAAGTTAATTTTTATTATATTTGTGTACAAAAGATAAAAAATACTCACAGTTTTCTTTTAATTTACGCTGCGAACACACGTGACAATTTTACAATTTGTATTAGTTGTCAAATTATTGTAGTCGCCACGCAAACAAGAATGCAAAACACAAAAATGCAGCATTTGTGGGGAAATTTTTGTTTCACATAAAACGTTTACTATACAAATTTAAATCCTTTCGGATTACTTCCGCAATAAATTTCGGAATACAGAACACCTACAATCCGCCAAATTCACAACTTTCAAATTCGAAGTTCGGAAACGGATTGCAGAACACCTCGCAAGCAAATGTTATCGGAATCAAATCCGCTTCCGACAGAAATCGGAATTCAGAACATGCCTGTATATTGAGAAATAAAACGTTTTTTTGCCGTAAAAATCCGTGATTCATTTTTCACGGAATTATCAAATTGCCCTCGTATAAAGCTATTTACAATAGGTAATGACAATAGTTACTCTATTTATTCCCTGAGCTAAACAAGTTAAATGAACCAATTTGGGTAGAATATTTTTAAATTGTATCCAGCCTTAATCATGTAAGATACTGCATCCGTTAAAAATAAAAGCACTTTATTTTCATTGCCTCTTGCCATAAAGATCTCACTCCACTATTTACAAAACGAGAGTTGTGTAGCTTTTCACTGTTTGTCATTTGTTTGTGCAATTTTGTGCGGATGTGTTGGATGAGCTTTAATTTTCTGTCACATGTTACCTTAATAAAAATGGCTGTAATAGATTTGAAGTGAAAAGAGAGGTAATATGAAATTTCCCAACTCACTCCCTGAGTCTCTCTGAGAAACGTTACCATAGGAACTCCTCGCAACAAACTTTAATGCCTTGAACACATTGACTACGACAGCAACAGTGCGTCAAATGTCAAATTATTTTTACATGCTTTTCTTATGGAGGTGAAAGTGGTGAAAATGTTGCAACGACAATGAGTGATTGCAACAAAGTCGCTGTCCTCGGTTTAGAATTTTTTCTAATTTGACGTGCGACAACAACCCTATAAAACATAAAACGTTTACCTATATACGTGTTTGTGTATACGTGAATGAAACAATCTAATGATACTTCCAGATTGTTGTTTCTTTCTTTATAATGTTTCGCACTGTTGCAGTCGTCGTCAATGTGTTCAGTACATTAATGCCTTGAACACATTGACTACGACAGCAACAGTGCGTCAAATGTCAAATTATTTTTACATGCTTTTCTTATGGAGGTGAAAGTGGTGAAAATGTTGCAACGACAATGAATGATTGCAACAAAGTCGCTGTCCTAGGTTTAGAATTTTTTCTAATTTGACGTGCGACAACTGATGATACTTCCAGATTGTTGTATCTTTCTTCATATTGTTTCGCACTGTTGCAGTCGTCGTCAATGTGTTCAGTACATCAGTCAGAAATTTCACGCAACAAATAAATGAATGTTGTCAGCGAAATTCCACGTAAACAAACATAGTACTATGCTTCAGATAAAATTTGTTGAAGTATTTTCTTCGAAACATTTTTTTCAAAGGCTTTCTGTTTGATTCTTACAAGCTTTCAAAATTTTTTTATAAAGTATCAAAAATATAAAATTCTCACCACTGATACCTCAAAGCTGCTTTAAAGAGCACTTCGGCATCGATGTTAATGTGATTTTCAAAGCAACGATACGCGTTTTTGCTGCTGGGGTTGCCATAAAATCACAAACAAGTGAGAACATAAACTTTTTGATTGTCAAAAATTATCGTTGTATGACAAGAAAAATCGAAATGCCAACATGTTGGCATTTGCCATTTGGCATTTGACATGTTGCCAACATGTTGTGTCAGTTGTTGCCTAAAAAAAATTTCGTTGTAATTTTTTTTTTATTTACACTGCTAGCGAAATTTATAAAATGTTGTTATTTTTATTGGTTTAAAATTAAAATTACACTTAAACAGGGATTATCGCAGTGGCTGGTGTGGCTTCCAAGAGATTTGTCGCAAGATGCGTTTTCGGTATTCGCGTTGATGCGATCGCTTTACCTGGAGTTTATGCACTTTTTGTTGCGATAGAACGTAGCGATGGATCTTTTGGAGGCGGCATCGGCCGCTGTGGTAATTTTTGTTTCACAAATAACATCAAAAGTGAAAACGGTATCTCAATCAATTGACACGCAAATTCAACGTCAGTCTTTGACATTCGATTTTATGTCAGTTTTTGGGTGGAAATGAAAACGCATTTGACATCATATGATCATATGATCAAGCCTACTGACATCAGTGATTGTTGTTATTTAAATTGACCTAGTAAAAACAAGGCTTAAGGCGTTAAGAAGATTGAAAAAAAAAAACGTCTGTAACTAAGGCGCTGACAAATCTAATGCAAATTTTTGTTTTTTTAATTTTATTTATATCTCAAATCTGTCTTTTATAACAGACAATAAGCAATTTAGATGATTATACTAAGCATTTTTTATATTTCTATATGTTTGTTGTTTTCAAAACCAAATTTGTAGCTCAAAAAACCAAATTTTTGAATGAAATTGTCAATAACTGAAAAGCAGTTGACAGTTTTTTATAAATTTTTTTTTAATTTAATTTTTATTGAGACTTTTCTTTCTAAAGGCCCAACCAAGTTATGCTTTAGCAAACAAAAGCCTCAGAGAAAAGTTGACGAAAAGTATGATTAAGTACAAAAGTCGCCCAAGTTAGCAGATTTCATGCTGAACAAAATGTCGAAACATTTACAATATCTTGACACAAATATATTGAAAAAGTTCAAAAGTTCTTTGACAAATTTGTTGAAGTAGGCCTGCCTGCTTTTTCATATATGTATTTTAGCAATTTTTATAAGATTTTCAACAAAATCGGGATCTGCATTACGTCGCCTGAGACAATAAACGTCGTATGTGAAAATTTTCACTTTTGAGATTATTGAGAAAAGGGGGCTATAAATTCTAAAAAAATAGCGGTAAGACCACAAAAATTATCTATTGTGAATATTAAAATTATCGTAATCTATTGTGAAATGTGTTTGCAAATAGGCCTGAAATTCTGAAGAATATTGCTCCGCTAGATTTTGAATTATAGTTCTTTTTTCTCAATCATCTCAAAAGTAAAAATTTTCACATACGACATTTATTTTCTCAAGCGACGATTAGTTTTGAATAAATAAATTTTTTCAATTGACAGATAAACTAGTAAGGAATTATCTTCGACTAGGCCGAAGTTAAAATACCCCCACGGCCGAATTAGAGTATATATAAAGTCTTAAGCAAACTATTAAAAATATTTAAAGGGATTTTCCCGTTTTGGTTAAGTCACTTTGTATAGTAGGTAGGCGTGGTTTTCATCCGATTTTTACAAATTTAATACTCAAAATAAATATTCAATATTTAAGACACTGTGCGAAATTTGAAGTCATTAAATTGATTTTTGGGGAATTTAAGGAGATCTTACCGTTTTGGTTAAGTCACTTTGTATGGGAGGTAGGCGTGGTTTTCATCCGATTTTGCTCAGATTAAAACTTGTCCTCCATTTTTGTATAAAAAGCTTATATTTTGAATTTCGTTATGATAGCTCAAAAATTACGGCTGCTATCGTGGACACAGACGGACAGACGGACATGGCTAAATCGACTCAGGAGGTGATGCTGATCAGGAATATATATACTTTTCTATACCGGCCACGCATCCTTATCGGCGTTACAAACGGAGTGAAAAAATTAATATACCCCCATTACGTTTTTTAAACGTGGGGGGTATAAAAAAAGAAAAAATTGTAAACTACATATCTTAAAAAAGGTTGCCATCAGCTAACACATAAAACATGTTTATAGTGCTGCTTGGCTTATAAGCTGTGGAAAACGCAAAATTTCACAGCAAAAAGATACAAATTTTCAATGATTTGCTAAAATATATATATATATCTGTTGTCACAAGGAATAATGACTAAACTCAAAATATCGTAAAAAAGCGATATGAAATTTACTTTATTGCCAATTTTTGGAAGCATGCAGATATCCATTTTTTGACCAGAATTGATCATCACTTATATCTACACATATTTTGTTTGTAACTGTTCATATATTTCAAAAAAATGGGTCGTAGTTCGTGCAATTAAAATATCGTGTTTTACGATACTTTGAGTTTAGTCGTCATTCCTTGTGAACACAGATATATAAAAAAACGATATTTTTCATTGAAAAATTTGCCATACAAATAATAAAATTTTAATTAAACACATTCTCAATACTGTTAGCAACCCTATTCTGCTTAGCAAACTGCGATGTCAAGCGCTCTCTCTCAAGTTTTAAAAAGTAAACGAATGTTGAAAAAAATTAACGAAAGGAATGCTTAAGCAAAACTTGGGCGACTTCATATAATGCTGTGTAAGAGCATGCTTTTGCTCTCAAACTTTTGTTTGCTTACGTATAACTTGGTTGGGCCTTAACCTTTTACCAAAAGACAATTCTTAATAGATACTTTGACAGGAAAACTTACAAACTGTAGTTGTGTTATGGCCCAGTTAGCCTCGCATGGCACAGCAGCGCATGCAACGCAGATAAGCAGCTAGCATACAGCCAAATAAATGGTGATTATGCAACGCCTAGTCACATAGTCAAAATATAACAATAAAAACAAGAATACAACGATTTTATTTTAATAAATTAACCGCACTTGGTCAAACAATTTTACAACTCCACATCTGTTTTGCCAAAACGTCAAATACATAGAAGAATACACAGATATTATGGTCCAGTTAGCCTCGCATGGCATAGCAGTGCATGGCTTAACAAGCGTCACATCGAAATCTGTTCAATAGGATTTGTGTGTATCTGATTATGCACAACATGGCAACGCATGGCAATGCTCAGATAAAAACAGAAATGCATCTCTGACTACATAGATAAACATGGAAGATCTATTTCATTTTAATATCTGTGTATTCTTCTATGTATTTGACGTTTTGGCAAAACAGATGTGAAGTTGTAAAATTGTTTGATCAAGTGCGGTTAATTTATTAAAATAAAATCGTTGTATTCTTCTTTTTTATTGTTTTATTTTGACCATGTGACTATGCTTTGCATAATCACCATTTATTTAGCTGTGTGCTAGCTGCTTATCTGCGTTGCATGCGCTGCTGTGCCATGCAAGGCTAACTGGACCATTAAAATTAAATAGATCTTCCATGTTTATCTATGTAGTCAGAGATGCATTTCTGTTTTTATCTGAGCATTGCCATGCGTTGCCATGTTGTGCATGAACAGATACACACAAATCCTATTAAAAAGATTTCGATGTGACGCTTGTTAAGCCATGCACTGCTATGCCATGCGAGGCTAACTGGACCATTATTCTAAAGTATTAGAGAGAGTAAAAGCAACCAGCTGCAGTGATTAAGGAATGGGAGGGAATGCATATGATTATGATGCGTATAAAGTGGAAAATTAATGTTTGCTCCCGTTATCAAAATTTATTATTTTTGAGCTTCAAATTTTGTTTTTAGATAAAAAAATTACAACAAACGCATAGAAATATTCAAAATACTGGTTCAAGGTATATTAATCCAAGTACTATAAATAAACTGTCAGTCATGGAAATATAATGTCAAACAGAGGAAATGACAATAACCAATGTTGCTTCTGTACTAAAAACAAAAAAGGGGCAAGATTTTGGAATTGTTTGAAAGAAAATATTTGTAAATATAAAATTTTATTAACTCTATAGCAATTTTTATGTTCATTATTTAAAATAGTTTTTTCAATTAAGTAAGGGTTGATGCCAAATGCAGTTGCAAATATGGGAAATTCAACATTTCGCACTATTAACACATCAAGCACAACAATAAGAAAAACCCCTTATTTATTTGTGTGGGCTTACATTACTTGGTTTTGACATAAGACTCCTAAAAGCCGGTAGCGCAGTCGCGACTTATAGTACCTGGGTGAATATATCTTGATACTGGTTAACAATTGTTAATTTGCCAGAATAGGGCTGTAAATTGACATAAAGTCGTGCATTTCCATTAAAATACATGACCAGGTATTAAAAAAAAGTACTATAAAAGATTTAGTACTCTATTTCGCTGTCATCCAAAAAAGATATTGTCAGAACATTTCAATTATCGCTGAGCCTTTTCAAATAATTTGTGCTGAATCTGCTAATTTTGTCTTTTACAGGTAAAATGTTAAGATCTCTTTTGATAGTTTTCTTGGATATGAACCATGCTGCGTTTGTTATAAGCCTAAGAGTTTTTATTGGTATTTCTCTAGAATTTCTACATTTTCCATGGCAGTTCCTCATAATTGTAATCCGTAAGTCCAAACCAACGAATTTCAAATGGCGTTATAAATTTGCACCTTATTATTGAGAGATAGCTGCGAGTGTCGACATAAAAGCCAATAGAGTTTTTGATGTTTCATGTTAAGTTGTGTGCGTTTGGCCCTAGGATTTTTTGTTTGTGAAACTTTAAGATTTCTTGAAACTTTAAAATCAGACTGTTATTGCTTATCGACACAGATTTGATAGAAATTATAATACATAAAAAAAAATTCTTTCACTATATCAAAGAAGATTATTTCAAACTTAATCAGAAATAAATATGGAGTTAGTGAATTTTTACCCTCAAAATTTTATGTTTGAAACAAATGTTTGCTTTTATTTATATGAGCTATATTATGAGACATGTGTGCGAATTTTTTTTTCTATTGCTGTATACTTTAAATTTGTAAAATTTCTTCTTAGCAACTGTTCTTCATCTTAAACAGTCTCAACCATAAAATACAATAAAAAAAAATAAAATCTTTAAAGCTTACTTATAATTTGTATATACTATATAAGTATTTGAAAAAAAATTACATCTATATTTATTAATCATAAAAAATATATATTTGTTAAATTTTTTCGGCCATAAACGTTAAGAGACTGCAAAAAACAATATGTTTTAGTTTTAAGCCAACTTAAAGTGAATAGAAGTTAAAAAGAAAAAGTCAAAATATAAAATTATTTTATCTGTAAAACTGCACTTAGACAGTATTTTAATTACAGGCTCTTACTTTCAATATAAAATTGTCAGTTAAGTCGTGTTAAATAGTTTTTTGCAGTTAAATTTTTGCATGTTTTATTTAGTGAAAACCAACAAAACTTATTTTTAAATAAAAATTCTTGTTAAAACAAGCTAGAAGGGCGCTTATTTTGGGTAAAACACATTTGATTGATGTCGGTCTAAAATAATAAAATAAAATTTGCCTTGATACCTCTGAAAGAAACATTCAAAATACGCAGCTTAATAAATTAAAAATTATTAAATTCTTTAAAATTATTAAAACAGAGAATTAAATAAAAACATACAACCACATACAAATACAACAAAAGCCGCCCGAAGTTTTAACAGCCCCTTCAGATATATTTACATACTACATATACGAGTATATATGGCTCTACGCATTTGCGTATACCTTCAACAAACAAATACCATTAATAACCATGTAAGTCATGAAATATTGTATATAAAATTTAAAAAATATTAATCTTAACAAAAAATATATACACATACCTACAATTGAAATATGAAACCATAAAACAAATTATTTTTATAACTACAAAATTAACAGTACATAATTTTTGCTTTTTGGTGATTGACTAACGATAGTCATTCGATACTCCATAAAAGATAGAACGAAAATAAAAACCCAGCCAAAAATTGTATATGACTGAAATTTAAAGCGTATGAGAAACGTATTCTTCGTTATTTTATTTTGTTTAACTTTCCTGAACATTTGTTATTAATTTTGCACCTTATTCAAATTTAAAATTAACAAGTTTTGATGATGCGGATATTCTCGTTCAATCAAACATTAAACGAAACAATTTTTGTGTTATCTGTGATTTTATTTTTATTTATAAACAATTTTCTAAGTATGTCTCTTTTGTTTTTATACTTGTATATAATGGATACAATAAAATACTTAAATATGTCTATCAAAAATGTATCTTAATGCAACTCAATTTATACTTAATGTTCTTTCTTTTTATTTTGTTGTCATTTCTAACAAACATATTAAAACATGAAATAATATGATTGCAAAAATAACCATAGCGTTGAATCATGTCGAAACATCGAAAAATATTTCGAAACACTGTGTATTATTTTCAATAGAAATAGTTTAAGTAATACAAATACTTGGCTTAATACTGCTGCTCTCTGAATTTTTTTATTATTTAATTATTTCGTATTAATAAATTAATTTAACTTAAAAAATATAATAATTTCAATAAATGTTCTTAAATACTTATATTAAAAAATTAATTTGTCCTAATTAGTTTCATTTTAAAACAATTTTATCGATATTGCAAGTTCTCAGACGGTTTTTTTTATACTAAATTGATGCTTAGGGGTTGCCCCCTTTATATGCAAAGACGTTGTGTTGATTCAGAAGACATACAGGTTCTACTTAATTGGAGGGTGGAAATTTTTCTTGCGCAAAATAGGCATTGCACGTAATTTTGAATGTGTAAACACTTGATTGTACGCCATTTGTGAAATTGCATGCAATCGAAAAAATGTTGGTTGACTTCCAACTTTTCTTGCGCAATTTGATAACTTGATCAAAATTTTTGACGTTTTGTTTTGCTTATTTCTGTCTCCTCTCTATCGTTGTTCGGATTTTCCAAGCAGTTCAATTTCTGTTCAGTAATTTTTATGAGATAAATTATTAAAAAACATTGAATATAATTAAATTATTTTAGGTTGCCAAAAAGTGGAGTGGAGACAGAACCATACAATTTCTGGAGGAAGACGAGAGTCACAGTTGCTTATGGAATGTGCATTCTACACTGTATAAAAAAATGTGCATGACTGCTCCAGATGCCGAGGCAAAGATTCACTCGATAAGGACGTCTTACTCCGACGTCTTACTTCAATAGTGCCTGCTTCGTTTTATTATTCTTTTAATTTTTTTATTTTCGCACTCTTTTGTTATTTTCTTGTTTTTCGCCTTTCATATGCTTCGCAAAACAAAACCGCGCTCGAGATTATTCCACAAGCTAACTGTGTGACTAAAGAAAGAATAATATCGATAATGCGAACATTGTAAAAAGTAAATCTTATTACTAGGTGAAAAAACTGTCTTAGGGCCATTTTGTTCACAGAGAGATAAATTTATCCCCGAGTTAATTCCATGATTTTTCCAGTTTTTCATTTGTTCACAGTGAGTTAAGCATTTAACTCTTCAAGCTGGAGATAAAAATGGTGGTGAGATAGCTTAACCCCAGAAATATTTAACTCGTGAAAATTGGTGAGATAAGATTTTTAATTCGCTCTCATCACTCTCATTTTAATATTTTTTATTTACTTGGTGTCAAAATATTGAAAATACAGACTTTTAAGCATATGGAAACAGTATTGGGGGTTACTGATTTCGAATCTGATGTCAGAATTTTAAAATTTGGATAAGGTTGCCACCTTAATTTTTATTTTTACGAATTCGGGGCTGGCGCGAACTAAAGGGTAAAAATGGGTCGCTGAATCCGAATCCGTTGTCAGAATTTCAAAATTCGAAAATTTTTCTACACATAGGGTTGCCACCTAAAAATGTTTTATTTTTAGAATTTTAAACATGAGGGAACAATATTGGGAGGTTACTGATTTCGAATCTGAACTCAAAATTTTTAAATTCATGATGGTGGTGATTCATGATGATAGGGTTGCCAGCTTAATATTTTAAATTTTTACGAATTCGGGGCTGCAAAAAAAAAATGGTAAACCAAAAATGGGTCGCTGAATTCGAATCCGTGGCCAGAATTTCAAAATGATAAAGTTTTGAAATAATAGGGTTGCCACCTAATAATATGTATTTTTTAGAATTTTAAACATCATTTAACAGTATTAGGGAGTCACTGATTTCGAATCTGAAGTCAGAATTTTAAAATTCAAGATGGTGGATAGGGTTGCCACCTTAATTTTTTGTATTTTTATGAATTCGGGGCTGGCAAAAAAAAAATGGTACACCAAAAATGGGTCGCTGAATACAAATTCATGGTCAGAATTTCAAAATGATAAAGTTTTGAAAATATAGGGTTGCCACCTAATAATATGTATTTTTTAGAATTTTAAACATCATTTAACAGTATTAGGGAGCCACTGATTTCGAATCTGAAGTCAGAACTATAAAATGCAAAATGGTGGATAGGGTTGCCACCTTAATTTTTTGTATTTTTATGAATTCGGGGCTGGCAAAAAAAATGGTACATCAAAAATGGGTCGCTGAATACGAATCCACGGTCAGAATATTAAAATTATAAAATTTTGAAATAATAGGGTTGCTTTTACTTTTGAAAATACATATTATTAGGTGGCAGCCCTGTTATTATAAAATTTTATCATTTTGAAATTCTGACCACGGATTCGGACTCAGCGACCCATTTTTGCGTACCATTTTTTTGCCAGCCCCGAATTCATAAAAATACAAAAAATTAAGGTGGCAACCCTATCCACCATCTTGAATTTTAAATTTCTGACTTCAGATTCGAACTCAGCGGCCCCCAATACTCTTTCCTCATGTTGAAAATTCTTAAAATAAAACATTTTTAGGTGGCACCCCTACGTGTAGAAAAAATTTCGAGTTTTGAAATTCTGACAACAGATTCGGAATCAGCGACCCAATTTTACATAGTGTTTCTCCCAGAGTTGAATTCGCATAAATAAACAAGAAATTAGGAGGCAACTTTATCCGCCATCTTGAATTTTAAAATTCTGACACCAGATTCAGAAGTAGCCCCCAATACTGTTTCTTCATGATTAAAATTCTTAAAAAAATGTTTAGTTGGCAGCCCTGTGTAGAAAAATGTTAGAATTTTGAAATTCTGACATCAGATGCAAAATCAGCGATCCATTTTTACCTAGTGTTCACTCTAACCCTCAAATTCGCAAAAATAAACCAAAAATCCCCACACATTTTTTAATTAATGAGCAACACTCTAACATTCCAATGGAAATCGATAAATACTGAGAGTGAATTTATGCTCTAAGCATAAAGCTGGGATAAAATGTGAACAAAACCACTTTTTTATCTCCCGATTTATACGCTTGGTATAAAATTAACCTAGAGATAGTTATCCCCGAATTAAATCATATTTATGCCCTTTGTGAACAAAATGGCCCTTAAAGTAAGCTGCAACAGTTTTAAGACAGTTTTAACTGAAACTACACTCGTTTTTATTTGCTGCAAACCAGCAAGTAGTAGTTGTAAAAGCAGTAGTAGCTTCGCTGAATTCCAGCCCTTATTATTAGTAAAAAAGCAGCCTATATGTTAAATTAATGTGAGCCCTGCTGAAAATAAGAGTAAGACTGCATGATTTTCAACAGGCACGTTTTAAAATGTCAAATTTTAACTTCCTACTGTCTGAAATTAAGACTGCATAAACTTAATATAAAGACGAAGATGAAATTAAAGCTATCGATGATTTTAAGGCAGTGTTTGAAATAACACTTAGTTTTTACAGTGAAGTTTTATGAGGCATCAAGGCAATGGTAAAGGAGTGGGCTTAGTGAGGTGCCCGAATGAACCTAGGAAAAAATCGAACTAATTGCGTCAGGTCGTGTATGTACCTAGAACACTTCTCATAGTAGTACCTAAACAAAAGACATTGGCAACCAAAATTGCGTCAATGCTCAAGATAGTTGAGAGAGAATAAACTGTTTTCATCCCCTATCAAATATATCGCACGCCGTTGAATTCGGTCCAGAAGCTCTAAAAAAGATTCTTAAAGCCCTTGTCCAAATGTTTGAATTGTACTCCATTTTCGCCCGAATGTGCATACTATGTACATTAAGGCGCCTCACGCTCCATTGAAAAAAAAAAGTTGTTCGGCACAACTGCTCAAAATAATTCATGTCGTATGTTTTAATGTTTCCCCAAATATTTCGGCTCTAGCGATAGATATCCGTGATCTGGAATTGTTAGAAATAATCTCTAAAAAATTGAGTTATAGTAGTAATAAAAAAGCTCTTTCAACCTGCAACAAAAAATATAAAATTTTTTCAACGGGAGCAAAGGGAATGCGGATTTTCATAAATTTTTTCACTAAAATTCAAATAACTTTATTATTTTTAATGCAATTATCGTTATCAAGATACCTTAAGAAAGGTGGTGTTGGCTGCTTTTTATTGCAAAGTGTCCAAACTTGATTACAGTTAAAACTAATGTATGTAAATTTTTGTTATTTATTTTTTTGATCTTACAATATTTTTTCAGTGGGTGCTAATTTTATAATTAATTTTTTAGTTTTAAGATGTATCGATTTAAGAAATTCTGACCAGGAATCAATGCAAGCACTCAAAACCTTTCCAACGGTATCTTAAAAACGAGAATCGCATTAAAAATAATAAAGTTATTGAAGTGAAAATAATATAAAAAAATTAAAAAAAAAAAAATATGAAAATCCGCATTATCTTCGCTCCCGTTGAAAAAATTTTATATTTTTTGATGCAGATTGGAAGAGCTTTTTCATTACTACTATTTCTGACCCTTTTTTTACTTAAAATTACCACACCAGCCAACATTTTTACAAAAAACTCGATTTTTAGAGGTTATTTCAAACCATTCCAGCTCACGGATGGCTATCGCTAGAGTTGAAATATTTGGGGAACATCATAACAAACCAAGGATTAGTTTTCAAGGAATGTTCAAGGGGGTCTTAAGCGGAATTCGAAAGTTCGTCACAAAAACAAATTTTGAGAATTTTTTCAGATTTGAAAATTTTTAGAGGTCGTTCAAGGTAATGTTTTTAAAAAATGTTGTTCTTCAAATTAATACTTTTGCTTTCTTTCTGCCAGAATAAGTGCTTCACTAAAAAATTTACAGCCCTATGGGGAATAATTTTTCACTCGGATTCCAAAAAGGGAGTTTGCACTTTTAAGATAAAGCTTAAGAACATTTTGAAAATTTTTAATGCAAATTTGTTTATACACTGTAAATTTTCAAAATGTTCCTGAGCTTTATCTTAAAAATGAAAACGCCCTTTTCCGATTCCGCGTGATCCAACGATCTTACTTGGAAAGAAAAATGTTCAAATTTTACTTTCGTGGGCCAAAAAAAGTGAGTTTTTTTAAAAAATGCTGCTGTCTTTTTGCTTTAAACTTAAATTTATCCAAATTTACGATCTAAATATAAAATATTGGTATGCCGTTTTAAACAACATTCAATCTTAAGTAAGTAAAAGAAAAAAAAAACCGTTAGTTTATCTATTTTTTACTGAACTTATGCGCATTTCAAATTTTGAAAACATGTCTTTTTTCGGTAAATTGATTAGAGTGAGTAACGATTTTATAAATAGTAGTTACAAAGTCGTTGGTTTGCGTGTAGCCATGTATTACGAGGAGAAAAAGTTTGATTTAAGCCAAAAAAATTTGCAAAATGTTAATATTTTCATTTATTTATATTCCTTTTTAACTCTTTTTTTTTTTGCAGCCGCACTCAACCACCTGTGTATATTTGATTTTACCTTCAACTTAAATAGTCGATTAATTTTTCATAGATTAAAATTCTTATAAATTTAAATAAGCATCTTGTGACAAAATAAGCTTGCTTCTTTAAGTTGTTTAAATTGTTAGTAAATTTATGCAAATAAAAAAGAAATACTCATACAAAATTTTTAAAGTAGGAATATGACTTCAGTAAAAAATAAAGATGTGTGGCATGTTGGCAAAACCATTCCTGTTTTAAAGTCGTTCGACCTCCCAGCAAAACAAGAGAATGAATATTCGAATACTTTAGTTAAAGGTGTAAAATCGACGGAGTACGGCTGCAAAAAAAAAAATTAAAAAAGAATAAAAATTAGTAAAAATATTAACATTTTGCAATTATTTTTGGCTTAAATTAAACTTTTCTCCTCGTGATACATGGCTACACTCATACCAAAGACTTTATAGACAACTTTATACAAAAAGACATGTTTTCAAAACTTTAAATGCGCATAACTTCGGTAAAAAAAAACAAACTAATGTTTTTAATACTAAGATTTTATAATAAGAGCGAACATTTGGAGAAATTTAAGTTTAAAACAAAAAAACAGCAAAATTTAAAACAAAAATATTTTTTTTCCCTTCTGTCAAAAAAACAGTTCTTGCAAGTCCACGAAAATAAACTTTGAACATTTTTCTTTCCAAATAAGATCGTTGGAAAATTATATTTTTCAGTTATGTACTCATTCTGGGTAGAAAGCACAAGTATTAATTTAAAGAACTACTTTTTTGGACAAAACTACCTTGAGCGACCTCTAAACCTTTTTCAAAATATCTGAAAAAATTCTCAAAACTTTTTTGTGACGAACTTTCGAATTCCGCTTCAGCCCCCCAAAATGTTGACAAAAAAAGTTAACGCCCTACTGTACATATGAGATATAGATCAGAGAACTGCACAAGCCTACTTGAAGTCTATTTCAAGTACTTGCTCAAAATACAAGTTCAAGCTAGCTTGAGCTTGATAATTTTGAATCAAGTATAGCTTGTAATTGAATATAAATAAGCCCACTTCAGCTTGCGACTTTGAAGTATGCTAGCGTACAAGCGAACGGCACGAAGTTTCAAGTGAAAAGCTTGAAAAGCTTGAAATTGAAGGCAAGTATCCAATTAAAGCAAGTATCCAAAAGTATCCTTCGGCGAAAAGCATGAAAAGCTTGAAATTGAAGGCAAGTATCCAATTAAAGCAAGTATCCAAAAAATTCAATGATCTTGTGTAGGAAAAGCTTAAGCGTATTATGAACTACAGAACTTTTAAGGGTTCTGTGGTTTCCGTGGTTTGCAGTTTTAGGGGGTAGTGATTTCGGATATGATGTCAGAATTTAAAATTCAAAATGGATCGAGTTGCCACCTAGATTTTTTTTTTGTATTTTTGCGAATTCTTGTAATTTTGAAATTCTGACAACGGATTTGATTTCGAATATAACGTCACAGTTTTAAAATTTAAGATGGGAGTTAGGGTTGCCACCTAAATTTTTACCACAGTATTGCCACCTAATAATATGTATTTTTAAGAGTTTTAAACATCAGTTAACAGTGTTAGGGAGTCACTGATTTCGAATCTGAAGTCAGAATTTTAAAATTCAAGATGGTGGATAGGGTTGCCACCTTAATTTTTTGTAGTTTTATGAATTCGGGGCTGGAGAAAAAAATGGTACACCAAAAATGAATCGCTGAATCCGAATCCGTGGTCAGAATTTCAAAATTATAAAATTTTTAAAAAGGGTTGCTTCTACTTTTGAAAATACATATTATTAGGTGACAGCCCTATTATTATAAAATTTTATAATTTTGAAATTCTGACAACGGATTCGGATTCAGCGACCCATTTTTACCCTTTAGTTCGCACCAGCCCCGAATTCGTAAAAAAAATATTAAGGTGGCAACCCTACCTACCATCTTGAATTTTAAAATTCTGACTTCAGATTCGAAATCGGTGACTCCCTAACACTATTAAATTATGTTTAAACTCTTAAAAATACATATTATTAGGTGGCAACCCTAACCTCCATCTTTAATTTTAAAACTGTGACATTATATTTGAAATCAAATCCGTTGTCGGAATTTCAAAATTACAAGAATTTGCAAAAATGCAAAAAAAATTCTAGGTGGCAACTCTATCCGCCATCCTAAATTTTGACATCAGATTCGAAGTCATCTACCCCTAAAACTTCCAAACACGAAGTCCACAGTATCCTTAAAAGTCCTATTACGCTTAATCTCTCTCTACACAAGCTCATTGAATTTTTTGGATACTTGCTTTAAATTCAATTAATTGGATACCTGCGAACTTACAAGCTTTTGCCGATCGTTTCAAGCTTTTCAAGTTTCTGCCCGACAAAGTAAGTCTAAACAAGCCAAGCCAACGAGCAAGCATGAATGTGACTTGTATCTGTTTGGTATTTTTGCAAGCTGGCTAAAGCTTGCTCTTTCAAGTTTGGATACATACTTGAATTCAAGTACTTGAAAAGGCTTGAACTTCAAGTAGGCTTGTGCAGTTCTCTGGTATAGATCATGCGAAGATCAGATGGAGTGAAGTATTTCTTGCATCGTAGAATGTGGTACGGCAAAAGAGAGCATTAATTGTATGGTTATGGCAAAAGGGAGCATTACTAAAAAAAATTGTAAGGTACATAAAAGTGTTTGGTACTCTATGAAAGAAGATAAAATTATGCATCATTAGCAGAGAGCGGATTTTTATACAAATGCATATTTTACCTGAACCTCGCACAGGTTTGGGACAAAGGCAGAAATGCCTCTTGCTAAAAATTAATACGATTAGCCCTATAAATGTTTTGCATATTCGCATATTTTGCAAATTTTACATATTCTGCATATTTTGCATATTAACAGCATAAATTGCACAATGTTTCAAAATATTTAGTATACATAAATTCTTGCAATTTTACAATTTACAATTCAGTTAAAATTGTTACTTTATGAACAATTGATGTGGCACCTTGCGTAGAAAAAAAAAATATGTATTTGCTTTAATTGTTTAAATTTGTCTCACTTCTCATTTCGGAACAAAAAAAAAATATTAAGTGCGCAGATTCTTCTATTGTGTTTGCTCCTTTTTATCGATCAGAATGAATATTAAAGATTATTTAATACATAATAACTTGTGTTGTTTTCATTGTGTTACTGAAATAAAAATGCCGAAGACAAATAAAAAAGTGGCTTAGCCAATTGAATGATGATACTTAAAATTACAAGATGGAAAAATTGTTTGCATTGTTTGCAATAATATGGTAGAAATGTATAGGTACATATTCAATTTTATACCTGTACACATTTACTAGTTTTTAGTAACAAAAATATGTAATATATATTTTTTATTAAATAAAAGTTGACTAGTGAGCGAAAATCACAACTTACTCAACATTTCAAAACAAGAATCCACAAAAACAATAGCAATTTACAAGTCGAATTAAAAGACAACATATCCGTATCAGACTTCAATTTCGAAATGTGCCAGGCAATGGTAGCAATAAATTTACCTTGGAAATCCCTCAATAATAATATTTGGCGATCGTTTTTGGAAAGGAATACCAAAAGAATCATTCCAAACGAATCCACGCTACGAAAAACTTATTTTCAAAAGTGTTACGAGAGCACAATTGAAAAAAATTCATCAAAATATAGGAACCAGCTGTATATGGATTTCTGTGGATGAGACAACAGACACATTGGGACGGTATATAGCCAATTGTATCGTTGGAAAGTTAGTTGGCTATGAAGCTTCAAATTCGTATTTGCTATGTTGCACAGAACTGGAGCAAACAAATCATGTTTCCATTGCGAGATTTAGTGAACTCGTCTATTTTGAAGTTATGGCCTAATGGAGGAAATGCAGATAAAGTGTTGCTGTTCGTTACCGATGCTGCCGCATACATGATTAAAGCTGGAACACATTTGAGTGTTTTTTACCCAAATATGAAACATTTAACTTGCTTAGCCCACGGTTTCAATCGCGTTACCGAACAAATTAGACTAACTTTACTCTCAGTCAATCAGTTGATTTCGGCAACAAAGAAAGTCCTCTTAAAATCACCTTCACGGATCGCTATTTATTTTTTCATATTTCATATTTATTAGATATTAATTAGTATAATAAGATACAGGAGATCTTTTAACAGTACAACAGAATTATATGCATAATCAAACGTGAACTTAGAATTGAATACTTAGAATAACATAAAATACTTAATATATAATTATTATGTTAATAGTGCAACAAATTATATGTATAATCAACTGTCTACTTAAAATTTGATTTATTTCTACTTAAAATTTGATTTGATTCATTTATGATTTTAATAAATAGACAGTCTTATAAATATAAAAACAAAGATGAAACATAGTAAGAAGACAAAATAAATAATTAGAAAAAAGAAGTAATAGATAGTTAGATGTTTGAAAAGTATAACATAACATAAGACTTAAATTTATTCGTGCTGAAAATAGATTTTAAACTAGAAGGTAAAGAATTCCAGAGTTTGATGGCGTTGATGAAGAAAAGTCGCTTAGTATGTAAGGAATTGAATTTAGGTATTATAAGGTTGTGTGTTCGAGTAGAAACACTGAAGCGTAACTTCTCATAGAGGTATGCGGGAGTTTTACAGGAAATTAATTTATGCAAAAATAAACAATTTCTCGCATTTAAGTAGCTTATAAAACTACAACCTAAAATGCTTCTATTCTCTTCAGATACATGGTCAAAGCATCTCAGGCCAAACACGTATCTTGCTGCATCATTAAAGGCAACCTGAATTTTATGCGAACAGTGCGAATCAAGATTGCTGTATATTAGTTCTGAGTAAGATATGATTGGTAGTATTAATTGTACAACAAGCCCCTTTTTTATCTCAATCGGAGTAAATTTAGCAGACATTCGCAAGCATCGAAGCTTGTAGTAAACTCGTTAAACAATATTGTTAACATGATCAGAGGATGAAAGTCTACAGTTAATATACTGTTAATATATAAAACCTAAACTTTTAACTTTATCAACCATTAGTAGGCAATTATTACTTAAAAAGATCGGTGGTATTTGTTGGTGGTCTAGTTTATCCCTGGAGATAGGAAGAACATATGATTTTTTGGCATTAAGGCATAGATCATTATCTGATGCCCACTTTGCGACTGCAGTTAGGTCTTCATTTAGTCTACAACATAAGTCCTCAACAAGTCTGATGAGATTGGATGTATATAACTGAATATCATCAGCATAGCCATGCATTCTTACGTTATTGCACACTTTAAAAATGTCATTAATAAAAATACTAAAGAGCAAAGACCCAAGAATTGAGCCTTGGGGCACACCCATTTTAACATCGTTATAATCGGAAAAACGGTTGCCAATCTTTATTCTTTGCTTTCTTCCATTAAGATAGTTGGCAATAAAGTTAAAAGCACTACTAGTAAAACCAAATACACTTAAGTTTTTTAACTAAGACAAAATGGTTCACAGAGTCAAATGCTTTGGGAAAATCCAAAAGACATAACAAAGTAATATGACCTGCATCATAAGATGAAAGAATATCATCAAGAACTTTTAACGTTGCTGTTGCACAGCTATGTCCGGAACGAAAGCCAGATTGGTATGGTGATAGGAGATTATTTGATTTTAAATACTGATTATTTGGCCAGTCATAATAGATTCACAGATTTTTGAAAGAGCAGACAGAATACTAATGGGTCTATAATCTTTCATATCTGTTGATGCGTGAGTTACTTTAGAAATTGGTATAACTGTGGATACTTTCCACGACGATAGAAAACAAGAGGTAGTAAAACAGTGATTTATTACGTGCGTCAATGGTTTTATAATAAAGGTTGATATGATTTTAATGAATCTTAATGAAATACCGTCATCTCCAATAGCGTTTGATTTTATTTTCATTAAAGAATTAAGAATATCAGTTTCAGTAGCATGCTTAAAAGAAAATTTGTCTTCATCACGAAATTGGTGATCAACGCATTGATAATTATCATTCGAGGCTATGATATTCGAAAGAAAGAAATTATTTATCTGATTAGGATTGATATCACAATTCAGATCAGATTTACCGCACACGCCGAGACTACGTATATTTTTCCATAAATCCTTGGATGGCAGGTTACAATTCAATTTACGTTGGAAAAATATTTTCTTAGAATGTCTGATTGCTGATACAGCTTCATTGAGGGCACGCTTAAAATGCTCCCAATTTTCAGCATTACGGTGCTTTTTCCATTTATTATAAAATTAATTCCTTTTTTTATGGCTAAACTAACAAATGACGTGAACCAAGGACAAGACTCATTTTTGATTACTGAAGTACGAAGAGGAACAACATTTTCAAAAGCACAGCAGACATGAGAAACAAGAATATTTAACTTATTATCCACATTCTCACAGAACCAACGATCATTCCAACAAATATGAGACAAATTGGCCGCATTCAGCGCAGACAACTGTTGTGAACTGTAATGGTAGCGCTACCTTAGTTCACGATGTTTTCTCTGAATGTGTTGCTACTCTACACGTCAGAAGTTAGATTCAATTTAATTTTTATGTAAATTTAATTCAATTGCAAAGGTTTCTCACTTAAATTTGCTGCGTTCTTTCTGTACAAAAGTAAAAAAAAGTAGAACATGGTCAGAGATAAAAGAAATTTGGTCAAAAAGTAGAAGCAAGGACTTGTCAGAAAGTAGAAAAACATCGATTAGACTAGGGGTTGCATTAGGAGCAAAACGAGTCGGAAGAGAGGAGTTAATTATTGTCATTCCAGCCGCATTGACTTTGTCATAAAAACTATCAGATACATTTTCCTTGTTCAGCAAGTTCACATTAAAATCACCAAATATGGAATAACAGTCAAAGTCAGTCACACGATTACAAATATCAAGGAAAAAAGGTTCAACACTACAACTTCTGTTAGGATTGTAGACGCAAGAGACAAAAATTTTAAATTGGCATCAAAAATTTCTACATTTATAAATTCGACCTCAGACTCACAGGACTTGTTAATAAGGTTTGAATTTAGGCATGATTTGCAATAAATAGCAACTCCGCCTCCTCGTCTGCCAGTTCTGTCATTTCTAAAAAGAGTATATAATAATTTATAAAGAAATTTTGAATGATGAACCCTTAAGGCCCAGTTATAATAGACGTAATGTAAAGTAACGTAATGTTGTCAACTGTCATCGTGACGGGACGTAATGTAAGAAAACGTTGTAGCAATTATAATAGGCAGTAGCCAGGCAGTTGTTTGTCGTAAATAATTACACGTTCCTGTACAAATACAATTAAATCTTCAACATCCATAGCTGTGGATACATAAAACTATCACATTAATAACGAAAACAACAAAAAGCGTAGCTCAACAATATAAAATAGCGCAATAATCGAATCTAACCTCAATGTTTAGTTGTTCTTTGAACAGACGTAATGTAAAGTAACGTAGAAATCTAAATCCAACGGATCTTCACGTCCCGTTACATAACGTTACTTCTATTATAATCACTTGTATAAGAAAAGTATTGATTGAAACAGTAAGTGACAGAACACACTGCTGCAGTGACATTTCACTACATTGCGTTACGTCTATTATAACTGGGCGTTTACCGCCAGTACCTATCATAACTAGATGGGGTACGTGGATAGAAGCTGCCCTTTTTTACGCAGATAAGCACACTAAAATCGCAGAGGTAACCTCTTTTTCATTTCAGCATTTCTTTTAATAAAAAAAAAATACAATTAAAAACTACAGTTCCTTCAACTAGAGAATCCTTCTGAGGTACAGTGCATTGAATCTGCTCAAGAAGCTTTAAAGAAATCAACACTTTTAAGCGACCTCATGTTTATTAAAGCTCATTTCTTTATGATTCCAACAACGATAACTAAGTTAGAGCAGCAAGGTATGCATCTAACTGAGTCAATGCAGTTGATTCTTGACTTTAAAGAAGTATTAAAAACAGTACCTGGAGTTTGTGGAGAAGAAGTTAGGAAGAAAATGGACAGTGTTTTATCGAAAAATTCATTTTTTGAAGAGTTATGGAAACTTAGCATAATTTTAAATAATCCAAGAGCCGATTCTTCGGAAATTTCCATAAATCCCACGTTATGGAACAAACATACTTTCGCGCCAATTACCTCCTGTGATGTTGAGCGATCTTTTTTGGCATTTAAATTAATTTTAACTGATAGAAGACAAAAATTTACAGTTGAAAATTTAGACAAAACCTTGCTAGTATACTGTAACAATAAGTAACGATGTTTTTCTTTTTCTGCTTTGTTTATTGTAAAAAATTAGTTCCTCTATGGTTTATTACAGAAATACAATTGTTGTAGTTGTTACAAAATTCATTTTATTTCATGTCAAAATTTTTTATATATATGCATTACAAACATTGGCAGCAGTTGCTCAGTGCAATACGCTGTCAATTCTTAATCTTTACATCCTGAGTTCGCCGACCTGTGATTACAAAATACCAAAAATTAAAAATTGCATTCATTCTTTCGGTCGGTCGCCCCTCGTCTACAGTTGGTCACACTAGTTTATACAAATGATTTAGAAAAAGCTCAGTCAAAGTCGTTAATGAGCAGTAAAACCTAATTATTTCGTTTTTATTTATTAGAATTTTTGCATATATTTTGCATATATTTTGCATATAATCTGCATATATTTTGCAAATTTCTTGCATATGGTGTTCATAAAAATCCGCTCTTTACTTATGAATATAAAAATTTTAAGACTTTAGCTAGATATTCCAAAATATTAAAAATAAAAAAATTGTAGCTAAAAAAAAACATTTTTTTATATATGCTCATTTTTCCATACAAATTTTGTGTAACTTTGGTTACACAAGGACTTTCGGTGTAAAATGCGAAGAAGATATGCCACTCAATAGCTTAAATCCTAAATTTTGAGTCATTCCGTCCCCTCAAACATACGAGTTACATATTTATCTCCGTCTAACTAGGCCATTCGAAACACTGTGCGGCAACATGCACTTTCAAAATTTCGGTCATTGTAAAACCGAAAAGGATCTACTTAGTAGCACGGAGTACGTGATAGCACGATAGCCGATTCCAAAACACTAACACTTCTAGGACCAAACGACTGGTGCAAAGGTATAGAACAAGCACACTGGGCAGTCAACATATTTACAGACGGCTCCAAAATGCCTACTGGGTAGGTGCGTGTAATGCCTACAGAGCCTAGCATAAGGCATCCATACAAACTGCCGAACAACTGCAGCATCTTCCAGGCGGAAGTATTCGCCATAAGGAAGGCTGCGGAGATATTCCTTGGCGAACATTATTGTCGACAGCCAAGCGGCGATCAAATCCATGCGCTCTGCTACCATCAATTCCAAAAGCGTCCTGGCTGGCAGAGATGCACTATGCGCTTCGAAGAGAGTGCGCGTCTACTGGGTCCCTAGACACCAGGTCATTGAGGGGAACGAGATGGCAGATGGTTTAGCAAAGGCAGGAGCTGGGCTAAGATTAGAATTCGCAGAACATGTACCTACTCCGCTAAAAGAGTTTTACAGGAACCTCGAAAAAAGAGCCTTACAAGCAGTGAATCGTAGATGGAGAGATACGATACAAAATATCGAAAATAATGTGCAATGCATAATGCGGAAAACGATCCCTGTTCTTCTTGGCACGCCCGCACAGTGATTGTAGGACACTAGTGGGTATACTCACTGGTTACTTCATGGTGCCAGCCCACGCGAGGAAGCTGGACATCATCACTGATGACAACTGCAGGAAGTGCAAGGAACCATGCACAGTAGAGACCAGAGATCTGCAACGAGCGCTTCATTTCATAACGCATTCTCCTTTTCACTACATTTTCTGTTTTCACACGAATTCGCCTTCCTCAAACAATTTTGTTTGCTTCGCATTGACTCGCTCGCTTTTTTAATGTTGAGTGCATGGTAGAAGAATACAGGTATATGCACCAGATGAGAGCATACTGCCGGAATTGTCAAAACGAAGCAAAACTTTTTCTTTATTTTCTTTTGTTTCCATTCGCCACACAGCTAAATTTGACAGACATGGCAGTATGGAAAGAGAGCACAGTCAGCGCTGCATATACCTCTATTCTTCTTCCATGGTTGAGTGCGAATTATGCTCTCACTCCCTGCTGTACAAAATGAGCTTGCTTCGATCCTCACGTTGAGAGTTGAGCGAATAAGCGAACAAGCATAGTGAATATAGTGATAATTTTACCTGCTTCGCGATTCAGCTGAGAGTTGTGCGAGTCAATGAACAAACATAGCGAATATAGTGAAAATTCTGTCTGCTGCGAGATCCAGCTACATTGTGTATGGCAATATTATTGTTGAAAAAAGAAATCGTACTGCTTCCAAGACTATATAATAATAGTTTATTATTTTTTAACCCAATTTTAAAAAATGAGAAATATTAATGAACAATTTTCAACAAAATATTTTTTATACAATTTATTAAACTTTAATTATTATGTTCTTTGGCTCATTAAATCAGATTTCGACCATCCACAAAAAAATTGGCAAAAATATATGTGAATGCTTCATAGACAAAAAAAAAATTTATTTTATTTTCTTTTACCGTTAGCCCGTGGTTCTACTCGAAAGGTTTCGGAGTCGCCCCAAAAAAGTATTTTAGGTGTATACGATCTTACTGACATCTTTACTTTTAAGATAGGTATTGACTTCATTTAAAAACAGTTTTACAGAAAATGAACTATGCTTTTAAGTGCAATAAAGTTATTTTTTACTTATTTATGTAAAAGGTTTGAAAAAATTACTTAAACTTTTGCAAAAATATATTTTTTCGTTTTTAACCACCTTGTTTTTAGAAGTAAGAGTTTTGAGAAAACAAGGCAAAACCCACTTTAAAAAATTAATCAGTGTATTAAAAATCAGTGATAAAAAAATATAAAAAATTTAGATTTTTAAAATGTGCTTTTTCGGAGATGCAGGGTCCAATAGATTACACATTTGTCGTCTATTCATATATTAAAAGCATGATATCTGCAAACCAGTTATTGTTTTTATGCATTTTTTACGTAATTTAATCATAGAGTATTTAAATAAAAATTAATAAAAAAATACTTCAATTCGAAAAACTTCTGACTTCTAAAAACAGGGTGGCTAAAATCGAAAAAATTTAATTTTTTGGCAAAAGTTCAAATAATTTGTTCATCCTTATACATAAGGTAAAGTTTAATTTTATTGTACTTAAAAATACAGTTAAAATTAAGTTTTCTGTTAAACTGTTTTTAAATAATGTCAAAACCTATCTTAGAAGTAAAGATATAAGGGAAACTGTATACACCTAAAACATGTTTCTTGGGGCGACCCGAAGAGTTTCGAGTGGCACCACGGGCTAACGGTAAAAGAAAAAGTTTTTTGTTGTCTCCAATAATGGGGCATTCACATATATGTTTGCCAATTTATTTCTAGATGGCGACCACCCTTGGCGAAATCTGATGTAATGAGCCCTTTAAGTATAAACTCGTGATATAACATATTATATTGAAAAACAGTCAAAATTTCTTATCTATACTATTATATAAAAGGAGACTCACAAATTTGATCCAGAATAAGTTCGGTAACCGCTGATCCGATTTTAATAATTCTTTTTTTATTCGATTCCTATGATAATAAAGATTGTTATAGCTTACCAAGTTTTTTGAAAAATGTATTCTTTAATTTTTGCAAAATCACGCATTTTATTTGATGCCTTCATTAAACCAGCAGCGCAATATAACAGCAAACAAAGCTTTTCTCTCTTTGTCAAGAGATCTTCTCTCAATATAACACGACAGCCATGCTGTGGAGTTATGCTGAATTCACTGATAACCTTCACTGATAACCATTTTTCTCTCTGAGCGAAAATTTCATATGAAAAAAACTTTAAAAACATGCTAAAGGTGATCAGTGAATCTCGCTTTACTTTCAGGGAGAT
Organism: Dichetophora obliterata; assembly: GCA_963920525.1. Lineage (NCBI taxonomy): Eukaryota > Metazoa > Arthropoda > Insecta > Diptera > Sciomyzidae > Dichetophora > Dichetophora obliterata. The sequence continues at coordinate 94,985,383 of OY986438.1, forward strand.
TCTTGCTTTCATACAGTCTTAATCATGGTGTAAGAAATTCAGGTGTTAGTGAGTTTTTGACAACACCATGAATTTCTTTGCTTCTGTCAAAATATTGTGAGCGAAAGAGCGGAACTGTTGATAGTTGTCAAATTGTGTTATTTGTTTGAGTTGCTAGATGATGTGCTATAGTTTTTATTGTGCGAATTAAGTATAAATAAATATTAAATGCAATTAATTGTGCCGTGTTGTGTTGACAAAAAGTTATTGCATTTGTCTTCGCCGATTTGCCAAGTTTGTCGTTGAATGTTTTGGCCATTTTATCAGAAACGTGCGCTAGAAGCCGCCGACAAGAAGATTTTGCCAGCATGCAAATTGTCTTGCATTCACATCGTTTTTTTTTTGCATAACGCACAGCGTCTCATATATTTTTTATAGTTTTCCATATCACTTTATTCTCACTTAGTCTCAGTAAAAATCTTATAAACTTGCAGAAAGACACGAATTTAACAAAATTTGTTTTCATTGCAATTCACCATCAGCTGTTTTTGACAAGAGCGGGGAAACATAATTTTATCATTTTGAGAGAGAAGTGTCAAACTCACTAACACCTCTATTTCTTACACCATGGTCTTCATCATGGCAGAATTAGAGAAGGTATATGCATTTCGGAGAGGGAGACTGCCGCAACTGTCAAAACGAAGTTGACAGCTCATACAAAATCTGAAAACGATGAGAATGCTATAAGAAAGCGAAAATAGGCAAGAATAGCAAAATGCTTGAGTTTGTCAATTCTGGCTATGAGATAAAGAGAGCAGTCTGAAATGCATATACCATTACTAGTTCTACCATGGTCTTAATTAATTTTCTTTGTTAATGTCTTGAGAAGAGTTGCCAGAATTTAGTTATCAGCATTAATTATGTTTTGCAGCCTTGCCAGCCAGCTTTTCCCCACTTGAGATTGTGTTAGTCTATCTATACGAATATATAAAAGCGTTGTGACACTGCACGGATGTTTGACAATCACGCAAGAACCAGTGAACAGATTAACACGATATAGGTATCAAACGATTTGTTATTCCAACTTTATCGTAGTATGCTTTGTTAGATTTGCCATGTCTACTTTCCATGCCCACTTTTTGCAAAAAGTGCTATATTTCAGACGATTTTGGTCGTATGAGACTCGAATTTGGTAATCTACGTTGTATGGTTACTTTCGCTTACTTTACTAAAAACGGGCATGACCCACTTTAGTTAAGTCCACTTTTCGGGGGATAAGCTTGGAGTAAAGCAAAGCACACTAAGTTTAAGCTCAATTGAGCTGAAATTCTGGCATTCTATTGTTTCGAGTATGAGATGGTTTAAGTGAAAAATTTTGTCACACCCCCATTACCGCCCAGAATTAATCAAAAATGTTATACTTCGAACGGTTTTGGTTGTATTAGACAGAAATTTGATAGTTAAGTTCATACGGCTACTTTCGGCAACTGTACTAAAAATGGCGAATATATAACATTTTTTTTCGAACAGCATGAACATTCGAATATAGCAGTAAGTTGGTCTGCGGCAGGACAACGTCTGCCGGGCAATATTATACATCAATAAAAATGCTGTATATATCAGAAAATTCAGATCGTCATGAATTGATGTTTCAAACGGAAACGTCTAGCATGTGATTTGTTCGAAGGTCAATTTATACTTTTACAAATTCACAAAACGATCATAAAAAATTCATTGAATTGGGTCAGGACAAATTCTACTATAACTATAACGTTAACTATGAATATATAGATAAGGAAATAGATTAAAACATAGATTTATGTATATAACTTTGGAATAGTTTGAAATATTTGAAATATTTTTCACAGAATTATTTTTTAAGCTATATTTGAAAAGGTTTTTCACATGAATTAGTTTTTAAGCTGTAACACATTGCAAAAAATATAACAACATTTTATGCAAATTACTGTTCTTCAAAAATCATAGGGGGGAGGGGGTAGGTGGCCCATGATTTTCTAATTTTCCCAAGTTACTTAAATTGGACTTTCAAACAAAGAAAATTGGATGAAAACCGATTTGTAAATTGCGGAAATGTTTGCTTGCTAAGTCAAAACATGAAATTTCAATCGTTTTTTTCTCATTCTGAGGCTTATGAGTTATACTGAGAAAATCTATAGTTTTGAGATATCGCAAGAATTTTAATGTCATAATAACAGGTTTTTTTAAAACATACCTAATATCCGTACAAAATATTTCCGAAAAGAAAAGAAAATTACCGTTAATTTTATTAATCAACGACTGTCCATAAAAAAATGCATTGAGAAAGTCTATAGTTTTTGAGATATCGCCAAAAGTTTGATGTCATTATATCGGTTTTTTTAAATTTAAGAAGAATTGTTGCTTGGCCGAAGAAGGCCGATTAACTACAAAAATTTAAGAAGAATATATTTTCTTCAGAATATATGTAAAAAATTACATTTTTGATTAAAAATTTTAAAAATTTTTTACCCAAATGTTTTTATAACGCTGTTATGCAGTAAATTTTCAAAAGTAAAAAAAAGAAAGTCAGGTTAATTTATGTCATCATAACAATAACCGTTAAAATAAGTTATTCAAATTAAATAAAGTAATTTCTTAATAAATATACCATTTTTTCATAATTAAACAAAACGAACACAATAATTTTTATATTTTGAATTTGTTTTAATACAACTAAATACTTTAATTTTAAGATTTAAATTTTTTGCATGGTATTTAATATTTTTACCGCAGGCGAAGCAGCGGGTATTTGCTAGTGTAGATATAAATTTTACTTTGCATACAAATACAATTATTACAAATCAACGGATTTCATTAACTTAACATTTTTATGAAAGCTTATTTATTATCTCTAAAACGATACCTACACCATAAGAAATGCTTGAAAATTGGCAGCATTTTAATATCAGAAATAGAGCTAGAAATCGAGCTGGTTCTAATTTTGTTTTTGTTTTGTGAATAAAATGGCGCACTATATATCAACGACCACGGGAATGCAGCAGTTGAATACGAATATTGTATTAAAAAATCAATAACTCGAAAACAAATCGATAAATCGATTTTTCTTTCAACCATTCCTATTTTTATTTAAAGTATTTCTCGAATCCATTGTTAATTTGCGGCGCCCTAGTTATCGTAATGTCCACACGTTTTATCTGTCTAGCTCGGAACGATTGGTATTGACAAGTAAAAATTTATTTTGTCCCATGCGATATTATTTTAACATTGCAGCCCTTGCTTTAAACAAACGTCAAGTTGTGCTGATTTCACGTCCGATTCGAATGTCAAAAACAGCTGATTTACGTTTGCCTATGTTTTCGTTTTCCCAATAATCAAAAGATGGAATTGGAAATGACGTCAGAAGAAATGGTGATAAAACCAAAAACAAATATTTTAAGGTAAAACCGCACAATTTGTTTAACAGATTTTGTAATAAAACGTGGTTCGAACAGCGCCGAAGAGCTAATAAAATATCGGAATGCAAACGTCGAAGCCCTGCGGCTGGGGCTTAAACGCACACAGCCAAATGGAAGTTCACTAGAATCGGAAGAACTGGAGAAGCTGCATGGTATGAAGCAAAAAATCATTTTTTGAGATAATAGTTGATAACAGTGTTTTCTTCTCTTTCACCAGCGGAGCTAAAGCAACAAATCTCCTTACCACGTATTGAGCGCCTGTCTGGACGTTCTTTGGCCGAATGGGATGAGCAGGAGAAAGCTGTGCGTGTCACTCGCAAGGATGGGAAATTTGGTAACTTTGGTTTCAATCGCAATGGTCAACATTACTTGGAATTCTTTGAGGCACTCTTTCTGTTGGAATTGGTGCGTATGACAATTTATATATACAATATAAAATATAAAGTTAGTCCATGTAATATTTTCTCACAGGGACGCCTGCAACTCGAGTACAACCACCAAATCATGTCTGTGGAACAGACTTACATGCTGCTGCTGGGACAATATCCAACACCCAAATTCAATGAATATCTTGTCTACTCGAACTTTATGCGTGTCGGCTACATACTTGTAAAGCATCAAAATAATGCCTACAAACCAGCTGAAGCTACAACGAATGATTGTATTTGGGCATTGCTGCAGCAAGCGGTGCAGAACAAACCCGTCGAAGCTCACATTGCCGAGTCACCGCACTACACAAAAATCATGCAGTCTATGACCAGCATTAAGATGAGTATTCAAGAGCAAACTACAGTTGCCAAAAATATGTCTTTTGTTGATACTACTACCAGCGACTTTCACGAAAAAATTCAGCAAACAGCTAAGCGAAAAGCTATGGAACCATTATTGTGGAACAATAAGCGCAGTCGCTACCAAGCCAATACGTATAATAAACAAGAGAGCTATTTGGATTTCCTCAAAATTGAGCCAGAGTATGAGCAGTTTCGAGATATCTTTGAAAAATTTGATATTGTTAAGTTAAAGCTATCTGTTGAACCAGCCGGCGCTCACTGCCGACAGTTGCATATTGACTTTGATGTCCATCTGCACGATAAAGGCTTCAAAAAGAGCGCACCCAATGCACCTAATTTTCGCTTGATTTTATTGCAGTTCAATGAAGCATTTCCAACACGTGCCGAGCTATCCAACTGTTACAATCAACAGCAGTTCAAGGTGCCGCTGCTAGTTGTTTCCATTAGCGAGTCGAAACAAATTCAAGCATTTCTCTTTTTTTTTACTTAGCCTTTTATTTTCAAATGTTTTGTGCTAATTTCGATTATCAATTCTTTAATTTTTGTGCGTTAAACTTCGTTTAGCTCATAAATTGGTAAAGTTTATTAACACTGCGTGCTAGGTCTTCGACGTATTCTTACTGCACGCTGTGTAAAGAATTTAATGTCTGTTTACCAGCACAAATATTGAAAATTCTTTAAATCCTGATATGTTTATGTATAGAAATAAATAAATAGGCTGGCCATAAGCTGAAAATTTGAATTTATTTTGGATTTTCTTAATTTTTCAGGTTAATCGACGTATGCATGTTTTAGATATAACTACATGGGCATTTTTAGAATAAGAGGTGTTTAAAATTTTGGTGCATAAGAAAATCAAATTATTGATTTGTTAATTTTTTGTAGGAAAACAAATTGCCACACAATTTTGAAGTATTTTGTACACTGAAGAATTTTTTTCAGACTATTAAAAATTTCATATAACAAGCGTAAAAACTCAAATTATTTTGGCGTAAGTCTTATACACTTTTTATTATCTTGAGTCATTTCCTTTCAATATACTTGAAAAAGCATTAACCATTTAACACGGCTCTTTATTATATCTCTTTACTTTTCCTATATGTATTTAATATTTTTGAACTTTCTTAAAAATCAAATTGGATTCACATGTAAATGGCAAGTGTTTTTTGAGTGTCATCATGAGAGATGAAAAGAGGCAGTTACCGTTGCTAGCGATGATTGTTTCATGACGCAACAAGGCGTTGAGCATTGAACATTCATCATGTTCCTCGTATGGAGCTTGAATTGATAGATAAGTTGGATTGAAAACTGGAGTAACGTAAGAGAATAAAACAAAAATAATACATTTCTAGTTCACCCCAGTGACGAAAAAACTTTAAAATTCTTTCATCAGATTCGAAAACACAATGAGTATAAAACAAAAACACATTTTTTGGGTTCAGCCTAGTGTCAAAAAACTTTTTGAAATTCTTATATCAGATTACACTGTATTACACATTACATTACACACAGTATTCTTTTCTTAAAACTTACTGAATCTTTAGGTTTAACCAGGCGCGGATCCAGGGGGGACTATGGGGGCTGAAGCCCTCCCCAGACGCTTAATTTAATTTTTTAAATAAATACTAGCAGTTACCCGCGGCTTTGGCCGCAGTAGGTTCGAGTCATTTCAGCATTTATGTTTTTGAAAAGGAGTCTTTCTTTTTCATAAAAACAAAAGTAATTTTGTCCAAAATGTTATGAAGGTGTTTGATTTTCTCGGTTAGTTCTTAAATTTCGATAACGTCGAGTATGTATGTCTGCCTATATTCGGTTGTTGGCATTTTTCTTTAACTGAATTGAAGAAAAAAAATATCAAATACCTACAGTCATTCAACTCATGTAGTCAGTGTTTCCAAATAATCAATATTAATCCTTCTTTCAATATGATCGATACACTATTCCTACGCGATAAAATTACAAAAAATCGTAGATTATTGACACAAATTTCTATTGATTACATAAGTTATTATTTCAATTCACTTACATAAAATTTAGCATATAAAAAACAAAAACAAAACAAAAATGGCACAAAATCGGTTAAATGGTTTAGCCCTATCAAACATTCACAAAGAAATTGATATTAACCCAGAAGAAATCGCTGAAATTTTTTGTAAATTAAAAAATCGACGCATGAGTAACGCGAATTGGGATGTTGAAGATCCATAAGAATTTAAGTGCGTAAATCCGACGCTAACTTAGCGAAGACTCGAACCAATACTTTTGATCCGCAAAAAGTTAAATTTGTACTTTTTGCTAAGTACGAATTTAATTTTAGGAGGAAATTTCCTCCCAAAATTAAATTCGTTCTTTTTGCACAGTACGAATTTAACTTTTGGGAGGAAATTAAATTCGTTGTTTTTGCAAAATACACATTTACCTGTTGGGAGGAACTTAAATTCGTTCTATATGCAAAGTACGAGTTTAACTTTTGAATCGAGTTTCGCTTTTGCCACAATTTTGAGTGCACAATCAGAGAGTATAAATTATACAGAGATTTCAGTTCGAAGTTCACTCAAGTTTCGTTGTACAAGCGTCCGGAAAATAGAAAAGCAAAACAAAAATAATTATGCTTTTACCTCAGCAGTGGTTTCATGTGCACCTATAGAAAAGTATAGGCAGCGTCAAAACGAACGCTGAGGCAAAGCATAATTATTTTCGTTTTGTTTTTCTATTCTCCGGACGCTTGTACAACGAAACTTGAGTGCAATAGCATTCGAAGTCGAACTGGAACCTCTATATAATTTATACTCTCTGGCACAATTAAGACTTTTGCCATATATATTTTTTAAAAAGTACTGAAACTGGCGTTCATGGTACTAAAGGCCCAGTTATAATAGACGTAACGTAATGTGGTCTAATGTCAATTGAGCAGTGTGTTCTTTCACTTATTGTTTCAAACAATACTTTCTTATACAAGTGATTATAATAAACGTAACGTAATGTAACGGGACGTAAAGATCCGTTGGATTTCGATTTCTACGTTACTTTACATTACGTCTGTTCAAAGAGCAACTAAACATTGAGGTTAGATTCGATTATTGCGCTATTTTATATTGTTGAATTACGCTTTTTGTTGAGTTTTCGTTATTAATGTGATAGTTCTATATATCCACAGCTATGGATGACGTAGTTTTAATTGTACTTGTACAGGAACGTGCAACTATTTACGACAAATAACTGCCTGGCTACTGCCTATTATAATTGCTACAACGTTTTCTTACATTACGTCCCGTCACGATGACAATTGACAACATTACGTTACTTTACATTACGTCTATTATAACTGGGCCTTAAGTTTCAATGCGAAAATTCTCAAAATCTGAGCGAATAATGTTTTTTAAATGCATATCATTGGACAGACAGGTGATTAAACTACCTTCATAACTATATTTTTGCATCTTTGTACTGAAACTTAGTACCAAAAACGCCAGTTTCACTACTTTTTAAAAAATATTTATGGCAAAAGTCTTAATAAGCTATATATCGTTATAAAGGTGGCTTAATCACCTGTCCAATGATATGCATTTGAAAAACATTCTTCGCTTAGATTTTGAGAATTTTCATATTGAAACTAAGTACCATGAACGCCAGTTTCACTACTTTTAAAAAATATATATATGGCAAAAGTGTTAATTGTGCACTCAAAATTGTGCCAAAAGCTAAACTCGACTCAAAAGTTAAACTCGTGCTTTGCATATAGAACGAATTTAAGTTCCTCCCAAAAGTTAAATCCGTACTTTTTAAAAAGAACGAATTTAATCTCCTCCCAAAAGTTAAATTCGTACTGTGCAAAAAGTTAGAAAACTGTAGAAATTTTTAGTACAACGACTTTCTCATAAAACTTCGTAACCTAAGAATGATATAAAGCGACTTGAAAATACACTTTTTGACTCTCGATGCAAATATGTCCGCTGTTTTTAAATATATATGATTTTAATGTTTTTTTTATTCAGTAGTCCAATAAAGCGATTTAACAAAAATGTTTCTTCATCGTGTTTTGTAATCATTCTATCCATTCTTGTAACGAATTTTATTATCCTAGTGTGAATATTATTTCTAGTGTTTCCTTATATTGCCACGCTCCTTTGTCGAATAACACCCACTTTCTTGACTGTAATTTGTCATAATTGCGCCCACCCCTATACAAAATTTCAGTACACTATTGCTAATATTATTAGAGATACAGTGGTTTTCACATGTTGCCACGCTCCTTTGTCGAATAAGTCCCACTTTCCTGAGCGTAGTTTGTAATATTTGTGCCTACCTCTGTACTTAATTTCAGTACCCTAGGTGTCAATATTACTCGACATTCCGTATTTTTATACAGAGTCCGTACTAAGAATGCATTTTATAATAAAAAGCAAAAAATAATAATTATCTTGTGACTTAAAATTTTGAGCAAAAAAGAATAATTACTTCTGCTTTTTATTTTTTTAAGGCAAAAATAAAAATAAAAATTTGCTCGATATTTTTTTGGTCACAAAATAACTGGTATGTTTTGATTTTTATGTTTTAAAGCAAAAATAAAGAGTAAAGTTTGCCCGATATTTCTTGGAGCACAATATAACTGGTAAGTTTTGATTTTTATTTTTTAAGCAAAAATAAAAAGCAAAATTTGCCCAACACATTTTGGAGCATAAAACAACTAGTCAAAAATTAAAAGCAAAATTAGTATTTCAGTTTACGTTTGAAAAATTTATTTTAAGGGATTTATGTCATTTCGTAGGTGCTTCATAAGGAGCCGTTCAAATATTATGTAAGCAGATACTTTGCAATTCTTAACCCCTCCGTCCCTTCGTCAGCAAAAGTAAGAAAAGCTCTTGCCCCCCTCCCATTCTTACATAAAAATTAGTAAATGTATTTTTCAATGTGTTCTGGTTTCTTTATTGATTGATTCATGAGCAGCAGTTGTAACATACCGTCTCCACGAGGCATATCACATGTCATCATATACATCAAGGCATGAGCACCAACTGTCAAAATATACTACAGTATTTGCTTGGTGGTCATTCTATGCCATGGCACGTTTGTTGAAATATTTCGATTCCATTGAAATTCAGGTATGCAATACAGTTCATGCCATGAGATAGATGCCATGCAAAATATCATGGCATTTATCGCAGAGCATAATATATGCCATGGCGGTCTCCACTAGATTTTTCGATGCCTTGATGTATATTTGGTGCGAAGGATTTTCTTTTACTTCTTTATTTGAAATTAATTTTATTTTTTAAAGACAATTTTTTACAGAACTTTGTATTTGGAAACAATTTTTAAAACTGAAATTTTCAAAATGAAAATTTCTGAAAATATAATAAATGAATACAATTCAAAATGTTTTTTTATAGCAAGTGTTTTATAGACAAGTGTAAGTATTTTTAATAATTGCTTAAATGATATAATACGTTATTAATGATAAATCAAGGTAAGTGAAATGTAAGTTAAGATAAAAATCAACTTCAGGAGAGGTAAGTATTAATGTAACTTAAGGTAAGTATCAATGTAACGAAAAGGTAAGTGTTCGGGTAGCGAACGATCGTGGATAGATTGGCGGAAAAAGAGAACAAATGGGTTAGAGTGGGTTGGGAACAATTTGTGGTTTATTTACAAGCGCGTCGGAAGCGAATTTCATCTGAGGGGGCAGTACAAATGGGGGGGCAGTACAAATGGTGGTGCAAAAAAAGTTCACCAAAATTTCTTCACATGAAACATGAAGAAGAGAGAAAGAAGAGGAAAATATATAATAAAAAAATGTTATCGTTGTAAAAAAACTGATATTTTGAATAACTTATCCTTTCAAATTGTTTATCTAGCTAAAAAAGTGCGGGGGCAACTGCCCCCTTTCCCCCCGCTTCCGACGCCAATGTTTATTTATGAAGTTGATGTTGATGGGTTCTCGTCTTCTAGGTGGGTGGGCTGCCGTGCTGCTGATCCCCAAAGCTACTGATGGATTTGCTGCTGGCTATTTATTTCCAATTCGTCGATGTTGTATATAATCGTGTGTATTCGATGTAATTGATGTTGAATGTAAATCGATGGTGAATTTGTGTTCTAATGTTGTCTTCGGGTGGTTAATACGTTGCAATTTGGGTGGGTGGGTAAAACGATGTTCTTCACTTTCGGTATATTAGAACGAATAATCACATAAGACGCTGGCGCAACCTTGCTGTTGCCGAACGACAACTGTCAGCGCTCGTGCGACTTGTAGCGAGTAGTTGAGCAGATGTGTTTAATACACACGGTGTTTACGTTGGACGTAAACAGTAAGTATTAATGTAACAAAAGGTAAAATAGAATGTAGAGATTTACTCTATGTGGTGATGTAACAGAGCACCACATAAGTATGAGTATATTGAGTATGAGTGATTTTGAGTGTTTGGAGTATGAGTATGAGTGAGTATGGGTGGGTATGAGTGGGTATGAATTTATTATGGTATTTAAAAAATAAATGGAGTTTTTAAAGAACAACGCCTACCTAGTAACGCATGCGCAAATCTGCGTAGCAGTGTACATACATACTGCCTCTGTAGCTACACACATCTGTATTCTCTATTGTATTTATCTTGCTGAAAATAAACTTCTGGCAGAATAACCAGGTAGGGCCGACTCGGAGAGGAATGAAGTAGAAATCTGAGAAAATCAGCTGTTCATGTCGAGTAAAAATGAAGAACATTAAAAAAAATTTCAGCTAACTGTACCAACAACAATTACCAAGCAAATCTAAAACAACGACACACAGAGAAGAGCAAGATCACAGCGGTTGAGCAGCGTTAGAGGAGATGAACCGAATGGTCCACAGAAAATAAACAGAACTTTGCTTACTACGTCCCGCATTTCACTCGTCACACACGAAAATTCTCGAGCTTGCGGCGAAAGCAATTATTGCTCCGAGAGCAATATTGTTTGTGCATATGGGACTTATTGTGGTATTTTTTAATGCGAATGAGATTTTTTTGGCAATTTTAAATGCATATGGATTTTGTGGTGGTATTTTTAAAACGCGTGGTAGTTTTTTGGTAATTTTTAATGATCGTGGGATTTTTTTCGATATCTTTTTATTGCGGCAAAAACTTTTTCTTTATCTCTACCATGGTAATTTTTGCTGTATTTAATTTAAGATTATTCCTTACTTTGTAGTGGTTTTGAAGTCTGTATTATTTTGTTAAAAAGTTTTTTTCGTAGGAACTTATGCCGATTTTAAGCTAGGCTTTTTGTAAGACTCACTCGATAAGACCCACTTGAAGCAATTTTTTCATTTTTATTTGCTTAGCAAAGTTGTTGGCCAGAATAATAAGAAAAACTTTGCTGAAGAAACCAAAACGAAAATTCGGATGGTTCAAGAGTTATTAACACAAAAATAAGTGCATATCTTGAGTAATTTTTGATTCTGAGCTATAAATCCTTAAAAATTTTTTCTTTTCAAGTATTCAGTAAAGTTGCGAAACCAATGTCACCACGAGATTTCTCAAACCAAAATTAAGTGAAAATGGTTGAAGTTATCAAATAAAGATAAAGAATGGTACGAAAAAGCGCACAGTGTAATTATCAATTATCCCGTCAAATGACTTAAAAAACTGCTGGTTTGGCGGAAAATCTGCTGATCTGACATCAGTGATGGCCTCCCCTATTGAGAATTATGCTTTTTTGTAAAAAAAATATTCTAAAATATTTCACTTACAATTTTTTAAATTCCACGAAAAGATTTTACTTTGAGTTTTAAATATACATACTAAAGATATATACTAAACAAACACAAAAGCAAGTTTAGGGACATCATTTGTTGGTATTTATCACACTTCAATTCAATAAATATAAATTAATATTAATAAAATGTAAATATAAAAAAGTTATATAACAGTTTATTTACACTTTACAAAATTCTTACTTTTCCTCATAGAGAAAACTTAAATTACAAAACTATATGTATAAAATTAAAGTTAAGGAACCTTGTCGAGATCAATATTAAAATTGTTTGTGTTGTTTTCATATAAATTCATGTTGTTAAATTTTCACTATATAAATCATTAAATTTTCACTTTTTCTATTAGGTATTTGGTAGTTATCACAACACTTTTTCTAAACATGTAACCGTGTTTTAACATTTTACAAAAATTTAAAAGTTTATCTCTGATTTTGTTTCGTATTTTTGTTTTAAAAATTCCATACACCTCAGTGTTGCTAAAGGGTAAAGCTTATAAAGAAAGTACAAATTCTGTTGAATCTGTACTGCCCTCCCAAGAAATAAAGTCATGTCTCCATTTGAGTAGCTTTTTATTTTTTTATCTTTCTAAAAAACACACTAGAATGACCATTTACTTAACGTTTTTCAGTAATTTTCAGTTGAAAATGGGTAATCTTAGCTTAACACAAAAATCAGAAACTCATTAACGGTTCCGAATCTGCCCTTATCCCAATTTTGGAATTTTGGCGTTTGTGACTTTCTTTCTTAGGACGGCAGTGTATTGTGTTTGTGCTGTACAGTGCTTGCACTTTTCTCTATTTTCCAATCAACAACTTTTAAGTTTTTGAATTGTTGAATAACCTTTATCGACTTTAACATGCAATAACAATAGAGTTCAGCTTCTACAGCTTTTTCGCACTTTCTCCACATTAGACTATCTTAAGAACCAACTTAATATCAATGAAATATCTCAACGATATACATAGATAAAAGTGGTCCAAAACAATTCAAAGTGAGAAAAATTTACCCACCATAATATAATAACAAAGGTACTCATGCGATTTAAAGGAGCAGTAGCCATATAATTTGTGCTACTAAAAGGTAAGTAAATTAAATTGTTAGCGTTTCTACTGCTTCTAAGGTTAGTGTTAAAATTTATAAGAGTTAGGAGTTCCGGTGAATCGAACCCACCAGTTATGAGTTGGTGTAAGTAGACAATATCAGCAGACTTCCTTCTCTCATTTAAGGATTGCATTTTTAATAGTTTTAAACGATCCTCATAAGGAGGAAGGTTTAAAGTGTCAGCTTCACTTAAGCCCCTTAGAGCAAACCGAACAAAACGTTTTTGAATTCTTTCTATTCGTTCAACATGTACATTGTAACTTGGCGACCAAACTTGACTTGCGTACTCCAAGTGAGGACGGACAATTTAATAATACAGCGTTGTAGTTGTAATCATACTATTAAATTCTTTGGCCCAGCGTTTTATAAAACCGAGCATAGAAGACGCTTTTTTACATATGCTATCAATATGAACGCTAAACGATAGCTTAGAATCCATGCATATGCCAAGATCTTTGACAGAATCTACACGATTTAAAGCCGTATCTTTTATCTTATAATCAAAAATTAAATTATTCCTTTTTCGCGAAAAGGTCATAGTTTGGCCTTTATCTGGATTAAGAAACATATTATTTTTAGAACACCACACTTTAAAGGATTTTAAATCAGACTGGATTAGAACTGAATTGTCTTTAGAATCTACTGTTCTGTATATTTTCATATCATCTGCATAAATGAGCAGATGAGAGTATTTGATGATGTGGGTTACATCATTAATGGCTAAAATAAACAGAAGTGGACCAAGGTGGCTACCTTGAGGAACACCTGATGCAGCAATAAATTCAGCAAATAAGATCGCTCTGTCAGATACGATTGAATCCAGCTTACAAAAAATTGTGGAAAACCCATTAACTTTAGTTTAAATATAATTAATTTATGTGGTAGTTTATCAAATGCTTTACTAAAATCGGTGTAAATACAATCGACCTGGTTACCTGAATAAAATGAATTTAAGCAAAACGTTGTAAAATCGAGGAGATTAGACACAGTGGACCTGCCAGTAACAAATCCATGCTGACGAGTTGTTATGATCCCACAATGAATCTTCACACAATCATACACGAGCCGCTCGAAAAATTTTGGAATCGATGAGAGTTTAGCGATAGGCCTATAGTTGTTTACATCATTCCTACAACCTTTTTTATAAATAGGACTTATAAAAGATTTTTTTCCAAAAAAGTGGGAAATTACATTCCCTAATTGATTTATTGATTAATATGGAGAGTGGTTGGCTTAGAACGGAACCACATTGCGTTAACACTGCGGTAGGAATTCCGTCAGGTCCAGCATTAAAATCTTCTTCGATCGATCCAATATACTTTAAAATATCCTCTGAATTAAAAGATATAGGGTCCAACGAAACCCTGGGTGTAGAGTTCATAAATTCAAAAAAATCTTCATCAGGATTAAAAGAGTCTGAACAGAGTGACTCTTTAAAGAGAGCGGCAAATAGGCCACAAATTATAACGGATCGTCAGTAAATCCGTCAGAAGTCTTAAATGATGAAGGGAATCCATCAGATTTTTTTTTAGTGTTTATGAAACCCCAGAATTTCTTTGGATCAGACAATATTCTCAGCTTAATATTGTCTAAATAATTTTTATATAAGGTAGCTGAGCAACTTTCAAAATCCAGAAACAAACGCTTGTAGGTTTCTAGGTCATTTAAGTCTAAGCTACAGACATATTTCTTCCATGCCCTATTCTTGTTGTTGCGAAGAGTCTTTAATTCCCTTGTGTACCAAGGGTAAGCACAATTTTTCGCAAATTTGAGGCTATACGGCACGGACTCAGAAAACATAGTAAAGATTTCCATATAAAAAAAATTAATTGAATCTTCAAGATTATTACCATTAAAATATTCTAAAATTACATTAAGTTTACTATGAAGTAAATGATTCAACCTCAAAAAGTCAGCTTTTCTGAAATTGAATTCATAAACTTTATCTATTGAATTAGAATTCACTATATTTTCCCTGTCGGACTTGTACCATACGCTCAGTGGTGGATGGTAGTCATCAACAGAAGTTAGAGCATGAAGGGCCCTCTTAACAATCACGTTGTTACAGTCTGTAGTTAAGACCAGGTCAAGAAGTCTTTCACGACTATTATAAATACAACTTACTTGTTGTAAGTCAGAACATATATTATCAACAAATATATGCTCTTGGCGTGTCTTCGAATTAGATGCACAAAAATATGTATCATCGTCTGAAGATTCCCATTTCAAGTCAGGCAGATTAAAATCGCCCAACAATAAAATGTCGTCACTAACGTCAAGAATATTTATAACGTATTCTATGCATTCCGCATAAATTTCCACACTGCTCTTTGGAGAAACATAAGCACTAACTACATATACATTAGAATTACAATGTACAACCTTAATGCATATAAGTTCGATATTAGAAGAGCAGGGAATATCGATAATGGAACTAACGAAGGAGTTCCTAACAGCTAATAAGACACCACCACCGACAGCAGAAGTATTGCCAGCGTATCTGCACAGTAAAAAATATGAGCATAAATTTTATACCATTTGGTATACATATAAATCCAAACCAAAAATGTTTTAAAAGTTATACCATCAAATCTTATACATTTTTCCGGACCATTTTTCTCGTCAGACCAAACAAAACCACTATTTTTTTAAATTTCCCGATTTCGGTGATTTTTTTTTCTTTCGAACCAGAATATATTTTGATTTACACATGATATCCATATAAGATTTTTAAATTATATTTGTTTTATTATTTTTATAATATTGAGTGTTATAAAATTTATAAATAATTTGGAATAAAAAAAAGTTTATACCATACAAATGTTACAAAAAAGATAAAATTTACCCTCAAATTTTTTACTGTGTGTCTTTTCTATATACTTCAAAACTATTATCAAACAATTTGTGGTACATGGTAGATAATAATTTGTTTTGCTTTTAGAGAAGATAAAATCTTTTAAAAATTTTGAACTGAAAATACATCGATATTTTTTAAAATGTTGATATTTCGTGGTATTCTAGATTATACTTTAAGAGGCAAGTTTAAAACAAAAATTTTGCAGGAATTTAGGCTTGAATAAATAATGCTTTTGAATACATTAATTCGAAATAAAAATATATCAGGTATATCAGAAAGAAATATCGAATTATGCAAAAAATGAGAAAACTTTATTCCTTTGATATCTTAGAAACATAAACATTTTTGATTACAAACATTAAATTTACTATATTAACTTTCACTAATACATATGTAAGAAAAACAAAAATCCAAAGTTTTTTGCCGTTAAACAATTGATTTAACTATTTTGCTTTAAAAAAATTTTCTTGAACTCTAGCAATTCCAAAATGTGTACGTTGTTCAAGCCATTGCACAGTGGACGAAATGGCTAATTTAGCGGTATTAAATTAACAACTCCAAAATAAATAAAGATATCGATATGAAATTTGGCATGGGGTTAATAAAAATGTAATACACAAAGTTGTGAGGTTATACATTTCTAGAATTTTTGTTGTTGCTGTTGTGCGACTTTTTCTCGTCGCCTATACAACCAAGAAACAAGGTATGAAAATTTTGCAATTTTTCCAACATTATGATATTTTGTAAGAGGTGATGATAGAATAGACAAAAAAAAATTACACAGGCATCGGCGTTTGAAAAGTTGACATCTAAATTAGTTTTTAATATAGGTCTTAAACTGATTCTCTTTAGACCCTACACCTGAACAAGTCAGGGTACATTAGCAGTAGAAGGAATTTAGATCATTGGATGATATTTTATTCTCACCTAAGGATATGCAGTATTGATTTTTTTAATCCACACAGAAATACGTACACCTCCCATACAACCCACATACACTATTACTCAATTCAATTTTTAATTTTTGTTTTTTTATTTATTTGTATTTTTGTACTTTTAACCATTTTTTTAATTTTAGTAGTTAATTATAATAAAAATTTTTTAAAAAATTATGTCGAATTTTATTTTTATTTGTTTAATGTTTTAAATATAAAATATAACACAGTTAATGCAAATAGCTTAAGGCAAATATATCTGTTTCTTATCAGAATCAGAAGAATCAGAACCATCAGCGTCTTCTAGAATATTTGGCTCTGAAAGCAAATTAAGTACATATCTATCTATTTTTATATTTTTTCTAAATCCAACTGAATCTGCAAAATATTTCTCCCTGACTCCAGTTAAAATTGCAGCTAATTTTGGTTATTGAAAAATTTTCTAGCAGTATTTCCGGTATTAGTATTTTCCGACCCAGGTTTCGGAATATCAACAAATAAACACATTTCTTTTCTTAACTTTTCTTGTATATTCAGTTTATTTTGCTTTACAATAAATTTATCATCAGAGCTATTAATTTGCCACTTTTTAATTAGTAATCAATACGCAACATGTAAAATGCACTTATACCATTAAGAAATAATTATAAATTAAACTCGCTTTCCCTTTAAGTTCACTTTCGATCCTCTAAAGGGCACCATATTAAACTTAATGTGATGTCACTTAGCCTATAAAAAGCGGACGAGCAAAACACCTAAAACGATACCTCATTTGTCAAATTATGATAAGTAGTTTAGAAGTTAGGGTAGTTTAGAAGTAAGTAAGTTCAGTTAACTTTTTGTTCTTTATAGGGCATTATATTAAACATTATCGTGCGTCACATAACTTTTCTTCACCGGACGATCAAAACGCATCTAATGATACCATTGGCGTCGGAAGCGGGGGGGAAAGGTGGGCAGTTGCCCCCCACTTTTTTAGCAAGATAAACAGTTTAAAAGGAAAAGTTATTCAAAATATCAGTTTTTTTACAACGATAATATTTTTGTATTATATATTTTCCTCTTCTTTCTCTCTTCTTCATGTTTCATGTGAAGAAATTTTGGTGAACTTTTTTTGCACCACCATTTGTACTGCCCCCCCATTTGTACTGCCCCCCCAGATGAAATTCGCTTCCGACGCGATTGAATGATACCTCATTTGCTCATGTCACTAAAAAAAAATTATATATTAAAAAAAGCTGCGTTTGGAAACATTCTCTGTGAATAAAAAAGACTTAAACTAATGGCAAGAAATGGCAGATAGATCATTGTAGACGTTTCACAACAACAATAAACTAACTTAATAAACAAGACAAGAACCACACCGAATCCGATCGAATACAACAAGTTGCACTCCACGAAACTATAGTATAAACTACTAAAAACATGATATCACAAATGTTACCTACTGCAATATATTTCTACTAGTATTCGCGGCAGACGTTGTTCTGCAACAACCGCTTTACTGCCATATACGAAAATGTCAAGAAATGCCAAATATATCCACCTTTTTTAGTATAGCTGCCGAAAGTAACCATATGCACTTAAAAACCAAATTTTAGTCTAATACGATCAAAACCGTGCGAAATATAGCATTTTTGTTGTTTTGCAAGCGGTAAAAAAGGGTGCGGCAAAGTTATTTCCCTTTAACCATCTCGTAATCGAAACAAATCGACTGACAAAATTTCAGCTCAATTTAGCTTAAGCCTTGCGCACTTTGCTTCACTCCAAGCTGACCCCCCGAAAAGTGAGTTTAACTAAAGTGGGGCAGGCCCATTTTTTTTGCACTTGCCGAGAGTAACCAAATGAACTAAATTACAAAATTTTTGTCTAATACGACCCAAACCGTTGAAATAAAACATTTTCCTTGGTTTGTGGGCGTTAAAAGGGGGCGTGGAAACCAATTTTTAGTACAATTGCTGATAGTAACCATACAAAATAAGTCAAAATTTTAGCTCAATCGACCCAGTAGTCAATTTTAATGATTTCTCAAAAAGTGGGTGTGGCTATATAGCGATAACGCCCTTTTTTAGTACAGTTGCCGACAGTAACCATACAAAATTAAGTATCAAATTTTAGTCTTATACGGCCGAAACTGCTTGAAATATAGCATTTTCACTGATTTGTGGGCGGAAAAAGGGGGCGGAAAGTACAGCTATCGAGAGTAACCGTATAGACTAAATTACAAAATTTTAGCCTTATACGACCAAAACCGACTGAGATATAACATTTTTATTGATTTGGGGGCGGTAAAAGGGGGTGTGGCAACTTTCCCCCTAAACTATCTAATACAGGGTCCGCCATCTAACGTTGTTTTTTTCAACTAGTACTTATTTCGTGAATGGTAACACTTAGCTCATGTCTGATCCGACAGATAATTAGTTTTATCCTTCCGCTGAACGAATATGGTTCTGTATACGTTTGAACAACGCTGGAAAATATTGCGACATTACTTTGAAAATCATGGTAATGTTGCAGAATGTGTGCGAAAATTGCGTACGGATTATGGAAGAAGAGAAGCACCGTCAGCTCCGTATGTTCGTTATGTTGTGAAAAAAGTGAAAGAAACTGGCATCCTCAAGGATAAACCAAAGCGTGAAAAGCCAAAAGCAGTGCGTACACCCGAGAATATTGCTGCTGTGGCAGAAAGTGTGCGTGAAGCGCCATCAACATCAATTCACCGTCGTTCTCAACAATTGAACATTTTGCAGACATCATTGAGACGAATTTTGCATAAAGACCTTAGTATGACGCCATACAAAGTCGAATTGGTTCAGGAGTTGGAGCCAACTGACCATCCAATGCGTTTTCGCTTCGCTAAGTGGGCCTGCTATCGACTTACAGAAGATGCCGATTTTGCCAAAAAAATCATCTTTTCAGATGAAGCTCATTTTGATCTTGGCGGGTATGTAAACAAGCAAAATTGTCGCATTTGGGGCACAGAAAATCCGCACGCATACATTGAAAAGCCGCTGCACCCAAAACGAGTCTTTTGTTTGGTGCGGATTTTGGTCCAGAGGAATAGTTGGGCCATTTTTCTTCGAATATGAGCAACGAGTGGCCGTTACAGTCAATGGCGATCGTTATCGGGCCATGTTGAACGAATTTTTGTTAACAAAAATTGAAGAGAAGGATATTGGCAACATTTGGTTTCAACAGGACGGCGCTACGTGCCACACAGCCGAAGCTACACTCGATGTTTTGCGCCTTGTTTTTGAAGATCGCATTATCAGCCGCAAAGCTGATGTCGTTTGGCCACCTCGGAGCTGCGATTTGACACCGTTGGACTATTATTTGTGGAGTGCCCTCAAAGATAAGTGTTACGCCGACAAGCCAGAGACAATTGACGCTTTAAAGGACAATATTCGTGAAGCCATTGGTGAAATACAGCTGCACACAATCGATAATGTGCTTAAAAATTGGACCGATCGTGTAGGCTACTGCATGGCCAGCCGAGGCAGACATTTGAATGAAATAATTTTCCATTATTAACCGAAAGGATTGTACTTTCAAATAAAAATAGAAATTTGAGAAAATATTCAGTAGTTTTTTTTTATAAAATTTTCAAAAAAAAAGTTATTTGGCGGACCCTTTACTTGAAACAAACAGACTGAAGAAATTTAAGGTCAATCGGTTCAGTATTTTTTGAGTTTATAGGACAGACAGACACACATCGATTTGCTTTTTATGTACAGGGTTGTCCATATTCGAAGCGCCCATCTGGCAACACTGTAACTTTCCGCAGTGATGCAAATCGACTAATGACATACCGCGTTTGAAGCGTCATTCCAAGCAAATGTTTACAATGGAACAGTACACGCCACGCGAACGCTCTAAAAATGTTGAAATTTACATTCAACAAAACAAGTCAATAGTGAAAACTCAACGTGCTTTCAAAAAATAAATAAAGTGAAAAGTGCGCCTTCCAAGAAAACGGTAAACAAACAAAATTGCCGTATTTATGCCACTGAAAATCCACAAGAGATTCAAGAGGTACCTCTTCACGATGCAAAAGTCACTGTTTGGTGCGGCGTTTGTGCTAAAATGCTCATTGGGCCGTTCTTTTTCGAAGATGATAATGGCCACAGAGTTACTGTCAATCAGGAGCGTTATCGCGATATGATAAACAATTTTTTCATGCCAATCGTTCGTCGAAAGCGTATCAGGCACTACTGGTTTCAACAAGACGGCGCGCCACCACACACAAGCCGCACTACAATCGATTTTTTGAAGTAATTGTTCCCTGACCGTTTGATGTCAAAAAATGATGATTTCGATTGGCCGCCAAGATCACCAGATTTAACGCCTCCAGACTTCTTTTTGTGGGGTTATTTGAAATCAAAGGTTTACGTCAACAAGCCAAAGACCCTAGAAGAGCTGAAAACCAACATCCGTCAAGAAATAACCGTCATTCCCATCGAAATGTTGAAGAAAACCATGGAAAATGTTGTAAAATGGGCACAATATGTCGTAGAGGCCAATGGCGACCATTTACGAGATATCATATTCAAGAAATAATGTAAGCAAATCTACTTGAACCCAATTAAATGATATTTATGACGAACAGACAAAAAATTGTGGTTTCTTTGATTTATTTAAAAATAAAATATGGACAATATGGACAACCCTGTATATAGATATTGATTTGTGGCCGGTAAAAGTTGGCGTGAAAACATTTATAAATAGTGGCCGCCTCTTGGAGCACCTACACAGCAAGTTTCACTATAAAAATGTGTAGAACTCCGGAATCGCCATGATTTCGAAAAAGTGGACGTATATATATTGCTACCACGCCTATTTTTTGTACAGTCATCGACAGTAACCATCTGAACAAAATTAGTTTTTTACAATCGAAACCGTCTGATATATATCCTTTTTTGGTTTGTGGTCGATAGCGCAAGCTTGGCTTGTATGGGAGGTACCACGCCTCCTCGTGCAATCGTTACCAAATCTCACAGGAACACTCTCAAGATGAGGTTTCCCTTAAAATTTAAAAAATATCTGTTCAGATGTATGTATCTGTTCACGTACTAGACCCTGTCTCGTCATTTACCATCCCACCTGTGGACCAGCACCTGAGTAAACAGGCGCCAAAATCTTTCAATGCACTTCGTGAAAGCAAAACAAAAGTGAAAATGTTAATTTACTCGATGGAGTATTGGTTATCAATATATTGCAAAAAATTGTTCGATTTAAAAATTTTAGTATTTGACTTAAATGCCGCTAGATCAGTGTTTTCAACCACTGTGCGTGCATTGCTCGGAAATTTTTAGTACGCTTTATTTTTTACATTTCATTTACAAGCACCTAAATTACAACCAAAATAATAACCAAAAATAATCGTAGTAATTTTCTGAGGAAATTTTTGTTAATGTAGACAAAACATAGGGATAACAAAAAATATTGCACTTTTTATGCTGTATATTAAAAAAAAATATGCTCTCCGAAAGAATATTATACATATTTCACTCTGGTCACACTGCTGGCCACGGCCACCTCATCACTGTTAAAAGTTTATTTATTACAACAACTAATAACCTGAGGTGAGCTACTATCTTTATACTGTGCAGATAAAAAAAGCTCTCAAGCGCAGCAAACGAGTGAAAACTTTCAAAGCAAAAAAACTAAAAAACAATATGTAGAAAAGTAATTACAAGCAAGTAAAATAAAAATAAATTTCCGTAATTTTCTAATAAAATAAAATTTATGTTTCGGAGAGAGCAAAGCGGCGAGGCTTTTGCAAGTACAACCGAGTAAAAAAATGTGCGCAGAGAACGCTTAGATTAACAAAACGTTGACTACGTTTAGTCGCGAATACAACTTGCTGCTGCACAGAGGGTGAAAAAGTACCGAACTAGCACGCTAAACATATAAACAAAAATTCGCGCAGAGTGTTATAATCAAATTTGCAATAAATAAAGAAACAACAAAATCTTAAAACTGAAACCAAAAATCAAGAGGAATTTTTTATAATTTTGCATACATTTTACTTAATACTCTGTATCAACATGGTGAGTATTTATTTGTAAATGAGCGAGAAAAATAAATAAATAAAAGTATGTTGTGTAACGCAAATAAAAAATCTGCCAACAACATTAACTAGTTGGCAACTAAGTTAAAATTATAAATTATTAAACAACACTGATAAGATAAGCTTAAGGTTTACAAATGCATTAAGCACAAGAATCAAGCTCTTGAGATACTTTACACTACCACAACACTTGAAGCTGTTCTTTTTCGAACGTGATTTATTTTTTTTAGTGCTTTGTGAATGGTTATCTGCATTTTTATTTTTTGTGCGGTACTTTAAGTCTATCTAAAGCAACGACCTTGACTTATTTTGCCCCACTTACTCGCATTAGGTAATCCTCATCTGCAGTCAATCGAGTGTCAACACTCATCGTGCAGTTATTTTATCCTTGGCTGTGTTCACAATCAGTGATTCTTGACTGTGACAATGAAATTTGAGTAAAAAGTGCTTGTCTGTTATGCTGATGAGGTGCGGCTGGGGGTGGGGTGAAACCTGCCCACGAGGTGTTGTGCGCCTATTTATAGCTATTGTTAGTTTTTCTTTTCGACCTAGAATAGCAAAGCTTTTAAGCTTTTGATCCATCGGATTTTTCATTTTTGAGAATTTAATGAAAGTGTTTTGTTATCTCGTTTGTTGAGAATATTATTCGAGACATTGTTATAAGAGCTTTTATGCTGAAAGTTGTGCACCCACTCTTTTATAAGACCTTGTAGCGTCGCACAGTGTGACCAAAACGCTAAAAACTGCGATTAGATAAACTCATTCGATTTGGAATAAATTTGGTATGAAAGGTATTGAGGCAGCAGCTTGTTTAAAATAAAAAAGTTTTAAAATCAAAATTTATCCCATTCACGTCCCTTTCGTATGTTTTAAATTAACGCAAATTTACTTACTGAATTACTTTATTTTGCAAAAGTTTTTCGTTAATTCAATTTTTAAAAATCAATATTATTAAAATCAAGCGTTATTCATTAACATAAAGAACTTAAACAAATCTTTAAAAATGTAGAAATTCTTATAACTTTTTATATAACATCGTTGTCCAGGAAAAAAATACCAGAAGTTTAAATCTTTTCATTTCCATGCAAATATCTTTTGTTTATAAATCATCTTCAATCTTTTTTGTGGTGAAAAGTTTAACAAAATTTATTTCAAAAGTAGTATTAAAGTATCTTTAATATAAATTTTTTTATATTTATTTTTCCAAGCGTATTGCGCACTTAAAATTTTTCACTCCGTTTGTAATAGCTATATGGAGGCGTGGAAGATATAGAAAAGTATATACTGAGCACTGAAACAGTAGTGCGTAATCGCAAAGCAAATTTGGCTACATTTTTTGTACCCTATAAGATAGGGGTGTGTAAATTTTCTGCACTTTCAGCAGCAGGGGGCAAACAGCTGTAAGCAAAGTGCAAAGGCGGCTGATCGATGAATTCGGGGGTGATTCGGAAAGCGGAACGGAAATTTTGAGAGAAATAAGAGAGCAGCTTTATAGAAAGTGTGAGAGCTAGAGCATGATGTTGTAAAAAGCAAATATTGCATGTTCTACATACTAAGAGGATTGTTTCTTACACACGGTCTCCACTTACAATATTTGACTGCATGCGAACTGTTAAATTGAATTTCATGATATCCAAATTTCATGCTCTAATATTTAGGTGGGCACTTCATCTCATGAAATTTCAATTTTGAATTGTTTGTAAAAGTTTATTAAATCAATAATTTCTTCCATTCGCCATTCCATTTTATATTTTTTCATTCTTTTAATGCTTGTGCAATATTTTTACTGAATATTTTACTGAAAATTGACAGCTCATTTCATGAAATATATCTCAAAAAATATTTCAAGGGATAAATTTCATGATATGAACAATTTCGTGATATGAGTGGTCTAGACTTGAGATATATGTCATGAAATTCAATTTGACAGTTTGCATGCAATCAAATATTGTAAGTGGAGACACTAAGTCTGTCTCCGTACTCACACTGTGTGACTTGTGAGTCACTATTTTCTGTTTCCGTACTTTTTGTGTAAGAAATGGGAGAAGAAGAACAAGCATAAAATCGCTCGCTCGAGCACAGAATGTGCAAAGAGCGTGCTAGAACTCAAGACTTCGAGTAAATTCAGAACAAGCATCAAGAAGAATAAGCAAATATCAAATGTTTGTTTATGTTATTCACAAATATTCATAAATTGTGCTGCTAAAAATAAATTTATAAAGTGCAGTTTCTTTTGGCCTTCCATTTTTAACTACAAATATATTATTGAAAGTAATTTTATAACTTAAAACCATGGTATAAGTAAATAATTATACAATGGCTTAAAACAACTTTAGTTCACAATCAAATTGATAATTTTAATTGGCGTTTTTTATGTTCGGCACGATTTTATAGCGTAAAAATATTTTCTTCACAAACAAAATTACGACAATTTCAATTGGCGCTATTTACGTTTGACTCGTCTGCTGTCAGAATCAGCTGTTTTGTGCTCGAAACTTGCTAGAAGCTGTTTCCGTACTTTTCCCGATATTCTCAAATTTAATTTTTATTCTCTCTGGTTTGAGTTTATCAGAAGTTACACAAATCTTACACAGTGTAGAGTACGGACACCTACTGTGTTAAGTGTCGGTTCAGACTCAACCGACTCACCTTGACATCTACAGCAGAGATGATTTACAGGCCGATTACACAGGCCTGTGACAGTGAAATGCGAAAGAATACGTGTACTGCTGGAATGATTCGAAAAATTTCGAACTTTCATGCCAGACGTGCTACACATGCACGTGAAAGTTCATTACAAAAATTCCATCGAATGCGAAGGTTCTCGCTGCTATTGCAGTTTGCGTGTACTTTACTTGTTTTTTTTTGCTTTTAATTGTAAACAAGCTATCAGTGTTGCTTCTTTACCGAAATCGACGAAAACCCGAAATTAACCCACCAAAAGTCATTAAAAATAACACTGATATCCCCTTTTTGACATACACTGGCCGCTGCTGTCAAAATCCACTGGCTCTGAAATTTCTTTGCCAGTAGCGATGAAAGTGGCGTGAAAGTGAATCCAGTGTGAGTGTATTTGTAAAAAAGTTTGAATGTATTGAGTTTTTCGAACTACAGAGCCAGTATACTGGCCTGTGTATGTCGTTTTCATACCAGCAAATCAGACGCTGCTGTTTTAAGTACCGTTTAGCTGGAACAGTGACATTCAGGGCTTGTTGGGTTGTAATACAATAGAGAATACAAATGCATGTAGCTAGAGAGCCAGTATGTGGCTACAAAAAAATTCTCTACTACTAGCCAAGGTTGTCAGTTAAAATTTAAAACAATTTCGACAAAAAGTTACTTTTTTCACAGTAACATAAATTAAATACAACAAAAATTACCATGGTAAAGATAAACAAAAAGTTTTTGCCGCAATAAAAAGATATCGAAAAAAATCCCACGATCATTAAAAATTACCAAAAAAATACCACGCGTTTTAAAAATACCACCACAAAATCCATATGCATTTAAAATTGCCACAAAAATCTCATTCGCATTAAAAAATACCACAATAAGTCCCATATGCACAAACAATATTGCTCTCGGAGCAATAATTGCTTTCGCCGCAAGCTCGAGAATTTTCGTGGGTGACGAGTGAAAAGCAGGAGATAGTAAGCAAAGTTTTGTTAATTTTCTGTGGACGATTCGGTTCATCCTCTCTAACGCTGCTCAACCGCTGTGATCTTGCTCTTCTCTGAGTGTCGTTGTTTTAGATTTGCTTGGAAATTGTTGTTGGTTCAGTTAGCTGAAATTTTTTTAGATGATCTTCATTTTTACTCGACATGAACAGCTGATTTTCTCTGATTTTTACTTCATTCCTCTCCGAGTCGGCCCTACCTGGTTGTTCGGCCATGAGTTGGAGTACGAATAAAACGAATGCTAATTTTCAGCAAGATAAATACAATAGCAAATACAGATGCGTGTAGCTACAGAGGCAGTATGTATGTATACTACTACGCAAATTTGCGCATGCGTTACTAAGCATGCGTTGTGCTTTAAAAAATCCACTTATTTTTAAAATACCATAATAAATACAAATTATTTATATTGTGCATTATATTTTTCCATATTAAAACTTTATTTGTTAACTAAAATTTTAATTTTATAATACTTTTAAAATATACATATACATATGTATATGCTCTTTATTACAGGAATAATAAATAACTCAAATTTACCCGTTATTATTTCCATTAATTAAGCATAACTTTGAATTATATTTAGTTTTAACCAACAAAACAAATGAACAAGAACAACAAATTCATCACCAATTCATCAAACGAAAACTTTTTATAAAACAAAACAAATTTTTACATGAATTTAATTGTGAGCTTTTTAGATCAGGTGAGTTTGAAGAACTTCTAAATTTTTATTTAGAAGATGAAATGCTTTAAAATAGTTTTGAAAAATATAAATAAAACGATACTATCGGAACTGTGTCTTTTTTATTTGACATAACTAAAAAAAGCGGTGTTGTTTTGACAGCTCAGCTTGTAAGTGTCGTTCTCATAAATTTTGACAAGCACATGTTGGGCTCTTGTTTACTCTTTGGGATAAAGGTACCTACAGCCTTTAATATTCATAACACAAAGATAAAATATATGCCAAAATATCAGTTATTTGGCGAATATTGAAAAACATTTCGTACCTTTTTTCTAAAGTAACATTAGAACCTCTCAAATTAGTAAAGAACTATCTTCAACGGGTACGAAGTTAAAATACCCCCACTGCCGTATTTTAAATTATTTGTGTCTTGGATTTTTGTTTTGATGACGTCACTTTTCACATTTGAAACTCGCAGTCCTTTGCAT
Organism: Dichetophora obliterata; assembly: GCA_963920525.1. NCBI lineage: Eukaryota > Metazoa > Arthropoda > Insecta > Diptera > Sciomyzidae > Dichetophora > Dichetophora obliterata. Next base: position 95,013,165 of record OY986438.1, read on the forward strand.
TAAAGCTTTTGTCCAAAAGTCAATTTTTTTTTAATTTATAAAGATTTTACTATTATGATCACGTCATTTTGTATGGAAGGTGGGCGGAATTTTCAGTTTTGAAAAATTTTAAGCCATTGCAGTAATTATGTAGAATTTAAGATGATTTTACTGATTTTATAAAGTCACTTTGTATGGGAGGTAGCCATGGTTTTCATTCGATTTTTTCAAATTTCACTAAGAAGGCCTTCTTCAAATTTCAGTTCTTGCGACCACTTGGCAAGAGTGTCCACTCATGGAAGGGGTAAGCCTTTCTTGTACAGGTGCCTGTAAGCTCTCGACCCTGCTGCTTGCAACGTAAAGGCACTCGAAATATCCTCCTAGCACCATCTCATGACTTTATCGGGACTACTATATTTAAAACTCAATTCAGTATGTTATGAATTTGTGGTTTGAGAAATTTTTATAATTTTAAGATAAAGAAGATGCGAATTTCCATTTTACATTAGCTCATCTTTTTAATTTGGTCTTTTGTAAAAGTTTTCTTAATATATTCTAAAATGGTTTGACTTTCATCCTTTTTTTTTAAGAGCGTCAACTTCTGCCTGTAATTCTGCCACCTTCTTTCTAAGCTTCTTTATTTCTAGAATATCAAAAGTCTTCATAAATTCATCGCTACAATATTATTACAAAACAATCAACAATTTATGAAGTCACACTTCTAAAAATACTTTTCGCAGACTTTGGAATAGTCGCCTAACGTCACGCCACAGCTTTCAATCCACCGCTGTAGCCTGAAAGGATGTTTTGGAGCCAGGAACAACTTCGCATTTTTGATTTTATTTTTATAGCAGGCTCGACATACAGCACAAACTGTATGGCTTTTGTTAATTTTTCAATTTCGTTCATTTTAATTTTTTCACAACACAAATTTTGACGCAATGCGCGAAAGAACTATTTTTTTTTACAATAAGGAAATTCGCAGAAGAAAAAACAGTGTTGTTTTAGAATTTCTTATTGGAAAGTGTTGCACAGTTTATGCTTTCTTATAAGAACATATCTCTTATTAATTCTTACAATTATGATTTTTGTTAGATAAGAATAATCGTCTTTGGATATTTGTAATAAAATTATAAACTAAAGCTTCGATAAACCTGCTTAAAAACAAATGAGAAAAATGTGACATCAAAATACTTAAAAAGCAAACAAAATTCCTTGGTATTTTTGTTTCGGTGTACATCACTTATTTTTGACATTTTATGCCCACAACTTGGCAGCGCAGTCGCTATTAATAATACCCGTAGTGGAATTCCCAAACGCGTTGACGACGACTTTCGATATCGTTAGTTAGCGAACTCTGTCATTTACTATGAACGCGGCATGCACAATGACCTATAACGATGATTATTGTCGTTAAATTTTTAGGAATTCGACTACAGATCATTGTATCATGGGTAAGAGCTATCAAAACCACTGCTAAGCGACATCTATTGGCGTGCTTCGCAACTCCCCATGGTTCCGATCTATCCACTGTCCTTGCTGCTGGTGGTGGCACTTGGAGGATGTTGACTAGCAAGAAATTTGCACTGCAATTGCTTGTGCTGCTGGTGGTGGCACTTGGAGGACGTTCGCCAGCAAAGAAAGCCAATTTAACTTTGTTGGACTTGCTGATGTACCGGGAGATCGTTGGCCCACACACACAAACACAAACTAAAGCATTTTAGTTTTTTTAATTTTATTATTTGTTATTTTTTAAGTTTTTTAAGTTTACAATACTACAAGTTTACGAAATAAGCTGCAAGTACAAGCACTCGAATTAAAAACGTCGCGGAAATTGATGTGTTGGTTTTTTCTTCTTTATTTTTGGGTGTCAAAAATTCGCTTTCGATTGTCAAAATTTGTAGTAGCCCCTGGGGCTAGCACAAATTTTGGCAATTATATTCACCTCACAAATGCCAAAAATTGCTCTACCAACTGTCAAAATTTAATCATCCGACTGAAAAGTTTCCGATTGACACACACCCTTAGGTTAGGTTAGGTAAAGGTGGCTGAGCCGATAGACGACTCGTAGACTTAGGCCAGTACAGGCCCGTTGTGATACCACATAATCTCTTTTAAACCTAGTAGAGATTTCCCCCTCAAATCAGTTCGAGCGGATAATGAATTTAAGGATATGCTTGATTTCCAGGCATGAGACTTCGGCAAGTCCATTTAAAAAAGGATGGCCCAGAGTTGCCATTCTCCTTTTAGCAAGAGCCGAACATTCGCAGAGGAGGTGCTGAACATTTCTACCTCCTCCTCACATCTGCAGCTTCTGCAGAAATCGTTTGATGCAGCTCCCAACCGAAGAGCATGCGCTCCGATCAGGCAGTGACCCGTTAGGATTCCTACTATTTTTGACAGGTTTACCCTGCTTAACTCAAGCAGTGAGTTGGTGCGTTTTAAGTCGTAGGTAGGCCATGTTAGCTTAGTTATCCTACATGTATCAAGGTGTTCCCAGCGTTCTTGTGCAAGACCTAAGGATCTGTTCTTGCACTGGAGTTTATAGGAGGAAATGGGTTACCAATAAAGTCCTCATTTAAGAAGGTGTTAGAGGTCGTACCCTTCCTTGCCAATTCGTCGGCCAAATTGTTGCCCTCGATATCCCTGTGTCCGGGTACCTATATGAGGTGAATCCTGAGTAGCCTTGCCATCTCGTTAAGAGATCTGCGGCACTCAGTGAGAGTTTTAGAGTTGTCAATATTTGAGTTCAGTGCAGCTTGGCTATCTGAAAAGATTGAAATACTCTTTCCTTCAAGGTCTTTTTGACCTAGAATCTTAGTGGTTTCGTGAATAGCCATCCGCTTGGTAGACACTACAATAGTTAGGAAGTCTAAAGGACGCTTCGATTTCGAGATCCTGGGAGTAAATACCTCCCCCAACTTGTTATCGAAGTTTGGACCCATCTGTGAAGATTTTTATGCCGGAGCTTTTAAGGGGGATTTTGTTTGCCCAGTCTAGCGTGAAGGGATGAGAACTACGTAGTTCTTTTTGTCAAGATTTAAGCACGGCACACAGTAGTCTGTTTTCTCGGGTGCAGACGAGTTAAGAATAATTGTGTGGCCGCAGTTGTTACCTATCCAATTACCAGATTCTCTCAGTCTCAGAGCTGCTGTGTTGGCACATTCCCTAGCAAAGATATCGAGAGGAGGAAGGTGAAGCATGACATTGAGGGCGCTAGTTGGTGTTGAGGACAGTGCCCCAGTAATACATAGACCTGCGCTTCTTTGCACCTTTGCAAACTTCTGAAGTGCAGTTGTCTTATCAAGGGCCGTCCACCATACCAGTGAGCCATATATCCATATAAATTCAGCGTACTATTTTGGGGGAAAACCCCATTTTTACCTATAGCTTTTTTGCAGAGCAACACACACCCTTATTATATAAATACTTCAGTTAGGTTGCAATTAGATGTTTGCTACCGAAACTGATTATTAAGTCCCTTTACTTCGGTTTATATATGCTTTTAAAGTTTGGCAATTTCTTCAGTTGCTGTATTTGTCAACGTTTATGAAAAATTTTTCCTTTACTCTAACCCCCGCTATTCTACACAAACCACCGCTACTTGAGGTGAGATTTAAAAAAGGAACGCTCTTCTTTTTTTCGTTTTTTTCTGCTGGAACTTCGTTTGCAAGCAAGAAAAATAATGTATGGATTGAGTGTTTTAACATTTTAATCATTAAGTTGTGTTAAAGGAATCTGTTGAACATTCAAATAATTACATACATGCATTGGCGTCGGAAGCGGGGGGAAAGGGGGGCAGTTGCCCCCGCACTTTTTTAGCTAGATAAACAATTTAAAAGGAAAAGTTATTCAAAATATCAGTTTTTTTACAATGATAATATTTTTGTATTATATATTTTCCTCTTCTTTCTCTCTTCTTCATGTTTCATGTGAAGAAATTTTGGTGAACTTTTTTTGCACCACCATTTGTACTGCCCCCCAGATGAAATTCGCTTCCGACGCGCTTGCATACATGCTATTATTTTATTAGATATCGCCAAAGTTAGTATATTTTCACACGTGTTGTATTTGTCAGTGGCTTTTTATTTTCACCACTGGGAAATTTTTTTCAGAGTTGTCAACTATGATTGTTTTCTTTGATCATTAATTGTGATCTATTCTTTGAATTTTTACTGAATTTAATTGTGAGCTTTTTAGATAAAGTAAGTTGTTCTCGTCACAAATTTACTTGAGTGGAATAAACATTAAGGGTATTCATACAAAGTGGTAATCTTAAATTTTGAGCAATTAGTTATTTTTATCAGGCGGGTCGTAAAAAAAGGGCGTAAGCAACATTTCTTATACTCGATTATGCACTTGAAGCATTAAAATCATATTAAAATAAATAAAATAAAATGTCAATAATCTTTTGCTCAGGAAGTATATCGATATTTCCCGCAAAACTATTTTTAAAAATTTTTTTTAAATTTGCCTAGCGTAGGAGCAAATTTTTTTATTTTTATCATTTTTTAAGTATCTCAATAGAAGAATCATATAGATTTTAATCTATCCAATTTTGACGTGATTTAAGTTGGCTATATTTCTGACGGCTCTCGAGTTTTGATAAAATGTGGCCCTACGTTGTTCTTTGGTGACCGCCAAAGCAGATTCATGTACTGCATGAACAAAACGCTCGGTGTTTAGAGAATGGTATGGAAAAACTGTGCAATTATGTTATAGCTTTACTAAAGAAAATCAAATTAAGTCATTTTCATTGTGCGAACCTGGTTGTCAATTCCTTTTCTCAGTTAACAAGAAAATAAAGTATTATAAAATCATCACCTCGTAACTGTTCACTATCACCTAAGTTTTCACCAGTAACTATTTTAAGTAATTAGTAAAATTTACTGATAATGCATATGACATTTCATTTTTACTGCAATTTTTTTCCAGTAATTAGTAAAAATTTATTTTTACTGGGCGAAATTAAACCCTGCGCACAAGATTGAAAGCCTGTTCAGTTTTCTACTAAACTATCAGTGAATAACAAATAGTAAAAATAGCATATGTTGCTTACTTTTTTAAAATTTTTTTTATGTATGTACTTAACTCAATCATCAAGAGTTGCTTCGATAGCCGAGAAGGCTAAACGAATAGTTTATAAATTAAGAGGTAGTGGAAACTAAACCTGAAATGGGCGAAGACTAAGTTTTTTAACTTTTCTTTATTTTCCATTTTTTTTTTCTTAATAAAAACTTCGTGCTGAAACTATTGTGATGTTTGATCGCAAAACTGTTACCCGAACGCATTTCCAGATTAAAAGCAAAACATCTTTTTGAATTGCGTAGGTCTGTATTAGAATTATAGTAACCGCTGTTCTGATGTATTAAGTATTTTTTCCAAGTAATTTATATTTCATTACTTAAAATGAGGAATGAAAGATCTAAATTCTTTAGGAAGTCTGTAAGTCCCATTTACTTACTTATCTAAGAATGTGCTTCATCTAAGAATGTGCGCCTGCTATTTCTTAAGCTCCATATTTACAGATATTTGGACTTATTGCTAGTTCTCTTTCGCTTTATATTCGAACTAATAACTCGCGCCATCAACGAAATTCCTAAGCTTAATAACCGAACCGAATCCTATTTTAATAGACTTTTTAGGAGTTACTCAGTCAATGTTTCGTTTTACAAACAACAATTACGTAAAAATACCTACTTAGAAAAGTTTCGAATTTTTTTTTAGTTTTTATTGTACTGGATTAATTTGCATATGAAATCATTTCGACGTTATATCAAGAAAGCGTCCGATAAAGCAGCCCGATTTACAGTAGATAAAAAATTGAATAAAATTATGAATTTCCAAAACTCTGACGTCAAACGAATGCCAAAAATGGTACAACTGAAAATAAAATAAATAATACAATTAATTAACGCATAGCTATGAATTTATTAACTAAGTTGAAAATTCCCCTTTTTGAACTAGTCATCTTTACATTCCAAAATATAGCATCTTTATGACGCCGGTTTCTGACATTCCTCTCAGTCGAGATCCGTTCGCAGACTGTGATTAAAATACAAATAATAAACAAAACTGATGAAATGACCCAAAATAGCCAATAAAAACAAAAGACAGTTTTAAAAAAAAATTTGAAAAAAATATCTGTCGCCAAACACTAATTTAAATAAAGACTTAGTAGCTAATTAAAACATAATAAAAGCAAAACCTCTTCCTTTGGCTCTCAAACAGTTAATTTATGTTAGAAAACTTCTAAATTAGTAACATTTATTTAAATGCAGCTTAAAAAAAAAAATCGAAATAATTATATAGTTTATGATAATGATGATTGAAGCATTTCGCTCTGTAGGGCTGTTACAGTGGCTGTTTTTAATTTAGGGAAACCGAACAGCTGGTGCTTATATGATGACTCTTTGAGTTATGCTTTCCATGCTAAGCCATGACGCACGCAATTTCAAATAGTTATACTTAATTCATGAACGTTAATTAACTCTTCACTAGACTGGAGAACATGATTAAATATTTTAATTTTTTTGTTTGTTTAAAAATCGTTAGTTGGAAAACAAGCGTTAGATTAAACAATATTATTTTAATTATTTAATGTTTCGGAAACACAACACTTGATGATGTTTAACAAGGCTGACGTTAAAATATCCACACACTGATGGTATCTAATAGATGGCTTTTTAACAAGCTATAAATGCATTAGGTATATATTAGATCACACTAAAATGCAAAATTGTTTTTTTCCACTCCACCAGTATTTTCTAACAGAATGGGGTTAAAAATAAGATCTGCATCAAAAGATCGGTATCGTTAGTGGAAAATAGCCACCTGGTTTTCATTTAAATCATCAAAAAAGGGCTAAAAATTGCTTGAAAACAGCTTAAACAATTTTTGACTTATAACTTTTTTAAAAAAGAGTAAAGGTTTTTAATTTTTTTTTATTTCGACAGACAATTACACAGGTTAGACGGTCCGTGCAAATTTTTTTTTATGTAGGTGTGTTATTTAATGGTGTTTTTGAAAATTAAGCTCAATTTTTTACTCAATTTTTATGTTCTATTTTTGTTAAAAAAATTGCCAAAAATCATGGAAAAATCTGCGAGGTTGTAGCATTACATCATCATGAAGGAAATTTAACTAGGTCTACGAAATTGATTACTTTTCATTATTTTTTTTTTTGGATTTCACTCATGAACTTACGTCTTAAAAGCAAACAAATGATTTTTATTTTTATTTCGTTCAATGGAAATATTTAAAATTTTAGCAGAGTACTTGTTTTACTCCTTTGCATTTCTCATATATATTGTGGGTGCTCTACTATATATGTATATATATGTATATACTAGGGCGGGTCAAATTCTGGCTCAGCGAAATTCGTAAAATACATGTAATTTCAAGACTTTTTCTCCACTACAGCATATACAAATTCTGAAAAAAAGCTGTGCGGACTTTCGTAAATAGATTCATACACATACATTCATACATTCATATTTTATAATTGAGAACAAAATCTATTTACGAAAGTCCGCACAGCTTTTTTTCAGAATTTGTATATGCTGTAGTGGAGAAAAAGTCTTGAAATTACATGTATTTTACGAATTTCGCTGAGCCAGACCTCCAAAAAATTCGTCCATACAAATTGACCCGCCCTAGTATATACATATATATATTAGCTGATATAAACTCTGGACTTTATTTTGTACAAATTTGTTTTTTAGGATTAAATTTTTTTTTTTAATATAGAGGAGATTTTCTGGAATGTGTAATAAAATGTGAAACAAAGAGATGCCTTTTAAGAAAAATATCTTTTTTTATGATTAACGTTGCTTAAATTTTTAATCTAAACTTTCTAAAATTTGTACACTGCAGATGGTCCTCTGCATACGAAAAAACCCTATTGCTTTGAGACTACGAAATATTTTAGTCAATTTATATTGGGGTTGGAATTAGTTTTAAAGGTTTTCTAAGAGATGGCGTAACTATCAATAGATCGCATCGGGCACACCTGTGACTATATTCATTTCAAAGCACATTGTCTAAGCTTCATTTTTCAGTATGTGTCATTCCACTGAAGTGTAAACAACATATATTTTTTTCCTCTGTGAACATGTCGACTTTCGTTCCAACAAAACGCAATTTGCGGGAAGGTTTACTTTTGTGCTTCCATTTGAAGAAAAAAGCGGTTGAAGCACAACGCACGCTTACTGAGGCTTACGGGGACTATGCTCCATCGATTTCTACTTGTGAGTACTGGTTCCGTCGGTTTAAAAGTGGTGATTTTGATACGGAAGACAAAGAGCGTCCGGTCCAGCCGAAAAAGTTTGAAGATGAGGAATTGGAGGCTTTGCTCGATGAAGACCCGTGTCAAACCCTTCAAGAATTGTCAGAATTATTGGGAGTCGACATATCAACGGTCGGCAAACGCTTGAAGGCCATGGGAATGATTCAAAAGCAAGGAAATTGGGTGCCGTACCAGTTGAAGCCGAGAGACGTTGAACGGCGATTTTGCATGTGCGAACAACTGCTTCAACGGCATAAAAGGAAGAGTTTTTTGCATCGTATTGTCACTGGCGATGAAAAGTGGATCCATTACGATAATCCTAAGCGAAAAAAATCGTGGGGACCACCCGGCCATGCATCAACATCGAGGGCCAAGCCGAATATTCATGGCGCCAAGCTTATGCTGTGTATTTGGTGGGATCATAAGGGTGTCGTGTACTATGAGCTGCTAAAACCTAACGAAACCATCACTGGGGAACGCTACCAACAACAATTGATGCAATTGAGCCGAGCATTAAAGGTTAAACGGCCGGAATATGCCAAAAGACACGACAAAGTGGTTTTTCAACATGACAACGCACGGCCACATGTTGCAAGAACCGTCAAGAAAACGTTGGAGGCGCTGAATTGGGATGTGCTACCCCACCCGCCTTATAGCCCAGACATAGCCCCTTCCGACTACCACCTATTCAGATCGATGACGCATGGCTTGGCTGAGCAGCGCTTCACTTCTTACGAGGATACCAAAAAATGGGTCGATTCGTGGATTGCCTCAAAAGACGAATCGTTCTTCCGGCGCGGAATCCATATGCTGCCAGAAAGATGGGAAAATGTTGTAGCTAACGATGGACAATACTTTGAATAATATACATTGTACCTTTGTTTCTAAATAAATGCTCAAAAACCGAAAAAAAACCTTTAAAATTAATTCCAACTCCAATAGTTTTAGCAAAGTTGTAAATATTTATGAGAAATAGATAAATGAGCAGTCTTTTGATAAGGTGAATAAATAAAAACATTTTAGTTGATACAGATAAATACAGAATTCTCAATTAAATTACAAGGCAACTGTAGTTACATTATTATCGACTTTACCAATTAATCGAGTTGAATACATCTGTGCAGAACAAGATAACTGCAAAAAAATACAGGAAGTGTCCATACAATTTCTTTTTGCAAATTCGATAGTAGCATTTTTCCAGCAACTATATATACATATATACAGCAATAAATTAATAAAAAAAATATTAAAAAAAATTTGTTTTACAGCTCGATGGCGCTATGAACTTGTGCAAATCGCTATTAAAATCGATTTTACCCAGCCCATCATCGGAGTCCACAAGGTGCACCATTCGGACTCCCCTTGCGGTGCGCTGGCCCTCCTAGGGATGCTCCAAAAAGAGTCCCAAAGTACCACATCCACCGGAGAAAGGGGACTCCTTAAATGAGTGATTTCGGCGTCCCAGAATGCTTACTTAGATAGGTTAGGTTAGGTCAAAGTGGCTGCCTCGATTGAGACACACTTAGGCCAATGAGGCCCATTGTGGTACCACAGGGTTGATTACCATTCTCTATTTAAACCAGCTTGAACTGTTCACAAAGCTTAGGATTCGGTATACCGGTATTTCCGAGAATTCTTCGAGGTCTTTGAAAAACCAGTTGGTTAAGTGAAGTAAACGTTTTTAAGCCAGCGCTGGGCAAGTGCAGAGAAAGTGTTCTGTAGATTTTTCGTCCTCCTCATCTCTACAGCTTCTGAAAAAGTCGTTGTGGGGTATGTTTAATCTTTGAGCGTGCCTGCCAATGAGACAGTGCCCAGTCAGGATCCCTATCATGGTGCTAATCAGCGCATTGGTGATAGCTCTTGCCTCGACGTTATTAAAGGCTCCTTCTATATCAGTGAAAGCTATTATTGTATATTCCTTCAGATGGGGGGATTTTTCAATGATGGAGATTATCGAGTGGAGAGCTGTTTCCACGGATGTGCCTTTGGTGTAAGCATGTTGTGCTATAGATAATGGCTTCTTTTCTATCATGGATCTCAAGTGAATGCCAATTAATCTCTCGAGGATTTTTAGAAGAAAAGATGAGAGACTAATTGGTCGCAGGTCTTTTGGGTTTATGTGTTAGCTTTTGCTTGCCTTAGGTATAAAGATAACCTTCACATTACGCCACCGCTTGGGAATGTGGTTTAGGTCAAGGCAGCTTTGGTAGATCAACAAAAGCCGCTCCTTAATGATGCCATACGACTTTTAAATTTCTATGGGAGCTGTACCATCTGGTCCTTGTAACTTAAATGGTTTGAAGCTACTGATTGCCCATTCGAGCTTCGTTTGTGAGAGTATCTTTAGAGATCTGTTCACAGATGGTAACTGATGTTCCTGAATTGGAGCGTTACATATCTCTGAACTTAAACATTCAGAGATTCCTCACTGCTGGTGGTCCAAGTACCATCTTCCTTTTTCATGAAGCTTGGATTGGAGGGAACCTTAGCTAGAATTTTCCTAAGCCTTGACCCTTCAGAGGTCTGTGAGATATTTTCACAGAAGGTCCTCCAGGACTGTTGTGCTTTTCGTAATTCATTCTTATATTCTTTGAGAGCTGTTTTATAATTTGACCACGTATCTGTGGATCTTGTGGCCTTTGCCCTATTGAAAAGTTTTCTGGTCTTTTTCCGGAGATCTTCTAGTCCCTTATTCCACCAAGGAGGTTTTTGCTTCCCCCTCAATGTTTTTAGCGGACAAGCGGTATCTAGAGCTTTATTTAGCGAGTTAGTGAGACTATCAACTAAGTTGTCTAAAGTTTGTTTATTGGAAGAATGATTAGGTTGTTCATTTGAGAGATCTGTTCTTAATGTATTTATATAAAGATCCCAATTGACTTGTTTTAGATTGCGAAATTTGCATGATCTCGTGTCAAGGTTATCAACATCAAAGAGAATATATCTATGGTCTGAGAAGGAGTGTTCCTTAGAAACTCTCCAGTTTTTTACCCTATTAGATATATGGTCAGAGGCAAGGGTAATATCTAGAACTTCCTGCCTATTACTTATAATGAAGGTGGGTTCATTACCTACATTACTTATATTAAGATTGGTTGTAAGGATAAGATTAAATAGAGACTCATCCCGTTTGTTGGTGTCTGAGCTACCCCAGATCACATGATGAGCGTTTGCATCACACCCGATAATTAGGCCCTTTGCTTTTGATGCTGGTGTGGAGACCAAATTTTTAAAGATGTCTTCTGGGAGGAACTTCGTGGTCGTGCGCGAGGTATGCTGCGATGAGCCACAAGCTATTCTGAAACATTTCGACGCTTATAGCCACTGTGTCTTTGTTACTTAAATTAGAGAGAGTAAATGCACTCAGATTTTTCTTAATTAAAATACACCCTTTTGGTTTACCCTTGTGATCTAGTATACACTAGTGTGTATGTTGAAGTCTTGAGTCCGCATATCAGGCCGCAGACTACCCACGGCTCCTGGATCAGGACGATGTCATCTCCATCCTTGCTGAGACGGAGAATCAGGCTGGCGGACGCAGCCTTGGAGTGGTGGAGGTTAATTAGAACTTCTTTCAGCATTTAAGCTGTTAGTAGCTAAATCAACCTCCACCACAGCTGCGTCAGACTCCTCGTCCGACTTAAGGAGGTTATCCTCCAAGGAGGATAGGCGGAATGGGCGCGCCAGTTCCATCACGGAGCTTACGCCCTCCGTTTCTAGCGCAGGGGGGCAGGTTTGAGGAGATGGTGCATTCTTAATTGGTTTGGAAGCCTGCTCATCCTCCAATAACGCCTCATATTTTTTGTAGACCCTCAGTTCTATGGATGAGAAATCAAAGTCCACCACGAAATCTTTTGATGAAAAGAAGGCCAGGGACTCCTGGTTGATAACGAATGTTACTGACCTAAAGTCCCCCTTCGGCTCATCAACCCGTGTCACCTTCCAGTTTGCTGTCGGTAGGCCATGATTTCCCAACCTTATAGTCTCAAGGATTAATTGAGGGTCAGAGTGTTCGGCAGGGACCCGGGAACGCGCTCTTGGTCTGTGAGGGATCAAATCCCTATCAACGACCGCGAGATTCGCTCCCAACCATACCTCACCAATCCTTGAGATTGCGATTTTATACAGATCTAGAGACCTTTGGTCAGCACATGCGATCAGTTTCACTTGGCCTTGATGCCATCCACTGTCGCGACAAGAAGGGCCTCTTCCGGGAAACTCCTTCATAAGGAATGAAGATAGTGGCCAGTTTGCCCACTACCTTCCTCCATTTTTCAGGCGAGATGCTGCCGTCTGGATCGCTTATGTCTATCACCGCAATGGTAATTTGTCCAGCCGCGATTTCGCTGAAAAGCTTTAGAGTGGCTGTGCTACCTCTTCTCCTCTTCTAGAAATCTCTAACGCTTTGTAGGCACCGGTTTGGGTTTCGGAGAAGCTTGGGACTCCTCCAAATGGCTTCCGCCCACTTCCAGGACGATTTATGATCCTCGGTGCGCTGGTTTTCGGGAATACGTGAAATGCGATCCCTTACCCTTAGCGTTGCTCTCCGAGAGACATTGCCCGTCCTTTGGTTGGGTGGCGTCTTTTTAGCCGGACCCTTTTTGCTACTTCCACTTTTGCCAGGTTTGGTAACCACTACACTAGATTCCGTAACAGGAGCATTTAGAGACTGCACGTCTGCAGACTGTTGGCCAAAAGTAGCGTTTAAAGACCGCGTGTCTGGTGTAGCTGTAGGCTTCACCTGGTTGGCATTTAAAGACTGCCCGTCTGTGTGTTGTTTTTTTTATTAGGCGTATTCATCATGGTCGTACGACCACCACCTCCCCACCAAGATGAAGAGAGTTAAACCGGCAGGTTCTGAGACAGTTCTTCGAACGGGATCAGGTCCACATTCAGGGAACGAAAGATCTCTGTGTGCAGCCCCGATCCAACCCGAGATTTGGCTCAGAGTCTGTCAGTAGAGTGGTCAAAAATAGAGAGGGGAAAAGATATCGACCGCGCCCTAACCCCAATGCCGCGGTAAGGCCGCAGTTACTCTCTGAGGTGGCCAGATATCAGAGAGGCTCCGTTAGAGACTGGACTCTATTACATGGGCCTCCAGCCTAGCAAATCCTCAGCACGGGTCGCATTACACCTTGATTCAGCCTACACCCCTACCGATGGGAAGGATTCTTGCCAGGTCATACGAGACTATTGAAGAGCCAGAATACAGTAGGAAGAACCCTCCTCTGCTAACCACCGTCATAGGAATTAATAACACTGTAGCGGTTATTTCCATCCGGTACCCACTTGGAGGGTTAGGTAGAGGATTTGCGCCAGCCACTTAGATAACCCGCAAGGACTCCGTGCGAACACCTACATTCGCTTATAGTTTTTGTAAAAGGCCCCTTAATTTGTCCAAAAATAATCCAGAATGGGAGTTTTCGGATTGATTTGCGCTCCGATAATGGTCCGAAAAGGAGTCCATACGGATTCCCAAAATGCTCCTAATTTCTTTCATAATAAATAAGCATCCTATTTTTGTTCATATTTTCTTATTATTAGAAAAAAAACTTTTAAAAACGATTTCACATTAAAATAAAAATTAATTCAATAAAAATGGAATAATTCAATGAAAGGAAAGAAACCTTATTTTTATCTCTCTTAAAAACACGTTCCTTAGCAGTTTAAAAACACTTTGCGCTCACTCGGTTGAATTCTTTGCCAGAGCCAACAAATTTTGTGTTAAATGCGCCTGAAAATTTGTAATGCTAGTCAAAAATATTTTTTATGCATTATTGTTTACCTCTAAATGCATTCGTTACTGCCATAACGTCGGTTTTTTCTTTCTGGCCCCTTTCCAGGAATATTGTGAAGCCACGTTGCCATTTAAAATTTTTCGGCAAATAAAGCAAATAAACTTTGATGGATCACTCCCTTCTTGGTTGAAAATTTCATATTCCTAGAAAATGTTTGATATGAATTTAAGAATACTATGTTTATAAAAATTTTGAGATATTAAACTTATTTTATAAAAAAGGAAACCAAACGATCTTAAACCTTAATGTAATCACTTACTATTTCCTCGCTAAGCTTATGTGATTTCTTCACTTTATCCTCAAGCTCCTCAAACTCATCCACAGAGTGGAAGGGAGTCTTTAAAATTGGCCTTTCTTAAGAGCTGATTGAGGGCTGACGCGGAAATTGAAAAAATAACTGCCCACTCTGTTAAATCTTCACTTTAACTTGAAGAAGATCCGCGTGGCTCAAAATCGTTTTCTTCCTCATACGAGCATACGGTATCTTCTACATCACTATTACAGCTATCACTAAAAAAATAGCTTCACAATATCCCACAAAGCAATCTCCGTCTAATTTAGTAATACTTTTATTTTTAAAATAATTACTTTCAGTCAACGAAGCTATTATTCTTTCGGATTGTTTATTAACGAGCTTTTGCTTAGACATACTTAAATAATTTCAATAATTCAATAATTTCAATAATAACCACACACCGAACCGCTTCTAATACCACGCTTACTTCCACTTAATAAACTCAAGCGTTTTTCGTCAAAAAGAACGAAACAAAGATAACGAAAAATAACAAAAAGAAGCATCCGTCTGGCAAACTGTTTTTGTAAACAGAAAAACTTCTTTCTACTTCTGCACTGACGATAGGAAAATATTTAAAAGACGATATGTCATCGGATGTAAGTTCCTCTTTTAATTTTATAGTATTAAAATTTGTACCCCCGTAATTCTTCAGCAACAGAGCATAAAAATAGAGTTAATTAAAACTAGCATATTCTGAGCTTTTATCAAACACTTGTTTCATCTTTCTACATACCCTTTCGTCAGTTTTACGACGCGCAGAGTTTTTTTTTCATCTATAGGTAATGTTTTTGACTGAAAAGACTCTATTGTTAAAGGAATATGTTTAAAAATTTACGTTTTTACATTTTTTAATACGAAAAAAACGAAAAAAATTCTAATAAAATTTCGCTAAAATTACCTCAAACCCGAAAAACGCTCTAAAAATTAAAAATGTCCAAAAACGATAATAAAATAACTCAAAAATCGCTAAAAATTACCAAAAAATGCCCTAAAACTAATAAAAATTACCTAAAAACTAAAACTTTTTATCAGTAAATTTTATCAGACGATAAAATGACCTAAAAACTTTTCATATTTGGAATTTAGGAAAGATAAATGGACGTTCTTGATAATCAGGAAATGTCTTAGAAGCAGCAGAAAAAAGATGACATGTCATCGAAATCCTAGCCCTGCTGATAAGGAACAGAATAAAGGTCAAAGTACACTTAACCATAATCCTCAAACATAACTTTCGTATATATTTTTGATGATCCTAAAAGAGGCGCCTACATGATTGTTAAAATAATCATTTCTCATTCGCATAAAAGTTCATTATAAAAAATATAATAAAAAACAGTAGGTTTTAAATTATATTTTAAATGAAATCGTTTTCACAGCACCTATAAATATTTTTTCAAAAGAAATATTTAGAAGAAATATATAGAGCAAATTTATTTAGAGCATACTTACAGTCAGTCGCAGCAAAAAAGAAGAAAAAGAAGAATATGGTATATTTTATATAAAACACTACACATTTACTAACTTAAATGAATAAATACAATTCACTTTTTTTATTACTTAAGGAAAAAATTAACTAAAAAATAAAAAATCCATAAAGTTTACGTACACAAATGAGATCAATAAGAAAAACACACTTTTTTAATATTTTGTTGGACCTCCTTTGGCGGCAATAACAGCTTCTAGGCGTCTGCGCATGCTTTTAATAAGATTTTGCGTATCATTTTCTGTTATTTTTGTCCACTCAGCTCAACTCATAAAGCAGTTTTATAACTTTCTTTTGAAGATATTTGGTGTTTCCGTATCCGCCTTTCTAATGTATCCCAAATATGTTCAATGGGGTTGATTTCCGGTGATTGTGGAGAAGTATGCAGTTTCTTATTATTATGTAGCAGCCTTTCACGGACAACAGTAAATGCAGTGTTTGGGGTCATTGTCCTGTTGAAAATAAAAAATGCGCGATCAAGCCCTAATTTTTCCACACTTCGATGCAAATTGTTTTTGAGAGTGGCCAAATAAGCATGCTTATCCATTTTGTCGGTTATGAAAACCAGTTCTCCGGCTCCAGATGCTGCCATACACCCTCAAACCATAACATTTCCGCCACCATGCCTCACTGATGGTATTAAATTATTTTCCTTCAGTTCCTCATCGACTTTCCTCCACACTTTTCATGCACCATTTAACCCAAAAGTATTAAATTTAGATTCGACGCTGAACACCACGTTTTGCCAAAACGAATCTGCCTTTTTTAGGTGCAATTCAGCAAAATCTAATTTCTTTTGGATGTTCTTGTTTATTTCGGATTAGGGATGGCAATCCCGGGATCCTGATCTTTTTTAAGACCCGAATATCCCGGGCTTATTCGATTCGAATCCCGGGATTGTTGAAAACAGTTTTTTTAATATCTAATTTTTCTAAAATCTAATTAAATCTTAAATTTTTCAAACTACCATCACATATATCCCCCTTTCAACGATCAACGATCGAACTAACAAGCGTTGAGGCGGAGCGGTGCTTCTTCTCTGCAGGTCTTATATGCAATAAATTAAGGTCTAAGTTAGGGGATGAAACCATTAATGCTTTAATTTCGTAAAGATCGTATTTTGATCAAAAGAAGGAATATTTTTACTAAGCTTTAAGTAAAAAGAGTATTGTATTTACTTTTTACTTAAATGCATTGACTTTTTTATTTTAATTTGAATGTGCTATAGCATATAATTAAAGGGAGGTTTTAGGTCAAAGCGGTTAAAATTAAGGCATTTTTTAGAAGATGTTTTCTAAAAAATTTTATTACATACACAAAAAATTTAATTTACATGTTAATTTTACATCATCACACTGACATGAAAAAATTGACATTATATTTGACCATATTGTTGCGTGTAAAACCAAGAAAAATTTTCCAAAGACGCTCATTTTGTTAAAAGATGTGTAGAATTATAATAGGAACAGATTAAAATAAATTTTCATTAGTCGATTAGTTTGTTTTCAGTAGTGTAGCCAGTTTTGAAAAAGTATGTTTCAAGAAAAATCGTGCTTAAAGTTACTCTTCTTAGTTAAATTTACTCTGGCGCACCAGGTTTTAAGCGCTGTAGAATCTGTATTATAAGCGAAAGATAATTGAACAATAATCAATCTAAAAAATATTTAATTTTTAAACAATTGCTGTTTAAATACTGATTTAAAATAATTTTTTCGCTTCTACAGCATACTAAGCTTAAACCGAAAATATTTATTTGTGCATGTATTACAAAAACTATGTTATAAATTACTAAAGATATATGATTGGTCAAATTTTATGTTTGTTTTTTTTTTGTTGAATTGGTACAAATTGTGCTTCTTTGTTATATCAATTTAATACAGAGTATGTACTATAAAAGAATAGAAGAGAATGTGTTGCACTTTTTGGCAAAAAAAAATAAAATAGCGAAATAAAAACTTCTTGAATTTCGGGACGATCCCGGGATCTCGGGATTGCATTTTCAGATCCCGAATATCCCGGGATCGAAAAAACTCCAAAAATTGTCATCCCTATTTCGGATATAAAAGGCTTACGTCGCGCCACTCGACCATGATACCCAGCACTGTACAGAGTTTTCCTTATTGTTTGAGGATTTATTTGTTTTTGAATGCTCTGAGTTGTCTTCAGCTAACTTCACATCAGATGGTATTGAGATCTTTGGGCTTTCCGATTGATGCTTTATTTCCAAACTGGCATTGCTTGATACGATTTAATTATTGTTTGTGCACTAGAATTTGGATTTCCAGTTATTTTAGCAAGTTCGCGTAAAGTTTTCTTTTCTAAATACAGTTTGATTATTAATTTACGAATTTCTAACGAAATTTTTTTACCGCGGCCCATTGAAACTTTTCTTATCTAACTTTAAACTGAAAATGTTCTAGTAAGGCATCATGGAAATATATAAAAATTAAAAATATGTAGTTTTCTACACCAACGTAGGTCTACGGTTAAACCCCCAACAAAACCCAGACGCAAAATTAGCAGTTCTTGACCTTGATGTTAGTGAAACTGATCATTTCTCGGGGGAAGGGATGTTACAAATTGCCACTGTAAATTTTTGACTTGTTTGTCATTAATTTTCCAAAAATATTAAAGTGGAAAAATTCGTTGAATCGAAAGCATAGAAAAATAACTTTTGAATAAGCGATCGAACAGAAAGTTCTGTTAGTTAGACTTTTGCAGAAGCTGCAGGGACGAGAAGCAGGAAGAAACCGTCAATAACAGACGTCAAACGTCTAATAAGTTTCACCAAAATCTCAATGTGGCTCCACTCGAACTGAAGACCAAGTGTGCAGCGATATCACAATGGACCTTATTGGTCTAAGTAAGCCGAGGTACGTAAGGTATGGTACGTGTAGCGGCTGCCGCCTCAACTTCAACCTAACCTTACTGAAAAACCCAAATCTTAGTATAAATAAATTTGAACCTACAAAGAGATTTAAAGCAGCACTGAAAATCTGGTTCTGTTGTGCCATTTCATCTGAAAAATATTCTATATAATATAGAATGGATGTCATCGTAGGTATAATAGTCAAAATTTAGTATTGATCTATTCCACTTTTTAATGATGTTATTTAGTACATCTATCCTTAGCTGTATTGTATTAAAATTGTTTAAATATTGAAAGCTAAATTTGTAGCTGCATTTTCTTAAAAATAACCAACTTGTTACAACGTAGAACACTCACACAAAAAAAAAAACCAAATCGTATATTTATGCATTGGATAAGGCATCTTTTAATTATCAACAATTAAAAATGATTAATTAGTTTGTTCTAAGGAAACAAACAAGTCCGCCATTAAAAAAAAATAACATCTTGTTCAATTTCGCGTTCAATGCAACATTAAACTACGCAAGTTATACGCAAAAAATTAAAATTAGAACATTAAATAAACAATTGCCATCAATACTAAATCAAGTCGATTTCAATTTATTTGCCTCGTTAATAAAGGTATATATGGAATGGAAACACTTGGCTGGGCCGATATTTTATTTTATAATTTTAATACGCAAGGGGTGTCAACAGATGCGTAATTTTGCGCTGATTTAAAAAAAAAAATTCCTTTTTTGAAATGCATATAACTTTTGGCCTTCACCTGAGCTTTTGTGACTAACATTTTTGAAGCGAAGCTTTTTACGCCTCGTTTTATGGTTTGCTTGAGTGAAATCTCAAAAAACGACACTGTTTTCTACAAACCCTTTCCTTATATATGTTGTTATTTTTTACTTGCGTCTATTACAACAAGAGGATATAAAACTAAAAATGTTTCACTGTAAACAGTGAGAATCGAACTCGCACCATTTCGATCCAGAGTTCTACTCGCTAACCACTAATCTAAAAACCTCTGTTACGAAATGTGATTCATTCTATATTAAGTATTAACTGAAGCTATGTTGCAGTAGATGACAAGAATTTACTAAAAGGATTGTGCATTAGCTATCCTACATGTGAACGCGTAAAGCTATGTTGCAGCAGATTATAATATTCTATTAAAAATTTTGTGTATTGACTATCCATACTACAAAAGTAGCAAGGTTCATTGAACTGGTTGAAAATTATCACTAGATGCCAATTGTTTTAGGTGCAGATTTTAACTGCGAATTCAGACATTAATGTTCATAGGCACTTAAGACACGGCCGGTGGTCTAGCTATGGAATATTTAAGGTATTTTTAGGATTTTTTTAAAAAGTTAAAATATTAAACAACGATATTGAAACTTGTAAGGCATATTGAAACACTCACTCATCAAAATAAATTATTTTTTAATTTAAAAATTGTTCATCATGTTCAAAATGGCGCTCAATGAGAAGCTCTCGAAGAGAATAAATAGAATAAATGTAGGCGAAACGCTGTGGCTCCATACTTACTAAAACGGCCGTAGAAGTGAAAATAACGTCAGAATGACTATACTTTGGAATTATAAAAAAATTCAATTTCATAAAAATTCTAAGCCTTAAACAAGGCCGTTTTGACAAATATAATTTATGAATGAATAGCGATCCAAATATTTGTACAGCACAATTAGGGACAACTATTGATGTAATATTTGCTAAAAATATCGATGACATTACATTTATATAATATACATTTGCTATTTTAGATATTAAAAACAAATAATGTTATTAAAAATTTTTATCCTTAATTTTGCGGGCTCAAGGTCCAAATTATTTATTAAAAATGAAAAACTTAAATAGTTTAGAAAAGACAACAAATTAATTATTGACTGGTTTAAAAAACCTATGGCTTCCGGACGTCTCATTAATTTTTACTCAAAACATCCCAAACGAGTAATTATAAATATACAGCTAACAATTTTATTAGCAAAGTTTTGGACATAAGCAATAAGCAATTTCATCATGACAACATCAACAAAATCAGGACTATATTGCGGAAAAATGAATTCCCAAAAATGACAATAGAGAACTTAATCGACAATTATTATAAAACAAACAAGAAAAATAGAGAGGATAACAACACGAAAATATTCAAGTCTGTGACTTGCATCCCAGGTCTTTCAGAGAGATTTATAAAGTCAAATATGTACAACAAAGAAAAAATAAAATTAGCTTTAAAAACAAACAATATATTACAACAATTATACAGCAACACAAAAACAAAAATCAAAAAACTTGACAAATCTAATGTAATTTACAAAATTACATGCAACGGTGACGGGTCCAATGTATGTGACCAGGCATATGTTGGGACAACAAATAACAAGCTACGGACAAGAATTTCTTCGCATCGATCAGACCACAAATCTCGCAGACCTTTGGACCAGAAAACAGCACTTGCAGCCTGTGCGCAACATCCACACACACCTGATTTTGACGCTGTAGAAATTTTACAACAAGAGAACAGTTACTTGAGACGATATACATTAGAAATTCTCCACATCATAAGCTTACCGGAAGAAACCCTCCAGGAAAAATCGGAAGGCTTTCATCATAAAGTGATAAATAAACATTCCCCACCGTATCTTTTGAAAGCTTAAGGGTAGTTTTGTATTTATATTGTTTCCCACCGCTTCTTTTGGAAGCTTAAGGGTAGTTTTGTATTTATATTGTTTCCAAACCGCTTCTTTAAGAATGCATGTGGAAACTTTTATTTATTGTCAAGCAATGACAATAGCAAATATTAATATCATTGTTTTCTAGCCACTTATTGTAGAATTCGATAGTCTAGTGGTAGCGCGCTCGACTCTCGCTCAGGGGTCCCGGGTTCGAATCCTGGCCGAATCCATTTTCATAACAAGGGAGAGGAATGTTTCCACATTAATTCTTAAAACTGGGGAGAGGACTGCTTCCAATTCACTTTATGGACAGCGGAGAGAAATGTTTCCACATGACTTTTTAACACAGCGGGGAGGAATGTTTCCCTCTAATGACATGCTATGTTAAAAAAGCAATGGAGTGTGCAACAAAGGGGAATGCTTCTTACATTCCATGGAATGTTTCCTGGTAACATCCGGGAATGCTCACATTTCCTGGTGGGAAAGAGACTGAACTTCAAAACAGACACAGACAGATGCGCACACATATATAGAAAGTATGTTAAAAATAATAGTTAAGAACCTGACGGCACAACAAGTGGATGTTTTTTGTTAATTTTGTCAATTTGTTTATTTATCTAAGTTCTTGTCAAAAAATAAAAAACTGTGATGTTAATGTTTAATGTCTTTGATGTTAAATGTTTCTCAATTGATATAATGTTTTAATTATTTAAAATTGTGAGTGAAATTGTTCAAGTGAAAATAATTGTTGAAAATTAATGTACATATATGTTTTCAGTTTGTGTACTCTGATGATGATTGCCGACGGTAGACGAAATATTGGTTAATTAAAATTAAAAATTAAAACTATTTAAGTTTTTCATTTTTAATAATTTGGACCTTGAGCCCGCAAAATTAAGGATAAAATTTACTTCAAAAAGGTCGTTAAACAAATAAAATATGTTATTAAAAAATTTCCATAATAATAATGAAATACATTTACAAATATATTTAAAAATTAATATAAAATAATAATGTAAGCTAATAAAATTTACTGGTTGGAATATTATTTTGTTTAGTAAACATTATGGTATTTAAAATTTTTTAAATTAATAATTTTTTTATCAAAAAAAAACCATTAAATTTAACAGGTATTCACGGTTGCGGACCAGAGAAGAAAAAAGTTGTTCTATATGTATTTTCGCGCATTGAATTCAAATCCTTAGTCCGTTTCTCCTCTATAGCGGCGTTCAAATGGTCCTACATGTTGTCACGCATTGTAGGACAAGCCTCGTATTTGACCGTTCGAACGCTCAATACAGCCGACTGACATGTTATCTTGAATTTGAAATATTTCAAATTCTCAAAATGGGTGGACGCCTGTTAAAAAACGTGAATTTGAAGAAGTTAAAATAAATGTTTCTAATCGAGTTTCTTATTTAAATTTTAGTCATAAAAAAACTTTTGACCATAAGATATTTTAGGGTAAAAGCGTTTTCTTAAAAACAATTTGCCATCAGATTTTTTTTTTTAAATAAGTGCATGATTTAAAATTAGCATATTTTTAAATCATAAGCTTTTCCCGCGCCTAGATCGCTGCAATTTTCTCAAATTCAAATGCTGCAAGATTGTTAGCAATTTTATTAAGTTAACGAAAGATTAAAAAATTATCCAAATTGAATCATCTTTATGACAGAAAAATGATTTTTTTTAAAGCCGACTTTTGGGTAAAGCATTTAGTTTTTTAAATTCATTTAACTTTGTTTTCTTCTTGTGTTTAATTACTTTAAAACATAAATTCGCTTATCGTCTAAGTTCATATGCGTTATTGGCTTAAATGCCCCTTACCATCTGTTGCTCCGAAGAATGATCTTCTACTAATAGGGATATCATTCCTTATCATTCCTCAATTTCTCGTACGAATAACTTCGTAATTTCTTCCATTACATTCGTAGTATTTACTTATGGCTTCGTACTAAGTATTTAGTATTCGTTGAGTTTAAAAAAATTTACAACCGAAATCTTTCAGCCTGGTTTGTTGAACAAGTACCGAATGTAAGGAATGTATGATTGCAAGATCTACTGAAATACTACGTGGCCCATTAGCTAAAAAAGCCGTGATTCAAACCCAGGCTAAGATAGAATGTTTTTTTTTGTTATTAGTAAATGCCAGAGCTGTAAAATTGATATTGATAAATTTTAAGTACAACTGAATATCTGCATAAGAATGCATTCAATGAATGCAAAATTGATTTACAAATAAAATTTTTCATTCACATTTATTTTTACAAAAATGATTTATTATTAATTTCAATTATTATTTTCGTTATTAAGAAAAATGAGTAAATTTTTTTATTCATTTAGATACTATTCACAAAGAATGCAATTCACAAAAAATTTCAGAATTTTCAATTTTTCTTTCTTATTCATTATTCATTTTTTATTCGTTATTAGTTTTTTATTCATTATTCTTTTGTTATTTATTATTCATTTTTATTCATTATTCATTTTTTATTCATTATTAATTTGTTATTCATTATTAATTTGTTATTCTTTATTCAGTTTTCATTAATTTTAGTCCAAAATACAAATAAAATAAAAATAAAATAAATAAAAAACGAATAACAAATGAACAATGAATTAAAAATGAATAATGAATAACAAATGAATAATGAATAACAAGTAAATTGAATAAAAAATTATTAATTGAAAATTCTGAAATTCTTTGTTAATTGCATTCTTTGTGAATATCATTCAAATGAATAAAAAAATGATACATGATTCATTATTCTTAATAACGAAAATGAATAATTGAAATTAAAAATTAATTATTTATTTAAATGAATGTGAAATAAAAATTTTGTTTATAAATCAATTTTGCATTCATTGAATGCATTCTTATTTCGTTATTCACTGATTCACTTTTTTGTGAATAAAATCAAATTGATCAAATCTTTTACAGCTTTAGTAAATGTAACAAATGTATTCGTATAATATGCATTTGTTTTTGTACGAATACGAATAAAATTTTTGTAATATGTACCAAACTACGTCCAATCTACGAGTCCTATTCGTGATATAAAACTTCGAATAAAATTCAGAGAATAAACGCAGTTTTTAGTAATATTTACGCACAAAATTTTTTGAGTGTAAGAATACGTATTGAAAAGTGACTGTGAAACAAGGGTAAGTGATATAGTATCGTAACTTATCACTGCAAGCAGGGCTTAGCTCAGCTGTATTTATAAATATACTTTAAAAAAGGTATTTTTGAGTTCTCTGCAAAATATATTAATATTTATAATGAAAATATCGTCATATAAAATCAAAAAAGCCATAAGTTACAATAAATTCAAAGTCGACTTTTTGATTGGTTATTGGTGCCTTATCAAAATACATGTTCATGCTAAATTGTACACTCCTGCAAATAAAAACGACGTTTTTATTAAAAATTTTTTAAAATCCTTAAGTTTGAGCGCAAGGTACAATTACAGTTTATAAAGTTTTTTGACTCTCCCGTATAGCTTACGACTGTTTGATTTAATATGAAGATATTTTAAAAAATTTACTGCCTAGGGGGGGGGCAAGCGCTCCCCTTTTCCGCTGTGGACGCCCATGTCTACATCCATTCTCTGTATTTACATCCATTTACTTTTTTCGGAATGGTGTTGTAGAAACCCACCGCCAAAAACTAATGTTTTGGACCGCTTTTAACGATGTCATTAGGGCTGTTCACATTTCAAACCGCTCATCAAATCATTTGTCAAATCGTTTGACCACAAAAGTGTTCAGACTCATCAAATTTTTCGTCAAATTTCATTTTATCTTGAACACCGAAGTAAGCACATCGCGATGACGGAACATTTTTAATACCACTTGTTATTAAAATCGTATTGGAAGAAGATGAAATTATTTTATAAATTAATATAAATTATTTGCAACAGTTATTTATTATTTTTTTGCTATTATTTTCTTCCGCTCCCTCTTTTGCCACGATGTGCTCAGGTTGAAAACTTTTTTGAACTGACAAAATCGTACTACACAATTTGACGAGTGTTCACACTCATCAAATCAGCAGAAAAATCAAAAAATTTTGATTTTCATCAAACGATTTGACCAACGATTTGATGAGTGTTCACACTCGTCAAATCGCCATCAAATCCATACAAATTCTGTTGGTCAAATCATTTGTCAAATCAGTAGATGATCGATTTGATGAGCGGTTTGAAATGTGAACAGCCCTATTGAGATATTTTAATGTTATTTGGGCTGGTTCTTAAGATGATATAATGCGGAGAAAGTGCGAAAAAGCTGTAGTAGCTGAACTCTATTGTTATTGTATGTAATTTAAAAAACAAAAACTATTGGTATTCATAACATCAGTGGCTATCGCTGGAACTAGAATCAAAGTTTTATTTAAAAAACATCGTATATTTTACACTAATAACCGATAGAAACAAGCTGCTTTAAGAACTTAATTTTCAAAAGCGCGTCATTCTGTCAATTTTCAATATTTTTTTTTCTTTCTAGCGCCAGCCATAGCTGCACTTATAGCGATTAATAATATTCTTGGTTTTTATTTTTCAGATAAATAAAAAAGTAAATGTAAAGTGTTACAATATACCTTAAAAGTTTAAATATCGTTGTTCAATATTTTAACTTTTTAAATAAACCTTAAAAGTACCTTAAATTTTCTAGATTCGCTAGACCCCCGGCCATTCATGTCTGAATTCGCAATTAAAATCTACTCCTAAAAAATTGGTCAACAACAACAACAAATCAACCAGTTCAATGGAAACTTGCTACTTTTGTTTTTGGATAGTCAATACACAAAAACTTTAATAGATTATTATGATCTACTGCAACATAGCTTCATGCATTCACATGTAGGATAGCTAATGCACAATCCTTATAAGATATTCTTGTCGTGTGCTGCAAGTTAGCTTCAGTTAATACTTAATATTAAACTGCCAATTTAACAAAACGATGGAGGTTGGATTAGATAGTAGCGTGTTGAACTGTCAATCCAAATGGTGGGGGTTCGATTCTCATTGCTGTCAAAGAAATATTTTTAGTTTTATATCCTCTTGTTGTAAAGACGCAAGTAAAACAATAACAACATATCTAAGGAAAAGGTTTATGGAAAAAATGTCGTTTTTGAGATTTCACTTAAGCAAATCACAAAACGAGGCGTAAAAAGCTTCGCTTCAAATAATTCTTTGTTTTTTATGAACTGCTTGCAAAAGAAATTCGAGTTTAAAAAATACATTGAAATTTTACAGTTATTCAAATTTTTTTGGCGGGGTACTGTATTTAAAAAAGTTACAAATTTTAAATACCTAAAATTAAAGGGGCAAATTGTTAACCCGCTCGACTATTGCCAGTGGTACGTGAATCTTAGTAAACTGTTCACTTTAAGCTGCAGCCAGAGTGACATTTCAAGTTGACTAGAGCTGCCATATGATTAGCAGTCAGCGCTAACTCTGTGAGTTGGAGCAGTGGCTTGGTATTTCGTTGTTTGTGTTTTTGCATTTTAATTCTCGTTTTATAACTTACTAAATTTTTTTGTATGATTTTGTTGAGTTTTCCTTAGTTTATGTTTTTGTAAATTTTGGTTGATTTTTTTTTTAAATTCTTAATCGATAACATATTTTAAAAACAATTTAGCACGAATTCAATAAATGTAACTTTATTTGATCGTATGGCTTGCGTTTGTTTGATATGCATTAGTTGAAAATATTTTTCTTATTTAGCTGGATTATATATAAAAACATCAGTTAATACGGCACCATATATTTATTTTAAACTATTTTCATTGACTCGTAAAATGCATGAATGCATTGAAAGCTATGGCAAACAAAATTGTATAAAGTCTTCCCCCCTAAGTTTCATCCCTTCTACGTCCTTGACCATATCTAGACTCATTAAAATCATTCTACAACAGCGTTTTTATGCCTTTAAGGCGTGCACAGAAATTTGGTGACAGAGAAAAAATATAAGCTGAATGCTGAAATTTTAAACAGCTTTGCTGAAGATTCACGCCGATTAATACTTTAATTTTCGCTTATGTTAAGTCGCGTTTAATTCAATATCGTTTCAAATTAAATTTTATGTATTTCTCAATAAAGCCAATATTTAAAAAATTAATTTTATGTATCAGCTACTAAAATCCTGGCTACGCCCATGTAGTGCTATGTTTATACTGAGAGCTAATTGCTAATTTTACGCTTGTAAAAATTTTTCGGTGATGACATTGTAATGCAGAACTGTAAGCGGAAACTGAATCTTGCTTGTGCTCACAAAATTTTCTTTTCATTGTTCAAACAACATTTTGACTTTATTCGTCTGTGTAGCAATATCGTGTTTTCTAACAGGAAGTTTTGCAGTGAAGTGTGTTTGTGAAAACTATTAATCTTTATGTTTAAACCAGAACAGAGGCTTAAGTATAAAATAACAAAGTGTTATTAAACATTAACTTTGAAGTGCTAGATAAAAGGTAACAAATTCGTTCATTAAATTGTAAAAATTATTGTGGAAATAATTTATGGTGTCATTTGCTTTTGTTTGCTTCTTTTCGGTGTTTTCTCTTTCATTTTCGTTGTGTTTTTGGCGTAGAGAGGATTTTTGTTCAATTTATTTGTGCTCTCTCATATTTTGTGCGTAATTTTATTGTTCTCTCCTATCTTGTGCATACCTACTCCCATCTTCGCTTACTATGTAAGGTAAATGTCTTTAGTGTTTAAGCTCGGACATGGCCGACAAATGTAATTGAAAATTGTAAACAGACTTCGGAGGCCCCGCAGCTACATTGTATTTGGGAAATAATTGGTTACGTCATGTGTCCATTTACCACTGGGTATATACAGCCATGAGAAAATAAATAGGGAGACCTGTATTTTTATATTTAAAGCTGCATGAATTACATACAAGATGCAACAGATATAGCATTAATTCCCTATATATCAACCACTTTCGTGTCATGTGCTGCAGCGGAGCTAAAATTTTGAGATTATCAAACGAAATATCAACAAATTTTGTATCTTTTGTTTTAGCGGAGCTGTAACCGTCAAAATTTAAAATCTCTGTTTTTCATGTTAAAATACACTTAATCAACAGTTCTTTTCTAAATTCTATCTTTGGATGATAACAGCTCCGCTAAAAGAAAAGATACAAAATTTGTTGATATTTAGTTGGATAATCTCAAAATTTTAGCACCGCTACAGCACATGACACGAAAGTGGTTGATATACTGATGAAAAAGTTGATATTTTTTCTAAAATAGGAAATATTATTTTTTATTTTATGGTGAGTAGTATGGATTCTATATCAATAATACTTAACACGTACCAAAACCGTAAAACACCCTGTATCTTGAAAGTTTTACAATGTGGGAGGAAACTCCACAAAGTGTTATACTCGCCTTATCAATAAGAATCACCAGCCGCGGGAACTAATGCTATATCTGGGGCACCTTGTATATAATTCATGCAGCTTGAAGTATAAAAATATAGGTGTCCCTATTTATTTTCACATGACTGTATATTTGTCCCTGTTACTCCTACAACGAGTAAAGAGCCGTTCGTAAATGTGGATTTCGTAAATGAGCATTTATCTCTCAGTGTGAACATAGGATTAGGGTCCATTCTGCTTAGTTGGGTCAAACATTTTTTTCTGTATTTTTCGACAGCTAGCTATAGCTGTGAAGAATATTATACAAAAAGGGTAAATTGAAATTCATAATGGTTCCGTTTTCTGGCTGACTTTCATAACTCAGTCTATTTTTAACGAATCTCTATATATTTTTTTTTAATACGCGTAATTAAATTGTCCATTGAATGGCCCATAATCTCATCGATACATTGCAAATTGGATTTTTTATCCAGAAATATGTAACGAAAATGTTCAGTTGAAATGACAAAAAATTTTTCAAACGCCGCCATTTTGTTATTTTTAAATCAATTTCATTTAAAATGGTTTATTCCATAAACACATTCACACTTAACAGGAAATCATTTGAATTTTTGTTTCAGATGATTTTTGCGACCTCTGGTCGCCAGCTCGGGTTGTGTTTTTCGCACCGGCCCAATTTATTTTTGAAGTGAAAACTTCTTTAGGCGCGTTGAACGATTTTGGTAGAGGGTAAATCATTCGTTTGCATCATCGTATTTTTCCAAGGAATTCGTCATTCGGCCGCAAGCTCACAAAGAAATCACTTGGCAACTCCTGAAATTAATGCATATAATCTGTTTGTTAGTATATAAATACTTAAGTTAGGTTGAAATAAGATGTTTGCAACCAAAACTTATTATTAATTCGGTTTATATTTATATATATATGCCTTTAAAGTTTGGCAATTTCTTCAGTTGTTGTATTTGTCAACATTTTTGAAAAATTTGCTTTTACTCAACCAGCTGCTATTCATGGTGAGATTTAAAAATGGATCCATCTTCTTCTTTTTCTTCTTTTTTCTGCTGGAACTTCGTTTGCAAACAAGAAAAATAATGTATGGATTGAGTGTTTTAACATTTTAATGTTTAAGTTGTGATAAAGGCATATGTTGAACATTCAAATAATTACATGCATGCTCTTATTTTATTACATATCGTCAAACAAAGTTTGACAATTTTCACACTTGTATTTGTCAGTGGCTTTTTATTTACACCACTGCGGCATTTTATATTCAGAGTTGTCAACTATGGCTGTGTGTCAATCAGTCGTGATAGGATAGAAAATATCAAGTTGAATAAAATTTGTGTGTGTTGAAATAAATTTGTCTTTTTTGCTGTGTCAAATGGACGATGAAATTTTGACAATTACAAATTTTGACATTTCGGTCGTGTTTTAGCGCAAATATTTTATTTTATTTGCATTTTATCAATTTGCGACATATTTAATTCGAGAGCTTGTACTTGCAACATATTTCGTAAACTTGTAATATTGTAAACTTAAAAAACTGTTAATAAATTAAAAAAAATTAACGAAACAGCAGGCAAACAGAAAATATAGCATGCAAAGTGCTGTATATTTTACGCCGTCAGTTCGGTTCATCCCCTCTAACGCTGCGCAACCGCTGGGATCTTGTAATTCTCTTTGCGTTGTTGTTGTAAATTTGCTAAGTAGTTATTGTTGTACAGTAAGCTTTAATTTTTTGTGGATGTTTATTTGTAGCTACAGTCAGCATATGACTTAGAACTAATTTTGAAAACAGTTTATTCATATGAATTAAAGAGTACATTGGTAAATCTATTTGTTTTTAGTAAAAGTGTTACCGTATCGGAAATTCATATATATATATATATATATATATATGTATATATTTACATATTTACATATATATAGTTCATATATATGAACAATTTAGCTCATTGAGGAAATTTAAAGAATATTTATGTATATTTATATAATAACAATTACGTATTAAACCTGCAAAATAATTAATATTTTCAGTAGTAATTGAATAACTAAGGTCTGCTTATCCTAAGCATTCTATTTTTTAAAACTGTTTAGCTTAATTTCTTATATGGATTATATATAATTTATAAGCTATAGATATTTCTTAATTTTAGAATATTCTATTTTTAATACACAACGCAATATAGATATGGTGAACATGTATATTGTGTTAGTGTTATGATATAAATTGATATAAATAAGCTTTAATTTTTTATATAAATCAATAATGAAATAATTTAAATAAATTACTTCAATTATATGTATTTTTGGTATGGTAACACTTTTGCTTAAAAGAAATAGTTTCAGTAATATATAAAAAATTTAATAAATTGTTATGAGCTCTTAACAAAAATAATTCTAATTTCATATGCCAACTGTAGCTACACGATTAGAATTTACAACACCTACAAACAATTTTCGGCTAACTGCGCCAACAACAATTACCAAGGAAATCTACAAACAAGGACGCACAGAGAAGAACAAGATCAGAGCGGAACTTTTAAAACTTTTTGATTTCATCCTACATGTAGGACGGGGCTGCAGTATGAGCTTTTACACATCCTAGATATCCGTCCGACCTGTCAAATCCATCCTACATGTAGCATAGTCCGAAACCCCCTATTAGCATGAAAATTCCTTTATAGCAGTAAGGCGGTCCGTGGCAGGACAACGTCTTCCATTTATATTTTATATATAGGTTTTCGCTTCGGTCGGCAGTCCTCTCACTGCTATACTTTTTTTTTAATCAATAATTAAACAATAATTATTAATCATTTAATTAATTATTTTATGCAATCATTTAATCAGATTGATTTAATTATCTGAAAATTAGAAACAATCTTCTTCAAAGTACTGTCAATATACCTTAAAAGTTTAAAGTACCTTAATTTTTTACTAAAAAAACATTAATGAATATTGTATTTTTTTCAGCCTGTTTAACATAATTTGTAAAACTTTTTTTATAAAAAATCTGTGAAGTGTTGTGTGTCGCTTTCTTGTCTTTATGCTTTTAATATTATAGCATTTTTTTTTTAGAAAAATGTAAGAGTATTTGAAAAACTTAATTCTATTTTTTTCATTTTATTTAAGACATTCAAATTCAAGTTTTTTGTTGTTGTTTTATTCTTTTACTTGCTTTAATCATTAATTCACATTTTATTGTATTAATTTTGCTTTCGTTTGTATCTTTTCTATTCAAAAATTCAAACAAAAATTGGCAGCATCATTAGTTTTGTTTATATTTTTGATATGGAAAAAATATTGTATACACATATTTTACAAATTTTTGAACAAACACGTCTGTTATATAAACGGCTGTCAGTCAAACGTTTTGCTTATTTTGCAAGTTTGATGAATGAAAGCTTTGCAGGAATTCTACAAACATACAAGCTATCGGCACGTTTATTTTTCTTAATATCTGCTCATTTGTAGGTTAAATCTTTTCAGTTTTATTGAATAGAACAGGAAAAAAACAGATAAAGTGTAAGGCACAAAAGATGGCCTCGTGTAGCACTTCCACTAAAGACTGCCAACATTCCTCATCGGCAGTCGAGCAGTTTGAAAAATAATTTGTGTGTACTTCAAATGAGCCACCCACAATTACCCAAAAACAATTTTCTTATTCTACATAACATAGAATAATTTGTGGCATAGTGTGTTGTTTAAATTTCTTAACAAGATACGCTTTGAACTAACAGTTTGCAGGTGCTAATGCTTCAATGTTAAAAAAGTTCCTTTATAAAAAATGAATGGCAATTTTATTAAAATCTGCAAATCGTGAATAAGTCTTTTTCTCCATATTAATCTGACTTTATTCATTGTTTTAAACATATCTTAAGACAATGCTTCAATTCTTAAGAGATGAAGTTTATGTTCGTTGAAATATATTACTAAAAAGTAATGACGATTTTTTTAAATTTAACGAATCATCAAATAGTCCTTTTCTCCATATAAATCTTAATTTATTCATTGCCGTAAACTTATCTTAACACATTCGATAAAGTCTTAAAAGATGATGTTTATGTTCATTGAAATATATCATTAATAACACTGGCTTACAGCCAGAATTTACAATGAATGCCACTATCCATTTCTGATGTAAAATAGGGTCGGTGCTTCCGAAAATGTAATTTTTTTAAGATATTGCCAGTGGCGGATTTAGTCATTTTGCCGCCCTAGGCCCGACATTAGCGCTGCCTCTAAGATATTAAATTATTTTTCTTACAATAGAACAAAATTATAAAAATTGTATTTTTAATTTACGGAATCTCGTACGGATTCATTTATTACGTCCTCAAAACTAAGTTTTTGTTCTTCTTCAATATTTAATAAGGAAAGTGCATTTAATCGCTCCTCATTTATAGTTGCCCGTAAATAGCTCTTAATTCGTTTTAATGTAGAAAATTAGCATTTTGCTGAACAAAACAAACTTGAGTGAAGAAAACAAACTTGAGCGCTCTTATGTTAAATATTCAAAGCGATCAAAACCTTCTCTTTGCTCTTTCATAGTATTCGTTCGTAGATTGTGCTCCTAAAAAAAAAAACTGTGTTTAACAACGCCTTCTCTTTGTCATTAATTAATTGTTTCTCGCTCGCGAGTTTTTGCAAAAATCAAGGCTCATTTATAAGATTTTGGCACTTGAGAGCGAGCTCGGCCGAACTGTCAGAATGGATGAAAAGAAATCAAGAAAATGAATGCATAAAACAAAGAAAAGCACTGTGACAGTTCAAGCAAAGGCGGGAAAAGAGTGCATTTCTCTCAAGTGCCACAACCTTATAAATGAACCTTGGCAAAGATAAACTCATTTCATTTGAAGTTTTGCGTTCGCTCATTTATTGTATAAACCAGTGATCTTAATTAAAAATAAATGATGAACTATACTTTTCTGGCGTTTTTTAATGAAATATTTTTAAAATGTTCCTTTTTGTTTATTTATTTCAGTTTCTTTTCATTTCATAAAATATAATGATTTTTTAAGTAAGAAAAGTAAGAAAAGTAAGTAAGAAAAATACTTAATATTATTGATTTAAATCCTTT
The DNA here is from genome assembly GCA_963920525.1 of Dichetophora obliterata. Taxonomy (NCBI): domain Eukaryota; kingdom Metazoa; phylum Arthropoda; class Insecta; order Diptera; family Sciomyzidae; genus Dichetophora; species Dichetophora obliterata. The sequence goes on from OY986438.1 coordinate 95,047,026, forward strand.
CAATTTATTATGTGCAAAGTGTTCAACTAAAGTTTCGCATAAAATGAAAGCGAGCGACTCAATGAGTTTATCATTACAAAATTCACGAGCGATGAAAACTCAACATCTCTCATCAACACGACGTAGCTCTTTTAAAATTTCTCAGCATACAAACTCACGAACGAGGAAAGCAGTTGAGGACATGGTATAATTATTTGACAAGGTAGCCGTGACAGTTTTTGGCGATTGGTTGTTGTCAAAAACAGCTCAAGAAGTTGTAGTTTGCTGCTGTTGACTAGCTATGTGCTTATTTTTAACTTTTCTTTGATTCATTAAATTTATTCGCGAAGTTTGTTGAAATGTTTTTAGTTTGCTGCGGTTGACTAGCTGTGTTTAAGTCGTCGCATATTTTTGCACTTTTCTTTGATTAATTGCATGAACAGCTTATTTTGACAACTACCCATCGCCGCTCGTGAGGAAAAAGCCAGTCTACGCTACTACCTAGTCAGTAATTATGCCATGGTTGAGGACAAGATGTATTTATGAAGGTGGAAGAAGTGAGTTGACGTCTTTGAAATCGACACCATGATACAACTATTTTCTCATGAGCTGCGGATGACGAACGTTAAACAAAAGAAAACATAAAACGAACTTTTTTTTTAAACGAGCGTTAAGCCAAATGTTGCTTTTCCAATATTGTGTTCTTTTAAAATAAAAAAAATATGGGAAAAAACTTAAGATTGTGTATAATTTGTGGCAAACGGTTTTGTACATCGGATATAGTTATTTATATTATGTGGCGAATGGAGAACAATTAATTGTTCTAACGAATCTTTCCAAAGAAACAACAACAACAAAGTTTTTTCAATATGAAAAGGAAAAAATCACTAGCTGATTTTATTGCAATTTCGGACGCGCTAAAGGCTTCATCAGAAATCTTCATCAGAAAGATTCGTCAGAACAATTAATTATTCTAACTTTGACCTTAAGCTCAATAAACGATTTTAAACTATCAAACAACTAGAATTTGTTTTTAAAATCAAGTATGATTTAAACTATCAAACATTTAGAATTTGTATTTAAATCATATAAAATCAACATAATAAATAACAAGGTCATTTAGAAAAAACTTTAGTAAAAAACATTTTTATGCATCAACCTTTACTTGTTATTTATTTATATGATAAAATAAGACGAAATGCATAAATAGACAATCACTAAATTTGGGTGCTTTCGTTCAATTAAATACAACTTTTTGTTTTCCCAAAAGATTTCTTCGACAATGTCTTGTTTTTTTTCGAAAAGTACAGGCTTTAAGCAAAAAGTATCAAAACTGACAAATTATTTTGATTTCTTAACCAAATTTGCAATTAGTTTTTTTTTTGTAAATTTTTCTGAAAAACACGAAAAATCATCAAAAAATTTCATTTCTTTCGCCGAAACTAGCAGTTTAATCAAAAACTTATGACGGCAGTGTTTTTAGGGAATTTTATAAGCTTAATTTGTTATATTATTTGTTTAATTATTGTTGTTGGTGCTGAAGATAAAGGGTTTTTTTAGCTGCATGAGAAGTTTCCATGGTTTTTGTCTATTGTTTGATAGTTAAGAATGTCAAACTGTGTTAACATTTCTGTTCAGTAACACACTGTTTCCACTTTCAATATTTGATTGCATGCGAACTGTCGAATTGAATTTCCTGATATTCAGATTTAATGCTATAATATTTAGGTGGGCACCTTATCTCATGAAATTTTATTTTAGAATTGTTTGTAAAAGTTTATTAAATTAATAATTTTTTCCATTCGCCATTTCATTTTATGTTTTTACACTCTTTTAATGCTTTTGCAATATTTTTTGTTTGAAAAGTTCTTTAAAATGCACACACTTTCATATTTTACTGAAAAGTGACAGCTCATCTCATGAAATATATCTCAAGAAATATTTCAAGAGATAAATTTCATGATATGAACAATTTCATGATATGAGTGGTGAATGAATTCAATTTGACAGTTCGCTCATGCAAGCAAATAATGTAAGTGGAGACATTGTGTAAGGTTTGGCAATTCATCATGAATCGTTTAACACCAGAAACACCCTTCCAAATTGTGGAAATTTCCTTTGAAAAAAAGAATTCTGTTCGCGAAGTTCATAGAGCACTTCGTCCATTTTACGGTCAACATAATCGGCCTAGTGAGCAAGCAATTCGTTCAGATATTGATCGTTTTCGCACTAATTTTACTTTTCTCTATTCAAAACTATCAACAAGACAAAGAAATGTATGTACATACCGAAGAGAATATTGCTGCTGTAGCGCGAAGTGTTGAAGAAGACGCCGAAATGTCGATTCGTCGCCGTTACGGTGAATGTCGAGCGCTATCGAACCATCCCAGCAAACATTTTATGAGCCCTCAAAAAATGTGATTCTAAAATGCGTCATTTATGTGAGTGTTTTATGTGTGTTCATAAAAATGACTCATAAAAAAATCCTTTTTATGCATTTTTTATGAGTGTTCATAAAAAGGAGTTATAAAAAAATACTTCTTATGCATTTTTACGAGTGTTCATAAAAAGGACTTATAAAAGAATCCTTTTTATACATTTTTTATGAGTGTTCATAAAAAGGAGTCAGAAAAGAATACTTTTTATGCGTGTTTTTTGAGTGCTCATAAAAAAGGCTCATAACAGAATCCATTTTATGCATTTTTTATGAGTGTTCATAAAAAGAACTGATAAAAGAATCCTTTTATGCATGTTTTATAAGTGTTTCATGACACATAAAAGAATATATTTGATGCATATTTTATAAGTGCTCATAAAAATGACTCATAAAAGATTCATTTTTATGCGTTCCTGTGATTCTTGTGAATGTTATTCCTGTATAAATCAGGCGCTTGCTATGCTGGCACCAAAATTTGGGGAATTTCATTCTTTCTGCGATCAGCAATATTTTGCAAGCATTATAATCAGAATTGAAATATTCATTGTGACTTTAAACGTTGGAGTTTGTGAAAGTGATTCCATTTAAATTATTACATTTAAATTTTAACACATTAAATATAAAAACTAATCAAGTAAGTTCTTATAAATTTTTCACGATTACAATGACAAGAAAAAGTTCAAGAAAGTTTCTAAAAAATTAAAAAATTCGTTTAGAGGTGGAGATAAAAGAAAACAGTGAAGAATATGAGGAAGCGATTGAGAAGGTTTTTAATAATCGAACTCCTGATAATACAATTCCGGCAACCATTTAGTCCTTATTGAGCAGTGGACCAACAAATATTAGAAATCAATTTAGTATTTAGCAAATAGTAGTCTTAAAAGAGTCTTTAATAGTAGTCAAAAAAGAGTCCTTAATGTAAATCCTAAAAGAGTCCTTTATATGAGTCATAAAAGAGTATTTAATGTGAGGGTTTAATGAGGGTTCTTAAGGGTCATAAAAAAGTCTTTAATCTAAGTTTTGAAAGAGCATTTAATTAGAGTCATAAATGAGTCTTTTTTTTGCGTCATGAAAGATTCACTAAAAAGAGTCATATGTCGGAGAGTCGAAGAGTCGGGGTGCCCTCAACCTAGAGAAAAAGACTAAAAAAAAGTCTTTTTGTTTCCAACCATTTTGTTTGTTAACCATAAATTTATTGCATAATCAATTTGGTGACAACTTTATTTCCAGAAGTGGTCCCGTTAACTGGCCCTATGTTATGTCATTGCTTTATGCCGGCAAACCAGCAACTCTTGAAGTAATGGAAGCCAATATTCAAGCCACAATTGACGCCATACGGCCAGATATATTGGAAAAAGTACTGAAAAATTGGACTTATTAAAAGCAATTATTATGTATGTTATTCCAACAACATTTCTGTCTTATATAATTATTTAAAGTTCTCATGCATCTAAAAAAACACCCTATATATGCTATTAAGTGAAACAAACTTTATTTTTTGCAAAAAAAAACTACCGTTGGCAATATCTCAAAAACGGAGTAACAGAAAAAAACGAATGATTTTTTCGGAATCATCGATCGATTTTACAAAGAAAATTGTAAAAAATGGTTTTCGTTATTTGTAAGCCAGTGTAATTAACGACAGTTTTATTAAAATCTACAAATCATCAAATAATCTTAAGCTTTGTTTCAAACAATGATAAAGTCAGAGTAATATGGAGAACGATTTGTAGATTTAAAAAAAAATTGTCATTTATTTTTTGTAATATATCTCAATGATCATAAAAACCAAAAGCTTAACTCTAATTCAGGTGACATTAATCAAAGCAACTAAGATTAAGTACGCTTTTTTGTTTGATCTTTTCCTCTTTTAACATGAATAAAGAATCAAAATTGTTAGTTTTTTGTGTATTTTATTTATATAAATAAAACTTTTGTTGTTTTTATTGATTCAATAAATAATAGCAACTCATTAATATTAGTTCGGAATCTGCGTATTTAAATTTCAAACTTTAGCTACTGGTGTTGGTCAAAGTGTTGTTGACAGATAACTACTCTGTATTAAAGTTGAGTGTTTATGGCCCAATGCCCATGTTTCTGACAAAATTTGATAAATTTGTTTTTATTTTCTCGGTATTTAATTTATTTCTGTTTATTCAGCAAGTTTTTGACTTACTGCATTTTTCTGTATCTCGAAGAAGCACACAAACGATGAGAAAGGCACAAAATGTTTTCTTTTTTTCCATACAAAATGATATTGCTTCTCGTGTCTTTCTCATCGTTGGTGTGCTTTTTCGAGATATAGAATAATGCAGTAACTTATTACTTTTAAATAAATTGAATTAGATTAAAGTATAATTAAACTAAATTAAAAGCTTAAGTAAGCTTCTAGGACAGTGTTGCCAAGTCTGTATTTTTAAAAAGCACTAGATCAAAACCACTAAGTTTGGTGCATTTTTTATTGGAATTTAAGGGCTTTTTGACAATTGTATATAAATCTGACACTTTTCTAAAGAACTTAACTTACCGTAGTAGCACAAACAGTATTTATAGCTTCTTTTACATACCTTTTTAAAGATATGTACAAAGACAGGAATTGTATTTGTAAATTTTTTATTAAGGCTTATAAGGCCAATGTGATATAAAGACAGGCTTAGTGTCTTTGAAGAGACTCGGTAAGGTATCTTTTATAGTTATTTGAAAGGCACCTTACAAAGATTTAAAAATAGTAGGTTGAATTCAGAACAGACCATTTTTGTTGTCAGCAGCGTAGAAAGAATATATTTTTCTACTAGTTTTGCTGGACACTTGATCCACTCTATCTCGGGCGGAGTTCCAGAAGCAATATTATTCAAAATGAATTAAGTTGCCTTGTGATCGCTCTTTAGTTTTGGCCATGAGAGCACTCCACGGTTTGGCCAACTAGCTGGAACGAGTGCTCTACAATTTGTTTATTTATTAAAGCACAATTAATTAAAGCACACATATATATTTTACCTTTTAATTTTTCTATTCAACTTTCTAAATTTTTCTAATTTTTCGGTTCAACAAACACGAGGCATACTCAGGGTTGCTACGTAACTTTAACTGCCTCGCGTGTCTTTATAATAATTTTATTACGCACATTATAAAGACAGTAATGCGACATGCCGCCATGTCTTAATAATAACTTAAATATGAGCCCAAAAATGCATATTAAAAAGGCACAGTTTCGATAGTATCGTACGTATAGACGTAGAATTCCTTTTTATATAGTAATAGAGAAAATACTGTTTTTTCATTCATATTTTTAAAAACTATTTAAAAACATTTCATCTTGTAAATAAAAATTATTCAAAAACAAATTTGTTGTTTTTATTGCCTTCTTTTAACTTACTTGATCGAAAAAGCGCACAATTAAATTCATGTAAAAATTTGTTTTGTTTTATAAAAAGTTTTCGTTTGACATTTTTAGTAATGAATTTGTTGTTAATTTTTTATGTTGGTTACAACTAAATGTAATTCAAAGTAACGTTAAATAAATGAAAATAAATATCGGAAAAATTTGAGTTATTTATTTTTCCTGTAGTAAAGAGCATTAACATATATAATATATATATCAAACGAAAAGTTTTTATAAAACAAAACAAATTTTAACATGAATTTAATTGAGAGCATCTTAGATCAAGTAAGTTTGAAGAAGGCAACAACAACAACAAATTCGTTTTTGAATAATTTTTATTTAGAAGATGAAATGTTTTTAAAAAGTTTTCAAAAATATGAATGAAAAAAAAACCGAATTTTTCTCTATTACTATATAAAAAGGAATTCTACGTCTATACTTACGATACTATCGAAACTGTGCCTTTTTTCTTTTCATATTGAAAGTGTTGTTGCTGTTGTTTCTTAGAAAAAAATTCGTTAGAGCAATTAATTGTTCTAACCTGACCTAAAGCTCAATAAACGATTTTAAACTATCAAACAACTAGAATTTGTATTTAAAATCAAGAATGGTTTAAACTATCAAACATTAAGAATTTGTATTTAAATCATAGAAAATCAACATTAATATACAACTTAATAAATGGCACGCTTATATGAAACACACAGTGCATAGTTTGCTGACAACGAAACGGTCCGCTTCAGTGCAGCCGATCTGGGCTATCTGGGAAAAAAAGCAACTCATGTGTATTTATAAAAGCAAAATTTTAAGATTTTATAAAAGCAAAATTCTGTTATAAAGCATAGTATCTTTTCAATTACATTACAGAGCTATTATAAATACATCGCTGTTTTGTAAGCTGGATTTTGTAATTATAACTTCTTCTGGTGCTACTAGGGTATTCAAGAGGTAATATATTGCGAATGGTTGGACATTTTAGTTCCAATACGAATTCATTTTTGCGTTTGTGCTACCATATATTGAAATCTTTGTTTTATTTTTGTAAGCCTTACTGCGCTTTTAGTGATTTTCTAGATATCTATCAGTGGCGTGATAACAAGTTTTTCCAAATCTTTGAAAACTCTCGACAGAGATCAACATCTCGTAGTATATCGTAATCGAAACAAGATAAATAACACGGTGCACTGTGAACTGCCTAGTGGACAAAAATCAAAAAATTAGTGTCTCGAAATTTGGTATCAATCGACAGGCAATACTTTGACTATTGATAATCCAAAATATTGGAGCAATAAAATGCGTTTTGATTGCGCTGCAATGCTTTGAAGTTGAGTATTCTTTTTTAAGAAATTCTAATTTTGGACATAGCTCTTTGAAGTGATTTATACAAATAACTGCCGAAAATCCAGTTTTTAGTAAAGCTAAGCCAATTAAAGCTCATAATTTTAAGAAGTCTATGTGTTAATAAAAAAGTAATTTGTTTTATTTAAAATTAAAAACAAAATATTTAAACTATCAGACATTTAGAATTTGTATTTAAGTCATCGAAAATTAACATAAAAATATTTTTAAATTGTTTCGAAACAATTTGATATAAGCATATCAAATATGTTTGACTGAGAAATAATGAAAAATTAGCATATTTTGATGGAAAAAAACCGAATATGTTCAAATAAGAACTTTTTTCGGATTATTAAAATAAATATATTGTAGAATAAGGAACTGAAAATAACTTTTCCTACTTCGTCCTACAAATATATTTTTTTTTTGATAAATTGCTTAAAATTAAAAATTTACATACAAAATCAAGTAAAAGTATTACATACAAATAATAAAGGTCCTAGGGAGGTGCCCTTAGGATCTAACCGATTTCGGCCATTTTCATTACGCATTTGTTACTCTATTTCACTATCATTTTGACGAATTTTTGTTAAGATCGGTCAACCTTAGCATGTACCTCCCATACAAAATCAAGTAAGATATAATAATAGGTCCAAAGGAGGTACCCGTAGGATTGATCCGATTTCGATTGTTTTCAATGCACATCTATTACTCTACTTGACTACCCTTATGACGAATTTTAGTTAGGATCGGCAAAATTTTGTGTGTACTTCCATACAAAATCAAGTAAAAAATTCATATAGGTTCAAGGGAGATGCACCTAGGGTTGAACCGATTTCGACCATTTTTAAAATTTTTCTTAATTTACTTAAACTAATTATGCATACAAAATTGCATTATCATAGGACGACTCCTTCTATTTTTAAATTAAAAAATTTCAAATGTTTTATAGAGACGAAAAGCAGACCTTCACTTTCTGTTTTTCTGAAAGGTCTGACCCTAAAATTTTCTTGAGTCTAAAGAATTCGATAAGTTACAGATAAAACGTAAGAAGTTTAGAAGTTTAGAAATTTCTAATTTTTGTTTTTTATTTTTTAACTTTGACCTTGATTTGGGGAATATCTTTCTTTAAAACCACATAAATACACTCATAGATATTAAAAGCTTGTTTATCATTTATCTTAAAAGCCCGAAAAATGGTGGTCTGGATGGAAAAAATATTTATAACAGTTATCGCTTTCTCCAGTACGAAATTAAACATTTCATTTAGGTCCTTTCTAAAAGTGAGCTACAATATTTTTATTTGGTTTAAATTTAATTTTTCACTTGAGTCTGAATGTTTAAAATTAAATAATACAAGTACTTGTAAGTCCACTGAAAGGACTGAACGCTTTTTGGACGCAAAATAAAACAAGCTTTTTGAATTTATGAGTATATCTGGGTGGTTTCACAGAAAAATATTCAACCAATCAAGGTCAAAGTTGAAGAAATGAAAAAATGTGAAAGTTATTACCGTTTCCACCTGTAACTTTTCCATTTCCTTTAACTTAAAAAAGTTTTATATATCGTAAAGAAGGTCTTCTTTTCATCTTTTAGCAAAAAAAAAAAGAACAGAGTTATGCAAATAAATTCACACGCACCTCATAAGAATCGGTGTTTTGGATATAGCTCATTCTATGTGTAACGGACATAGAAAAAAAAAAGCATGTGTGTCGGGTTTTTGAAAAACACAATTTTTTAAAAATCATTATTGCTGGTAAAAAAATAAAAAAAGCATTAGGTTATTGCTTTGAATTTCAGGAACAAATTCGAAATTCGAAAAATTTTTCCATTTTGAAACCGGAAATTCGTAAGTCGAATTAAAATTCGAAGAATTCAATCATTTTTGGGTTTTTTCCAATATTTTTAGATTGAAGCCTGATGTATGTAGATAATACAAAAGAAGTTTCACAGTGAGATCTGGAATGGTTTAGCAGTTATGAATTTTTAATACATTTTACGCATGTCGTAGTACTTCCCACTCGCTGGCGTGTAGGCTTAATTTTACGCACACCTTGAAGAAGGGTAGGGATGTCGATCCCGGGATCATTATTTGGGACTAATTTAGCCCCAAATCATGGGATCATCGTTAAATATTTCGGGATTAAAAAAAATGTGTAACTAGGTAATTCAGTGCTCGTGTATATAATTTGTCAAAAAGTACTTTTAAATTTCAAATTAAGACATTCAATTTGTCTGAGAGCAAAACAAAAGCAACAAAACTTGAAAAATGTAAAAAGAGAACAGAAGTTCCAAGAATTACCGGTAAAAGTTCCGTTATTGTAAAGCACGTGTTGTTTGTAAGTCATAAACATTTAAATTTAGTTTTGTTTTTGCACTAGTTGTGACACTGACTGTTCCATTTATAATGGCACGTTTTAAATACTGTGAAGCTCTTAAATTGCAAATTATTTCCGAATTTAAAAACGGAAATTCACAAATATCTAAAGTGAAACAGTTTGATATTAATCAGTCAATAGTTTGCAGATTAATAAAGAAATATACCATCACAAAAAACGTAACAACAGTACATTAAAGAGGGCGGCCGCGAAAGACATCGCTGCGTGATGACAGGAACATTTGTGGTGTGTTCAAACGAAATGCATTTGCCACATCCATAGAGGTTGTTCGGACACTTGATTAAGATATCCATCACAGCACTGTTTGATGACGAGCCGTTGAGAACGATTAAAGAAGTTACAAACCGGCAGAGAAACCTTTGCTTACAGCTAAGCATAAAAACAAGGTGAGGTGTTACAATTTAAACAATTCTGTCTGAAATTGTGACAACAAGTTGCAATTTATTGTTTTTTAGACTCAGTCTTGCAAAAGAGCACCTAAATTGGGCCGTTCAAAAATCTAAAACCGTTTTTTAGCGATGAATCAAAGTTCAACTTGATTAATTCAGATGGGATGTGCACGGTAAGGCACCACCCAGGCACACGACTTGAAGCCCGAAACTGCAAAATAAATTTTAAGCACGGAGGCGGTGGCATTATGGTCTGCACTTGTTTTTCCTATAATGAAGTTGAACCATTTCAAAAAATCGATAGAATTATGGATCGATTTATAAATAATGACATTTTAGAAAGCAAGATGCAACCACATTCAGAGTGGAATATGTCGCTTAAGTGAACGTTTCAGCCCGACAACGACCCGAAGCACACTTCAAAGATCATCAAAGAATACATTAGAGGCAATGGGATTCAAGTCCTTGATTGGCCGGCACAGTCACAATGACTTGAATCCCATTGAAAATCTTTTTGGGATTTTGAAGGTAAAAGTTTCTGGTCAAAGGTTTTCCAATAAGACTGCACTGTATGAAGCCCTGAAAGTTAATTGGGAACATATACCTAATACCAACATATCTAATTTAATAGAGTCGATGTCGCTCAGATGTGCAGCGAATATCAAGAATAATGAATCTTACACCAAATATTAATTATGTTGCTTTTGTTTTGCTCTCAGACAAACTGAATGAAATCACATTAATTTTAAATTTAATAAAGAAAACAAAACCAAATTTGAATATGATGTATGAATATATGCTCTGGTTCCTATAATCATTTTTGTGTGCACCTAATATTTAAAAAGATACACGATTTTGTAGCAGCGTACTGATTTTGTTGCTATTGTTTTGCGCAACACTGTATATATAAATATATATTACATATATATGATATTTTTACTTTTCGACCACTTTTGTGGGAGGGCTCCTCGGATCTGGACAAAATTTTTATACTTTATTGTACCTCGCAAACTAAGCTTTTTGTCAAAATTTCAGCCTCCTAGATGCCTCTGGGTCCAAGAACGGTGCCCGAGGATCCGTGGAAACCTCCTACAAAAGTGGTCGAAAAGTAAAAATATTGGTCATATATATATTAAATATGTAAAAAACAAGAAATTTTATTTAATTTTTCAAATTTTGAAATCCCGAAATCCTGGAATTTAAAAAAGGGTCCGGAATCGACATCCCTAGTGAGGGGTGAAGGTTCAAGATATTGAGATCCAGCAGATATAACTGGGTTACTATATACTGACCTTATTATAATTGACACATCAAATAAAGATGTGACCAGCGCACATTGCGAAAAAAAACAACGCCCTAATCAACTGCCTTTAACGCTAGCATAATTTTGAATTTGGGGTATTATTTAATTCATAGGGAAAGGGATAGTTGGCGCCCTCGAAAATGCTGATGGCAGAACGGTTGTCTGAAATCTAAGGGTCTTGGGTTCGATTGAATTCTGATAATGCAATGGTATTGCGCTTTCAGTTTTTCTTGATTTATTTCTAACCAACTGAAATTGATTACAGTTCCAGTACAGTAAATGGTAAGGACATTTCTGAAGAGAACCATTTTGAACTTGATTTGACTTAGGTAGAGGCAAAGATCGTTCATCTGATTTATTATCACATGTTTTTATAGTAAACCGCCTGGCGTCGAACATCACTTTCTTTCCTACCTAGCATCGCCCATCAAATTTCCGCCCTTAGTTTGGCACACTTAATTTAATAGGTGTACAACCAATTTCGTCTACTTTAACACATACATTTTTTGAGATTCAGGAATTTCGATTGACTTTCCTGGGCGAAATAGATTTGTATTACCCTTAGCTAGATGTGACTTTGATTTTCAATATAAGGTCTATTGCAGTAAACTAAACATTTTAAGTGCATTCTTATACAGTGAAAGCTCCCATAAGAGGACACCGATGGTTACCTCTTTTTTGTCCGCATATGAGAGATGTCCGCTTATGGGAATTTTGTAAGAAATAATATTACAATTAGAATTAAAAAAATGGGCATTGCTTTATTCTAATTTCAAATAATTTTTATTCTTCAACAGACCAAAAACAAAATTAGTACAAAACAAATTAAAATTTAAATATGTACATTGGAGTGGTCTGTATTTTTCTTTCGAAAGTAATGAATTACGAACCGGGGTTTTGTTCCTTCACAAAACAGAAGAAAACTGCAAAATTTTCAGAAAAAATATTGATAAGTTGAAAATCAAATTTATGTGGGAAAAAGTGCTCTTTTTCAAAAAATACCAATAAGAGTTTTTAAGTGCAAATTTAAAAAAAAACTCCCTAAGGCCTTTTTGAGTGCTTACAAGTCAGCTGAAAGCGTAAAAGTGCTGACCCGCCGTATAACACATCATTGTAATTTTAACATTGTATGTCATTGGAAAAAAGCACTCCAATTTAGCTTACTTTGAATTGCTTTAAAATACCTCTCTTGGAAAGCTTTGGGTCAGCAGTTAATTTTTGTTTTCAAGCTTTTTGAATTGTTCGCTTGCACAACAACAAAATAAAGTGCTGCCACTTTGCTCCTGGAGGAAACTGGAAAAAGCACTCCAATTTAGCTTGTTTGAATTGCTTTAAAATGCATCTCTTGGAAAGCTTTGGGTCAGCAGTTCGTTTTGTTTTCAAGCTTTTTTAACTGTTCGCTTGCTCTACAACAAAATAAAGTGCTTCAAAAGAAAAAAAACACATCGAACTTCGTGTCCGCTTATGGGAATTTTTTTTTTCATAAATGGAAATGTTTGTGTGTCCGCGTCCGCGTCCGCTTATCGAAAAGTCCGTGTATGGGAGAGCGTTTTCTTTAAAAAGAAACCAAAAATTTATCGTTCTTAAGAATGTGTCCGCTTATAGGAAATGTCCGCTTATTAGAGCGTCCGTATATGGTAGCTTTCACTGTATTCGAAAAAAAGAAAACAACCTTCAAAGAGAGTGAGTGAGAGCGAAATAATTAGTAAGCTCCGCACTAGAAGTTACAATTTTCAATAAAGGTGGTGGATATGAGGAAATGAGAGGATAAAACCAATTGAAAGTATAATCAAAGAAACATTTTCAAAGTTAAAATAAAATTTTGAGATCACAAAATTCTTAAATATCCGAATTGTCAAAATCAGTTATGCAAAAGTCTTCAACTCTAGCCGAATATTTTTTATTTTAGTATCTCGCCAAAAAATACAAAGAACTATTTTTTTTTTTCTGGGAAAGCGGGAAATTTCGCAAACATTTTATTGGTTAATGATTTTTTTCTGCTTAACCCATTCACAGCCAAATGAAAAGTATAAGTGAAAAGTCCAAAAAAATTTTATTTTACAATAGAAAACAAACTAAAATAGCAAAAAAATTATTTTTTTATTTTTTTTATTTTTTTTTTAAGAAAACATATTGAAAAAAAAAGATGAGAAGCAAATGGAATTGACCCGCTTAACAATTGGCAATTAACAAAAAATTCACTAATGCTTAACAACAAAGAAAACCTTAAAAGTTAAAAATATTTTGCTGTACTCAAATGAGTACAGTGGTGCTTAATGGGTTAATTAAAAATTGTGGCTAACAACATTATATTTTGCACAATTGGCAAAACTGGTCGACATTTGGCAAAATGCCACAATAGCTTAAAATGTTGGATTGATTTGTTTGCTTCTTTGGACTTAATTCGTATTTGTTTTGATACAATGCAAATAGATTTTCGGTAAATTAATGTTGCCGATATTGAATTCGATGACGTCATTGTGGGCTGTAGGAAGAATTCAGTTACGAACACTTTTAATTATTTTAAAATATGGATTTTGTTAGATTCTAGGTGGTTTAAAGCCCAACCTGAGAGGTTGCTCGTTTTTGTTCATTAAGGATATAAGTGTTAACTTGTAGCTTCCTTCCTTCCTTCCTTCCGTCTTTCCGTTCTTCCTTTCTTGCTTCTTTCTTTGCTTACATACTGCCATACTTACATCTCTCTAGTCTTCCTTCCTTCCTTCTTTCCGTTCTTCCTTTCTTGCTTCTTTTTTTGCTTACATACTGCCATACTTACATCTCTCTAGTCTTCCTTTCTTCCTGCTCTTGTAAATAGAAATTTTCTCCGTTTTTCATTTAATTTTTTTTACCTTTTTTTTTAAAATAATCTGGAATCTTATAAGAGTTAGCGCTTAAAATCTAATCAGCAATTGTTTGCGCGAATAGTTAAATAAAAGAACAACATATATATAAGAGATTTCTATATATAAGAGATGACTAGGTAAGAGCTTGTTTCTAATATATATAAAAAATTTAAGCTTTCAGGAACTTTGCTTTGCATTTGTTTTAACATAAAAAAGCTTTAAGTTCTTTGCAAGATCTTGGACTTGTATTTCATAAATGATAAATAGCTTGCCATCAGGTTTTAATATAATTTTTAAAAAAATATTAACAACATTAAAAATAAACAAGAAATGGCACAATGTTTTACTCGTACCCCATCCTCCTGTTCTATATAGTTGTTCATGTGTCACCAAATGGCCATGAAGAAGGAAGCCAATGAAAAAGCTCAGGCAGAGATTTTGCGAAGAGCACAATACGGTGTAAGTACAACAACAAAAAGCTATAAAAATAAAAATAAAAACATTTGACAATCCCAAATGTCACGTAAAGCTGCTTGTTGTGCTTCTACTAGGATTTGAAACCACTAAATCATACAAAAAGGACCAAAATTTAAGCGCTTCAGATAAAAAAACCAGCCACTAACTCTCTTAATTTAACTTTGTTTTCTTAACATAAAAGCTTTGTCGCATTTTAACAGAACCCAAATAAAAATCTTTCAGCTAATGCATTAAATAACACAGCAAAAATAAATTTTTTTTTTATTTTATGAAAAATCTATCTGCTTCTTGATCTGTTACTTGTGAACAAAAATTTTTAAGGCATTGCACTTCAAAGTGGATACTTTGGAAATTTTGTAGGTGTTATTTTGATTTGCTTTCATTTTTAATTGGTTCGTTAGTGGAGTAAACGTAAACCTGAAATAGTTTACAAGCATTGGAAAATATAAACTCCAAAGTATTCAATTTGGCTTTGAATGTCCCATATTTACACCATATGCCTCACTTTATGTTCCTAAAATCTCTAATTTTCAGATTGGCGTACCAATTGTTTGGGTCTTGGGCGGTCCTGGCAGTGGCAAAGGTACACAATGTGCCAAAATTGTTGAGAAATACGGTTTCACTCATTTAAGCAGCGGCGATCTGCTGAGAGCTGAGGTGAGAATTAAAAATTCGAAAAAGATTAAAATTTTCTCGTCAACTTTGTTTTTATTTCAACAAATTTCAGGTTGCCTCCGGCTCTGACAAAGGCCGTGAACTGTCCGCCATCATGAAGGAGGGTAAATTGGTCTCCAACGAAGCTGTTCTGTGCCTTTTGGAACAAGCCATCCGTCAAAAAATGGGTGAATCTAAAGGATTTCTAATTGATGGGTATGTTAAATGGATTGATTTTTTTAACTCTTCAAAATTAATAACATTCTATTTAGCTATCCACGTGAGAAGGATCAAGGTGTGGCTTTTGAAAAAAAGATTGCTCCTGCGGATTTGATTATTTTCTTCGATTGTGCAGATGTAAGTTTTTAAATTTTTACGCCTTTACACAACTTCTTAAGTACCAAGTAGAATCAAGTCTGTAACCGAGGGGAATTTCAGGGTTAAACAACATTGAAATAAGGGATTTTATTCGAAGCTTTTATGGGGAGAATATGATATTTTAATTTTTGTTTAATTTTGTCGATAAGAAGAAATTTTGGTTTTATGAATCAGTATTAGAAATAATAGTTAAATATTTATAGGATTTCTGACGTTTCAGCTTTTTTTAACTGATTCTGTCAAGAAAACTAATATTATTAATAAGATTTTTTTAGAAGGAGTCTCTAGTTTCCAAATTTTTTGAAATTTATATCCTCCATTACAGAATTGGATTGACAAAGTTTGACATTTGTAGTGAGTGCCATGGCTCTCTAATTTGTATGAAAGTGTTACATTGTTAAAATCAACTAAATTCGTCAAATCATAGTTAAATCATGGGCGATAGGAGTGCACTTTACCCTCTCAAATCTTTCTGAATTTTTTTCTTGTGGAATTTTTTTAATCCTCGCACCCGATTCAATCTAAAACCGGTCTCACATTTATACGTTTTTATACAAAAATTTATCGTAAAAAAATCCTAAAGAAAAAGTTTATAAATATAATTTCTTTAAAAAATCGACCAGAGCACCACCTAGGGTCACCACACTTGTGGTGAATATAAGGTGGATAGCTTCATGGTCAAAAATACATACGCACCAACGTTGAAATTATACCTTGAATTTTGTGAATTTTTTCCTTAGGAATTTTTTACAAAAATTTTTTGATAAAAACGTATAAATGTGAGACTGGTTTTAGGTTGAATCGGGTACGAGGATTTTATTTCTGGCATCAGTTCTCAGTCCTCAAATCGCCCAGGCAACATAAAT
Organism: Dichetophora obliterata; assembly: GCA_963920525.1. Lineage (NCBI taxonomy): Eukaryota > Metazoa > Arthropoda > Insecta > Diptera > Sciomyzidae > Dichetophora > Dichetophora obliterata. Next base: position 95,063,471 of record OY986438.1, read on the forward strand.
TTTTTTACCTCCATTCAAATCGACCCAGCCTATTGTATATAAAGCTGAGAAAAGTTTGAGTAAAATTGGAAAAATTGTTTTATTAAAATATTAAATATTTCTTTCTAAATTGGTATGTAAATATCGAGAATCATGGGAGTAGCCAGCACACGACCTAGGAGGGGAGGCCAAATAATAATGTTAAAAAAGGGCAAAATACAAAAGCAATATTCAATAGAAACAATTCGAAAAAACGATAAAAAGGTAAATTGAAAATTCTGAGAAATTTTTTTCTTTTTTCTGTGATGTTTTTAAGTTAACCATTCTTGCATAAAAACTCTATGGCCCCAATTAATAAACATTTTAAAGTCGAGCCTAAGCTTAGTGTAAGCTGTTTGACAGCTAATTCTATAGAAATAATGTCAAAAAAGCTCACACTACATTTAGACTCGACTTTAAAATGTTTATAAACAAGACCCTATGTGTTTGTGTATCAAAAACAGCCTCCAAGGTAAAAAAGATCACCAGGTTTAGTGTTGAATTAGTTGGAAATAGATTGTAATTGGGTATGAAATATATTGGCATTTTCAAGGTCACGCACGTAACGATCGTACCCCTTTTTTGCTATAATTAAAAGCACAAAATAATTAATTTTTGACTTTTAAAATTTTGAGCATCAAATAATAATTAGTTTTCATTTTTTAACACAAAAATATAAAGCAAAATTTGCCCGATATTTTATACGCACACAAGAACCAGTACTTTTTCCTAATTTTGCTTTTCATTAAGTACGCTTTTGGTTTTTGCATTTTGGAACCAAAACAGCGTTGTGAAAAAAATTGTTGCTCCTCCGCGGTACGCCGTTGTGAAGGTGCCATTATAATTCTCTCACATTGTAGAACAAGTTTGAGCAATAGATAATACTAGCTGAACCCGGTGTGCTTCGCTATAAAATAAAATTAAAAGTATTTATATATTTTTCACGCCATCGAATTTTCGAAATAAGTCCACCCCAGCGCCACCTACCGTGTCCATTTATACACAAATTATTTTCTTATGATCAAACAAACATACATTCTGAATTTCAGTTAAATTGGTCCATAAATTCAAATTTTCGATATAAGTCCACCCCAGCGCCACCTATCGGGTCCAAATATAGCCTATGTTACCCACCGTACCAAGATGAAAATTACCTGAAAATTTCATCAAAATCGTCCCAGCCGTTTTGGAGTCCATACGTTACATACATACACACATCCTATTTTATATATATAGATTTATTTCTGCTTTTTATTTTTTTAAGTTAAAAATAAAAAACAAAACTTACTCGATATTTTTTGAGCACAAAATAACTGGTAAGTTTTGAGTTTTACTATTTAAAGAAAAAATAAAAAGTAAATTTTACCCGATATATTTTTGAGCACAAAATAACTGGTAAATTTTAATTTTTATTTTTTAAGGCAAAAAATTAAAGCAAAATCAGGATTTAATTGTACGGAATCCTCATTTTGCTTTAAGTTCTAAGTAATTGATATCAATGACAAGAAGAACTATAATGAGTTGCCATATTATTTAAAAAAATTAATTTTTGATTGTACAATTTCAAATCCTGTTTAAATTAAAAATACTGATAACTAATTAGGTATAGCAAAATTAAAGTTAAAATATATAAATGTATCTCCTGCAACAGGACTCGTTACGATGTTACATACCATTTAACATGAACACAAAGTTGTGAAAAGGTTTGTGCACGTTGGATTCCACATAATATGACAATCCCTCAAAAAAAGCTCGTGTCGATTTGTGTAAAGAAACGATCAAGAAATACAATCGCGGTGTTTCAAAAGACGCCACGTAAGGTCGTAACTGGTGACGAATCATGGATCTATGCGTATGAGCCTGAAAGTAAACAGCAGTCAACTGTATGGTTCTGTCAAAACGAACCAAATCCAAAAAAGTTCTTCGAGCTCGAAGCACAGCGGAGCAAATGGTCGCCTGCTTTTATTAAAGCCGCCGAGATGGAGAAACAATTGAAAGACTCTTTTTAAGATGACATCCATTGGAACAAAAACTTTACGTAAACACGTTTTCTTCGAAACAACGCTTTTCGACCTCGTTGACGTTATTACGAAATAACTATTCAACCGAACGGACTAAAATTTTAAATATTGTGGTACATATGGGCATTTCCGTAGCTACGCACGTGACAGTCGTACGACTTTCATAAGTAGAAAAACAGAAAAAATAAACTTACAGTTTTCTTATTATGATTTTTCAATAGTTTACTAAGCGCACTATACAAGGTGTAAAAGCTAAGAGTTGTCAAAAGTTCGGCTCTCAGATAGAAGCCACCAAAATTGATACGTTACGTGACATAAAACAGAAGTGGTTTTTACCTGCATCAATATAAACGAAAAAATCTGCGTAGTGTACACGAGTTTTTTTATGAAAGTTTTTCAATATTATCTGGAATAATGTTGCTACATATTCATAATTGTTTCGTTCAAAAATCTTTTTGTAATTATTTTTATACAAATCATAGTATCTTGATCACGTTACTTGATATACGTTATGTGACAAATTTTTTCCTTCAAAGAAGTATAAATATTTTATAGTTTTATTTATTTAATTGAACTAGAAATACATGTAAAGTGTAATTCAGGACCGTTATAATCGAAAACTGAAAAAAATTTAATTAAACTTTGTATTATACGAGTATTTATTATACTTATAAAATTTCAACTTTGTCACCATTTTTTAACTTTTGTTGCCATTCATCATGTTTGCTGCCATTTTTTTAAATTAAAATTGAGATCAGCTCTCAGTACCATCAAAATATAAATTCAAACATTTTCTCTCTATTATGCAGTTTTAAACGAATTTTAAGTAACATTTAATTTTTTAGTCGTGGTAGGCCTTTTGGCGGAAATGCTCATATGCAAAAAGTCCTGAAATAATTTTTGAGTTATTGAATGCATAAAAAATTTAAGTTATTGCTGATTTAATTGAATTGAAGTCTTTGTCGAAGTCAAATTATTGAAATATTAATTAAATCATGACCGACAGAAATCATTAAAGCCTTGATATATAATTTCTTAACTAAAACTCTACCGTAAACAAATTCGAAAGCTAATTGTTTGTAGCAAAAACAATTCTATTCAAAAGCAAAACGACATAAGCTAAAATGTAAAACATCGAAAAACAAAAAATCTAGTGCTTAAAACAATGATCTCGGTGAGATCATTCGTTCTCTGAGCAACCGAATTATGCATCTTTGTACTACCTTTACTTAATTATGTACTACCTTTACTTTTAAGGCCTAAATTCGCTCGATTAAGCAAAAATTTATTCTGCACACAAAATGACTTCAAAAATTTTTTAATTCAATAAAAATAATTCAAATGGTTTCAACATTTCAATGATTTGAAACATGAATTCCACTGAATTCTAATGATTTCATTGACTTCAAATTGATTACAATTGAATGCAATCACTGACTGCAAGAAGAATGATTGAATGACGTAAATAGTTTCTTTTGCATTCAACGCCAGGTTTCTATGACATGAATGCAATTTTTCGCAACTTAGTATGAAATTTTAAATTTTACAACAAAAATAAACTTTGTCTCATTTTTTGACGCAAAAAAGTAGACCATTTTTGAAAATTATATTAAAAAATATGCACTCAAAAATAAATATTTAGAGCTTTTCAAGAAACAATTTTATTGAAATATATTCAAAAACAGTCGGAATTATTTGCATTGCAAGTCACAACTTTAAATTTCTAATCGGTTGAAAGTTGAATGAAAAAGTTGTTGTATACTAAAAATTTGTACATTTTTGAAAAGATTTGAATGCTGTTAGTGTCAAAATAACAAGTATTTCTAACAATATAATTATGCACAAAAAGTATTTCAATAATTAGATTTAAGAGATCGTAAGTTGAAAGGAACGGAAGGACGCAGTCAAAACTGAATACTCATATGTAACAATCTAATCTCGAATACAAGTAATATACATATGTGTCAAATTTAAGTGAATTACGTCCAGCTGTTTAGATTTGTTCTCTGGTCAAACAAACAATCAAACAGCGGAGAATGAGTTAAAATAATATAGATCACGTTATTTATTTTATTTTATTTAAAAAAAAAATTGAATTGCTGAAAAATTTATGGCTTATGTTGGAATGCTGATGAGGCAATATTTATAAGAAAATGTTTTTTGTTTTTTTATAAAAAACACTGATAAATAATTTCATTGAAATGCAGTTATCAAAGTAAAAAAGTATTCAAGCTTAAGTGTAATTCACATTGATAAGATATTGAGAACAATTTTTGTTAATGTTACTGTCGTAACGGCAGTTTCTGATAGTATTTAAACATATCATTAAATATGAGAAAACTAATTTTCTTATACTAGGATAAAAACCTAAGACTAAAATAAAAGATATGTGTCAGTTACTCACTAGCGGCCATCTATATTTGCCACTTAATATATAACTGAGCTTTTGAGCTTCATTTACACACAAAATCTGGTGCTTCTAGCGTGCTCCTTGCCGAAGTTATGACACAAAAACCAATGAAACTTTCATAAAACTTAAATGGCGACTGAAAACTTTTTAATAAGATTTCTCGAAATATATAAATCCGACTTAAACTGTATTGCTTACCAACATGCTAGGAAATGCAATCAACAAAAACGAAAAAATCCTAGCAAGCAAGAATATAACAGTAAAGGTAACATAACAATAACAATAAAGATAAATTAACCAATTTACTATCGCGCATAAGGCCTTTTCCACACTTGGTCAATGCAATTCCAACGAAACATCAACGCAACAGCGAAAAAGTTGAAAAGCAATGCAACTATAAACCGAATGCTTTCAGACTTGTTTCAAAAGTCATGCAACATATATTTATTATTTAATTTTTAACACTTGCTCATTCGTCCTGCAAACTATTTATTCTTCTTTAAGATTCTATTAATGAAAAAAAGAACTAATTAATTAACTTATTCACCTTGATTAATATTGCACTACAAACAATTCACAAAACAAACAAACTGATGCAACAAGTCGCCGATGAAAATTGCGGAAAGCCGCGTTGCGTTGAACAGGTTGAGAACGTGTCGAGAACTTGTTGCGTGCAAGTTGCTTAATCTGAAGGTTCCGGTATAAATACACAGGCTAGCAACTTGAGTTGGAGTTGCGTTGACCAAGTGTGGAAAAGGCCTAAGAATTGACTTAGAGTTCGATATAAAATAAAATTAAGTGGCAACTCATAAGAAACAAAAAACCAAAAAATAGCGGTGAGCTCGATGCAATCAGAAGAACACTTTTGATATGTAAATCAAAAAGCTAAATGTTTAGGAAAATAGCTAACGATAACCTTCAACATCAACAAAAAGAGCTTTAAATGTGGCACGTTATAAGATAGCGAGATATAATAAAATATCGTTTAAGTAAAATTTCGAAATTTTCAACATAAAATGATAAATTTCTGGCGGATAGCACAGAATGGTAGTACTAGTGTATAGTAAGAAAACTCTTAAATGAATTTGCAAAGTTAGCTCCCTTTTAAGAGATATAGGCATTAAAAGTTTGCCTCTTGTAAAGTATTTTTTAAAAATAAAGTGCTCATTAAGGCGTATCGAATTACAATTTTTTCGAATTTCACATTCTAAGAGGTCTCAAAAATTACATGGTGGTAAAGATCTACAAAAAAAAAAGAAAAATTAGGAGAGAACAAAAGGATATCTTCCCCTTACACAAGGACAAAGTTGTTTTTTGAGAAAAATAGTAAAAATATAACAATCTAGTAATGCTTTGATTTTTGTAAGAAAAACTACATATGCCTTAAAGCAAAATTAAATACAGTCTTTAAGTAAGAATATCTCGCCCAACAAAATGCAACTCTCGATTTCTACCCTCATTGTCCTGTGTGAGAAATACTCGAATCCAAAGGTACACTCGAAATAGCAAAGAACTTTTGATTGTTATCTGATTGTCTAAATGTTGGTGTTATTCATTGAAGTGTTTACGTTTTCTTTAAATTTGGCGAATTAAATATTTGCATATATTCTTTTCTTTCGAGAAATGTATTTTGAATGCAATTTTATAAGTTTTTCAAAAAAATTAAGATAAGGTTTTATATATTTTTGGCATCAGAAGTGGTACCGAAGATAATTTTGTGAATTTGGATTCTTAAAATATTTCTGAACGAAACACTGTCTGAAAGTATTTTTTTAAAGACCAGGTTAAGACCACGATTCTTTTTTGTGTTTCGAATTTATAAAAAAATTTTCTGCTTAACATGAAATTTATTATTATTATACACCTCAGCTCATCATTTACCAAAATGTTAAACTAAAATTTTGAGTTTCTTAGCCTGCAATTCGATGAGTCTCAATTGATTTAACAATTGCTTTTAAGATGTGTTTTAAAAAAAAAATAATAACCTTAAGGGAGATATCTCAAGAATTGAAAAAGCGAAAATTATTTTACCACTTCTGATGCCTGAGATATAAAGCCTTATATCAATTTTTCTCAAAAAGTTGAAAAATTGCATTCAAGTATGCTTTTCTCAAAAAACAGTAAATGCATAGGCAAAAAATGTGCAAATTTTAAATACACCAAATATAAGGAAAACGTAAACACTTTAATAAATACCACTAAAATTAACACAATCAGATAACAATCAAAAGCTCTGTGCTATTTGTAGTGTACCTCAAGATTCGAAGAACCTTCACACAGGACACAGTGAGTAAAAATCAAGAGTGGCATCTTATTTGGCGAGATATTGTTAGTTAAAGTCTATATTTACTTTTGCTTTAAGACATATTTAGTTTTTCTTACAAAAATCTAGGCATTTATAAATCGTTAATTTTTACAGTTTTTCTCAAAAACTTTGTCCTTGCGGGAGAGGGAGACATACTTTTTTTGGGAGACCACCCTATGGAAGTTTGGAGACCTCTTAGAATGAGAAATTAAAAAAAGAACTTTTAATTCGATACGCCCTTATGAGCACTTCATTTTTAAAAAATACTCTGCAAGAGGCAAACTTTCAATGCCTATATCTTTTAAAAGCGAGCTAACTTCGCAAAACCCTTTTAGAGATGTGTTGGTCTAGATCAGTACCATCGATCTGTGTTGGTCGCTTTTTCGTTAGATTCCATGACCCTTGAATTGTCGCATAGTGTAGTCGACACCATCGATATTTCCGATATTGATATTTTTTAACCATGGATGTATCGTCTATAGTATCGAAGTTCATACTGATCCATCAAAAGTAAAATTTGTTTATATAGATTATTAATAAAGCCAAGAGCAGCAAATTATATATATTTTTGTGAATAAAGAAGCCAAAAAAGCCTTAATTTACTTAACAGAGTCAGTATTTTATTTATTAAAATGTATCGCATAGTGTTCATACTTATAAATATAATGTAAAATTGCTTTACAGCAATTCTTATTGAGATCATTGTTTTTAGAACTTTACATTAACAATTCATTGGAGATCGTGGCATACTGTTTATTCAATAATTTTTGTTGATAAATAGAATCAAATTAACAGTTTTTGGCTTAAGAGCACATCTTCTTCACAATAGACCCAGTCCTGCTGAACATTCGTTGATGAACATTCTTTCATATTATCGGCATTATGATGCAGGAAATAAATATAAATTGCAAGGATAGAATAACTACCAGGTAATTATAAAGGATTCTTACTTTCCAATATTCCAAAGGATCCAATTACACGAAATTTCCCCTTCAAAGAATTTGTAATGAACAAGCGTTGCAAAGCCGATAGTCTATCGACTAGTCTCGACTATCAATCGATAGTTAAAAAAATGTGAAACCATCGATAGTGCCATCGATAGTTTGACAGCTCTAAATTGTACACTTATTGCATGAAGATTTGTCAATAATAATAATAATATTGCGAAAGGAAATAACTGCACAGATCCTTCGTCAGCACGCAGGTTGCAGTATCATATTTTCCGACGAAAAACTCTTGTTTTTGCAAGCAAGCCACAACTCGCAAAATGAAGAGTGTACGCAGCTTGCATGGCAAAAATTTCTAAAGAAAAAAAAACCATTGAAAGATTTAAAAAGTTTCGTCAATCATGGTTTGGGGCGCTTTCTCCGAATAAGGCAAATTGCCCTTTCTTCTTATCGAAAAAGGCATTAAAATAATTCGGAATATTACTGAGAACATGTTTAAAAGAACTATCTTATGCCGCATGCTAAGCAAATTTACAGAGAGGACCCTCCCTTTTGTTTTCAGCAAGATTCTTTTCCAATACAAAAGGCAAAAATCGTTCAAAGGGGTGCAGATCAAATTTGCTATGTTTCATTTCTGTTGAAGGAATGCCCTCCGTCGTCCCCTGACCTAAACCCCCTGGACTTTCCTATTTGGGGTTTAATGCTGAGCAAATTAACGAACATAAACACATGACGGTAGATAAACTTAAGCGATGATCAATGAAAATATCAGATGATATACCTGAAAACCAGATGCGTGCCGCATGCTCGTCTTTCACAGATTGTTTTAAATTTTTGAAAAAAGTTAATAGTGAAAGATTCGAATTTAATGATGAAGAGTTATAAAGAATGCTTAAAATGAAAAATTAAATTTTTTGTTTAATAAAGTTTACACAGTGCTTTTGATTTATGGTATAAAACAAGTGCGACAGTTATTCTGATTCACGCTGTAGTTTGTATAAGATTAATGTGCAGCTTTTTAAAAACTCTGCTTAAAAATATAAATCCAAATTTAGTTTCAATAATACAAGTATAAAGCCAGTTTACGCAGTAAAAAGACTTGAACAAAACGAATACTAGCATACAACTAGTATGAAAACTACTAGAATTGAGCTGGCTAAAATAATACTAATGTGAAACTGGTCAATATTAAACTAGAGTTTAACTATTTAAAAATATACTAGCACAAAGGTGGCTCAAATCATGCCAACAAAAAGCCTAGTTTTGATTATACTAGTATTTTACTGGTTTAAAAGTTACTACTATCACAACTAGTTCAAATTATGCCAGTAAAAATACTACCTCAATTCATATAGAGAATGGGACAATTGTCTTTTCCTATGACATCAACACAAAAATAACCAGTTTGTACAATGTAAAAAGCATTTGAGCTGAACTAGTACTGGTACACTCAAAAATATTTGTGTGTAAATATTACTAATAGCTACGTCCATTCTACGAATTTTATTCGTAGTTTCCAGCCATGAATAGGATTCGTAGAATCGACGTATATTAGTAGATATTACGAATATTTTAATCGTAAAAACCATAAAAAAAAAATTCTGTCTGAGCTAGGGTTTCAACCTCGGCTCTTTAGTTTACGGGGCACTCACTCTACCAGTAGGCTACAGTCACTTGACAATCATACAGTTCCTTATGTTTTGTAGATGTTCTACAAACAAGGCTGAACGATTTCGGTTTTCAATTTTTTAAACTCTACTAATAAATCGTACATTCTACTAATAATTCGTACGGTCAGCCTACGAATGAATTGTTTCTACTAATATTATTTTTCATTCGTAAATAGTACAAAAGCATTAGTAAATACTACGAATGTAATGAAAGTAATTCCGAAGTTATTCGTTCGACAAATTTACGAATATTATTATATATATGTACACAATCATTCGTACAATGCACTAATACGAATTGATTTATTTTTGTTTGCGAATATCATTAGAATATAAAACATATACATTCGTAGATACTACATCAGGCATTAGAAGGATTTTACGAATGAATTCGTAAAGATATCACAATAAAAATACTTTGTATATTGTACGCATATTTGTAGAGTGTACGAATATTTTGTTTACTAATATCATTCGTAGAACTTTTACTATTAAATTTTTTTGAGTTTATTGTTCGACCTAGTATATTTGCTAGTATTTCAACTAGTTGGCTACACTGCAGGGTTGATACACTTTGTCCAACGTTACTCCAATTTTTTTATCCCATCCGAAAAATACGTTTTCGGAAGGTTCTGAAAACAGGCCTGTGTTACTTTGATGAGCTCCTCTCTGGTGGTGAATCTCTTTCCACCGAGCCATTTCTTCAGGTTTGGAAACAGAAAATAGTCGGAGGGTGCCAAATCGGGAGAATATGTTGTATCAGAAAGCAATTTGTACTTTAATTCATAGAATTTTGCCATGGGAGCTGGGCATGTATGTACGTGCGCATTGTTTTGATGGAAGACCAATAGTCACCAATATTGTAAGTATTTCTTAATGGTTGCTTACGAGAAAAAGTCATGTGTTAGCGTCATGCAATTAATTTTACACCAGTAACAAAGTTGTTCAAGATCAGTTTGTAATTACAAAGATTCATAATAATTTTTATATGAAAGAAAAAGTTTGACATCATCAGCATACAATAAAATATCACTATGCTTAATAACAGACGGTAGATCATTTATATAAAGTAAAAACAATAGAGTCCCAAGGTGGCACTCTATTGTTACACCAGAAGTAACAGGAAACTCGTGAGACTTTGCGAGTTCTAGTTCTAGTTCTTACACTTTGAGTTCTATTTAATAAATATAATTCAATCCATCTGATAAGTTGTATTGGAAATCCAAGAGGAGATAATTTTAGAGTTAAAAGATTATGATTTAAAACATCGAAAGCTTTACTAATAAATATCCGTATAAATAACATCCGTTTGTTGTCCTTTACCGAAATTCTCAATAGTTTTTGATGAGAATTCACGTAGGTTAGAAACAGTAGATTCTCCAGATAGAAATCTATGTTGGAATGCGATATTGGAGATTTCACACTATGTGTTACTTGCTCAGTTACGATCGCCTCGAAAAGTTTAGGTATGGTACTTAATTTTGCAATTCCACGATAGTTGTCGATTAAAGACCTTCTTATCTTTGTTCAACATTGTTCAACAAACGATTTCGCAAAATGTTTTACACCCGTTTGTATGAGATGCCTACGGACTTAACAATCACGCGCACTTTAACTCTGCGATCGGCCGACACGATATCGTGAATTTTAGTGACCATTTCTGTAGCTCGTTCCTGTAACAAAATCGGCAAGTTACCGATTTGTGTGACGTCACGCGTTATCGATCCCTAGTTGCCGATTTCGTGACAACTAATGTTTGTGTACGTTGAAATCGGTAAAAATTCGGTCCGTGATGAAAAAGAACACAAATCGAGAAGAAACGTTGTGAAATTGAGTCAAATGGCAAGCAGCTGTCTACTTGCATTTATTTCATTTTATGTGCGCTAAAATTTTATAATAAAAAGGTGATGGTCTTTTTATTAAAAAGTGATTATTTGATTATTTATATGTGTTTATAATGTTTGCGGAAATAATCAACTTTTATGAATGTAAATAAGTTGACAATAAGTGATGTGTTTAAAAAAACTTAGCAAATATTTGCAACCGGGTTCTTTTGCATTGCTCTAACAAATATTTTGTTCCTTAAATTCCCTTCTTTTATGTAAATGGGCATTCTTTTTAAATCGCATTACCTTGAAAATTAAAACGTTTTAAAACAAAAACAGTATTATAATCAGAGTATTACAATAAAAAAATGTAACTTAAACGAAAATACCCGTTTTAGAATATTAATTGCGAGTACTTGTTATTTCATATATACACAACATTACTGTCATTTATACAAATCGGTAGAATTCTCACTTGCCGCAGAGTGAGTGAAAAAAACATGAAGTTTTATCAATAGACTTTTCTCACACAAACACTTTTTTGAAAGATTCTATTGAAGTGAAATCGGAACATGTGACAACTTATCGATTTGGAAAAAACGAATCGAACAGAAATCGATTCAGATTATTACACAAACAGTGAAGGTGAGAATTACGTCAGAGTGACGTCAAATCGGTAACATGGATCGGTAACTGCGATCGTTACGAGTTACAAGAACGAGCTACTGGTGTGGTGATTTCATTTGGGCGACCAAAACGTTCGGCGTCACTTGTGCTGATGCAACCGCTTGTACAAATTCAATAAACCACTTGTGAATCATTGCAATCGATGGTGCAGAGTCCTCATGGTATTTATCAAGCTTTTCCTTGGTTTGGCTGATGGTTTTTTTTTTAAGTTACTACACGGGAAATTAAAAAATTACTACCTTCTCAAATTGTCATCTTATAGCTATGCATTAGTCAATTAAAAAACTAAGATTTTGATATAGTTTTTGTGAAAACAAAATTTTAAAAAAAATATAACTAAACTTCAAAAATGTTTCTTCTAATTTTTATTCTCATATCATTTGCCGAAAGTTATTCCATTTGAACCATTCGCCAATTTAACGAATTTATGGCTTTGATTCTTTCTTGCTAGAATTTTTATGGATTTAGTTATGGTTTAAGCTATGGATTAGAAGCAGCGGGTAGCAGCTAGTATAATCAAAATCAAGCTTTGTATTACAAATCAATTCTATTAATGACCAGAGCACAATCTGTAGCCGATCAGTCTAAAACGTGTCGAAGATAAATTCACAGAGCAGGTTATTATATTTGCTGGAATAAAAGTTCATTGAAGCTTAAAATTAGGTATTCATTATTAAAAAAAAACTAGATCAACATTTTTTTGACAAAAAATTTCGTAAATTTAGAATGGGTTATAAAATAGTTATAATAAAATATTCATAAGCAATAACGAGACTGAAATTCTAAGTGTGTTGTTAGCAAAAAAATAAAAGGAATTGAATGCTTAAAGTTGCTTTGCCAAGTGCCTCATTTAAAATTGCGAATATTTGAAGGTTATTTATTTTAAGTTACAAATCATTTTTCCCCAAGCTATAACCAATGCAAAATCCAATCGGTATTATTTAATTTAGGCTGTATTAAGTTCATAAACTTTAAATCTTCTACTAAAAAGTTTCATCCTAACAGGAAACGCTTGTATCGCGCATTTTAGGACGTGCAGCTGCCTCGGCCGAAAAACGTGCTGACGACAATGAAGAAACCCTTAAAACTCGCATTGCCACCTTCAGAAGCAATACAAATGCCATCTTGTCGCAATACACCGAAAAGACTTTAACGGTTTGTTTAATTAACTGTTTCTAAAAAAAATTCCCTTTTAATCCATAGCAAAATATTATATATTCAGCTTAATGCGGAACGCGATGTGGACAGTATCTTCTGTGACGTCACAAAAGCCCTTGATTGCCTTATCCAAAAGAAAGCTGCGGCCGTGGCTTGTTCCAACTAAACTGTAACAAATCATCAAAATTTACATATTTGAAATATTTTTCTATTTAAATCTTACCCAATTTCTGTGAAAAACAAAAATTATCCTAAATTTAATGTGTAACAAAAAATATTTATACCAAAGAAAAGTTAATTATTAGTTCTCGTGAAAATCTTAAACAAACCAACAAATTCAATTAAAAATGCACAATAAAAACTAGTACAATAATAAAACATATTAAAAAAAAATAAGTTGATACGTTTTCCATTTTAACATAGAATGAATTTTTTCAGGGAATTTATTGTATCTAGTTCTAAAGGCTCAAACAGGTAGCTCGTCTTTAATTCATAACAACTTTTAACATATACTTTGAAAAAATTCGCCAATTAATATACAATCAATTCGTTTTGTTTGATTTGCTTAGTTGAATTTGTAACAACATGAATGAATCGCGAAAATAAGTTAATGTTAATTTAATTCTAATTCGTTTGAAAGGAAAAAAAAAAACAGTTGATTCCTTACGGAACATTAATTTTGTATCGCTTTGGTTGCATCCAGATCAAGTAAACGAAACTTGACGAAAAAGCTGTCTTGAGCTATTATTAAGGCCCAAACATAATAGGCTCGAGCTAGCTGCAGCAAAGGTCAAATTTTAAATAAATACATATAAATGATAAGGCCCAACCAAAATAGACGAGTTACTCTGTAACGAGTAAAAACGTAAGTGTTCGGTTAAATACATTTTAATGTTGTTACCCAAAATGAGCAAATGTAACTGAACGGAACTTAACGAAATAGTTTAACAAGACATTTTATTCCGCAAGAACCGAACTGCTAGTGTAGCAACTTGCCAACAACAGCTGTGCAGAGTGCGTTTTTATTTAATTTTCATCAATTTGTTTCAATTTCACCATTATTTCACTCATCTTTCATAAATCTTTATTAAAAATTTAAAAATGCGCAAATTAAATAAATAAATAACACTCGATTGCCAGCAGATCAGCTGATTCAGACGAGTTGAGCAGCTCGTTTCATTTTTGGTTAGGTCCGTAAACATCCGTAAAGAGTGCAGACGTTTGTCAAGTTGCTATCGTCTCGTTTCGTCTATTTTGGTTGGGCCTATACGTACAACCCATAACTGGTCAAGAGAGCTTTTTCGTCAAGTTTCGCTAACTTAATCTGGCTGCAGCCAAAGCGATTCAAATCGAATGTTCCGTAAGGAATCAGCTGGTTTTTTCTTTCAAACGAATTTTAATGAAGTTAACATTAACTTATTTTCGCGATTCATTCCTGCTATCACAAATTCAACTGAACAAACTAAAAGAATTGATATACAAATTGGAAATGACTTGAAGACGAGCTCGCTCAAGTCATTTCGGTCAAATTAAGTATTTGGCAGAACTTGAGCTAGCTTTTCGTTGATTTTCGACATTAGCTGAAGCCAGCTCGAGGTTATTATAGGCCTAACCAAAATAGACGAGTCGCTACTTAACGAGTGAAGACGAAAATGTTCGCTTAAATGCAATTCAATGTTGCTGTAAAAAATATACTACGTTTCCATGGCGAGTTGAGTCGGGATTACTAGGGATTAACTCCCCATGGAAACACGAGTTAAGTTGAACTTCGTTAAATCCACAAAACTCCACGAAACTTGTTAGAATTAGCTGATTCTATCTGTCAAAGCGAATAAGTTCATTTATCACAAGAAAAAATGGCGAAAATAAAATTTTTGATATAATGGATGGAGAAAAATTTAGAAGTGGAATATATAAAATTGTCGAAAGTGAGTTTAAGAAAAGGGACATCGTAAATAAAAATACTGTGCATATTGAGCACAAGTGGAAAAACCTAAAAAATTGACGATTGCAACTCGACTCGATGTTGTACATGGAAACACTTTTGAACTTGAAACGCCATTTTGTCAACTTGCCGAAAACCCAACTCAGACTCAACTCGCCATGGAAACGTAGTAATAGGCACACATCAACTCATCGAAACTGAACGAAACGGTTTGACAAAACGTTTTGTTCCGTAAGAACAAAGAAGTAAAATATAAGGAAGTGGTGTAATAGCAGAAAAGTGTGGTATTTTCTATATTGGTGTTGGTTTACACAGATACAGAAACAATCACAAAGGGCCGTATTCGGTTGTATCGTAAAAGAAGGCCCAAACTGTTAAAGTTTGTTCTTATGCATTAAAATTTTAGAAACATTTCAAGAATAGCAACAACTCTAATAATTTAAAAAATTTTTGATCGCACGAAATTGGCTTAGAAGTTATAGGCATCCAACGTTGGAAAAAGTGGACTAAAAATTTATTTGATTTTTTAAGTTTTCCGACAAAACTAAACTTTGTTGGTATCAAAAGAGAGATACTACAAGTATCTATTCAACAAGATATCAAACACAAAAATACATGCGTTTAAGATACAACCCTTTTTTTACTTAAAATCGCGAGCTTTTTCCAAATTTAATAAAAAAAAATAAATGTATCAAAAGGAGGCCTTCGGATGCTGCTTAGGGTTTACAAACCTCAGTAAGTACCACACAGGCTTCTTTGTCTACAGTAGTTCTGAATGTAGTTATCTTTTTAATAATTCTCTTTTTAATGTATTGCTTTCGTAAAAGAGAAACCACTAGTCTTTCAGACAAATTCTAATTATAAAAAAATTATATCTTAATGAATTCCTATGGAGTTATAAATTTGACACCTCGTTGAATAGATACGCACATTACCTTTGTTTGAATACCCATAAAGCTTAGTTTTGTTGAAAAACTAGAAAAACTGCAAGATTTTTAGGTAATTTTTCTATATATGAAAGCCTATAAATTCTAAACTTCAACTTTAATTACAAATTAAATTAGGTTAATTTTTTAAAATCCTTATTTTTTTTGGTGTTTCTGCCTAGTTGTTGTGTAAAAATCAGAAAAATTTAACAAACAGGTACTAAATCTGATTCACTATGCTGAAAACAAGAGCGCCCCAAACATGTATTCAACTGCGAAAAATGACTGCGCCCCTAAAGCAGTGTTTGTGTTTTGACAGATGTGGTTTGATCAAACTGGCAGAAAATCAACACAAATAAGTTAAAAAAATATCGTTAGAAACTAAATAAAGCACTTTTGTTCAAAGAATTTAAACCGTATGTACATATTTACCTGTGGAACAAATGCGCATTGTTTTTAAGTTTTCTGGAACTTTTACAATTCTTAACCGCACAACTCATATTGCATTTGTTTTAGTGGTTTTTTTCTTTAATTTTGTTGCTTTTTAAGCAGTGAAAAATGCTTAAAATTAAATTATTTTCAACTATTTTGCTGAGGAGTCTTCCAATCAGATGCCAGGGTTCTCAAAAATGTCAAAAAATACACTCTTTCTCGCTCGCACAATTTACGAATGGTGCGACAGTCACGTACAGTGTGTGTGTTAGCAACACCATTTCCTTATATTTTACTTCTTTGCGTAAGAACTGAATTTGTAGCATCTCAACCCGTCAACAACAGCTGTTCAAAGTATGGGAAATTTTGTTCACTCATAGTTCACAAATGTTTGTTTAATTATAGATCTGTTCCCGTACTTTTTGAACTAAAAATGGAAAAAACTGTCAAAAGCGAGAGCGTACGAAAAAATCTCTTAAAAATATAGAAAAGCACAAAAAAGTACGGGAACGCTTTTCGGACTAACATTGTGTTAATTGTCAAATAAAATCGTTTGCCAAAATTACAAAAACCTTTCACATCTTTTTCGACTCGCGTCGTTTCATCACCGAGGTCGTGAAGCGCGACTAGCCAGCTGTAATTGTGTTTTTTGTGGTCCATCCGCTGATGCGACCGACACAATTAAAGTACAGTTTTAAATAGAATCAAAAAGATTCATTATTTGTGATGGCGTTTTAAAATCTATCGATTTTGGCCAAATAATTTCCTCATCAGTGAGGAATCTTCTTGAGCTAGGGAAGCCTAGTTCTCGCAGTAACTTAAATTAAAAAAAAAAAAAAAACCTTTCACATTTATTTTTATAAGAAAATTGAATATGGAGGGTAACAAAAAATTAAATATTCAGTGTTCCCCAGGTACTTTTTCGCGTATCGAACATCGTAAGCAAGTTGTACATATTTAATAGACTTTTTAGACGCAATTCGTAATTCGATTCCAGATTCGGACTACCGCAACCAGGCGACGGTGGATATAATGACCACTGAAAACGAGTCCTGCAGCGAAGTGATTTTTTCGCCTGTAGAAGAGGGCGACGGAAAGCAAGTGTGGCTGGATGCGCAGAAGTGCAGCCGAAAGTTGGCAAGTGTGCCAGCATTAAAAATAAGAAGAAAATGTGGAACGTTATAACTAAAAGGATGCGCTTCGAAGGGTACAATTATTCTACATCTCAAATTGAGAATAAATTTCGAAGTTTGGAACGGCAATTTAAAAAAACAAGTTTGCATAACAAGCAAACTGGAAGAGATAGGCAAAAGTGTCCATATCAAAGGTACGATCTTGTTGCTATACATATATAAAAAAACTCCTAGGTTTTAATTGTTTCTCACACATTTTCCAATTTATTAGCGAACTTGAGGTCTTATTAGGTGACAAGAGAGGAATAAATCCGGACTATATTTTGGATAGCGAGAGCACTGAAGGCATTAGCCGATCTAATGCACCAAATGATGCTAGCTCAGATGCGGAGTTCCTAGGTATAGTTTAAATTTTGAAATTTTAATGTTTTTCTTTTAGTGATGGTCGATCGAAACCAGACAAAGGAAATGTGCTCATTTGAATTAATTTTTCTGCAAAAAATGATCAGTAAACAATGCCACATAAAGCTTCTTGAGAACATCAGTTCTCGCACCAGTTCTCGATGAGTTGTGTTTCAACCTATAAACACAAACAACATAACCGATCTTAGAAAGCTAGGTCGAAGTCCTCTGAAGGGCTGATGTGGCCAGTTTATTTTTATTTATTTAATTTTAATGTTTTTAATTACATATTTTTATATGCAGAAGACGATCAGCCAAGCACCTTAAAAAAAAAGAAAGCGGTCTTCATGTGAATCGGGTCAAGTTGCGGCGTTAAAAGCTATCAATGACATTAGGGAAGACAGAAAGGCTTATCATAAGCAAGTTTAAGAACTTATGCTGAAAAGAGAGGAGAGAACACAAAGGAAAGAAGAAATACCAAATAAAAAACTAGAGCTGCTGGAGAAGTTGGTGAACCAATTCCCTAATACGTAAACATATACTATGTTAATACTTATTATTTTATTCATACTTTCCCACCGGGAAAATGATAATTAATTCGTAAAAAAATCAGGAATTAAATGGATTCTAGTGATGCATTTTAGAATGTAGTCCAAAGAATATATAAATTTAAAGCAAAACCTATGAATTGGAATCAATAAACAAAAAATTTATTGATTCGTTTTTATTGCTGCAGGAATCGATTATGAAGTACAATATATAACAATTTATAATAAAGTAAATGTTGTTAGATTCCTTTCTTGTTTTTATGGTAAGTGAAAAACGAATTGATTCTGAAACAAATTCTGCTATAAGCGAAAAAAGGATCAATCTGTTATGATTTGTATTTTCTGTTTGTTGTTGATGTTTTTGTTTTCGTCAGATATTTTTGAAAAACGATTGTTCTGTTGTTTTCCTTGCACGCGTTTCTTAAAAATTTTACTTTCTGTTTGATTTGTCAGCGTTGAAGGAACAAACTGCTTCAGAAGGCTCGAAAATTTTAATAATGTATTGTTTGGTAAGCTATGAAAAACCACTGCTCTTTACTTGTTTAAATCATTTCTTAATGTTTTTTAAATGCAGAGTGCATTTGCAAGGAAGGATACGACCAGGAACAGTCCCAAAAAGATATGAAGGAAGCTATACGCTAAGTCAAAATGTAAATACTATAAGGATACATTCAAAGCAAAACGGAAGGAACAACCTACATCATAAACATAAATATTTTTGCAATAAATGTGGTATTATTATAATCTAAATTTCGTCTGTCTAAATATTATTTATTCTTTAAAATGACCTAATAATTATCTCTATTAATTTGAATTATTATAATATAACTTTTTATTAATTATTTAAAACAGAATAAAAGATTTTCAATTCTGCCATACAAACCTATGCATTATGGAATTCATTCATGTATATCTATTCCAAAAGGGCTTCTTAGCGATTCATACTTTTCTCATATTCAAAAAATGCACACTTTTTTCATTTAAAAGAATCCATTTTATAAGCAAATAAAAGAATCGATTTCAGCAGTGATTCAAGTGGAAGGCAGAAAAGAATGTACTACTTTTTGTAGGACATCACAATGTTAAAAATAATCAATTCTAGAATCAATAATTGGAAAAGTGAATTGATTCTTTTTTCATACACAATTGATTCTTTTTTCCCGGTGGGTTGTATTAATTTTTTTTTTGTTTTTTTTAATTTGTTATTATTTTTGAATATTAATTTAAAAAATTAATTGAAATTAATAAAAAATTATTTGTTTTAAATTTCATGGTTACATAGTTCTTGGGAAATGAGGTCCCTTAATGCATTTCCTCTCGATGCTTGTCCGCATTGTTCCAATATTTCGTCAAAATTTTCAACTGCTTCTTCAGAAAGAAATTCCAGGTCACTTTCTGCAGCAATATTATGCAAAACACAGCATACTCTTATGAAGTGGCAAAGTTTTCTAGCACCTCTCAGTTTGCAATAATATAGCTGCCTAAATCTCTGCTTCAATGTCCCGAAGGAGTGCTCTATTGCTTCACGACCAGAACTTAGTTTCATATTGAAATTTTTCTGAGCACTAGTCAAATGACCATTATCCTTGTATGGAGTTATCAAATTCATCGTACAAGGATATGCGGAGTCTTCTAGCAAATAGTAATCTATAAAATGAGTATATTAGAATTTTTTTACTATACCTACTACCTCCACAAACAAAAGCTAATATACTACTAATTGGTGAGTGTTGAAGCACTTAGCTATCATGGCTTGATCCCGGAAATCCCACAAATATGTTAATGAATTTTTTTCATTGCATATTGCTTGCATTGTTATCGTGACGTTTCCTTTTCGATCAATATAGTCATCCTTGCATTTTCCAGGCGGGTCGATAATTATGTGGGTCCCATCAATACAGCCTTTTTGGAAAAAAATACAGTTCATAACTGCTAAAATTAGGATTTAAGCTGCCAATGAACATAGTGACTCGTTCGATTATTCTGCAGACGCTTGACAGAGATAAGCCGAAACGATCCATCAAATCACGATAGCTGCATGCCTCATGTCCAGCAAACCACAAGAATACAGCCAAGTGAGTTGTGCCTGGCAATTTCTTATCAGCTCCAAGGCTTGAAAAGATATTGCTTTCCTCGAATTTGTTGCTTAAATACAAAAATAAAGATTTTGCGATCCGAAAATGGCATTTAAATTCTTTGTCCGAGTATGTAGGAACAACATCCTGCAAATACTTCTTTACGCAATTGCGTTTATTCGGGATAAAAGATTCAACAATAGCACACAATAGACCCTTCTCGGTTTGATCTCCAAGCAATTCCATAAGCTCGTCATCTTCAGAATCGCTTGATGATTCTAATTGCTCAGCAAATTGTTTGCACCAAACAGATTTACATTGTTCACTAGCTGCTGCGCTAACTTCGTGTAGAGCATCGGATGTGCAGACGACATGCTAGATTTTTAACAATAACGATATTTATTTGTAATTTAACATTTTTATTTTGTTTCGACACAATTTACCATAGTTTTTATTTATTTTAAAGAACTTTAGATATTTTTTCAATTTCTTTACTGAATTTTGAACAGCTGATTTCAAGCAGTACCATTTTTTGCCACAAGAAATTTCTCGGACTAAAACTTACAACTTTTGACAGTGAGGGGAAATTTTTTACTCTCTCGATTGTACTCTCTTTTACCATTTTTTCAAGTAAGGGAACGCTTTCCGGACTAAATCATGCAAAACTGGCAAATTGGACTTATAATTAAATTATAATTGCATATCAACTGATAAATAAAAAACACTCTGTTCGCAATCGATCAGCTGTTTCAGACCATTTTCAAGCGAGTTTAGCAAATCGTTTTATTTCGGGTTAAATGTTAAAACAAACGAAACGATTGCAGACATTCGGCAAGACAATCGTCTCGTTTCGTCTATTTTGGTTGGGCCTTAAGGCCCATTTCCAATAACGCGTGAGATGCGTTTCGTAAATTGACGCAAATATTCAATACATGAAGACATACCTAAGTGGTTCCAACGAACAGCATGCGTTTGCACGCAGCGTAAAATATTCGAAAAATTGAATATTTCATGCGCGTGAAGCTTTGACAGCGAAATAGCTGTTCAATTTTACAAAGGAAAAATTAAAAAAGGTTAGCAAAAATTCGCGATGAACATTCGACTTGCGTCGGTTCATCACCGAGGTCGTGAAGTGCGACTAGCCAACGGTAATTGTGTTTGTGGTCCATCCGCTGATGCGACTGGCACAATTAAAGTACAGTTTTAAATAGAATCAAAAAGATTCGTAATTTGTGATGGCGTTATAAACCTACGATTTGGCCAAATAATTTCCTCTTCAGTGAGGATTCTTCTTGAGCTAGGGAAGCCTAGTTTTCGGAGTAACTCAAATCAAAAAAAAAAAAAAAAAAAAAAAGGTTAGTAGAATTTGAGAGAAACTAAAAAATTTATTACAGGCATTTAAGACGTGCTCCACACTCACGACACATCTGCAGCGGCTTGCCGGAGTGCCTGACTATATGGGCCAGGAGTCCAAAAATGCATTTAAGAACAGTCGGTGGTGCAAATGGTCACGGCATATAAGACGTGCTCCACACTTACAACATATCTGCAGCGGTATGCCGGAGTGCCTGACTATATGGGCGAGTCCAAAAATGCATATAAGAACAGGCGGTGGTGCAAATGGTCACAGGCATTTAAGACGCGCTCCACACTCACGTTTTATCTGCAGCGGCATGCCGGAGTGCCTAACTATATGGGTGAGTTCCAAAATGCATTTTTACAAAGCATCAGTGTGTTTTATTTTGAATTAGTTCGAAGATTATTAGCCAAAACTGCGCAATTATACTATTTTTAAGAATATCAACAGAGCTGCGCAGTTTTTGTATTTTAAGTTAGCACCAATTCAATATAAAACACACTGATGCTTTGTAAAAATGCATTTTCGAACTCGCCCTATCTGTCCATACTGCAGCAAAACCTTTTACGGGACCAATAGTATGCAGGAAGACACAACACAAAGCATCAGTGTATTTTATTTTGAATAAACTTGCAAAACTTTTACACATTAAAATTATGCTTCGCTAAGCAGAAGACCGGCAACCATATGTTCACGCACACGCTCCATTAGGGGTGTTCACATTTCAAACCGCTCATCAAATCGTTTGTCAAATACAATAGAACTACGTGAAATTTCCATGGAATTCCCACGTTGTTCTATTGGATTTGACAAATGATTTGATGAGTGTGAACAGGGCAATTGGAAATTGCTTTTTTTCCGCAGCTTCCGCAGCGTAAAACGCAACGCATCTCACGCGTTATTGGAAATGGGCCTTTATGTTTGAGCCTTACAGCCCAAACAGAATAGGCATAGCCAACACGTAGCGAGCTGTCGAAAACGTAGCCAACGAAATGTTGTGCACAGAATAGAATTTGTGTTGATAACGAAGATAGAGCTTGATGCTTTCAATATTTTGCTATGTTTTACTAAATTAATAGATACAGCCTTTTGCATATAATAATTTGTTTGTTTTTTTTACTAATTTGGACTAATATGTTTTAGTTAATTTTACGTTTTCTATTTTGAACTATGTATTTTGACATTTCGCTATCGTTGCCTGCGGCAAAAGTTAAAAGTTCGTCAACATTTTTGTGTCGGCTGCGTTCGCTACGTGTTGGTTATTTTCATTATGTTCATTTCATCTGGTTGCAAGGCAACCAACTTCTACGTTGACATTTCTTCTGTTGGCTGCGTGTTGGCTATGCTTATTCTGTTTGGGCTATTAAGTTCTATTTCAGACTTCAAGTAAATTTCGAGCTCGAAAGTGATTAGGGCCCATGATACAAAGAACTACAGATAAAGTATTCCCGGCGCAACGAACAACATTTACTGCGCACCTCGTCATCGGTGCTCGTCAAATGTGACACTTGATGAATACATTCAAAAGAAAATGTCGAAAAGTGGCGAAGATAGCAAAATGAAAACGAACAAACAGTCAAAATTCTATATACCCCTACAAAATATGCAATTTTTTTTTCACAAACAGTACTAAACAATATATTTACTTTATTTTGTACATGTGCTTTATTTAACAATATTTATTTCATTTCAGTAAAACAAGATTTTATAAGAAAATATAGGCATTTTAAAATCTTTATACCCTAGGAATAAATTGTGCCTACGTTGCAACCAATGAGCACCTTGCACGTCACAGCAAAGATGGCGGACATGCGCAATACTTTATCTGTAGTTCTTTGTATCATGATTAGGGCCAACCAAAAGAGACGAGATGAAACGATAGCAATTTGACGAACGTCTGTACTCGTTACGGATGTTTTGACATCTAACCCAAAATGAAAAGAGTTGCTCAACTCGTCTGAATCAACTAATTAGTTGGCAATCAAGTGTTCTTTAGCTCATCCCTCACAGCGGCATTAAATCGAAGCAAAATTCAGTCATTTAATTATTTTTATTTTCGGAAAATTACAAGCTTGTCTACTGAGCAGCTGTTGTGACGAGTAGCAGACGTTTGAAGATCGAATCTTATGGAACAGAACGTCATGTCTAAATGTTCATTTTACATATGGGCAATTCCTGGGCGACGGACGCGACATTCGCTCACTTTTAGTTGAGCCAAAAACAAAAAAGGAATGAAAAGATTCGGTATATACCCTTAGTGTATTGAAGCATAGGAAGAGTACTAAATTTGAGGAAAAACATTGGGCATAATAAATAATGTAGTAAAAAGATATAAGCAAATTTCAGCGAGAAACGGACGCGACAAAAAATGGAAGTTATTTTTATGCACTTATAGAAATATACTTAAGTCAGCGAAATTTGTGAAAAAAAATTATTTTTTTGAGAATGTGGAAATTAAAAAGAAAGTACATATTTTATATGCAGATTTATGAAATTTTAAAATTTTCTTTCAATTTTTTTAAATTGAGTAAAGTACAAATACGGACGCGACAAGACGGACTCGACAATTTTAACCAATAGAAGAAAACCAATAATTTTGGTAATAATAATGATTCAACTTTTATTAAAAAACATAAAAAACCATAACATAAGCATAACTTCAAATAAAGGTAAAAATAAAATTAAATCGAAATAAAGTTCCATATTCTCAGTTAGGTACTTTAGGATATATAATAGTTAATAAAGTTGGATTTTCTTAGTTAATTTTTACTACAGATTTTAATGAAGAAGAGGTGCGAGCCACCTCAATACTTTCGCTGTCAAAATATGAAAACCAATGCAGGCTTTTAATCCCTTTTATATTTGGAACACTCTGCCAAAGCTCAGCCAGTTCAGGTGAAGAATCCTCAATTTGTTCTGCCGATATATAAAACAGCTTAACTCCATCAATGTTGTTTCTTGCACATTCATAAAACGATAAAGCATCTTTGAGAACAATATTTTTTGGCCTAACTATTTGCCAAACTTTTCGTTTTAATACAGCTCCAACTCCGTCTACAGCACCTTTGCCATGTGAAGTGGCAAAAAAGTTCCGCTCTAAGACTCTGCAATTGAATTCATCTTTAAGTCTAGGTATTCTAGAAAGAATGAATTTATTTTAAATTGGCAACTGCTGCCATCTGAGAATATATAAATACTTGAAATTTCTTCGTGTTGGTTTTGTAATTCTTTCAGAATTTCCAAAATGAAGCAATAAACATCGAATTTATTATGGGTCAGCTTATCACTGATAACCGCAAACGACGTAGTTTCACCAAAAAAACCAAGCTACGCAGGTAAAAATTGTTACTTGGCTGTAACTGAAGTGTGCATCTTGAATTTCGTTCTGACATGTAAGACGATAATTTTCAGCAAAATCAACTTGCAAAACTAGTTCATTTGCTGATCAATTTTTCCTTTTATCTTCGAAATACTTTTGTTGGGACCGTTTAACAAAAGTGTGCATTTTAAAAGCTGGTAGCTGCGTCTGTAAATCATAAATTAGGTCACTTAATGGGCCAATAGTGTAGTTTAAACTTATGCGATTATCAAATTATCTCCATTGCTTCAATTTTACGTTTGTATTAATTTCCTTGATAAATTCTATCGGAACTAATTCGTCCATAATATCGCGTACGCAGCTCTCACATTCACCAGCCATACAGTTATCGTTCGTCACATCGCAGCAAACTGATGTTAGGAATAAATCGGATTTGTTCGGAATAGGCGATATAACTTTTGCACAGCTTTCTAGCAAAAAATTGAAATTTGTATGATATTTACAGACACACATATTGTGTGGTAAATCATTAATAAGTTGAATGTAGCTTGGCCTGGAACTACAAAATAAGGTCTTACTGACATCCACCGTGGTGAATTGAGCTTTGAAAAGTTGGTATGCTTCTGCCAAGGTCAAAAGCATAAAAAGTTTCCCAACAACTTTTCCTTTTATTAAAGCCGTATCCTTCATTCCCGGAGCTTGTACGCTGATTTCGTCTTGCATATAAAACTTTTCAATTAGTGCTGCTCGCTTCTGGCTGTCTGATGTGTTTGTATAGTTACCATCAGTCATCTCCGTTGAGGTAATATACTTATCGCATAATGATTTGAGAACAGCTACCTTTTTATTTGGGTCTTTTGGCAACGCAGCTTCAACTTTTTTTATTGCTTTCCCCTTCGTTTGTTTACAGTTGTACGCTTCAAATTCCAAATTACCAATGGAGTCATTCCTTTCTTTCTTTTTCTGTCGCAACATCACCTGTCTAACTCGGTCCTTTTCTTTCTTTTTGTTATACATAGAGCTATCTCTTTTCATTTTTTCCAACAATTTCTTTCGATATTCTCGTTTTCTTTCAACTTCTTTCATCTTATATTGCTGCCATTTGTCACCATCTTCTCTGTTCTTCTCTCGCCGTTTCTTCGCTTGTTCCCTTTTTTTCTTTTAATAGCTACTGATATTACTTTATTGAATATTAAGTACTTACGGCGACGGACGCGACAAATTTTAAATGACAATAAAATTTGTGAAATGCTTTATTCCAATATAAATGTTTCCCTTTTCGAGGGACCACGCGGAGCTCGATTTAAAATCCGAAACTGGTTACTTTTCAAATGCTTACTTACTACTGAAAACAATTATTAGTTCTTTTTGGCGACGGACGCTACATTAACATATAGGTCAAAGCAAACTTCAAAAACTTCCGTTAGACCCCTTTTATATTGGTCAAGACTTGAAGTCAAGTTTCAGAGTTTGTAGGCAATTCGCCGCACATCGGAAGCGACGAAAGGGAAAAAGAAACTTGAAGCTGTACCGGCAATTTTTCGGGTTTTTTCGTGTTCCTTTTGCTATTTTCGCGTTGTTGACAGTGCTTTTTATTTTATTTTTCGCATATCAATGTGAGTTTGCTAGACTTCGGTTGCATTAAATTTAATTTTGCATTAAATTTTTAAGCAAAAACGTTTTGTTAACTTCCATCGTGGTAAAAAAATAAAATTCAGTTTGCAAATTTCTATAAACTATAATTCATTTGCTTGCTACCTATATCGTTTTATTTTTAGAAAACAAGGAAAGAAGACAAGAACTTGAATTCAAGTCTTGAACAATGTGAAAGCTTTCGTCAAGTTCAAAAGAGAACGTCAAAAAAACTTGACTTCAAGTCTTGATCAATGTAAAAGGGGTCTTATAAGAATTCCGATCTCCCTCTCTTGTGTTAATGCATAAAGGAATTTTTAGTAGGAAATTTGTAAATTACAAAAACAAAAATAAAATTACTGTAAATACTCTTAAAACACGTACAAAAAATTGATATAAATCGCATAAAGGCTAAAAAATTTTTTTTTTAAAGTTGTATATTTCGTATAAAAAATTAGAAAAATTCAAAATGCTTTTAAATTTATAAAGTTTCGACATCTAAGCTTTATTATTGAAAACAAAAAAAAAACTAAGCACTTTTCATTTTTCACTCGTGGTTTACCTTTTTCTGGAATTGCCCATATGCTTGAACTTATACCCCTTTTCCACACGGAAAGTTTTCTTGCCAGCAAGTCTGCGGTACAGGCAAGTCTGTACTAGCAAGTTTTTCTTCTGTGCTGTTCTTTCTTTGATGCTGTGCTCTTCTTTCCTTCGCATTTTCGACTTGCTGGCAAGAAAAATTGCCGTGTGAAAAAGGGGTATTACTAGTTATTTCTTGTCTCGTCTGTTTTGGTTGGTCCTTTTCCATGTACAACATCGAGTCGTGTTGTACTTCGGCCATTCAATTCGCCATTTTTTTGTGCAACATTTGCTAAACATGTTGAGTCTTTGATCAGTATCAGTCTCCGCTACTATGTATTTGTATTTTGTATTATGTGTTTGTATGTATTTGTATGTGCCTGCTGAACGGTTTGTTTCATTTTATGTCAGCGAAGTGGAGGGAATAAAAAAAAATAAAAAGTAATCAGTAAATTCAATAAAACCTCGCTCAACAGTTGAGCAACTGTTGCACTTTCTGAACTCATCCAATCTAACTCAGTTAAATCTAAAGACCTAACCAAAATAGAAGAGTCGCTACGTAGCAAGTGAAGACGAAAATGTTCGCTTAAATGCAATTCAATGTTGCTGCCCAAAATAGACACATCAACTCATCGAAACTGAACGAAACGGTTTGACAAAACTTTTTGTTTCGTAAGAACCGAACTTTTAGAGTCTCAACTCGTCCACAACAGCAACTCAAAGTGTGCGACATTTTTTTCACTTATAGTTCACAAATTTTTAGTTAATGATTAATAAAATTATAATTATAATTGCACATCAAGTGATAACTAAAAAACACTCGGTTCGCAATTGATCAGCTGTTTCGGACGAGTTGACAAAATCGTTTCATTTTGGGTTAGATGTCAAAACAGATGAAACGATTGCAAAAATTCGTCGAGTTGAAATCGTCTCGTTTGGTCTATTATGGTTAGGCCTTTACAAGTTCCGAGGATTTAACGATCTTAAACAGAATTTACTATTCATGTAAAGTTTCTCGTTAGGGATTGTGTCTTTGCTTAAAGATTTTGATACTTTTAGATTTTTCTACATAGCTACTGCTTTTTAAAATGTGTTGTTTTATATCTGTTGTTTATGTGGCGGCCGTAGCCTAGTGGGTAGAGTGCGTAGCCCCTAAGCTAAAGAACCGCGGTAGTCCGGGTTCAATTCCAGCTCAGACAGAAAGTTTTTTCAATTGACTTAATTTTTCTGTTCGGTCGTCACCTCTCTGCAGACAATGGCAAACCTCAGGGAGTAAAAACTGCCATGTAAAGCTTTTTGAGTACACAACCCGTTCGGAGTCGGCATAAAACACGTAGGTCCAGTTCTCGATCATTTGTGATCAAACATTTAATAACACGTACAATACAATTGATCAATAGAAGCTAGGTCAGTCCTTCCAAGGGCTGAAATGGCCAGTTTATTTTTTTTTTATATCTACAGGGTGGTATCTTAGTACACTTCATAGGGTGTCTGCTATTTTTTGTTATGTTGGTTTTTTCTTCCTACATATTCACAGGGTGTGTTACCTTTAAATAATTTTTTCGTTACATTATATTCAAAGGGTGTGTTGTGTCTTACCTTTTTCTAGGTTTTCTTTATGCTAAATAAAAATTCCTAGGCTGCTCCATAAAAAATTCCTAGAGATTTGACTCTTACGTCCGCCTGTAGGCAATACATCAAAATTCTCCACAAATTAAATTCCTACAGATTTGACTCCTATGTCCGCCTGTGTGCAATCCATCAAAATTCCACATTCGATTTCACCACCCATTAAAATCCACCTACACTTTTTCACCACTTGCTTTAATCCGGCTCCTGCTCCGTCAATCCTTAATCCTTGGTTTTTGTCTTTGCTCTGCTCCTGCTCCTGCTCCATGAGCCAGAACCGCCATATCAATCCTTAATCCATAATCCATGGTCCAGAACCGCCTTATCAATCCTTAACCCATAATCCATGGTCCAGAACCGCCATATCCTACCTGCTAAGGGTTAATTTTTCCTATCTCTATTTAAACCAGTTTGAGCTGTTTACTAAGCCTAGGATTCGGTAAACCGAAAATTCCTAGAGTTCGTCAAGGTCATTGAAGCACCAGTTACCGAAGTGGAGGAAGCGTTTTTGAGCCAGCGCTGGGCAAGTGCAGAGGAAATGTACTGTAGATTCTTCCTCCTCCTCATCTCTGCAGCTTCTGCTGAAGTCGTTTTGGGGTATGTTCAATCTTTGAGCGTGTCTGCCAATATGGCAGTGCCTGCAAGGATCCCTACCATGGTGCTAATGTTATCTCTACTGAGAGAAATGAGTTCATTTAAACGCTTAAGGTTGAGTTTGAGTCAGATTTGCTGCGTAATATTACACGTGTTACTTGCTGACCATCTGTTTTGATGCTCGATATCTCATGTGTATGGAGTTTACATGAGGTTAGAAGAATACCAAAGCTTGTCTTATCTTTAGATAGTTGTTTGGTAGTACCTGTACGAGCGAGTTCATCTGCTTTGCAGTTACCTAGAAAATTCTTAAACAAAATTCTTATTGTTTGATAAAGAAGAACTGGTTTTCGTTCTTGACCTTTGTTTTTTAATATAAGCACATATACCAAATTTCAATACGAAAGCTGTAAAATTGCGGCTGTAATCGTGTCGTCAGACTGACCTAGCAAAATCGGCTCAGTAGGTGATTCTGATAAAGACTATATATACTTTTCTATACCTCCCACGCCTCCTTATCAGCGTTAAAAACGGAGTGACAAACTTGACGCAATATGTGTGGAGTAAAAACAATTTATTCCATACTTTTTTTTTTCATTTGGTACAATTTCTTCTAAATTTGTATACCAAAGCAAAACAGTCATTTATCAACCCTGGCTCGCAGTAGTAGAAACGCTTTTAAAAAAAATCAGTTTTTTGTTCTCCTGACTAGTTGCTGAAAAACACATGATAATTTTTGTAGGCGCAGCGACGATTTCTCAGTGTCTTACTCCACTCTCTTTTTGGTGCACAGTGTTATTGACGTCAAAATTTGTCCGCCGATTAATTGCACAATTTCGCTCTGATTCTTCTAAATTAAACTTAAATAATTGCAAAAAAACGGAGCATAGTGCTATGTTAAATTGCCGTAATTAAAATTGACTTTAGTAGCTGCGGGCAAAACATGTCTGACACTTTCAATAAACAATTTGACAAGAGAAATTTATCTTATCAAATTTTGCTAAGATTATCAAAATTTGTATCGATTAGAAAAAAGCTCAATAACTTGGTGCAACAGAAAGTACTAGCATTGCTAAGATTATCGCTTTTTGAAAAGAGTTTAAGCTCTCGTTCAAAAAATGTTTGGAGCAACACTTATGTATCTAAAAGTCGAGCACTAATCAAACTTATCCAACTCAATTGGATTAGTTATCAGAATAAGGTTCAGTGCAACATAAAATTATCAATTTTCCCATATTTTTGATAACTGATAAGTGGTTGATGTCATAGTATAATTAGACAAGGTAGTGTTAGGGCTATATGTGCTCTCTTTTTAAGTGACCATAACTGTCAAACTCAGCCATTTCGGCATTTTTGCCAATTTTTGCTTTCATATTGCATTTTCATTGGTTGCAGATTTTGTATGAGTTGTCATCTTAGTTTTGACAGTTTCGGTCACCGGCTCTCTGCCCTAACACTACCTTGTCTAATTTGATCATGGTTGATGCAATAAGGCCCAATAGAATAAGGCTGAAAAATAAGATCTCCATAACAACATTAATGTCGATAGTGGAAAAAAACCCAGGCCCCAGGCTTAAAGGCCCAAAAATGGTACTTGGCTTAATTACTCCATAGATTTGAAAATAGAACAACACAGTTTTACGCTCTTTAGTTGCGTAAACATTTTTATGCACAATAAACAGAAATATATTTTTCATAACCAACTTTGACCTTGGAGTAACATATTATAGTGTTTTAAGTGGTCAAAGCCATAATTTTAAGGTAATATTTTTTTTAACGACCATCGTAAATTTTTGGAGGGAGATAGATATTCTTGAACAATTTACATCACTATTGAATATACATAAACACATCTTATAATTTTGATCAGATGTGAAAATTTTTTGAAATTTTTGTTAGATAAGGGATTCGATGAAGATTTCCTTTCGAGAAAATCAAAATTATTACCCTAGTATAGGTTTTGTGGCTGTTTCTGCCATTTTTTTGTAATATTATTTTTAAAAAAACAAATTTCAACCTTCTTTTGAAAAACCGGAGGCTCGAAATCGATTTTAGAATAAGGGTTTTTTGGGAAAAGCTGCTCTGAATTTTCTGCAAAACATTTTGCGTACCTACGATTTTTTGAAAAAAAAGTTACTTGTTCTAGTGTCCATTCCTTTCCGTACCCTGATAGCGACAATTGTTATCCGTATTTTCACGAATGATCAATATCGATTAATTTTTTTAGTGAATAAAAAAAAGAGTTTGTAATGCAGATTGTTAAATCAGCTGAATTGAATTTTATTGTTTCTGATAACATTCCTTCAAATTTCCGACTAGTATGTCAATTTTTCATTACAAAAATTTTAATATTCTATGGAAATCCTTGTAGACTTAAATTTTCACAGCTATGCTTAGTTATCTTCATTAAGTTCAAATCAGACTGATCAACATTATTGACGAATTTACAATTTCCATAAACGAGTTCATCGCTGTAGTAAAATAGAAAGAATTAAAAAAAGGAAGTTATGACTTGTATTCGAAAAAAGCATACTTGTTTCTTATAAAGTCCTCAAGCATTTTTATAAAATTATTGGATATGATAACTTCGTCATCATTCAGAGTTGATGCACGTGCTGGATTATGGAATATAAGGAAAAAGTCATCTCCATGAGTGGTTCCTAAAATAAGGGTATAAGAAAGTAAAAGTGTAAATGAGAGTATAACAACAAGTGATTAGTAAAACAAGTAGGATCGGAGGAAATTTTATGATTCTCATATACTTATCCTTACCAAATTGAATATCTGTTCGATTCGATAGTTTTGTGGCTACTCCTTCTTTCGCGGGATTATCATAGACATAAGCATAGACCGGGCTCTTCGCAAATTCTCGATGTAGGCGCACAGCTTTTTCAGCGCCATTTTTAAATAGTACATCAGTGTACATGCGCTGTACGTCGAAATAGGTATCTACAGAAAATTCCTTCTCGCCCAAATAACGATTCTTCAAGGCCATAGAGTAGTCGTCAAGCTCCTCAATGCTTGACATAGCGTCCTTGAAGAAGAGCGTATATGGCGCCAAATCAAACCAACGCTCATTCAAAGCCTCAATCATTTCGCCGCGATGTGAACGAATTTGCAAGAGCTCCGCTGCATTGTAACCACCATCTTGGGCGCTGTACGAGGTCAGCCAAGGTATTTGCGCAAACTTACCTGAGCGCATGATTTCCTCTGGTGTTTGCGTCAAAAAAGCATCCTTTACCTCCGCTGGTTCCACCGCCGGACCAAACGTGGTAAACGGATTATAACCGAAAACCAAAAAATTTTTCACACCACGCACTATTTCACTGGCCGGCTTTGACTGCAGGCAACGTTTTATTTCCATGGAGCTATTTAGAATTGGACAATTCAAATTCTTTGCCATGGTTATGGCCCGTGAACGAGAATTACGTAGCACAACCCACGGATTAAAAGCAGTGCCACTGAAAGAGGCTGCTACCTTCGCATATTTGGAGAAATCTTCTCGCAACATTTGCAAATGTACTGAAGCTCCACCGGCAGAGAAACCCAAAACGATCATTCTTTCTGGATCGCCACCAAAGCGTGCAATATTCGACTTGATCCACTGCAAAGCCAAACGCTGATCTTTGAGACCATAGTTGCCAGGGATGACGGCATCCTCAGTGCTAAGAAAGCCCAAGGGTCCGAGTCGATAGTTTATTTTGACCACTATAAAACCTAGTCGGCGCATGATGCGCTCGTGGTTGTTAGATTCCACAGAGCCAAACATAAAGGCCCCACCATGTATGAGTACCATTACTGGAAGTGTACTATTATGGGCTACAAATGGCTTGTAGACATTCAGGGTTAGACAATCTTCTACACCGTGAAGCTTGTCATCATCATCGCCACGTCGCTTAAATTGATCCCACTGCATGCAGAGTGCGGGTTTTTGTGTAGCATCGCGTATACCCTCCCATTTTACAGTGTACGGAAGCGGAGATTCGAACCTTAGCTGGCCGATTGGTGGCATTGCGTATGGTATCGATTCGTAGGCGTAGAAGATACCATTAAAACTACCACGTATTTTTCCGTTAGGTAAAGCCACCACTAGTTCTGGTGCGTTTACATTTTTGTCCACTTCATTTGCTTCAAAATGACGAGCATATAGAAGCACCAACAAACTCAAGGTTATTATTTTTACGTACTGCATCCTGCACGCACTGATTGAGCTAATAAACTGACGCTTAATTTCTTTCAAAATTTTAATTATGTACCGAATTTCCTAAGATGCTGATAATAATTTCTGTCTCAATAATTTTTGGCTTATCTGCTTTTCACATTTTATTTTCTGACTTCATCCCAAGCAAAGGCCTATCTACTATACTCTTATCATCCTATTACACGGAAAGAAAAAATCAAGCATTCTATGCTTAAATCAAATAATAAGTTTCTCAATTCAAGCATTCATTATTTTGCTAAATTTAATCAAATTTAAATAAGAGACATGACATTAAGAAAAAAATGCTCAGTTAAAGAAACATTTGCTTAAACTCCAGGATATTTTTTCTAGATTCGAGTCTACTATTTACTTGAAGTGAGAAAAATTTGCTTGATTCAAGCAAGCAATTTGCTGAAAACTAGAATAATTTGCTTGATTTGCGAAATTTATTTTCCTTCAACTGAGAACAATTTGATTCAAGTAAACAATTTACGGAAATGGCAACTTTTAAAATGGCAACAGAACCTGAGAGAAATATATTCAATTGACATTAGCAACTTGTGATCAATTATTATTTTTTTTTATTATTATGTTGACTTTATATGATTTAAATACAAATTCTAAATGTTTGATAGTTTAAATCATACTTGATTTTAAATACAAATTCTAGTTGTTTGACAGTTTAAAATCGTTTATCGAGCTTAAGGTCAAAGTTAGAAACAATTAATTGTTCTAACGAATTTTTCTAAAGAAACAACAACAACAACAAAGTTTTTTCAATATGAAAGGAAAAAAACCACTAGCAAATTGATTTTATTGTACAATTTCTGCGTGCTAAACGCGTCATCAGAAATCTTTGTGATTGCCCGTGCAAGCGCGTAGACGCACTGCACCATCGGGGCGATGAGATTTTGAAGCTTCAATTTCTCATTTTTTTCCCTTAATTTCATAATGCCACATTTGTTGTTGTATTTCTGTTTTACTTTAGTTTCTATGCCTATATTATATGTAGTCCAACAGCCTGCTGGAATTCTGCACTAACAAAGCATGTTTACTGAAGTTGTTTTTAGAATTTTTGCTGATTTTGTTTTTCAGCTGTTTCCGTTTGGTCGAGCTCTACCATTTGATTAAAGTTTTTTCCTAAATGACCTCTATGTTTATTATGTTGACTTTATATGATTTAAATACAAATTCTAAATGTTTGATAGTTTAAATCATACTTGATTTTAAATACAAATTCTAGTTGTTTGACAGTTTAAAATCGTTTATCGAGCTTAAGGTCAAAGTTAGAAACAATTAATTGTTCTAACGAATTTTTCTAAAGAAACAACAACAACAACAAAGTTTTTTCAATATGAAAGGAAAAAAACCACTAGCAAATTGATTTTATTGTACAATTTCTGCGTGCTAAACGCGTCATCAGAAATCTTTGTGATTGCCCGTGCAAGCGCGTAGACGCACTGCACCATCGGGGCGATGAGATTTTGAAGCTTCAATTTCTCATTTTTTTCCCTTAATTTCATAATGCCACATTTGTTGTTGTATTTCTGTTTTACTTTAGTTTCTATGCCTATATTATATGTAGTCCAACAGCCTGCTGGAATTCTGCACTAACAAAGCATGTTTACTGAAGTTGTTTTTAGAATTTTTGCTGATTTTGTTTTTCAGCTGTTTCCGTTTGGTCGAGCTCTACCATTTGATTAAAGTTTTTTCCTAAATGACCTCTATGTTTATTATGTTGACTTTATATGATTTAAATACAAATTCTAAATGTTTGATAGTTTAAATCATACTTGATTTTAAATACAAATTCTAGTTGTTTGACAGTTTAAAATCGTTTATCGAGCTTAAGGTCAAAGTTAGAAACAATTAATTGTTCTAACGAATTTTTCTAAAGAAACAACAACAACAACAAAGTTTTTTCAATATGAAAGGAAAAAAACCACTAGCAAATTGATTTTATTGTACAATTTCTGCGTGCTAAACGCGTCATCAGAAATCTTTGTGATTGCCCGTGCAAGCGCGTAGACGCACTGCACCATCGGGGCGATGAGATTTTGAAGCTTCAATTTCTCATTTTTTTCCCTTAATTTCATAATGCCACATTTGTTGTTGTATTTCTGTTTTACTTTAGTTTCTATGCCTATATTGTATGTAGTCCAACAGCCTGCTGGAATTCTGCACTAACAAAGCATGTTTACTGAAGTTGTTTTTAGAATTTTTGCTGATTTTGTTTTTCAGCTGTTTCCGTTTGGTCGAGCTCTACCATTTGATTAAAGTTTTTTCCTAAATGACCTCTATGTTTATTATGTTGACTTTATATGATTTAAATACAAATTCTAAATGTTTGATAGTTTAAATCATACTTGATTGTTAGTGCAGAATTCCAGCAGGCTGTTGGACTACATATAATATAGGCATAGAAACTAAAGTAAAACAGAAATACAACAACAAATGTGGCATTATGAAATTAAGGGAAAAAAATGAGAAATTGAAGCTTCAAAATCTCATCGCCCCGATGGTGCAGTGCGTCTACGCGCTTGCACGGGCAATCACAAAGATTTCTGATGACGCGTTTAGCACGCAGA
This sequence comes from Dichetophora obliterata, assembly GCA_963920525.1. NCBI lineage: Eukaryota > Metazoa > Arthropoda > Insecta > Diptera > Sciomyzidae > Dichetophora > Dichetophora obliterata. The sequence goes on from OY986438.1 coordinate 95,099,873, forward strand.
AATTGTACAATAAAATCAATTTGCTAGTGGTTTTTTTCCTTTCATATTGAAAAAACTTTGTTGTTGTTGTTGTTTCTTTAGAAAAATTCGTTAGAACAATTAATTGTTTCTAACTTTGACCTTAAGCTCGATAAACGATTTTAAACTGTCAAACAACTAGAATTTGTATTTAAAATCAAGTATGATTTAAACTATCAAACATTTAGAATTTGTATTTAAATCATATAAAGTCAACATAATAAACATAGAGGTCATTTAGGAAAAAACTTTAATCAAATGGTAGAGCTCGACCAAACGGAAACAGCTGAAAAACAAAATCAGCAAAAATTCTAAAAACAACTTCAGTAAACATGCTTTGTTAGTGCAGAATTCCAGCAGGCTGTTGGACTACATATAATATAGGCATAGAAACTAAAGTAAAACAGAAATACAACAACAAATGTGGCATTATGAAATTAAGGGAAAAAAAATGAGAAATTGAAGCTTCAAAATCTCATCGCCCCGATGGTGCAGTGCGTCTACGCGCTTGCACGGGCAATCACAAAGATTTCTGATGACGCGTTTAGCACGCAGAAATTGTACAATAAAATCAATTTGCTAGTGGTTTTTTTCCTTTCATATTGAAAAAACTTTGTTGTTGTTGTTGTTTCTTTAGAAAAATTCGTTAGAACAATTAATTGTTTCTAACTTTGACCTTAAGCTCGATAAACGATTTTAAACTGTCAAACAACTAGAATTTGTATTTAAAATCAAGTATGATTTAAACTATCAAACATTTAGAATTTGTATTTAAATCATATAAAGTCAACATAATAAACATAGAGGTCATTTAGGAAAAAACTTTAATCAAATGGTAGAGCTCGACCAAACGGAAACAGCTGAAAAACAAAATCAGCAAAAATTCTAAAAACAACTTCAGTAAACATGCTTTGTTAGTGCAGAATTCCAGCAGGCTGTTGGACTACATATAATATAGGCATAGAAACTAAAGTAAAACAGAAATACAACAACAAATGTGGCATTATGAAATTAAGGGAAAAAAATGAGAAATTGAAGCTTCAAAATCTCATCGCCCCGATGGTGCAGTGCGTCTACGCGCTTGCACGGGCAATCACAAAGATTTCTGATGACGCGTTTAGCACGCAGAAATTGTACAATAAAATCAATTTGCTAGTGGTTTTTTTTTTCCTTTCATATTGAAAAAACTTTGTTGTTGTTGTTGTTTCTTTAGAAAAATTCGTTAGAACAATTAATTGTTTCTAACTTTGACCTTAAGCTCGATAAACGATTTTAAACTGTCAAACAACTAGAATTTGTATTTAAAATCAAGTATGATTTAAACTATCAAACATTTAGAATTTGTATTTAAATCATATAAAGTCAACATAATAAACATAGAGGTCATTTAGGAAAAAACTTTTTTTATTATTTTCAAAAAATATTGTTGGCATTTAAGACTTGAGTCTTTAGCACGCCGCATTTTTAGAATAAATAACAACAGAATAATACTTATATGCTAAACTATTTAAAATTTTATAACTAAGATTATTATCATTAATGACAGAAATTCTCAACTCAAAAAATGATATCAATAATGTATTTTCTTTGAGACTATGTTGACATTCAAGAATTCATTATCCTGTGCATATCGCAGTAAAAAGGTATTAAGATATAAAGATGTGAGATTAATACAAATTGACTAATGAAATGATCGACCTGCGGTTAAATTAATAAGAGGTTGAGTTAGAGCTTAGACTAAATATTAAGTTATGTGAAGTTAAGAACAATATTTGAGTATCAATTGTGCTTATTATATTTTGTTGTTCTTGTTTTTAATTAAAAAAAAAAAAAACAACAATGAATTTGAAAAGTCGACATCAATCACAAATTCATTTAGTTGGAACCGAGTTTTCACAGATTCTCGGATCGAAATTACCTTCAGTTCAACAGGTATTGTCGGTTTTCTTTTGTAACCACAACATTCGATTTATTAAAATTTTCAAAAATGAAAAATTCTGAAGTTCAAATAAATTGACGGCAGTTATTAAGATCCTTACACAATATACAAACAATTCGCAATTTACAGTGGTGAAAAATTAAATTGGTTGGTTTTGGATTTCGTTTAATATTTTGAACAGTAAGACCTGGGCCTGATATATTGGCAGCTCCGAAATTCAAAAATTTTTGTAATACAAAATGAAAGTCATTTTAAATGAGATATAACTTTTTACGATTTTTCAATGATTTTTTTTTTGTGTTCGCAATGCCAGAAACAGGTACTTTGCGGATTTTTAAAAAAAAAACTCAAGTTTCACCAGCTATAAATTTTTTTTAGAATTTTGGTTTTTTTAATTTTGTGCACAAAATAGCTCAAGACTATGCTTTAAGTATTATTGTTGTTATTGGTTAACATTTTGCATTTTTGGATTTTTGAGAATCTCAAACTCGACATTTTCCAAAATATACACTTCTAATAAAAAATTCCATAACGCCCAAGTTATTCAAAGAAATCTTACAATTTTTGTATTTGTAATAAGTGTTGTTTCAGAAAATAGTTCAACCACATTTGATTGAAATTTTTTAAAATTTGCATTTTTACGACTTTTTTTATTACTACAAGAAAGAAAATGGAATTTTTTTCGAAAAGTAATACATCACAACTATGGTAATTTTCATCCGATTTTTACATTTTATACCTCATGTTAAAGAGCTTTTAAATTAAAAACGAAGTAAATACCAAGTTTGTTAAAAAATTTTACTTCAAGTATTGTTATTCTTACTTCTTTGATTAAATACCAAGAAAAACCCTTACAAAACGTTTCTCCAACTTTCGGGCTCTTGAGCGAGTTCAAAAAGTTCATCAATAGGCACAAAACTTTCAAAATTAAATATTTTAAGCCTATGCCAACAACATAAATAAAACTTTGAAAAATGGGGGCTACATTACTACATATCTGCTCTTTACTACAGTAAAAAGAAATAATTACAATTTAATTCCATTAATTAAACATAACCTTGAATAGCATTTAGTTTTAACCAACATAAAAAATGAACAAGAACAACAAAATTCATCACTAAAAATATCAAACGAAAACTTTTTACAAAACAAAACAAATTTTTTCATGAATTTAATTGTGAAAATTTTGGATCAAGTAAGTTTGAAGAAAGCAACAACAACAACAAATTTGTTTTTGAATAATTTCAATTTAGAATATGAAATGCTTTAAAATAGTTTTAAAAAATATAAACAAAAAAAACAGAATTTTTCTTTATTACTGTAGGGCATGATTCAATTACTATAGGTTGTCCATTCATTTGACGTTTACTCACAAGAATGAAGATATACACCCGTAAAATTGAAGAGGAGAGCAAAAGAGTAATTTTTTAATGCCATCAAAGTAATCGGTTGCAGGAATATCATACTTTTTCGCAGTACTAAATACCCAAGGATACATTTCACTGCTGCTTATTCTACTACGTTCTGCACTGCTTGTTTGTTTGATAGAAAATTTAAATGAGTTTTTAAAAAACTATTTTCAATATTTTGTTGTGCAAATCTATTCACACCGCTGACGGCTTATTGGATATACTGGCACATTATATTTTTGAATTGCATCGCCAAAATAAACTGTTTTGCCAATACCGCACGTTGAAGATTATTTGAATAATTACAACTTAATAGTCGCGATTTATATCAAAGTTGAAAAAAAAACGGCTCGCAACAAATTTCAACGAAAAAACAATTTTCAATAATAATTATCAAAACAATAATTATTATAAACGCAATGCACACTATTTTTTTGCTGTTAACAGCCAAATATAGAATAACTACTTTTAAAAAAAAAAAAATACACAACAAAACACTGAAACATAACTTTTTTCATAGAAGACCACAAAACCCTGGTTGTCATTTATATTTGAGAGAGAATATATTTTTTTTTACAAATTTACGGGTGTTGTCAAACGAATGGACAACCTGTAATAATTGAATCATGCTGTAGGGTCAGTCCGCACAGGTTGATCAGACCATTTTTAAAAAATTTCATATTTTGACCATAAATTTCTAAATGTTTTGGCATCTCAAAAAAGCTTATAAAAATTTGTTTTCTTGTATTTTCAAAATCATTTCTCAGCTCCTATAAAACATATAGCAATAAATCAAAAAGCATTTTATTAAATACACCTTGGCAGATTATCTTGCATAAAAAAAGTAATTAAGATGTTATTTAATTTTAAAAAATTATTAAAGTTTACCAAAAAAACTTTAATTTTTGGTAACTTTGAAGATTGTTTTTTAATAAAAAAAAGATAGTGGTAGACCTTTTTTTTAGGTACATTTTAACAAAGTGTTTAAATATAAATTTTTTCCAACTGGCTAGATCATTTACTTTTTGGGTGACATCGCTTTGAAAAATGAAAAATCTCAAATTTGCCCCAACTTTGGGGTCAAGTATCTCCAATGGGCACGGGTGAAAAATTCGAAATTAATTGTGAATAAACTACACAGTTAGAGGATTATTAGGATATTAAAATGAAGATTTAGGGTTTTTAGGGTTCGTTTAAAAGATATAGAATTTCAAAGTTCGTGAATTTTACTACATGAGGAACGAGTATTCTTAAATGTTGTTTGATCTTGTTTTCATATATAACTAGGCTAAATGATAAAAAATCAATTTATTTTTATGGAACTAAGCTTTATAAAATAAATAACAAAAAAAAAAATATAATTCAAATATACTTTTTACATAAGTCATAACGGCCTTCGCTACTAATTGTTAAAAGATTTTTTACTTTTTGTCCCGTTGCGTACATACTTTTGCTGCTTTTTTGTGCTTAACTATTTGGTCTTAACGGTCGGATGAAGACATGATGAAGCATCGCATTTTCGTGTCTGAAACTGGAACGAAGTGGTGGAATTTCCGTGTTCCTGGAATTCGTTGACTCTTTTTGGTGCGATTCAAAATTTCATCCTTTCTGTTGATAACTTCATTTTTGTTAACATATATGTAGTCTATTTCTTTGATATTTTGCTTACAATAAGTAAGCATATCTTCAGGAGTAAGAATTTGCCCTGTTTCGGTTCTTTGGAGACTAACTGCATTATTCTGTATCACGAAGATGCTCACCAACGATGAGAAAGACAAGAGAAGAAATATTTTCTTCCATACAAAATTGTATTACTTCTCGTGTCTTTCTCATCGTTGGTGTGCTTGTTCGTGATACAGAATAATGCAGTAAGTCCAAAGTTGCTTTTGCAAGTTGCCGTTTTGTTGTTCCTCCAGTTATAAATAATCACAAATAAGCACAAACATTGACTCTGTAGAGAATCATTTTTTTACAATAGTAAACAAACGGGTGCAAAGTTGCTTGGCGGTTTACCCAGTGGTAGCTTTGTATCTCATCTTGGATAACGAAATTAAAGTTTTCAGCGAAATCTGCAAAGACAATGCACTCATCTATGTTCAGATTTTCGTTATTTTCTCTTTGGAACTGGTATTGAGTTTTAGATATAAAATGGTGTGACTTCAATTGGATGAGTTTGACAATAAGCGATTGGAAAAAATCTTCCTTGTTTTTAATAACATTTACAATATCAGCGCGATCAGTCATCGTCCATTGCTTGTAAGTGATGTCGTCTGAGATGGTTTCATTTTCTTCCAAATGGTTGAAACACTCTCGCAGGGATTCTTGTCCTGGACATTGATCACATTTGTTCATCATGCAGTTGTTATTATTAATGTCACACACAAGCTTACTCAGGAGGTCCTTGTAGTTTAGCTTTATTCTATCAACCATAACCTTTGCATTTTGATGGTAACAGCAAACGTAGACTCAGTGGTTACCCGCAGTTCCGGCAATGACACACCATTTTGGTCTCAATTCTATAAATTTTGTTAGTCCAATCTTGCAATGTGGATATTGTCTTTCGAATTCAACGAAAAGCTCATTTAAATTGCAAGGGATAAGCCGCTTCTGTTTCTGAACTTTTTTGTCGTTGATTTTGACAGACAAGCAATCCTTCATTCCTGGGCATAGGCGACTGTTTTCATCACTTTCATAGAAATTTTGCACAATTGACACTTTCTCGGCTGAAAACGGAGAAAGTGTTTTCTTCCAGGTTTGGTATTCCCTGGTCTTTCATCAAATCTTTTGTTAGTCTAACTAGACGCTCAGACACATTGAATTCCGAAACAGTTTTTTGATATGACCATGAATCTGGAAGCAAACTTATTATTTTGACTTGATCTGACTTCTCCGCAACTGCACATTTTTCCTTTAGCTTTCCAATCAATGCATCGAATTCCTGCACTGAATTCGAAATATTCCTGTTCTCCGATATATCCTCGTTGAAGGTATGTTCGAGGTTTCTTTTCAAACAGATTTTGTTATTTTAATTATTTTTGAGTTTAAAGTTGTAGCTCTTTTTTCATCACTCATTCAGCATGAATTTTGGATGCTGGTGAAATCTCCAAATTAGAGCACACTTAATCAACATTTGTGAGCGATAAAGTGGGAGGCACATATTCATCATAAGCAGTGCCATCAGCTTCTCCCTCAGGTTCGCCATCACTTTCGCTTTTTTTTTTGAGAGATCTACACCTCAATTAATTTGTCCATGTTCTATAAGAATGTTCTATAAGAATTTTTTGTAACCTGTAAGCTCCACTTTTTTATGGATTTTAAAGGAGCCTCAGTAAACCCGGCCGTAAATATGATGATATGTTTATACTTTTGTATATGTTAATCACATACAGAGGTAACATTACTTAAAACTCGGTATGTAAGTACACTCAAAGAAATATTTGTTCATATTGATTAATTCCTAGGTTTAGTTGATAAATATTTTGTCAATATACAGTCAACAAAAGCTTTTGTCAATTAAATTTAAGGAAATAAGTTGATCGCTTTTTAATTGTTGATTTGATAAAACAATCTGTCAATATGAATACAGAATATTTCAACATCAAAAAATGGTTTGTTGAATAGAAAAAGGCTTTTCTGTTGAAAACATATGTTTTCTAATGCTAAATTTAATACTAAAATGTTTTGTTGTTCTGATAAAAATATTTTATTACATTTTATCTATAATAAACATATTACATTTGACATATAATAAGCAAATTAGCACATTGACATTAGTTATACATATAATTCTGGAATTCACAAAGGTTGATATTATCCATGCTATTCATTATTAGCGCTGTTTACTTTACTATAAATCACAGTATTGTTAACACTGCTGCTCACATTGTGAATTGTTATAGTGTGAACAGCACTAACAACGAATAGCACGGATGATCTCAACAAATAATGGAAATAAATAATAATGTAATGCAAATAAATAAATAACCAAAACTCCTGCCGAATTCATTGGAAAATAACTCAATTTGTAGTCACCGCTAATGATAAATGCATTTAGAAACTCAGCCAAAAATGTAGAAGTTCCTCATATGTCGAAGTTGCATTATGGCAAAATTGGTGCACTTGAAAACAAGAAAAATGTATTTCACAAGATCATATTTAGTTATTTACTGTATAGGGTAATTAGCTTCCACACATTTAAAAAATTGCACTGGACTTTTAAGCTTTCCCGAATTTTATCTCCTTTACTTTACTTTGTACTTGATCTAAAAAGGCAAATAACGCCACCGAAATACCAAGCATTTCTTGCTGTTGTCATGATTAAAGGTTTTTTGAAATTGATAATCCATTTTATCATTAGGACAGTTCACGATCTTGTTGCATCGTAGCAAATGCAAAATAAACAGCTTTTACGAAAACAAAAAGCATTGAAAAGCTTCTGCAACATATGCTTTTTGTTTTTGTAAAAGCTGTTTATTTTGCATTTGCAACGATGCAACAAGATCGTGAACTGCCCTATTATGAAATGGAAATTCTGTCCATTTGATGCGATCGATGATCAATAACATTAATTATATCTTCAGTATAACAAATCTATTTATCAAGCCAACAAAGTAGTTTGTTAAAATTATTTATTAAAATGAAATTTTATTCCGATTGATTGACGAGTCTGTCAGCGTGAATAAGCTTACATCAAGTTAACAAACTTATATTTCAAGCTAGTAAAACAATTTCTTTAAAACAACGCATTGAATTTGTTGCTGCTTTTAATCAAACGAATAAAGTTTCTTTTGAATTGACGAAAAAATAATGCGTTATTGATAAAATTTAACTGATTGGACAATTTGGTTTTGTTAGGAATTAACAAAAGTTATGTTTCAATTTTACCAAGAATATTTCTTTGAGTGTAGTTTTCGATCTTTATCACTAAATGTGTTAATATCCTTTATCTCACTTTTCACTAATTCATACACATTTTTATGATATTTTTCATTTTTGCAAGTCCCCACGAAGCACACACTTTTCATCGCGTTAAATCCATTAATTTAATATTAGTTCAATCACTTCAATAAGTAGAGTTCGCATCAAGAATTAACACGTGAATGCAATATCATCGTGATGCTGTTTTTAAATCGAATAAACAGTGCCAAAAACCATGTATAATAAATTCCAGGAATTAGTATTTATGAATGATGGTCATTTGAAATTGTAAGCTACTATGTGAAATCTTAGGTTTGATGTATAGGTAGGCCGTTATGGCTTATGTAAAAAATACTTTTTGTAATTTTATTTATAATTTTTTTTATTTATTTTATAAAGCTTAGTTCCATAAAAATAAATTGATTCTTTAACATTTAGCCCCGTTATATATGAAAACAAGATCAAAAAACATTTGAGAATACTCATACCTCATGTAGTACACTTCACGAACGTTTTTTTATCCTAATAATCCTCTAACTATGTAGTTTATTCACAACTAATTTCGAATTTTTTCACCCGTGCCCATTGGAGATACTTGACCCCAAAGTTGGGGCAAATTTGAGATTTCTCATTTTTCAAAGCGATGTAACCTAAAAATTTAATGATCTATCCAGTTGAAAAAATTTATATCTAAACACTATTAAAATGTACCAAAAAAAGGACTGCCAATACCTTCTTTCCATTAAAAAAAATTTTCAAAGTTAAGTAATTAAAATTAATAACGTCTCGATTCCCATTTTTATGCAAGATAAAGCCCGAGGTGTACTTAATAAAATGATTTTTGATTTATTACTATGTGTTTAATAGGAGCTGAGAAATGATCATGACCGCAAACTCTAAAAAACACGAAAAATACAACAAAAAATTTTTTAAAAGTACTTTTAAGATGCCAAAACATTTAGAAATTTATGGTAAAAATATGTAATTTTTTAAAATGGTCGAGCGACCAAATTTGTTATTTTGTGGTCAAATCCTGCGGACTGACCCTATAAAAAAAAGGAATTCTACGTCTATTCTTACGATACTATCGAAACTGCGTCTTTTTTAATATAAATTTATGTTTAGATGTTAAAATGTCCATATCTCAAGGACGCATTGAGTCCCACCATAATTTTTATATTGTTGAAAAAGTAAATTTGCTAACTTTAAGATTAAGTAAATATTTAAATTATTTTTAGTTTTTAACATATGTTTTTCGTACCACCACTTTGAATTCAATTGGCTCACCGCAAGAGTCGGAACCACCAACAAAAATTTTCCAAAACTTTTTTTGGTTTTTTTTTTTAAAAATATGCGCAACATAAACGATAAGGGGTCTAACTTTCAGAAAATGGACGCGCATTCTAGTATTTAAGCACTTTTGTAATGTGAACTGATCTTAAGTAAAGTACATATAGACTTACAGTTATCTGTTAGTATTCAATATTTTTAACTGCTCTTCAAACTTGAGAAAATCTGTGCAATCAGTGAATCAGACTCTGGTAGAATATTTTTAAAAATTTTCTGTGAGTTTGGATTTTTGTTTATGTCTATTTTGAGTTGTAGAACTTCTTCGGTAAGCCTTCCAAGAAGGTCCTTAGTTAGTGTCTTGTCTACCTTATTATCCAATTTATTTATTTTGTCGAACAGAAGATCTTTTTTTTTAAGTGTATAGTTATGCTGTAAATAAATTCCCAGTTATATATAAAGTGACGATTGAAATTAACTATTTCACCTGGATTTTCTTGCTCTTTCTTTGTGAGCTCGTCTACATTCGAGGTGTTTAAATCATCCGACTATATGCAGAGTATGCGCTTCCTTTTAGTAGATTGTTGATCCGTCATTGTAGAAAATTGATTGTCCATTGGAGGTTTTATGGGTTTGAAATACTGTGTAACTTGCATGTCCGTTTCATAACGTAGAGCTATTGTGAAATAGGTAGAAATGTTGAATCTTCATCTACTTTTAAAGCAAAACCTTTTGATATATCTTCAAGCTTATGTTGAGATATCGACTGTGAGGTGGCATGCGAGTCTGTTGAGTTGTGCTTTTGGTTTCAGGCAAGGTTCGTGGAGCATTTACATCATTTGCTTCAGAAGCAGGACTGGAAATTGCGCTGAAGTAGTATTTAACATCAGCGATGTATTTGAACTTACTATTGTTAATATTAAACGGACTGGCACCTGCTTGATTGTTTTCATTTGTTAAAAGATTGTTTTCACCTTCGCACAAATAATATTCTACAGCATCCTTCGCTGCCTTTTTTACTCCTTTGCCCATAGTATAGGTAAAACTAACACTTACTTGTTTTATGTGGTCACAAATTAACTGTTCTTTTAACTTTTACAACACACGTCATAAAAATTCAATAACTTCGATTAAAGTTATAACTTGACACAAAAATCAAATTAAACAATTTAGTAATAAAAATATTTTTATTTGACGTTTACTCGTTGAGCTGTTGAGTTGGAACAGGTAGAATTTTGACATGTTCAAATGAAGGCTGTTTTATTTTTCTTTCTTTTGGCAACACAACATTGGAGGTAATTGGTTCAGCTGAAAGTGAAATTTTTATTTTCACTTTCACGGTTTTTTTTTAATTCTTTAATTCTTTAAAAAGCGTCGCTTTGCACAAACACATTTAATTGCGGAAAAAATAAACACGTAAACAACGTTTGACACTTGCTTGAAATGAAATTGTGCATAAGCCGAGTATTAAGAGCGCTACAACCCCGATTTCGGTAGTCCAGCTAATTTAGCTGGTCCTCAGTTCTAAAATCTAAGTATTAGCGCTATGTAGTTATGAGCTTGGAAAACAGCTAGTATATTTTTAACTAGTTGAAAAGCTAGTTAGAAAAAGCTAGTTAGTTAAGTATAAATTAAGCTATTACTTAATTTTTAACTACACAGAGCCAAAACCACCATATGAAATGATAAGATCACCTAATTAATCTATTTTATGAGGTTTGTTTATTAATACTACCAAATAATAAGAATTTTCTATAGAGAAATTTTTTTAATTCCATAGAGAAAATCTTTTCTTAATGGCCAAAACGACTCGGGGTGGGTCCATGAAGACCAATATAAAGGGGTTTTGTTAAAATTTTAAATATTTTTTCTGTCTGTCGTCGGGGGCGATAGTTCTGGGAATGGGTTGGTGCCCTAAGTTTTGGGTTACTGGTTCAACTCCTGTGGTGGAGCGGCGGTGGGGTGATTAAACGAAAGTTATTCGTTGATCATTTTGTCGACATTCGGGCCTCGAGCTATCGACATTCTACATTGGTGGAATTAGAATAATTGCAAGGTAAATAATAAAAAAACATTGTTAGTTACTAACACAAACACCAATATTTTGTTGTATGGGAATGGGGTGGTAGCCCTAAGTTCGGGGTTATCGTTCCATCAAATCTCCTTCTGGGATTTACCCAAATACTAACATATCCGTAGTAGGTTCACGTTACCGTGGGTCGCTACATATCCTCCTCTGGTCCACTAGTCACCGCATGCTTGTGAGTGACTATGGATAAAAAAATTTAAATGATTATTTGTCTGCAGAGTCAAATTAATCATAGAGGGAAAGTGGGGGCTTACCCGTTATTAATTGTTCTTGTAGGTTTTCTGGGGGACTTGGAAGGCGGCTAGGGAGAATCAGTGCGATGCTCCTCAGCAATAAAAACTATTGCCTTTCACACACAGCTTTCTTACCTTTCTCAGGCGTGCTGTTCTGGGGGCTTCCACTATGGACGGTTCCGTATTTTGGGACGTTTTTGGTGGGATTTGCTGGAGCAGTATATTTATATTTTTTCAGGTTTTACCAATTTTATTATCTATATTTCTATATTTATTTTATTTATTTATTAATGTATGTAAGTACACTAAGAACTAAGTTCTTTTAAGGTACAAAGTAGGATAAATTTTGCATATTGAATACAGAAACTATAAATATTAATAATCATATAACGAAAATTTAAACGAAGATACAAAATCATATTATTTAAAACTTTTGATTTCAAGATTTCACATATTGAATACAAGAGATATCATTATTTAACAAATGTTATATTAAATTAAAGAAACCAAAATAAAAAAGAAGATAAAAAAATCATATTATTTAAAGCTATTAGGAATGAGTTGAGCTTAAAAAATAATTAATCGAAAGTAAAGAAAGAAAGAAAGGTATAGATTAGATAAAAGAAAAAAGAAAAAAGAACTGATTACTTTAATCGACTATGACAATTTTCATTAGGAGTAATGTTTAGAAATGGCCTGTTTGAAGCAAGCCTCTCCGACTATCGACTTAAGATTGGTTGGTAGTGCATTCCTTAATCTGATGGCGTTAATAAAAAATAATCGTGTTGAGTTCAGAAAGTTGAAATTAGGTACTATAAGCATTTGACTTCTTTGCGTTTGTTTCTTTATGAGTTTGTGAAGAAATATGCAATTCCGAGCATTTAGATAATTCAATATATCGCAGCCAAGTATACTGTTTTTAAGCTCTGCCAAGTGATCAAACTTGCGTAAGCCATATACATATCTTGTCGCATGATTAAATGCAATTTGCAATTTGAGTTGAGAGCTCGAATCAAGCTTACTGTATACAACTTCAGAGTATGTGATCACCGGTAGAATAAGTTGAATTACTAATTTACGTCTTGTAGAAATTGGTATAAACTGAGCCGATACTCGTAGATTACGTAAGATGAAATATATTTTTCGGATGACAGCATTAATATGGTCAGTACACGTCAAATAACAATTGATGCTGAAGCCTAAACTTTTCACATTGGTAACAAGAGGAAGTCTCGTGCCATTAAGACATAAGTCTGGAATATCCTCAAAAAGAATTCTGTTTTTGGATACCGGCAATATAAAAGTCTTCTGAGCATTTAACTGGAGTTTGTTTTTATTGGCCCATTGGCAAATAGAATTTAAATCTTCATTCAGTTTGAACACTAAATCTTCCAATAAATTTTCTCTACCCGTTAAATAAACCTGAACGTCATCGGCATAAGCATGCACTGACGAGTAATTGCAGCAATCAAAAATGTCATTAACAAATATAGAAAATAGCAGTGGACCCAGAACCGAACCCTGGGGCACACCACTACTTATAATCTTACGCTGCGAGAAATTATTTCCAACTTTTACCCTTTGAACTCTATCTTTAAGGTAACTATTAATAAGATTTATTGCGTTTTGACAAAAACCGTAAAAGTATTTTAGTTTATGACAGAGTAGAGTATGACTGACAGTGTCAAATGCTTTTGAAAAATCAAGTAAGCAAAGCAGCGTTATTTTTCCTTCGTCATAAAATCCTCTTATATCATCTAATACCTTTAAAGTAGCAGTTGTACAACTATGGCCAACACGAAAACCTGACTGGAGCGGGGACAAAAGCTGCTTAGATGTTAAATATGTAGTAATTTGATCAGCCATAAGGGCTTCACAAACCTTAGAAAAACACGACAGAATGCTTACAGGCCTAAAGTCCTTGGTCTCACTAGCTGTAGTTTTTTTAGCAATAGGCATTACTAAGGCATTTTTCCATGATGCAGGAAATGAAGATGTTGTAATGCAGTGGTAAAGAACTAAGGATATGTGCTAATATGATTTTTATGAATTTTATATTTATACCGTCTTCACCAACAGCATTGGACTCAATGCTCATTACTTTCTTTGCCACCTGATCTTCAGTGACCGTTGAAAACTGAAACGTTGGCTGAAAATGAAGGTCTGAAGATTCAAAGGAGCTGAGCAAACTATTTTGAGAAAAGAGAGAGTTAGACAGGAAAAAAATCATTAAGAACTTCAGGATCTATCTGACAATTAGCAGTTTGCTTACCGCCGATGCTAAATTTTTGTAGATTTTTCCACAAAGTCTTCGACGGAAGAGATGTTTTTAATTTATTAAAACAATATTTTTTTTTGGATTGCCTTATTTTAAGAATAGAAGCATTCCTGGCACACCTATAATTTTCCCATTTTTCCGGTGTAGGGTTCTTTTTCCAGATAATCCTTAGTTTATTTCTTTTTTTTAATGCACTTTCAACGCTACTTGTGAACCAAGGACAAGATGTATTCTTAATTGTGACTGTCTTCAGAGGGATATATTTCATAAAAAGTGTATTTATTTGATTATTAAATAAAGATAATTTCTCTTCAACACTTGCACAGAACCACAGTTCATTCCAGGGTGTTGTTAATAGATCACGAAGAAGGCCTTGGGAATCAATAGACTTAAAATCATAGAAAGACAAGACTTCAGAAGTAGCAGATCGCGACAAGTTTATATTAAATGTACAAAAAATTAAATCATGATCAGATAAAAAGTATATTTGATCAAACAGTAAGACATTTGACACATCAGACACGACAAAATAATCAAGAAGACTGGGACTATCATTAGACGAGAAATGTGTGGGCATGGTATCATTAACGATTGACAGACCGACAGTTGAGACATTATCATACATTGATTTTGTAAGACTATTATTACATAACAAATTAACATTAAAATCACCACATAAAATAAAATAGTTAAAATCTATTGACAAATTCGATAATTTAGAGAAAAATGAGTTTAAACTGTTTGACTTACATGGATTGTATACACAAGATATAAAAATTTTTGTCATATTATCGACTACACAGATGCTTAAATATTCCACACTATCACCATTAGATTTTCTGACGAGTTGAGAATTTAAGTTATTTCGACAGTAATTATTTATTGTCATTTATTTATTGTCAGTAATTTTATTTATAATTAGTTATTATTTGTTAGATTTTATAAATATTTGTTAGGTTTTTACTAGGTTTTATACTAATTTTTTGTTAGAATTTTTATTTTTATAGGTTTTCTCATGAGTGTGTTGCATGAATGTGCTGAATATGTATTGCATGATTTAAATGCAATATGCTACATATGTATGGTTGAATGTATTGCATGCATTTTATTGTAATTTTATTTTAGTATGTAATTTTATTTTAGTTGTCATAAGATTAGCTTACTTCGAATGCTTAGCATTCCGAATAAGAGGTTGGTTAGGTTTTTTAGATTTTTAAAAAATTTTAAAGCCTTCTGATGAGACCACGTGGCTGTGGTCGAAAAACGTTTAAAGGTAGCCTTTATGCCTACACGGCAATTAATTTAGGTTTTGGGTTTGTTGTTTCACTTAATGTAGACGGGATGTTTATCTTTTTATATATTAATTTTTTCAGGTTTTAATATTATTTTTCCGGTTTAGTTAGCTTTTAATTGTATACTATGATCAATGGTGTATAGTGTTATGTCGGATTATAGACATGACATTGTATAGCATGCTGTAAATGTTTTGTTTGTAAGACTTGAATTTGAGGATATTTTATTTCCTCAATTTTTAAGTAATATTAAAATTAAAATCAAACATACGGACGTGACAGAAACTTAGTGGCCAGGAAAAAACCATTAATTATATCCCGTCTCTAGCCCCCTGGCTTAGCGCTTTAGCACTGTGCTGCTTTATTTTATTTTTTTAATTTTTTCTGTCGTTTTGACATCTTTTTTTCTGTCTTTTCGACATATTTTTGTAGGCTTAACTTACAAAAAAGTTTTTATTCAAGTGGTTTGCCGTACAAAACCAAAGTTCTTACTTTATTGAAAAAATCTTTTTTCCACTCCTCAAAGTTTAAGAAGAGACCACCTTAAATTAATAAGAAAACCTTTTTCATCTGCTTTTATAAGATTTTCTTATTAAACACCCTTTTAAGAAGGTAATAACGGTGAAAATGCTACTTATTCTTGGCTTTAGCTTTCAGTCGTAATTGTGAAGTGATTTCATGAATTTTATGTGCATTTTATGGATTTAATTTATTTAAAGTAAAATAAAAATATGTGATAATAGATAATGATACTTATGTTCCCGAACTTGTTTTCGACGAGGCTGAAATTTCATTATTTGGCAACACTTTCCAAACATTTGTTTCGATAATTATCTTAAATTATTTAATTTTCGCAATCAAGTGCAGGTCATGATGGTGCAGGCCAAGTTGCAGCTAAGTAAATGGACGCTTACCAAAAAAATAGGTCTGAAAAGCCTACTTCAGCAGACAAAGACCCACTTCATTTGCCACGGGATCCAAACTGATGTGCCATAACTAGGGTTTCTTTCCCGGGATTTCCCGGGAACAAATTCCCGGGGAAAATGCGAATTTTGGGCCGGGAAATTCTGTCCGGGATTCCCGGGAATCCCGGGAAATTATAAATGCAATTTTTGTTTTGTTCTAGCAAAAAAATACAATGTTCTCAACACTACCAATCGTTTTCTAGATAAAATCGAACAGAACTTTTAAAAATGCGTTGCAAAACACTGTAAGCTGTCAAATCAGCTGTTGCATTTACTGAAAATTTTCTTATTGGCGAACTTCTTCTAAAGTCAGCAATACAAATTTTGCCAACGGACAAAAGCAAGTAATCTATAATTAAATTTAAATAACTATAATTATATAATAAGATTTTTGAATATTTAGCATGGATAAATCGTCAGGAGTTTGGCGTTACTTCAAAAAACAAAATGGGAATGCACAATGTACGCGATGTCCAAAAATTCTAATGTGCAAAGGCCAAAGCACCAGCGGTCTTCTCCGACATTTGAAGAGTGTCCACAAAGTAGATGTTGCAAAACCTTCACAATCAACAACTGCCGAGAATATGGAACGATCTTCACAAGAAAACAACAACCAGATCAGACTTCCATCCACAAAAAATGAATCGCTTAAAAAATTTCTCTCGGTCCGGAAGCTACATGAAGTTGTTGCAAGAATGGCTGCTATTGATGGCATTCCAATAAGAGCTATAACACGCAGTGAGTTTATTCGTGGAGCTATGGCAAAACAAGGTTTTAATTTGCCTAAAAATGAAACGCAAGTGATGGAATTAATAATAGAATTTTATGAAAAAATTAGGGCAGATATTATAGCAGACATTGCAGGTCTATTAAAAAATAATAGTAGATTCACTTTAATAGTAGACGAATGGACAAGCTTGCAAAATAAACGATTTTTAAACGTGTGTCTATACGGTCCTGATAGTAAGGTCTTCAACCTGGGCCTTGTGCGCATACATGGAAAATGTGGTTATTTGGAAACGCGAAAATTAATTGAAAATCTTCTACAAGATTTTGGTCTTAATTTTAAACATGATATCGTAGCAACTGTTTCGGATGGGCCAAATGTCATGAAAAAGTTTGTTCGTGAAAGCCCTGTCGAAGGTTTTTTTTTTGTATTAATCACGGAATTCACCTCACAGTTTTAGATGTGCTATATGTAAAAAAAATTCCTAGACCACCAACTGAAAATTTATATGAATATAGAGATGAGAGTTCATCCTCAATCAGTTCTTGTGATGATGGCGAATATGAAGACTTGGATATTGAAATGAACCAATCTCATGGTTTTGATTATAATGTGGATTTTAATAGAGTTTTGGATGAAACTCGAAAAGTAATTAAATTTTTTAAAAAAAGTCCCATGAAAAACAGTGCCTTGCAAGACTATATAAAATCAGATCTTGGAATAGAAGTAAACTTGGCATTAGATATTAAAACACGGTGGAATTCGATGGTTACAATGATTGAAAAATTTTTAAAAGCCAAAAATTGCATCAAGAAAGTTGTTATTGATTTTGATGCAGCGTATTTGTGGAATAACTCCAACGTTAATATTTTGAAAAGCATTTTAGATGTTTTGTTTCCAATTAAACTTGCCGTTGATGCATTATCCCGTCAAGATGCTAGCCTGCTTACCGCAGAAGCTATTTTAGGTACACTTTTAAATAAAATATCTTCTTTAAATTCCTCACTTAGCCAAAAAATGTACTACTCTCTCGAAAAACGTATAAATGAGCGAAGAGACAAAAAAATTTTTACACTTATAAAGTATTTAAAAAATCCGGAAATTTTTGAACGCCCAAATAAGGAAAAGCCATTATTGGAAGATGCAGCAAAGTCAACTATTTTGTCATATGCGGAAGGACTTCACAAACGTTTGTTTCCTGTTCCCAAAGATTCCTTGAATAGTTAAAGTAGTGGTGATGAGCTTATGAATACTTCGACAACATCGTTCGAAGAAACTTTAAAAAATGCAATCGAATCCGCTACAAGCGAAATTTAAAACAACGCAGGGTTACTCATTAAAGAAAGAGTTTAAGTTGTTTGAAGCCAGTGGTCAAAGGACAACCAATTTAAATAATATATATATCGCGTTGTCGACAATAAAGCCAACATCAATTGAAAGTGAAAGGGTTTTCTCTGTTGCAGGCAATTTCGTTTCAAAAACCCGAAATAGGATTTCTGATAAGGCAATAAATGCATTGGTATCATTAAAATACTATTTCTTAAAAAATTAAAAATAAAGTCATTCTTTATGGAATACATTTCCTGATCTCATATACTTATTTTCTTTTTTTACTGATCTCATACATATATAAACAAAATGAATTGTATTCTCAATCTTAAGTAAAAATGTCATATATATAATTCATTTTCTGTATATCTTTTGTATATTATTAAGGTATTTTTTTAAGTCTTAAAACTTTTTTAAGGCGAAACAGCACACACAGAATTTTTCCCGGGATCCCGGGAATTCCCGGGAAAAGAATAAAAATTTCCCGCGTTCCCGGGAAACGAAATATCCCGGGAATTCAGAAACCCTAGCCATAACTCTCTAGCAAACCTTAATATGATGAAAACTGTAAGATTTTGTTAATCATTTTGTATTTCTTATTTTTACAGAATAAACCTTTGATATGCGACCACGATACCATGTCGCCACCATCAACTCGCAAGGTCATGGAATGGCTGGAAAAAAATATCAAATGGCCTAAGCAATGCAAGTTCCTCTGGAGCTTCAAGTTCAACTCTTTCATCCGCCGCACAGTCCGCACAAAACGTATCTGCATCAGGTGACATCGATTTTCAAATCTTCTGAAGACTTGAGTAAAAGGCCAATTAATTTTGAACTGTTACTAAAAAAAATGGATATCTAAACAACAAAAAGCCTAATAAACCATCAAAATGTCTTTTTATTTAATATTACAGGCAATTAAAAGTATATCTCTAGGTAGAAGGTTAATAAGATTCCGTTTTGATTTAAAAATATTTCCTTATTAAAATTTAAAAAAAAATCCTATTAAACCAAAAATAAATCTTATTAAATCTATACGATTTATAAAAAACCAAGAAGTTTTGATAAGATTTTCTTATTGTTTTTAAAAGTGTTCTTATTAAAAACAATAAGATTCTTCTTAAAATTATGTGGTTTGCCTAATAAAAAAAGCTCATAGTTTTAATAAGATTTTCTCGATGGTTTTAATAAGACAATCTTCTTGGATGAAAACCATAAAGAAAATCTTATTGATTTTCTTCTATTTTATTAGGTTGTTTTGGCTCTGTAGTAAAACAGCTGGTGTTTTTGAACTAGCTTCATTGGAGATAGTAACTTATTTAGTATCTTTTTGTCTAGTAAGATTTGACTAGTTAAACATCTAGCATTCTTGCGACTAGTTTTATTTTAACTAGTGATTTAACTAGATAAATTAATGACTGGTATGATTTTTCACTTCATAAAATAAGGTATGTGAATGGACACAATTTAACAAACAATAAACAAAAATATCACTCTGACTTCGATTTTGAATAAAGATTACTTTTGGTCGGCCATTAAAGTAATTAGAATAAAAATTTAACATATCGAAAATGTATCGAGAATTTTCAGATTGAGATACTGTTTCGAAACGGTGATACTATCGTAAAAAAGTATTGAAAATACACCGAGATTATACTGAAATAAGATATCGTTGCGATATCGAGATAGTATCGTATCAAAATTTCGAAAATATATCGCGATTTTTTTAAATTTAGATACCGTAACGATATCGAAATTATATCGTAACAAAATACTATCGATTTGATGTTTGCTAGGTTGTTACCTAGAAAATGAAGAAAAAATTTTACTTTAGACGTTCCTATATTTTGAAACTTACAATTGTGCCTCCAATTATGTAGAATGAGTTTACAACTGTGCCTAGGTAATCGCTTTAAAAAAGTAATAGAAAATTATATGCTTGTCAGTAGAAAATTAAAAAAAGATGCGTCGTTGGACATACGCGAGAAGCGAAGCTTATTCGCAGTTTCATAGATTTGATAACTTAATGGTTCTTTTTTAATAAAATAATTTTTAAATTCAAAAATTTTAAATACCATAAAGTTAATAAAAAAAATACACGTTAATATTAACACCAGTCAATTTTATTAAATTTCATTATTATTTTGAACTATTGTTGTAAATGTTTTCACTATTATTATGGAATTTTATTAATTAAATTATATGTTTATGATAACTGATACAGCAAATGTATGTTACAGATGTTATGCCGTCAATATATCGAGCAATTACCGCATCAATAGTTGTTCCTAATCGTGTTGTACAAATATTTGGATCACTTATTATTTGTAAATAAATTTATTAAAAAGGAATTGTTTAAGGGCCTGCAAACATTCATGTCCTAAACCGCAATTAAAATCGCCACTTAGGGCCATTTTGTTCACAGAGAGATAAATTTATCCCCGAGTTAATTCCATGATTTTTCCAGTTTTTC
Organism: Dichetophora obliterata; assembly: GCA_963920525.1. Classification (NCBI taxonomy): domain Eukaryota; kingdom Metazoa; phylum Arthropoda; class Insecta; order Diptera; family Sciomyzidae; genus Dichetophora; species Dichetophora obliterata. The sequence continues at coordinate 95,120,829 of OY986438.1, forward strand.
ATTTGTTCACAGCGAGTTAAGCATTTAACTCTTCAAACTGGAGATAAAAATGGTGGCGAGATAGCTTAACCCCAGAAATATTTAACTCGTGAAAATTGGTGAGATAAGATTTTTAATTCGCTCTCATCACTCTCATTTTAATATTTTTTATTTACTTGGTGTCAAAATATTGAAAATACAGATTTTTAAACATAGGGAAACAGTATTGGGGGTTACTGATTTCGAATCTGGTGTCAGAATTTTAAAATTTGGATTAATTTTTTATTTTTACGAATTCGGGGCTGGCGCGAACTAAAGGGTAAAAATGGGTCGCTGAATCCGAATCCGTTGTCAGAATTTCAAAATTCGAAAATTTTTCTACACATAGGGCTGCCACCTAAAAATGTTTTATTTTAAGAATTTTAAACATGAGGGAACAGTATTGGGAGGTTACTGATTTCAAATCTGAACTCAAAATTTTTAAATTCAAGATGGTGGATAGGGTTGCCACCTTAATATTCTACATTTTTACGAATTCGGGGCTGCCAAAAAAAAAATGGTATACCAAAAATGGGTCGCTGAATCCGAATCCGTGGCCAGAATTTCAAAATTATAAAGTTTTGAAATAATAGGGTTGCCACCTACTAATAAGTCATTTTAAGAATTTTAAACATTATTTAACAGTATTAGGGAGTCACTGATTTCGAATCTGAAGTCAGAATTTTAAAATTCAAAATGGTGGATAGGGTTGCCACCTAAGCTTTTTGCATTTTTATGAATTCGGGGCTGGCAAAAAAAAATGGTATTCCAAAAATGGGTCGCTGAATTCGAATCCGTGGCAAGAATTTCAAAATGATAAAGTTTTGAAATAATAGGGTTGCCACCTAATAATATGTATTTTTTAGAATTTTAAACATCATTTAACAGTATTAGGGAGTCACTGATTTCGAATCTGAAGTCAGAATTTTAAAATTCAAGATGGTGGATAGGGTTGCCACCTTAATTTTTTGTATTTTTATGAATTCGGGGCTGGCAAAAAAAATGGTACATCAAAAATGGGTCGCTGAATCCGAATCCGCGGTCAGAATATTAAAATTATAAAATTTTGAAATAATAGGGTTGCTTTTACTTTTGAAAATACATATTATTAGGTGGCAGCCCTATTATTATAAAATTTTATCATTTTGAAATTCTGACCACGGATTCGGACTCAGCGACCCATTTTTGCGTACCAGTTTTTTGCCAGCCCCGAATTCATAAAAATACAAAAAATTAAGGTGGCAACCCTATCCACCATTTTTAATTTTAAAATTCTGACTTCAGATTCAAAATCAGTGACTCCCTAACACTGTTAAATGATGTTTAAAATTCTTAAAAATACATATTATTAGGTGGCAACCCTATTATTTCAAAACTTTATCATATTGAAATTCTGACCACGGATTCGGATTCAGCGACCCATTTTTTGTTTACCATTTTTTTTTGCCAGCCCCGAATTCATAAAAATACAAAAAATTAAGGTGGCAACCCTATCCACCATCTTGAATTTTAAATTTCTGACTTCAGATTCGAACTCAGCGGCCCCCAATACTCTTTCCTCATGTTGAAAATTCTTAAAATAAAACATTTTTAGGTGGCACCCCTACGTGTAGAAAAATTTTCGAGTTTTGAAATTCTGACAACGGATTCGGAATCAGCGACCCAATTTTACCTAGTGTTTCTCCCAGAGAAATTTATTTCGCATAAATAAACAAAAAATTAGGTGGCAACTTTATCCGCCATCTTGAATTTTAAAATTCTGACACCAGATTCGGAAGAAGTAACCCCCAATACTGTTTCTTCATGTTTAAAATTCTTAAAAAAATGTTTAGTTGGCAGCCCTGTGTAGAAAAATGTTAGAATTTTTAAATTCTGACATCAGATGCAAAATCAGCGATCCATTTTTACCTAGTGTTCACTCTAACCCTCAAATTCGCAAAAATAAACCAAAAATCCCCACACATTTTTTAATTAATGAGCAACACTCTAACATTCCAATGGAAATCGAGATAAACTGAGAGCGAATTTATGCTCTAAGCATAAAGCTGGGATAAAATGTGAACAAACCCACTTTTTTATCTCCCGATTTATACGCTTGGTATAAAATTAACCTAGAGATAGTTATCCCCGAATTAAATCATATTTATACCCTTTGTAAACAAAATGGCCCTTAGAACAATTGGCATTTTGTGATAAGTTTCATCCAGTTTAATGGAACTTTGCTACTCGTGTTGTTTGGATAGCCAATATACAATCCTTTTAATAGATTATTGTGGTCTGCTTCAACATAGCTTCACGCATTCACATATAAAATATATAGGATAGCTAATACACTATACTTTTAATAGATTATTGTGATCTGCTGCATCACAGCTTCACGCATTCACAATGTAGAATAGCTAATGCAAACACCTTTTAATCAAGGCCCTACAAGAAGACTATCGGTTATTTAACTAAGCAAAAACGGTTTTTCTAAACTGAAATATCGGTTACCTCTTCATACCAAGTTTCGGTTATGCTAGGAAGAGCCTCGGGAAGAAATTAACCGAAACTCGTGTATACGTGTGATCTGGCATCCCTTTTTCACACGTATCAATTTCCAATACCATCGAAATATAACCGTCTCGCTCTCTCTCTAGTTAGGGTTAACATAAATACAGGTTATAGGTAACCAAATCTCACCAGATAAATCTAACCGAAAACTCAGTTATATGTAACCGTTAGATATAACGTAAAAATCAGTTTTATCTAACGTACCTCTTAAAAAATAAAAATGCATGCAATTCGTTGGTGTCTTGAAACAAATGGTTTTAATTTATTATAACTTTTTTTATTGTTGTTGTTGTTGTTGTTGTTGTTGTTGTTGTTATTGTTGTTGCTGCTACTGCGAGCCACTTCTGTGCCGACGACTTTGGGAGTGGAATTAGATGTGGCGAATGTTGAAATGCTCACTGCATTCTTGATATTGGCAAGCGTGCTTATTGGCTCATCCTTCTTTGATGGCTAGCAGCGTTCCAACAGTAAGCAATTTAAAGATATTTAATTTTTTTATTGCAGAACTTGGTTTTTGTTAGCGAAACCAGGAATGGTAAACTACAATGGCGGATATGCAAAAATTGGACATGATTTTTAATAATGATACCTTCTCTTTCTTTCACATGCACTTGCTAAAATGTTCATATTTTTCCCTGTTTCACAATTTTTGACACTGAAATGAGTATGCGAATGTGGTTGTAAACAGAAAAATGTATGTGATTGTGTTAGAGTTTTGGTTAGCTATTTCTTGTAGGGGGGCGTCCGCAGGATTTGTTCTAGGGTGGGCTGGCAAAGGCATAATTGAATCTAGAATGAACATAAACAAAATGTGACCTATGTAATGCTATTAACTACGATAATTGGTACTAATTTTGTGAATATGATATGCACACTACACCGATTGACACACGCTTGCACACATTAGAAAACCTAATATAATTTTAAAGATTGTGTAAAAATATTTTCCGAAATATTTAAAAATTTTATTTCTTTTTTTTGGCATGTAATACATTTCAGTAATTGTTTGCTAAAGAAAATATTTGTAATAGTTTAATAAATTAAATAATGTGAGGCCTACATTCTTAAATGAAATCGCATTAATTACTAGAGAGCCCCAAAATTTCAGCTTTTAAGAATAGAATACAAAAATTTCCTAATATTAAACAAAATATTTTTTGTTGAAAAACTGAAAAAACAAACTAAATGCTTAGGCCATTTTTTAACTCCTTAACCAATTCCGAGTGGACTAAAATTTTTCAGATTTGGATTTAGGAGGTCAAAAGCCATATCATTCGCAAAAATGAAAAATTTGAGTTGTTACTATTCTTGAAATGTTCCCGCATGCTAAGGAAGATATTTTTCATCAGATCTCACATCGCATTGACACCAATCTACTTATTTCTTTTTCCAACATGAATCAGTTCTAGCAGCTTGCAAGTACCTACATTCAAGAAAGAAAATTAACTATTATCTGAATGATTTAAAAAATGTATTTTTTTTAATTCAAAACGTATGAATAAATAAATAAAGGGTTACAGGTACATTAGATGTGTTTTGGGTTTTATACATTTTTTGAACATATTCCAGAACCTCCTGCAAGGCTTGATCCTGAATCCTGGTTTAATATAAGCACGTGACACGAAAAAAGTACAGACAATTCTCAAACTGGGTGGGCGCCGCTAAATAACGTGAATTTTGAGAAGTATAAAATGATTGTTTCAAATCGAGTTTCCTATTTAAGTTTATGCCATAAAAAACTTTTGACTATAACAAATTCTAATGTAAAATTTGTTATAAAATTTTTTTCAAAAATTAGTCCTTGATCCAAAATTGTCCTACTTTATTAAATTTCCTAATTTTTTCTTACGCTTTCGAATTAGAAGCTTTGCTCTCGCCTAAATCGCTGCAAATTTCTAAAATTTAAATGCTGTAGAATTGTTTGTCATTTTATTAAGTTTAGTCTATATGCTAGAAAAATAAGCCGACTTTGTGAAAAAAATTAATTTTTTTTATTAAATTTACTTACTTTGGCCCATTATCAATTTTGACATTTTTTTAATATAATATGTTGTCAAAAAGCTTGCACTAAATTTAATGTCGACTTTATTTTGACTATGATAATGAGCCTTTGTCTTCTGCTTGTTTACAATGATTTTAAAACATAAATTTGCTTATCGTCAAAGTTTATATCCGTTATTGAATTAAATGCCCCTTCGTAATTTGTTTCAAAAATTCATTCACAGGTTGACCGTACGCATTATTCGTAAAAGGTACGAAGTTTTAGTTCAGTTTAAAAAATTGAAATTGAAAAAACTGAAATTTTCAGACTGGTTTGTCGAACAGTTACCGAATAAAAAGAAATGTGTGATTGCGAGGTGACCGTAGCCTACTGAAAGAGTACGTGGTCCATAAGGTAATGAACCGTGGTTCAAATCCCAGCTGAACGGAAGGTTTTTTTCGTAACTAAGTATTAGGATCATTCGTAAATGTATTCGTACAATATACATTTGTTTTTGTATGAATACGAATAAAATATTTGAAATGTGTACCAAACTACGACTATTTAACGAATTCTATTCGTGTCTGAAAATTACGAATAAAATTCGTAGAAAAACTTTTCAATTTAAGAATACGTATTGAAAAGTTTTTGTGAAACAAAGGTAAATGAAATGGTATCGTAACGTATTAGGCCGTGTTCATATTACTCTTTTTTTGTCGCTATTGACACCGCTCTCAATTTTTTTCGCAAACGCGGCTGAGAAATATTGAATCTTAAATAAATAAATAAATGCATTTAAATACATGCAAAATTCAGTATTTTTCAGCAGCGTTTGCAAAAAAAAAACATGAGATCAATCGCGACTAAAACACGTAATATGAACACGGCCTTACAGCACATGTACAACATACTATTTGGAATGGAAAATGAATGGTTTAGCTCTGCTTTATTAACCTAAAAAAAGGATTTTTGTTTTCTTTTGAATACATAATGAACATATCGTCATATGAAATCAAAAAAGACATAAGTTACAAAAAATTCAAAATCGACTTTTTGATTGATTATGATGCATCTTATCAAAAAACATGTGTCTCATAATATTTTACATTTCTACAACTTAAACCGACGTTTTTATTAACAAAGTTTTTAAAGCCCTAAGTTTAAGCGCAACTTACAATTTAGAAATTTTTTTGATTTTCTCATAAAATTTTTTAATTTAAAGTTACGGTCTTTTTGATTTAATATGAAAATATATAATACTTAATATTGAATGATCCAAATGATGTAAAAAGTGTTTTTGAATTTGATGGTTGTGTGTCGCAGGAGTGCGGGTTCGGTTCTCACTGTTAACAAAGAAATATTTTGAATTTTACATTCTCTTGTTGAAATGGACGCAATTGAAAAGCAACAACAATCCTAAGAAAAAAGGCGCATGGAAAAAAAGTGTCGTTTTTGAGAATTCACTCAGGCTAATCACAAAATTAAGCGTAAAAAGCTTCGCTTCAATAACGAAATAACGTATTATGAAATGCGTGCTGGCTTGGCCTGGCACTAGGTAAAAAACATATATATTTTAAATATTTTTCAATTTTTTTTTATTTTGTTTTAATGGTTTCTTTTATGCTTATTTTTCTTGTTTTCTGTTAGTTTTATGGTATATTTTTTTTAAAATATTCTTTGTAAGTAACTCGTTTTTGTTTTAATTTAGTTATATTCTTTACAAATAATACATACATACAATGAAGTTATGTACAAATAAGTTGAAAATGGATTTAATTTTTTCACATATATAAATTGTAATAAATAAATTACTAAATTCCTTAATATATCACAAATATTCGTAGACTATTATCTATTATTGTATATCGAAACAAAAAATGTTCCCATCGAGTAAAACTGACAGCTTACAAAACATTATTGCCTTAAATACAAATGACTATCATACATTTTTTTTGTGTCTAGCTCTAAAACTATCAATAAATTAAAAACACATTCTTAAGTTAATCTAACTGATATAAAAACAAAGCTATGAATCAGTCCAAAAAAATAAATAATTCCTTATATCACCCGCCCAAAATACCCATTAGTTTATATAATATTATCCCGATCCACTGCAGTATGCTGTGCATTGCTTTCCTGAGGAAGGCTAGTGCCAATATTTCGTAAAATCCATCCCATGTAGTAAGTAACTCTAGTGAAACCGCCAGGGATATTCGCCTCACAGCCATCGGCAGGGCCAAAGCTCGTAATACCGATTACCACCTGAGTGTCCTTGAGTACCAAGGGACCACCGGAGTCGCCTGAGCAGACGGTTTCGTGCTCTAGACCCTTGGCACAGATGATGCCCTTAGTTACCACATCATATTCCTCGAAACACTCTGCATTTGAGATCACACGCAGATCGGTGTACTGCATGGGATCCGAGCTGGTTGTCTCGCCAGCTGCACCCCAGCCAGTAGCCACTGCCTTGTAGCCAGTAAACTGTTCATTCGTGAACTTGTTCGGCAGAGTGGCGGGTTGTATACGTGCACTGAAGGTCACATCCTCGGGCAGCTTAACCAGCGCGATATCGTTGGCCGCTGTTATCGGACTAAAGTTATCATGCACAATAAACTTATTGGAACGCATTATCAAGCGACCGGGTTCGAAAATATCATCGATGGAACGTGAACCCAAATAGACAACAAAATTTGTGACACCCATCGTGCAGTGACCCGCGGTGAGTATCCAGCGATTGTCCAGCAGAGTGCCACCACAAAGAACACGCTTGCGCCACAGCTGTTTGCCGATGAGCATTACTTGGTAGGGGAATTTTTCGATTTGACCGTATTTTTGCTGACCAATAGCATAACTCTGCACCTGCGACACTAGAGTGACCAGGAGTATGAAGCTCAGGGCTGAGAGTAGTGTTCTTAGGATATGCATTTGCTAAAGAGTCTTTTGCAAAATTGACCCGAACAAACTTTTAATCAAAATTATGTTATTGTTTTTTTTTATAATTAACTTCTATGTTTTTGGGATCAGCGAACTTTGATTTCAGTATTTTAATTTTTTAATTCTATATATCTTAAGTTTTGAACTTTATCACTTTGCTTTAATGGTTGTTGGTGTTTTTTGCTTTTTATTGTGTTGTCTTTACGAGTTGTTAACGCTTTGAGCTCAGAGTTTAATCTAAACACATTCTAACTGAGACGCGAAATTTTATCTTGAAACGCATATTTTTTTTATCCACCGGCTACTAACGCTTAAAGCTTCTGCTGATCATCCACTGCTAATCATCTGTTGCTGCTGCTCATACAACAACACTGCTGTTTTTGCTCTCAGCCATTGTATTCAGGGCAGCAATCCAACGACTTGAAATCTGATAAACAAAAAATCCGGTTTTTCTTCAATCAAACCATTTTGACGAATTTGTTGTGATTCCCAATCACACGCCCGTTTTTCATTTAAAATAACTTACAATTCGTTGTTATCATTTAAATGAGGAATTTAAACAAAAGTCTAAGCAAGCATTTAAGGCTTCAAAAAGCAGTTTTTAACCTAAAAAGACACTAATAAAATAACCATTGCACCCATCGCGTTCATCAATGAAATGCTCACTAATCAAAATCTAACCAAAAGTAATAAACAAAAACAAAGGAAAATAAAAGGATGCAATATTTACAAAGAAACATGACTCTTAAACCAGAGATTAAGAGATAGGAAACTTAAATTGAAACCACCTCCAAGTTTGAAGTCCTTTGCTGGGTCTCATGCTGAGTTTAAAATTAATCTCTTGGCCTATCTGTGTGATTCGTCCTAGTTCAAGCCGTGTTATGTTATCAAGTTGGTGCTATGGGTGTTCTTAACTATTTGACTATCTACTTTTTCTTGCCTAACTTTTTTTTTCTCCATAAAAGGAGGTTAGTGTGGCATCATCTTATTATTCACTTGATAATTTTTTTTTTGTACATTTTTATTTTTTTTTATTTTTTTATTTTATTTATTTATTTTTTTTCATATATATATTTCTTATTAAATATATAACTATCTAATAATTTAAATCAAATAAAATACTTAATCTTAAGTGCTATAATGCATATCCATTCCTTAGCTTTAAGTTTTTTCTTTTTCTCGGTCTATATATATACTTATATACTTGTAATTTGTTTCTGTGAGAACAGGACGGAGCCACATGCCACACAGCGGGCGCTACAATTGATTTACTCAAGGAAACTTTTGACGAAAAAATAATTTCACGAAATGGGCCAATTAATTGGCCCCCAAGATCGTGTGATTTAATCCCATTGGATCATTTTCTTTGGGGTTATGTAAAGTCACTTGTCTACGTCGATAAACCACAAACAATTAAACACCTGGAAATCAACATTTGAAGAGTTACCGGCGAGATACGGCCGCAAATGCTGCGAAAAGTTTGTGAAAATTGGTGTTCCAGATTGATGTTATTAATGTCATAAAGTTTTCTATCCAATAAAGCCCGTTTTATTGGTATTTAAAATATATTACTATGTTTTATTATGATTTAAACTTGTATCGCTCTATAAAAAACACCCTTAACTTTGGTGCAAATCATTTATTGTGTACGTGAATTCACCTCAAATATTTATGAAAAGGTCACAAATGTATCCACTTCAGCAAAAAGTATCCTCATATTAAAGTAATGAAACCCTAATTTTTTTAGCTTTAATAACAATTTTATTTATTTAATTTGAAGACTAACAAATAGCTTTGTAAGAATGTAATAGTAAGAAACAAAACATGTACATATATAAAATAATAACATTAAGACCTAGTGCTTGAATATTTTAAGTATTTTTTGGATTTATTTTTTTAAAAGTTAAAATAATGAACTACGATATTTCAACTTTAAAAGTATATTGTAACACTCATAAAACAGTTTTTATTGTGTTCAAAATGGAGATCAATGAGAGCCTTTCAAAGAAAGAGCTTTGGCGCTGTTGTTGATATTTATTATTATTGTTGATATTTAATTAAAATCAAGAATTTAATTAATTATTATGAATTCAGCTATGGCCGGGACTAGAAAAAAACAACTGAAACTAGGCAGAATGACGCGTTTTTGAAATTTAAGTTTTAAAAACAGGGCTTTTTGCAGGTTATTCAGTGTAAAATATACGATTTTTTGAAATTTTGATAGCGAAAGCCACTGATGTGAATAACATATTAAAATTTCAGATGATTCGGCTGAATATTTTTTGTTTTCGCTACAGCACATTGCTGAAAAAAGTAGTTTTGAGATAAATGAGTGTAAATAGAGTGAGTATGGTATTTGTGTTGTGCGCTCGATACCTGCTTAAACGGCTTTAGAAGCGGATATAACGTCAGTATCCTTACAAAAATTGAACAGTATATTCTCAGGAAACTATACTTTTGAAATATAAAAAAAAAGATTAAGAAGAAAAAGAAGGAAAAAACATAGCTGTTAAATTGCGATTACGATTAGTAACAATTAGTTTATATTTTAAAATCAAAAAAAAATTTACGACTATTTGGAATTACGAAAATAATCGAAAAGAACCAAAAGTTATCAAGGAAAAATTATACGACTAATATTAGAAATTATTTTTGATTCTGTTTGAAGTCGACTCGCATCGTTTCAACGGTGAGGTTGTGAAGTTCAGTCATTTTGAACTGAAATCGCTTATACGCTGATACGGCTTTTTCAGTTAACACAGTTATACGAAAACTTAATTAACAAAAGTGTTGGGAGCTACAGTATGAACTTTGGGTTCATGGTTCCTTTTTTGTAACCGCCACTAATGCTATACATGGCTTGTATAGTATTTATTTATAAAAAGAAAAATACATGACGACACCCTAGACGCTGCAATTGGATTCAACGGAACAGCTGAATTTTATTAGTGATTATCGTGACTACAATATTAATAATATAATATTTTATTTTTTTAGTGTTTCTGTATTTTTATAATTCTATATGTGAACGTAAATTCTGCATTTGATGCAATTTATCAAAATGTATGCATTTATTTATCTATATTTCTCATTTACACTCGGGGCTATTGTACATATGAAAGTACCCTACAAGAAGAATATCGGTTATTTAACTAAGCAAAAACGGTTTTTCTAAACTAAAATATCGGTTACCTCTTCATACCAAGTTTCGGTTATGCTAGGAAGACCCTCGGGAAGAAATTAACCGAAACTCGTGTATACGTGTGATCTGGCATCCCTTTTTCACACGTATCAATTTCCAATACCATTGAAATATAGCCGTCTCGCTCTCTCTCTAGTTAGGGTTTACATAAATACAGGTTATAGGTAACCAAATCTCACCAGATAAATCTAACCGAAAACTCAGTTATATGTAACCGTTAGATATAACGTAAAAATCAGTTTTATCTAACGTACCTCTTAAAAATTAAAAATGCATGCAATTCGTTGGTGTCTTGAAACGTTTTTGGTTGAAACGAAATGGTTTTAATTTATTATAACATTTTTTATTGTTGTTGTTGTTGTTCTTACTGTTGTTGCTGCTACTGCGAGCCACTTCTGTGCCGACGACTTTGGGAGTGGAATTAGATGTGGCGAATGTTGAAATGCTCACTGCATTCTTGATATTGGCTCATCCTTCTACAATGGCGGATATGCAAAAATTGGACATGATTTTTAATAATGATACCTTCTCTTTCTTTCACATGCACTTGCTAAAATGTTCATATTTTTCCCTGTTTCACAATTTTTGACACTGAAATGAGTATGCGAATGTGGTTGTAAACAGAAAAATGTATGTGATTGTGTTAGAGTTTTGGTTAGCTATTTCTTGTAGGGTAGCACGTCATTGTATACAGTGTTGCCGTTTGGCTACAATTGTAGCCAATTGGCTACATTTAAAATGAAAAGCTACAATGCTTCTACATTTTCATAGTCTCAATAATTTTTTTGTATTGTTAATAGAAAAATTGTAAAAGGAACCCTTTATAAGTAAAAACACAGAAATAAGATTTTGTTCATGCCTTAAGTGCATTGTATTTAACCTTGAGCGCATAAATCAATTGTCAGTTAAGCCCGTATGATACTTCTTTATATTGTCCAATTTCAATATCTGAAAAGAAGTGGCGCGTGAGCTAGACAGATATATATTGTTGGAAAAGGATGAAAACATGCATCGTGCCACTTTTTTACATCTCCGCAACGTGACTATTTTATCTCTTTGTTCTTCTTGGCTGCAGAAGAAAGAGCTCAAGCTTGTTTTTGACACTTAATATTTGATCGAAACTGATCGAAACTTAACAATGAACGAATTGAGAGAAACGTAGAAAACAATGCATTGAAAATGCTGTCCGTCGCACATTTTTTTGTCCAATTCGTACTATATGCGTACACTCACACTTCTTGAATTTTAGCTTTAGCT